>OX422210.1:582055226-583277726 GCA_949130495.1 Sambucus nigra | reverse complement strand
CATGTAAAATCACTCATTTTTTATTTGAAAAACACAATTTGAGATAAATGCACAAAAATCAACAACTCTCCCACACATATATACATATGAAAACTCTAAAATGCAAATGTGTGATAGTGATTAGGCATATCATGATAAATTTGATTTGTCAAACAATTTCCTTTGAATTTTGATTAAAACATATATTAAGAACACATTCAATACAAATATCTATCAATTCAGCATAAAGGAATCAAAATTCTTATCAAATCATTTCAAGAAACTTTGTATTTAAATCAAGGCATGATTTGTGACAAAATATGGATACAAGATCAAAAGAATACACATAACCAAATCATAAAAAATTATGAATGGTGCTTAATTTTATCATTACACTAATATCCTTTCAAGGTCTCAAGAAATGGTAGTTTATAACCATTTTTGTCCCGCAAGAATATGTTGTTTTGAAATATTTTGAATGCCAAACTAAGATTGAAATTTTCATTTGAAAAGCTATAGCCCTATGTTGTTTTAAATACTAATTTAAACTCTTGGCTTGTAGATCTTTCCAACATATTAACTTTTATCATTGATTGGACTTCCACATACCTAAATAAAACCTACCCAATGATACTTAAGTTCAAAATCGGGTGTAATTAATCTAATGGTATCCCTTATCAACCCTTGTAAAATGATCATCTTTCAACTCCTTTAAGTTTAAAACACACAAAGTTCACACATGGACCATAGAGACTTTCAAAATTAACAAAAGATCTCGAGATTTGATCATGATTAAAACAAGCACTAAAATCCAGAATCACATAACAATAATAATATGAATCAAGTGATATGCAAGTGCTCAAGTAGTGTGAAATCAATACTAAAGATTTCAATAAATTCGACAATCATGATTTATCAAATGAATTCTAACCTAAACATTGACATTATCAACATATTCAATCAAATGGCTAAAATCCACATTTCAATCATGGTTCAAGTTAAATCTATCCATCAAATCTCATGAGTAAAAATACTTAACCACATAGTCTCAAAAAGAAAAAAATTGAAAAATATTTTTTATTTTTGATAAAAGAATGATGCATGTATTTACAAACATGTTTAGCAAGGAACAAAGAATATAAAGAAATGCATGAAAAATGTACAAATGCATGAAATCCTCACCAAAACATGAAAAATTATGCAAATAAACTTTAAAGCTCACACCCACATGACTTTATTCCCTAAACAAATTAAGAATAACCTAAAAGGGGACACCCAAACAGTATCCTAGGCATCCTAGCAAACTGTACTAGATAACAATTGTTCCATCTCTCGAATCAATAGGAGGAGTAAAAATGACCTTTGTATCCAAAAACTTCTTTCTTGGTACTTTAACTCCCACTTTCTTCTTTGGCGCATTCCTAGGTAAGCCACTAAAAAACTCTGGCAACCACCTCATATCCCTCATATGATTCATATGTTGATTCCTTATAATATGAGCATATGGCCCAGACAGAGGTCTTGGAATCTCCCTTCTACTCTCACCTATACCTTGCACTAGGAAGTCCATCCTTATCATCAACTCACCAATTTGATCCTTAAGTTGATCTATAGGATCCCTACGAAAAACTTGCCTCATATTTTCATGAACCTATAATTTATCTCTCTCAAGCACCTATAAGCTTGATTGATAAACGTGTTTCTAAATTCATGAGTTCTCTTATCAATTTTCTTCCCATGAAAATGAGTAGCAAAATATGGTAAAGGTTTATATTTACCATCACGATGTCTAGAAAACTTGTTCCTATAAAAAAGATCTCCAGGGATAAATTCATCTTCCCTTTCTGATCTCATGGAGCCAAAACCATGTTTGTATTTAATATTTTTTAATCTATAATAAAAAGAGTCAATATGTACTTCCTTGTGAAAAAAATGTGAAAGATAATGAATTTTGATGATCATTTGAATTTTTTTGATCATTTGAATTTTTCATTTTCAATTGAACTTTCTATTTCACATTTTGTTTCTTCTCATTTTTCTTCAAGACCGAATAATCAATTTTCTTCGAATCATGTGATGAACATTCACTTGATGTGTCAACTTGAGAGGAAGATGACATGGTTTTCAAACATTTATGCAAGTAAAATGTGACACCCCGCCTAATTAAATACTAAGTGATCAGTCCTTTATTAAATTAAATCAGAATATCCAGTTAGTTTATTCTTAGCATCACTGTCGGAAAACAATTTCTTTATTAATTCACCTAATAAATAATTAAGCTAGTGTCAAAACTTTTCCATTTAATTTAATAAAAACCATTCCACAAAGGGTAGTGATAGAAGACAACATTGCATCATAACTGAACAAGAATAAATGTGACTGGAATGACTTTCCAGTTAAAATATTTCATTACCATCAAATAAAATTGCTATCAACAGTACTGACATAACTAATTACTATCTCTAGAATAGAAATGAAATAACTAGAATCCTGGGCGACATGCTCTAAATGAAAGTAGACACTATAGATGTATGAATCAACCGAATGAAAGTATCTAAACAAATCTGCCTCTCCACTAGTAGCTATAACTCGTCAAAATATCCATATTCTATGCCGGCATCCCTGATACTGGATACCCATTGTACAATATATAATAGAGAAGAGAATATGCAAGGAAATGGGCCAGAGCCCGATTGTAAAGGATTTTATAAATAGCAAGTGCTTAACAAATGCAATTAAGCAGGCATTATGTACATGTTTGATTCTCGGGCTCTTGCTTGGGAATTCTCATCTCTCATCTAATGTGCACACCTAGCGTACCTTATTATCTCCCAATTTAAGGTTTCTCAATTAAGATTATATCCCATATCACTTCCCCTTATTTCCCCCAATATACGTGTAATAATTAAATATGTTCATTTCTCTTTATTATGAACTAGGCTTCCACAACTTTAAGATTAAGTATCCACTTACTCAATTAAATCAAATTTCATTATCTATTTTGATCTACAATTTCATATAATAGTTATATATATATATATATATATATATATATATATATATATATATATATATATATATATATATATATATGTATGTTAATTTACGAATTTCACACAGTAGATTACATCCCTATATATATTTTAATCTACAATTCTCGCCTAGTAGATTACATCACAGTATATATATGTTATCACATTATATTATATATACTAATACGACACCTCCCTGACACAGCTGCGGTGCATGCATACTCTGCTATCATGTCCTATGCATCACTCACTGCATAATGGATAATTGGCTCGTCATCTTTCACGAACCATAAATCTCATAACACAAATATTAGAGGTGAGAATACTCCCTAGCCAAATGGATCACGCACATACCTACGCTCCCATTCAACCATCGAAACTATCATTCACACCAATAGCACGTGTCCAAGGTCCTATGCTCAGTGTACGAATCCAACCCCCCCCCCCCCCCGCCCCCAAAATGGGTCCAATCAAGATAATACCGTGCACAACGCGAAATCTCCACCTCGATAGCAAGCAACGTAGGTATTTTATACACACAATATAAATAATATAGGTATTCAACACACCTATATATATTAACAATATGGCACATGCACAACCCATATAAATATTTCCATATGTAGTATATTTATCTCACTTATCCTACGTATTTACAAATTATGACCTTACTTCTTAAATTATATTCACGAGCTTCTCTCAATACTCGAAGGGTAATAATTTATTTCTCATATAAATTCAGTAGGTAATCACTCACGACCTACAAGTCCATGTCATCACAACACCCGAATTTCTATGCATTAAAATCATCCTCATTTAGGTTTATTTCTCAATAATTCCTAATCCAATCTTTACCCTTTTATTTCACCTATTAGGGTTAATCCCACATAAGTCTAAGGTTATTATGGTAATAATGACTCTCTTACTGCTGGTCCTAACCTTAAATCCTCCTCTATTCGATTTGAATCCCAATATATATATATATTTCTCCACCGTAACGAATTTAATTCATACTGTTAATTTCCCCCATTCCATCCATACAAAATAATATTTTTTGGGTCTTAAGTATACTCTACTGCCCTCCTCTAAGTCCCAATTTGTTTAATTAATCATCACCAAATATTTCTCAAAGTTGGTATTTAAACAAATATTTAAATAGGAATTAAATCACATTTCCAGGGGGAGTCAATCGATCGACTATTCCTGGTCGATCGATCGATCAATTGATCGATCGACCAGATATTGCCCAGTTTCTGCATATATTTTACCTATGGGTTTTAACATTTATCATCCTCAAAATGTCTACATTAAAATACCAAACTGCTTATAATTCATTCCACATGATATAAAAATACATATAAATGATTTCCAATCATTAAACAACTAAAAACATCAATAGGTTTGGATTAAACATGTTATTTCTCCTAATTTCTAGAAAATCCATCTTTTATTATTTCTCCAAGGACAACATATAAATCCCAGATTTTCTTTCACCAAATGATTCCCAAATTTTGGGGTTTAAACCATACATTCAAAAAGAGATTTATCCCTCATAATTCTCATTTCAAGGATTCATCAAAAATCATTTTAATTTTTATAACTTTTAAGAATTTTCTAAACAACCTAACATGGACAAAATACATGCTAGAACTTGTAGTAATTAATCACTTGCCTCTAACTCATAGGTCTTAACCGTTGGAGAAGATTATTCTCATACTCCTTCTTTCTTTTTTTGACCAACCTCCGGTGGTGGTGGTGCAAGGTGTCTCTTAGCCCCTTGTTTTTTCCCAAAAAACTCTTTCTCTCCTAGATAAGTCCCTCTCTCTCCTAAATAGTTTTCTCTCTAAGTTTTGTGAATAAACTATGAGCCTACAACCTTTTTAGACTTATAAATGATCTTCAATTTTCGTGTGTACTATTCACTTCCCAAGTAAAATGACCAAAATACCCCTTCGAGGTGTCCATTCGGTTCCAAAGTGTCCCGAGACCCAAATCAAACACCCAAGTAGACTTTTTCGAGTATTTAAACCCTTACGGACACTTTGGTACAGTTAAAATGACCATTTGGATGCCATAAAACTATTTTAATTTTTATTTCACTGAAATATAGTCCCGACATGACTCACACGTGCGTCCCGACTTAATTATCATAATTGTCGTATTCGTCACTCGCGACAATTTATAAAATCATACTCCTATGTGAAGTCATAGTCATATATATTAATTTTAATCACTAAGTAATATTCATCATAAATCACATATTACTTTATTCTCAAGTAATATTTAGATCCGGATTAATGTTCAATTTATCCCACAATTAATTCTAATTAATCCCATTTTAAAAATCATTAAAAATATGGGGTGTTACACACTTCCCCCCTTAAAATGGAATTTCGTCTCGAAATTCGAAAAAAGTACTAGATAAAAAAAACTATGGCTATATGTTGTGCATCACATCATCGCGCTCGTGAGTAAACTACTCCGTACCACCCATACAGTACGCTTATCAGATACTCTGAATAATTAACACCTCACATATGTTCGTTTTAAGTTCTAGGTTACCCTGCCACGTAGGTTCTTGCCCAAGCCTTATTGTTTAAGTTCCACTACTTAAACTTATTTTATATATTAGTCTTCGACTATTCGCACCTTAGTAGATTAATCATTCTTTAGATACATACGATCTCGGCTCACGACGATCGCACACAAATAGGTTATTTGTGCAGTATATATTTTACACATATTATATACTCAAAATATCAGCCCATCTCTGATTATTGCAATAGTACTTGGTCCCCCACATTTAACTAACAATCAGGAGAACAAAGAGGCTTACCGTGCCATACCTCAACTGATGCTATGCCCAAAAGTGAACTTATGTGAGTTATTACACATAAACTCCACCATTGGAAGGTACTGTTCCCGTCCTCCTCTAAGACCCAAGGGTACACATATAATTTATCTCCCAACATCTGATTAATCCGCTTGGTCTGCCATTCATCTACGGACGATAGGCCGTACCCAATTACAACTCGGTACTCATAGCCTCATGTAAACTCTTCCAAAATTGAAGAACAAAGATCTCGTCCCAATCGGACACAACATTAAATGGTATCCCCATTTAACCGCACTATCTCGGTTATAAAGATCTCGCATACTGTCCCGAAGTTTGATCAGTCCTAACTACCATAATGTGATCTACTTCGGTCAACCGATCCACTATCACTCATATAGGATCGAAACCCCCTTCACGATAAAATCCTTGGGAATACTCTCCCATTACTCCTTAGGAATACTTAATGGTTAAAGAAACTCCAGTTGGTTTCGGATGGTCCACCCTTTATCAACAAACATGTGAACCATTGCTAAACAAATATTTATTCTCATCACCACTGTCATTCATACCTCATACATTTGATGTTTACTCTAATGTTTCTCTAATAGTGATCCATGTGACTTTGCCTCATTGCATGTCACAAGTCCTTCCCCCTCTATAATTCAGCCAAATGTTGTCGAATTCACATGACAATCACAATCTACTGCCTGATACAATACCATCCTCGTGATCGTACCATCAAGTCCTGATATTTCAACTTCTATATCCATTTACCTTATCCCATACATCCCAAATGGGAAAAAAAATTAAGATTCAATTACCTAGGGCGCCCATACACCCTATGCCTCGCTCATTATGTCACAAATGAAATATATTCTCACATCATAGTGGAGTTATCAATTCTCCATTATATTCTCATATATGTAGAGTAACTAAGGTATGAATCCCATGCGTTATTGTCCAAACTTCTCTCCAACTCCCGACATTTGTTAGTTTCATGCGTGGGATGTCTCGCAAAGCGAAATCCAAACAAGGAACCCCTCGAGATAAGATCGTGCACAACGCGAAAGCTCCACCTCGATAGCAAAAAGCGTAGGTATGTTATACACACAATATAAATAATATAAGTATTCACCCCACCTATATATATTAACAATAGAGTACACGCACAACCCATATAAATATTTCCATATGTAGTATATTTATCTCACATATCCTACGTATTTACAGATTATGACTTTACTTCTTAAATTATATTCACGAGCTTCTCTCAATACTCGAAGGGTAATAATTTATTTCTCATATAAATTCAGTAGGTAATCACTCATGTCCTACAAGTCCATGTCATCACAACACTCGAATTTCTATGAATTAAAATCATCCTCATTTAGTTTTATTTCTCAATAATTCCTAATTCAATCTTAAACCTTTTATTTCACGTATTAGGGTTAATCCCACATAAGCCTAAGGTTGTTCCGGTAATAATAACTCTCTTACTACTAGTCCTAACCTTAAATCCTCCTCTATTCGATTTAAATCCCAATATATATATATATATATATATATTTTTTTTCCACCATAATGAATTTAATTCATACTCGTTAATTTCCCCCATTCCATCCATACAAAATAATATTTTTCGGGTCTTAAGTATACCCTACTGCCCTCCTCTAAGTCCCAATTTATTCAATTAATCATCACCAAATACTTCTCAAAGTTGGTATTTAAACAAATATTTAAATAGGAATTAAATCACATTTCTAGGGGGAGTCAATCGATCGACTGTTCCTGGTCGATCGATCGATCAGTCGATCAATCGACATTCTTAAGTCAATCGATCGATCGACCAGATATTACCCAGTTTCTGCATATATTTTACCAACGGGTTTTAACATTTATCATCCTCAAAATCTCTACATTAAAATCCCAAAATCCTTATAATTCATTCCTTATGATATAACAATACATATAAATGATTTCCAATCATTAAACAACCAAAAACATCAATAGGTTTGGATTAAACATCTTATTTCTCCTAATTTCCAGAAAATCCATATTTTATTATTTCTCCAAGGACAACATATAAACCCTAGATTTTCTTTCACCAAATGATTCCCAAATTTTGTGGTTTAAACTATATATTCAAAAAGATATTTATCCCTCATAATTCTCATTTCAAGGATTCATCAAAAATCATTTTAATTCATATAACTTTTCAGAATTTTCTAAACAACCTAATATGGATAAAATACATGCTAAAACTTGCATTAGTTAATCACTTGCCTCTAATTCGTAGGTATGAACCGTTGGAGAAGATTTTTCTCATACTCCTTCTTTCTTTTTCTGATCTACCTCCGGTGGTGGTGGTACAAGGAGTCTCTCAGCCCCTTAGGTTTTTCCAAAAAACTCTTCCTCTCCTAGAGAAGTCCCTCTCTCTCTTCAATAGTTTTCACTAAGTTTTGTGAATAAACTATGAACCTAACACATTTTTAGACTTATAAATAATCTTCAATTTTCGTGTGTACTATTCATTTCCCAAGTAAAATGACCAAAATACCCATTCGGGGTGTCCATTCGGTTCGAAAATGTCCCGGGACTCAAATCAAACACCCAAGTAGACTTTTCGACTATTTAAACCTTTCTGTACACTTCGGTGCAGTCAAAATGACCATTTGGATGACATAAAAATATTTTACTTTTCATTTTACTAAAATATAGTCTCGACACGACTCACATGTGTGCCTCGATTTAATTATCATAATTGTCGTATTCGTCACTCGTGACAATTTATAAAATCATAATCATATGTGAAACCATAGTCATATATATTACTTTTAATCACTAAGTAATATTCATCATAATTCACGTATTACTTTATTCTCACTTAATATTTAGATCCGGATTAATAGTCAATTTATCCCACAATTAATTTTAATTAATTCCATTTTAAAAATCATTAAAAATACGGGGTGTTACATAAAATTAATTTTTGAAAGACTCAAATCTCTTCTCAAGTTCACTTTTAGAAACTTCACAAACAAGAAGCTCTCTCTTCACCTTTTTGAGTTCAAGAGTCAAATGATTTTTCTCTTCTTCAATAACTCTGAGCTTTTTGAAATAAAAAGTTTTTAAACTAGTCAATCTTTTTAAATCATAATTTTGCAATCTCAAAGCATTTTTATCTTGTTTCACAGAACAAATCAAGTCTAATAACTTAACTTTATCCTTTTCAATCAATTTCATTTTTTGATTGGTAAGTTGACTAGTGTTTTTAAACTCACTGGAAGATTGTTTTTCTTATTCATGGAGTTTGATTTTCATAGACAATTTTGTTTGGGTAATAGAATAAAATCATGCTTTATGTAATAGTCTTAGTTATGAGTTTATTACTTGATTAATAAATTAATTTTTCCCATTTAAATGAGAATCATGTGTGGTATAATGTTTGCATTATTTATATATTGTTGGTGTCTTTTATTATGCATAGTAGGTGCTGTGGTTTATAGAGTGCGACGTAGACATGGAAAATTATAGAAATAGTTCGTAGGGAATGTAAGTCTTTTTCACAATCTTAGATGGAAATAGACAGACCATTAGTAGGGTTGTAGCATAATATTTGAGTAGGTTTATCTTGATTACAAAAAACGGTATAATTTTAATTTATTGTGCTAGTACATTTTATGTGTATTAAATTGGACAACCTTAAGGTCATTGTCTTTCTACTGATTTAATATGACAATGTTCACCTCATGACTATTAAGTTTACTTAATCTTTTAATCCTAATATACTTGATGGACACATGCACTAGTTGATTATCTTTTTGACCTATTACGTGAGATTCATTATATCAATATGCTTAATAGATTGGGTGGTGGTTATTAGTGTATGGTGAAAGTTAATTATGGATGGAATCCACGTCTCGATGTAGATATTGGTGATACCCTCTTGTGATACTTATAAGTTTTGTACGTGTCAAACCCTGCAGGTGTATTATGTTAATCCGAAACTACAAATAAGTTAAGCTGGACCGCTCAAGGAATTAAAGAAGTTAACTAAAATAGATTGTCAGTAATTTATCTGTAACCTTAACGTTTAGGGATATTAAGTAATTACTAATAGGGAGATCGAAATATAATTCGAGTTTAAGGAATTGAGTTACAAATATAATTATTTAGTGGAGTTAATTGTATTTAATGGAATAGGAATAGGATCTGGGTTGGATCAGGTTTTTCTACCCATTAGGAGCCACGACTTTTTAACTTTTCGAGGTCCCTATTGCAGCCAATATATATATGCATCCGACATCTTATCTTCGTAACTCTTGAATTTACATAAATTCGGAATTATGAGAAACTGATAGAGAGAGTTGAATAGTCATCACAAAGATGAAGAGTCCACCATCTTCTCGTGATAGGCATAGAGATTTGATATTTCTTCTACATTAATCGTTGTGTGATCTTTAACAAGTATCACCCTAATTCTGACTTGTAGGGCAGATATATTATTGGATTTTTCATTCAACTTATATGTAGTACCAACTGATTCTAGGACAATCGTTCCAACAATAACATTCAACCTTTTCATTAGGAGAAGTTGAGACATTAACTCTCTTTTGTCTTGACTCAATTATTTGACACTTTCAACATCCCCATCAAAGTCAACATGAATAGATTTTGATTTTTTGGAAGAATCATAAGATTTACATTTTTTTTACAATTTTGAATTTTAAATGATTTATCCTTTCACTAGGATTAAAAAATATAGGAATATCATCCCAAGTAATAGAGTAATTAGAACAATCAAGGTCTAATACCCTAGCACCCATAGTCACACCAAAAGCAATTATAAACTATTCACAGAAGCAAAATGGTAGCACAAGAAAACTAGATCTATGAGTAACAAACACAATAAACACACAACAAATACCAAATCAATCGCTCTTATACCAATTGAGGATGTGTGTTTAATCGATAATTGTTCACTTTATACAAACCCATGGTGTGTGTGTGTGTGGGGTGGGGGGGGGGGGGATAGGTTTAATTTCAAGTCATGACCAATTTTCATAAATTTCAAATTTGCTTCAAATTTTAATTATCGAGGCATATGGAATTATTAGGAGATGTGATGTAATATTTAGATCAACAATTCAATGAGCCCAATTAGGCAAATCTAGCACAAATTACTAGAATAAAAAACTTAGAACTACTTTAGATTTAGGTGAAATCTATGTATAGTGTGTGGTTAAAGTATGGAAATCAAACAATTAACACATCCAATCAATTCATAAGATGAATATTTGAGGAAAAATCCCCACCCAGGGGCAAAAAACTTTGATGCACTCTAATTTCTATTTCGAGTTGAAAAGAACTTTTATACAAAGTAAGAAGGTACCTCTCACTCATGCCATCACAAGTAGTTACCAATGAACTTTGGAATTTACCCTATTAAAAGTGTACATCCACCTTGAGCTCCAAAAAGTGAATGCGAATGTCCATTATTCTCCCTAGAATCATGCCATGCTCCTTTTTTCTCCAATAAACCGAAGCATCTCCAATTTTAGATCTAGGAGTGATAGATCTCCGATTCAAGTGATGAAGTAGTTTGAATTATAAAAGGTTATTGTGGATATGAAACAAAACACTCTCAAAAGCATAGATCAAGTATAGATCTAAGTGTTATCAATTTTGGAATGGACAAGTGGAATTGGAATAAAAAGCTAATGTAAAATCTCTCAACCTTGAAAATACTCTCAGAATTGTGCTTGATTTGAGAGGTTTGAAGATATTTTAAAATGGGAGGGAAATTGACCTAGTTATAGGAAATTTTCAAAAAATACCTCCACCATGTACAAGGTCGATTGTTGCCATGCACACGATTTCAGCCAGTGCTGAAGTATGGTGTAGCCATGCACATGAGTCAAATGCTGACAGTCCAAAGGCTAGCCTGTGCACAGTCCAAAATGGATTGTACGAACGCTTTGAGGAAAAAATGAAAACAAGCCTCAAACTTAAGCACATAAAAGTCCAGGTGAGTTCCCACATGGACAATACAACACATTTTAGAGATATCTAACATGTTCAACATTTTAAAAATACGTGCAAGTGTGTGTAGCCAAATGTTCAACCATAAAACTTTCAGAGGATACGTCTTCAATGTATGTGGTAACGAAAGTATTGTGTTATAGAGCGGCTTGCATGATCTTTAAGTTTAAAAGTCTATGTAGTCAAAATGAACATGCCTCACTCTACGATTCCAACCTATGTGGCTCAAATGAATCAATAACTCATTGCTTTGACATGTAATTAAAGAACTTTAATATATAATACCAATGTTTACATTTTCAGGACATCTCTGGGACCTAGTGTTCCCAATGCTTCAATTCAGCGAAGAATTCAAATTTTTAAATCTTCTTCGGCGTATTAAAAAGATGTTTTGAATCATTATACAAACATCTACTTTCAGCGGTTGGAAATGTTATTGATAATACGCAAATATTGCATATTTCATCTCTCGAACCTAGCCCCCTCGGGTGCCTTAATCTCTATATTTAAGCCCGTTAACCAGAAAACCTCGGTTTATATTGTTAACATGCCATATGAGGTATAATTTGGTTTTTGTAGGTATTTAGGTACTAACTATGGAGTTCGAACGCATTCCGGTGAAGTTTCATACACAATCGCACGTTCAAGGGAATTTTAATCATTTCACAGCTTGGGCACCTGGCCCGACATATCAGGGAAGTTGTAGCCCTCCTTGTTAGCTTCGCATGGCTGCAAACACTGCGCGATTCCGAGTCCGTATGATGAAGTTACGACGATTTTAGCGGAGGGAATATCATGGAAAGCAAAAGAGGAGGAGAAGAGAAAAAAAGATGCAATGTGCTGCTTGGCTCACCTATGCTTGGTTGATCGATCGATCCTTTTGGTCGATCGATCAATCCTTCTCTGCAGATGAAAATTAGCCTTGATCAATCGATCGACCCTTTTTGTCGATCGATTGATCCCCTATTTTCAGGAGATATTTTGCCTTTTCTTTTCTTTTTTCTTTTCTATTTTTATTCCAACTTAGTATATATAGCAAGTTTGATGTAATAAATAGGGTGGACGATTTTAGGTTAGTTTAGCTTAGGGTTTTGGGGTTTTTGCTTAGTTCTTCCTTATTTCTCTTTGGATTGACACCCATTTGGGTTGTAAGTGGCACTATTCATCTCCCCTACCATTAATATAGTTTGTTTTTCTTCATTTCTTGCTTTCTAATTAGATTTACATGCTTTCCTAAATTAGGTTTACATGCTTTCTTTACACGCTTTCTAGTATAGTTTTACCGCGTTTCTTTATTGTGTTTATTTATCGCGTTTTTAACATGCTTTCTAGGTAATTTAAATTAGGATGTGCTTGAATGGAACTCACTCGGGTTAACGCATTGCTTTGCTTGGTGATAGTATTTACGGGTTTATTTCGGGTGCGTTGTCCTAGTTATTACGCCTAGGAGATTTGACGGGACATATCATGTATGTCCCATGCATACGACCTTTCGCGCGTAATTTCAGGGATATTTCTTGACGCCAAAATCTTATTAGGCTTTTATGAGGATATAGGGGAGTGACAACCCTTGATTTAATTAATTGTCGAAACGAGACGCATTCTAAATAACTCGTCGACCCATGTAACCATTTTATACAAATTAACTCGGGTGAGGGATATTCAACGCAACCTATAGTTTTACTCGCTTTGTTAATCTAGTTTGAATACCCTTGCCTAGAATAACATTTCCTTTTATGCATCTTTTACTTTTTAGTTTGTAATTCACCTTTTACACTTTTATTTCGGAATATTAAATCTTATAAATTTTAACAACTTGTCCCTGTGGATTTTTGATACCCGACTTACCGCTGTGCTTGCCCCGCAAGTGTAGTAGTAATTTAGGTTTGTTTGTATAGTTGCGACGAGACACAAACAACGGCTGTGCACTTTACACGGGCACACCTCTCGTGCGCTATCAAAATGGCACCATTGTCGGGGACTAGTTTGTTTTATACTTTATTTGATTTAGTATTTCATAGTATTTTCTTACTATTTGTATTATTTGCTAATATTTTGCAGGACTTCCACATTTGAGCACTTAGAAACGCTCGAATTTCTCATGTGCGCACTTACTTTGTGGAATCCGCCACTTTGAGCCATTTTTAAGATAAGCATGTCTTATTTCAATTCTTTCGGTAATCCTTGTTATAATTCTCAAAATTCTCGCAAGCCTATGACTTTCGATGAATACTTATAATCCCAAAGTATAACAAAATCAAATATGACTTTGGGCGAGTATAACGAATGTCAAAATTTGGGTTATTGGAATTTTGATGATGATGATAATGATTCTAGGCCTTTACCTCCTTATAATAGGAATTTTGAAACGAATTCGAATAGTTTTAAAAATTCCTACTATAATGAGTTTTCGTTTTAAGTCCCATAGTAATTTTCAAAGTTCCCATTTTCATGCATCCGCACCTCGACCCATGACATTCGGTGAGGGTTTGCGTATGTATGAGAATGAGAAAATTGAAACTCGTTATCGGGAAGAAAATCGTTCGTGGGAACATGAGTTGGATTTATTATTTGAGTCCGGCGATGATTTTTCTTCCGAGACTTTCGAGGTCGAGGAATGTTTTGAACCAAATGAGGTACTTGTGCCTACTTTGGAACAAGCCATTCTAGACTTTGTCCATTGCGTAATAGATATTGAAAGTGAGGATGATAATGACATAATATCTATTTGCAATGAAATGATTTCTTATTTGTCCCCCAAACAAGAACATTTCATTGAAAATGATATTATTTCCTTTGAAATTCCAACTTCATGCGATAATGATTCATCTCATGAGTTCGAATTTCTTTCATCCCCATTTTCATTCTCTATTATCCCACCGGAATAAGTACCCGATGATTCGGTTTCAAACTTTAATGTTTTAAACCCTATCGCCGATGAGGAGTACTTGCTCGAATCACCTTCCAGGATCGCATTCGTGCCTTCCATTCCAATTTCAAAATCTTTGGGAGGATATTCGTCTTTTCTCGGTCCCTACATGTTTTTATCACCCGTTCAATCCAAACCCCCCATCGTCCCTCCAAAACTTTTAATTGGCGATGGTTCATTTCTTCCGCCTTACACATGCCTTCCGTTATTAAAATGGAATTCATATTTTTCGGAGGGCATGCTTGTATGTGATGGTACACCGTTTATCCTCCAAAGTCAAATCGTTCTTATGGTGGACCCTCAATTATTTAGACTTCTAGTGTATAGTTAGTTTGTAGCCTAAATAGTAGGTTGTATATAGTTAGCTTTTTATTTCTTTCTTTTTATTTTTCCTCCCTTTTTAATTTAGTTTAGTGTAATTAGTTAAATTTTTGTTATTTGTTTTTTCTATGCTCGGTACTAACTTGTTTTATAAATTCTTTGGACTTGTTCTTATGTGGATCACTCCACTTTTGTGTAACATCGCTCTTTTCCTCTCTTAACTTGGTTCTTAATGTACATTGAGGACAATGTCAAGTTTTAAGTTAGGGGTTGTGGGATATTCTATCCATTTCTTTATTTAGTCCATGTTTTTGCTCACATGTTAGTTACTTAGTATACTTTTCTTAGAAAAATTGAAAAATTTCAAAAAAGATTTTCTTTCTTTTTTCTCCTTTTTTGGGCATTTTGCCTTTGTTTTCGATGATAAATTTCAATAATTGCCAGATCCAATAGATAGCCCAATGATGCATGTTCTCGATTTTAGAAGTTATTAGACTTTAGTCTCACTTATTGATATTATGAATAACTTCATGAATTAAACTTTAATCCCATGAGCACATGCACTTTTATGGTTATATTGATTTGGTTTAAGATTTTTATAACTCGGTAATCTTTTGTTACATTGTATATACTTACACCGAGTAAGCTTTGTACCTTTCGTCGTTTGTGAGTGTATACACTATTCTTTCTCTTTAAAAACGTTGAATTCATTGGTAATCTCGCTATTCTTTCATTTGATCGTTCATACTTGAAATGTGTTACATGATCGTGATTTTCATATATTGTTTTGACTCGAGAATTGCGTAAACTTTGTGAAATGATCATAGGCAATCTTTCTTATATCACCCGTATTAGCCTTGACCTCGCCCTTATATGTTTACCCTCGTTAACCCCTTTGAGCCTAAATATAGCCTTTCGTTTAATAAACCCAATCCCATAACCAACTCCACATTGGAGTTTTAAACCATACATACACTTTCCATACCTTTGTTTGGAATGTTACTTGGGATTGAATGATGTTGTTATGATGTCGGTTGCAATTTAGGCATTTGAGAGTGCGATAAGTAAAGAAAAGAAAAAGTGAAGAAAAAGAGAAAGCAAAAAGAAAAAGAAAACAAAAGAAAACATGAGAAAAAGAAGAAAATAAAAAGAAAGAGAAAGTTGTAATATGTTGTATATAGTTCAATAAGCTTTGATTTCTCTCGATGATATATCTAATGCCATTTTTGGAACTTGTTTTCCAATTTTGATATTGCCCGCATTTTTCCATTTTCTCGAGTTTTCATCCCGAACACTTTGAATCTGTACATACATTCCTTTATTTCATACCCTAGCCTAGCCTACATTACAACCCTATTAAAGTCCTATGTGATCTTAGGTTGATGTAATCTAAAAGTCATAATAGTTTTGATAATCTGTGAAAATACGTTTCGCCTCTTTTAGTGTGTGGTATCCTTTCATTGAGATTAGTGTTTTTCAATTTGTATATAGCGTTCTTCATTTGTGACATGTGTGCGACCTAGTTTCCATTTATATTTACTCTTTAGCCCGCATGTTCCGTGTGTTACCTCCCTGTTTCAAGTGATTTTCACTTGATGAGTGTAATGCTCGTGAGGATTGAATATATGCTTGCGTTAATTTAGTATCCGATTTATATAAGTTTGTCACCAAATTATACTTTTCACGTGCTCATCCCCCTCCCACATTTTAAGGTTTCAATTCTATGAGGTGCATTCTATAATGTTAATGATTTGGACTTTTATTTGAATCCATTCAATTTGCTAATAATGCGTATGAAATATTTTTCGCCATTGTTGGGCTTGTCGCATGTTGGGTTGGGCTTATTTTGAGGAAACCATATGATATTTGTGGGTATCATCCCTGAAAACCCTCACGAGACGACACTCGTCCACTAGGGTGACCTAGGGGTTTAACGGCTTATTGCATATGCTAAATGCAATCGAATCGCCCGCGAAAGCGACCTTTTGCTTTTATACCATACTTTTGTACTATCTCCTGCTTTTGGTTTTCTTGTAGTTCTTGTTGCATCCTATTTCATTGCTAGGGACTAGGAATGTGTAAGTTAGGGGGTGTGATAATACACAAATATTGCATATTTCATCTCTCGAACCTACGCATTTTAGTGTGACACCCCGACTAATTAAATACTGGGTAGCTACTCCTTTATTAAATTAATACAAAATGTCAAGTTGGTTCAGTTAATAGCATCACTGTCGAAAACATTTTAATAGTTACTAACCACCTAGTATTTAAAAAGTGAGTTGTCAAATTTTAAGTTAAATCTGATTAACATGCAATAAGTGAAATATAAAAGATTAACATAACCATTCACAATGAAGTCCCCATAGAGTAACCATCACATAATAATGAATCTGGAGGAAATAATCCTCACAACAATCCCAATAGTGAAATAAGTAAAACAGTCGGCATCGTGAATTAATTACAAACCAAAGTCTGAATAACTGAAATATAAAATGTCTCTAAAGGAACTGGGCAACATGCCCTACAAATGATAAAACTGAACATGGAGTCAAGACTAGAAAAGGAGGCGTCTACTGTCAAGGCCCTGTAACTTCCACAACAGCTACAGCTCGTCACCTGAATAGAATTCCTATGCATGGTGTCCTTGTGGCTGGGAACCTAAAAAGGTTTTTACAAAAATAGATTTGAAAGCAAACGGGCCAGAGCCCGAATGTGGAGAATATTTTACAAACAGCAAGTGATTTAATAACATTAAAACAATGAATGCAAAATACATGTTAGGACGTGCTCTCGCATGAAATACTCACCTCTCTACTAATTGTGCACTCCTAACGTACCGTACCCATTCAAGTGATCCTCATATCTATCTAGACCAAAATGAATTCTAACCTTTCTACTCGATTCGTGCTTTAATTCCCACTTCATCAATTAAATAGAGAGTTTTACTTAAATTCTCGGATTCTCAATTATTAGCAATGCCAATCACTACCGGCTGTCCCTTTCAATCTTTATCGTTCATTATGATAATTATACTACACAATTTAAACATGACAATTCCTTTCATTTAACCGTATATTATTCACGTCATAAATATACAATACTAGCACCCCGAGATTTAGCTGAGGTGCACACATACTCTGCTATCCCATCCCGGTACATCACGTACATAAGGATCACGCATTCCGAATCTCTCAGGAATCGTTCTCAGATAATAGTAAATCACAAACAATGGAGGCGAACACAGTCACATCACATGGGTCACACACATACCTACGCTCCCATGATCAGCAGACTTATTAACATCTCAATAAGTCCTTCTCTGACCTATGTCCTCGAGGTACCAATCTATATCTCCCCCGTAGGCACACAAAGATTAGATGGCCCTAAACGAACGCAAACCTCCCGTGATAGCAAGTATGGTAGGTATGTCATACACATAAAATCATATATACTAAGCAGGCACACATCTTAGTAATTACCATATTTTATGAGTGGTATACTTCTCGTTCTTATACCAACTTTTAATGTCACACAAATCATATGTCCCCGGTTTATATGTATTTAAGTCATTAATTATCCTCACATCGTGATTAGTTGCTCGCGTCCTAATCCACAAATACCATTTGGTTCAAGCCACCCTTCTATATTTTACTCCTCAATATATCCCAAATCTCCCAACTATACCAATTATTTAACAAGGGAAAGTTATCTCATCAATTTAACAAGGTTACGGGACACTAGAAATCAAATCAGGCCAAAAAGGCCATTCTGTCAACTCGTTAGAAGCCTCGTTCGAACGAGGTCGTTCAAATGAGAGTTCGTTCGAACGAAAAGGGCATCGAACGAGAGTTCGTTCGAACGAAAGGCATCGAACGAACTACCAACTCGTTAGAAGGCAGACTGTCACCTCATTAGAAGCTCGTTCGAACGACCTGGGCAGGTCTTCTAACGAGATGACAGTTTCGAGCCCAGAATTCCTAAATCGTTTTTCTCAAATTTTCCTCTTCTCAATACTCCTCCAAAAATCACCCCAACAGTGATTTAAGGTTCCTAAATGTCACTAAACTTTTGTAGATCGTGTCTTAACATATTATTGGGGTTCCAATCTTCCTAAATAACATAAAATCATCATCAATCCCCAATTTTTTCCCAAACCCTATGGGTATGAACCCAGAATTTCAAATCTTCAATTTTCACATTTTAAATCCGTTTTTACATGATCAAAAGTTGTGTTTCTCATAGGACAATCACCCAATATCTATCTACATGCAATTCCTATAACATATCATAAATTTCTGTTTCAAATTTCAAGGGTTTTCATCAAATACCCAATATAAAGCAATTTTATCAATTCTAAGCATAGAAGAAACATTCGCTTGAAATTAACGTAATTAAACCACTTGCCTTAGATAGTTCTCTGAATTTGATGTCGAATGTTGAAGGTTGCTCTCTCTTTCTCTACAATTTCTCCCAAGGTTGAAGGTTGAAGATGGTGGTTATGGTTTTCTCTTTTGGGAACCTCTCCTAACTTCCTCCTATAACTCCCGTAGCCCTCTAATTAGTTAAGTGCTGGTAATGGTTTAGTGGGTTACCAAATATCCTATATTTAATTCCCAAAATTCGTTGGTTATAATTCCCAAAATTTTAAAATCACTAAAATGCCCTTTTAAGTTGCCAATTTGGCTTAAAATGCCCCGGGATCCAAACTAAACCCCCGGCTAGTGTTTTCTGACTATTTCGATCCTTCCGGACACGTTGGCGCACTCAAAATGACCATTTGGTTGATAAAAATAAAATTCACTTTTAAATTCAAATATTACATTCCTGACGCGACTGGCTCGTGCGTCCCAACTAAATTTCCCAAATTATCGTATTTCAGTCTCGCAATAATTTCAATATTTTTAACATTCATATATTGCCATATATACACATTATAATCAAATACCAACTCACATCTCGTTAGTATTTTATCCGGATTAATTCTCAAGTAATTCACATTTAACTTAATTAATCCCGTAAATAAATATCAATAAAAGTACGGGGTATTACATTTAGCCCCCTCGGGTGCCTTAATCTCTATATTTAAGACCGTTAACTAGACAACCTCGGTTTATATTGTTAACAAGTTATATGAGGTGTAATTGGGCTTTTGTAGGTATTTAGGTACTAAGTATGGAGTTTGAACGCATTCCGGTAAAGTTTCGTACACAATCGCACGTTCAAGATCATTTTAGTCATTTCACAACTTGGTCACCTGGTCCGACATCTCATGAAAGTTGTAGCCCTTCTCTCTAGCTTCGCGTGGCTGCGAACGGTGCACGATTCCGAGTCCGTATGATGAAGTTACGGCGATTTCAGCGGAGGGAAAAATAAGGAAAGAAAAAGAGGAGGAGAAGAGGAAGAAAAGATGCAGTGTGCTGCTTGGCTCACCCACGCTTGATTGATCGATCAACCCTTTTGGTCGATCGATCGATCCTTCTCTGCAGTTGAAAATTGGCCTTGATCGATCGATCGATCCTTTTTCTCAATCGATCGATCCCCTGTTTTCAAGAGATATTTTGCCTTTTCTTTTCTTTTCTCTTTTCTTTTCTATTTTTATTCCAACCTAGTATATATAACAAGTTTGATGTAATAAACAGGGTGGACGATTTTAGGTTAGTTTTGCTTAGGGTTTTGGGGTTTTTGCTTAGTTCTCCCTTATTTCTCTTTGGATTGACACCCATTTGGGTTATAAGTGTCACTATTCATCTCCCCTACCATTAATATAGTTTGTTTTTCTTCATTTCTTGCTTTCTAATTAGATTTAGATGCTTTCCTAAATTAGGTTTACATGCTTTCTTTACACACTTTCTAGTATAGTTTTACCTCGTTTCTTTATTGCGTTTATTTATCGCATTTTTAACATGCTTTCTAGGTAATTTAAATTAGGTTGTGTTTGAATGAACTCACTTGGGTTAACGCGTGGCTTTGCTTGGTGATAGTGTTTACGAGTTTATTTCAGGTGTGTTGTCCTAGTTATTATGCATAGGAGATTTGACGGGGCGTATCATGTATGTCCCATGCTTACGACCTTTCGGGCGTAATTTTCGGGATATTTGTTGACGCCAAAATCTTTTTAGGCATTTATGAGGATTTAGGGGCGTGAAAACCCTTGATTTAATTAACTGTCGAAACAAGACGCGTTCTAATTAACTCATCGACCCACGTAACCATTTTATACAAATTAACTCGGGTGAGGGATACTCAACGCAACCTATAGTTTTACTCGCTTTGTGAATCTAGTTTCAATACCCTTGCCTAGAATAACATTTCCCTTTATGCATCTTTTACTTTTTAGTTTATAATTCACCTTTTACACTTTTATTTCGGAATATTAAATCTTATAAATTTTAACAACTTGTCCCTGTGGATTTTCAATACCCGACTTATCGCTGTGCTTACCGTGCAAGTGTAGTAGTAATTTAGGTTTGTTTGTATTATTGCGGCGAGACGAAAACAACGACTGTGCACTTTACACGCGCACACCTCTCGCGCGCTATCAGTTATCTCACCCTCTTTCCCACTCTAAGTATGGTGAAAGATTGGACTTATGTGGATTCTTTTTATTTTGGGATGTTTAACAATTGCAATTTTTTTTCAAATCTTTTTAATCTCGGTTTTCTCATCTTATATATTAACACTTCTCAAATATTATTAAGAGAAAAAATCAAGAAAGAAAAGATAGAGGCTTCGTTTATTCTATTATAAGAATGTAAATATTTTAAGGAAAACAATCTCAAGTTCATCTTCGTTCATGTTTTTTCTCCTTATCTTCTTTGCATTTGATCACCTCCTTTTTTGAGGTTGGTCAATAACAAAGGGGAATAAATAATTTGTAAGGAGCAATATTCAATTGAGTAAATATATCTGTATTGGCTTTATTTCGTGTTTGGACAAAATATTTTGAGGCATATGTTAGGCTTTGTATGTTGACCTTTCAAGCCCATGACGTGTTTGATTGAAGAAGTAGTGACAAAGCTTTAGAGATTACATATCGTGCTGTGTTTCGTGCCACATTTTATCTTTGTAATTTCAAGGATCTCTCAGGTGTGAATGGATATGAATTTTCATCCTTGAAAATTTTATTATTGGGTGTTTTGTTTTTACAAAATTTTTTAGAGATGTTTTTAAATGATTTTGAAAGAAAAATATTTTTGGTTTTAAAGTCGTTCGAACGAGTTTATGGGTTTTGTTCGAATGAGAATGGCAGTTCGTTCAAATAAAATTCAAATGAACATTAAACGAGGTTTTTCTATTTACAGAAGCAATATCATTTGAAGCTCGTTCGAAATTGGTTCAAACAAGTTTGTTTATTTGTTGGAATGAGGTTTGAGTTGGTTCGAACGGGCTGACAGTTTTGTTTGAACGAACTTTATCGAAAAATATGCCTCCTCGAAAGTGTGTTTTCTATATAAAGGGGTTCAGGCATTCATTTTTAAAGAGACGTTTGGCAAAAATCATTTTTCAATACATATCCCAAAGCTCCCAGACACTAGTTTTACCCAAAATGTTATAGATCCAAGTTCCATCTTTCTATATATTTTGAGATCTTATTTGTTGGCACCATAGTTTGTTTCTCTCATCACCTTGATAGACTAAAGTTTTATGCGGTGAACTCCATAAATAATTGGAAGTTTACACACAACGGACTCCGTGGTGTGGTGTTGCGGTGAAGAAGCAATGGACTTCGTGTTTGTATCTGTAGATGGTTGTTGAGACTGTTAGATGGATATACTGAGGCGTGTATGGATTTACTTGTTGTAGCAGCTCGCATGGATGGATTCCTGCATTGTCACTATGGAGGAGAGGTTGAAGATTAAAGACGTGTCAAGGTTTACGAGGGTATCGAGTCGTTCAGTAAGTCAATTATCAACTTGTGAAAATCCATATCATAGTTAATTTTCATGGTTAGGTCGTCCGAGGTTTTTCCCAATGCGAATTTTCTCGTACATCGACACGTTGTGTGATTGATCTTATTTTATCTGCTATCATCTTGATGCATTCTTCTGGATAAAGATAAAATTGTTAAATTTGTTTTTACACAATAACTATTTAAAACCGGTGTAAAGTTTTATTTGGGTTAACTTGTTTAAGTTTAACATTTAGTTTGAAAAAAAAATTAAAAATTAACTTTTGTTATTCAGGCCCTACCCTCCTAGGACCTTTTAATTGGTATCAGATCTAGAACACTGAGTTATCGTGTTTATGCATGAGTTTTAGAAGTTTTTATCCAGAGGGTCATGCAGCTTCTAGGGCACCGATGTTTGATGGCTCTAATTATACATACTGGAAAATGCGTATGAAATCAACACTTAAAGTGATAGATGAACGAGTATGACAAGCGGTTCTTAATGGTTGGTCCCCACCCACAACCATAGTTGGCGACTATAGGATTCCCAAATCCATAGAATCATGGAGTGAGGAAGAGCATATTAGAAAATTATAATTCTCAAGGTTTAATATGGTCTGTTTTGTTTGGTCACACCGGAGGGGTTTCATCATATTATGACATTTAAAATGTCTAAAGAGGTTTGGGACACACTCCAATTCACCCATGATGGAACTAGTACTGTTATGGATTTGAAACTCCAAAATCTCACCACTCAGTTTGAAATCATTAAGAAAGAAGAGAGTGAACTCTAAGTTTCCTTCTGTGAGTTGTATAGGAAAACATTGAATGTGAAAAAGGAAAACTTGAAGTTAGAAGCTAGGTTGAAGGAGCATGCCATAGGTGATAATAAAGCTAAATTGATTGAGGAACTTAGGGCATGTGAGAGGACTCTTAAGTAGAAGCTCGAGTATGTTGAGGGTGAGAGAGATAACCTTCGTGGTCTGATGGAGGTTTTGAAAAAGAGTCTTCACGAGTCTGAAGAGTCTAGGCATTTGCTCGAGTCTAAAATTCTTGAGCTAGATGAGAGATTAAGGGACTTGAGTCATGTCAAATTTGATTTAGAATATATGTTTAAGATATTGAACAAAATGTTAGGCATCGTCCGAATTAAAGATGACAAGTGTGGAATTGGCTTGGATAATTTAGATGCTTCCACTACTAAAGCCAAGACCATGCTTCTGAGAGAGTCAACCGTTGCCAGGAATGTTAGAAAATTTTAACCTTTAGGTAACACCCCTCACCGTGTCTACACATGAACACATTACGATAGGAAAGGTCACCTTAGGCATTTTTTCTTTGATCTTAGAAAAGGTCCTATGAAGTCGTCTATAGTCACTAAGGTTCCCAAAATCTTAGAGCGTCATATTACACCTATGTGAGTTGGGAAATTCGATTGGGAGGCTTTATAAGATAGACTTATTGATTATCGAATGCTTGCACATGATACTTTTCATACTATATCTAATGGTTGATAGTGTTCGCATGTTTGCATACACTAGTGTTTGTAATTCATGTATATTTCTTTGCTAGTTATATATAGTTTGAGTCTTTTATATTTTATTTTTTCATTTTTTGGGTCTTATTAAAAAATACAAAAAAAATTTATTTCTCTTTTGAGTTATTTTTTTTTTTAATTTGGTATCATTTTGAAAAAAATTTAAAAACTCAAAAAGATTTTTTGTTTATGTGTAGCTTAGTATTACACATTTTCTATGACGTATTGATGTGTTTGAATCAACTTTATTCCATGTTTCCATGTGTCCAGGACATTTGATTATGACTTTCAATTCATAGATTGTCCTCAATCATGCTTGCATATAGTTATTCGACTTTGATTTGCTTAATGGATTCACTTTGTATATGTCTCCACACATACATGCACGACCTCTTTTAAAATTTAACTTCACATATTGTATTTGATCTACGTGAGATGTTCTCCCATCAATCTTGTCATCTATATATATGTTGATTATTGGGGATTTGTGCATGTAAGAACCGTTGCCCGTGAGTATATTATTTTTATTGAATTTATGAGGGTGCATAGGAAAGGGTTACGAAAGAAAAAAATCTCCTTTACGAAAAATCCACCATTGGCAAGAGCCTAAAAAAATGAGAGGTAAAAGAAAATATTAAAGGCCATCGAGTTTGTTTGATTGATTTTCAAAAATGGTATCTTTATAAGACTTCAGTAAAAAAATATGTGATATTTGTTTATCTTTTAAGGGTGTTATAGTTGAATTTCAATGAGTTTGTACAATGAATCTGAGTTATGCTTATCATATCATGAGATGTGTAGAATCATTAATATTCGAGGCTTGTGTGCATTGTGCTTATTTTTTCATTGAGTTCACTTTATCTGTCACTTGAGGCTAAATCTTAGTTTGATAAAGTTTTGCGATCAAATAGAACTCCTTGGACTTTTTTGAGTGATTGGATCATATTTCTTTTGTTTTTAGTTCATGCCCATACAATCTATCCCACATGTTTAGACACATCAATACTATGCTAGTGTGTAAAGCTTATGTGTTTTGTGTCATTTTGTGGTTAATTAACCTATATATATGTGCCTGAGGTTCATTGGTATATTTTACATATTTATATATACGGTATCATTTTGTTTTGAGTCTTTGAGCTTGAATTTATTCAATGTTTGCCATGTGTTTTATCTTTGAATCAAATTGACATGCTATATGATCATATTGGTATCTCTTGTTGCTTGTTTATATTCATATCTCATGCTTTATTATGTATTCAAGTTGGTGTCATATTTGCATCAGTATTAGTATTGATTGATCAATGTTTGGATTATTTGTGCTTGTGTTTACATGTTGTGCTTTGTTGCACTCCACTGAATGATATTATTCCTTATTCCTTAATTTTTTTTGGTATCACATGTTCTCACATTTAAGGAGAGAAATGATTTATGGGGGAGATATAGTTTTATACATTCTTTCTTTGTTTATTCCTGAATAAAAAGAGGTAGAAATGGTATCTTTCACTTTATCTTTAGAAGGAGATCTTTATCTTAGGGGGAGACTTCTTACCTAGTTTGGGATTATTAGACATAGAGGGAGTTTTATTCTTATGCAGAATTTACACTTGTTATATTCTATTTGCATTTAAAGGTGTGTTTATGTGTGCAAGTTTGAAACATCCGGTAAAGTTTACAAGTGAACAAAGCTACTAATTGTATGTGTTTGTCAAGCGTTTGTACTTTAACCTTTTGCGATTGGGATTGAGTCCTTTAGAGATATTTACGGCCTAAAGGTGTTTTATATTTGTTTTTTTCTCGGAATAGCCAAAGGGGGAGATCTGTAAGAACAATTTTCTAATTGAGTTAATTTGTTTGTATTAGATTTATCCCGTGTTTGTTAGGCTTTGTATGTTGACCTTCAAGTCTATGACGTATTTGATTAAAGAAGTAGCGACAACGCTTTAGAGATTACATATCACGACATATTTTATGCACGTTTCGTCTTTGTATTTTTGAGGATCTCTCAGGTTTGAATGCATTTGAATTTTTATCCTTTGAAATTTTATTATTGGGTGTTTTGTTTTTACAAAATTGTTTAGAGCTATATTTAAATGATTTTAAAAGAAAAATATTTTTTATTTTAATGTAGTTCGAACGAGTTTACTGATTTCGTTTGAACGAGAATAACCATTCGTTCAAACAAACATCAAATGAGGGTTTCTCTGGTTATAGAAGTAATATCGTTTGAAACTCGTTCAAAGCTGGTTCGAAAAATTTTAGTTGTTCGTTCGAACGAATTTTCCATTTTTTTTGAATGATGTCTTGTTTTTGTTTGAATGAGCTTTCTAGAAAAACGTGCTGCCTCAAAAAATGTGTATTTTATATAAAGGGGTTCAGATATTTGTTTTTAGAGACTTTTGGTAAAAATCATTTTCCACAGATACCCAAAATATCCCAAACCCTAGTTTCACCCAGAGTGTCTAAGATCCAAGTTTCATCTTGTTATATACTTTGAGATCTTGTTTGTGAGCACTATAGTTTGTTTTTGTCATCATCTTGATAGAGAAATGTTTTGTGCAGAAGACTCTGTGCATAGTTTACTATTTACACTCAATGGAGTCCTTGGTGTGGTGTTGAAGAGGAGATAGATTCCATGTTCCTATCCGTAGACGATTTTTGAGCCTATTCGGTAGATACCGAGGAGTGTGTTGACTCACACGTTGTGGCAGCTTACGTGGGTGGATTCCAGCATTGTCACTATAGAGGAGCGATTGAAGATTGAAGATGCGTCAAGGCTTATGAGGGAATTTCTTCGTTGAGTAAGTCATCTGCCAACTTGTGTAAATCTATATCATAGTGAATTTTCGAAGCTGAGCCGTCCTAGATTTTTTTCGTTGTGGGTTTTTCTCGTACATCGACATGTTGTGTGATTGATCTTATTTTATCTACTATCACCAAGATGCATACTTCAGGATAAAGATAAAATTAATAAAAATGTTTTTACACAACAACTATTTAAAACTGGTGCAAAGTTTTATTTGGGTTAACTTATTTAAGCTTAACATTTAATTTGAAAAAAATCAAAATTAACTTTTATTTTTCAGACCGTACCCTCCTAGGACCTATAAAACTTATGCCATCCTTATACATTTTGTTACTTGAATCTTTTTACAACTTAGAACCTTTACTTTTGTGATATTTATGATTATGTGGTTTAGTTTTTGGGTTTCAAAGACTTGAATTCATGATATAATTCATCTAGAAAGAAGAAACTTTTTAATTAGTTCAAGGGACATGTTGTTTCTCTTTTGACTAAGACGTTGGATATGTTTAGATTCTCATCAACATTATACATGTATTCAACTTTCTAGGAATTGATGGGAAGTTGATGAATTGTGAGTTAGCCCAAAAGGAGCGTAAGACGTTTATCCCCTCTGTAAGTATTTACCAAGTGTTTAATGAGATTGTTACACTGGCCTAGGGTTTTTTCCTCATTAGTGGATTTCTTCTCGTACATCCGATGTTATGTGATGATTTAATTTTCTGCATGATTTCTTACTCAAATATTTAAGAAAGATTAAAATACAAAGTGTATGGTGGATAATTGGTACATCTTCTCACTTAGACCTTTAAGGAATGCTATTAGCACGATTAAAAATTTGTATATAATTTTAATTAGCAGTTCTCCAATTCGGTGCATAAAAAACACTCTCAAAGTTGGTGGATAAACTCCCACCGGTCCTTTGGGCTTATCCGACTACACCAAGAAGATCTATCAAAGAAACTCGTTATGCATTGGCATATGGTATGGAGGTTGTCATTCCCTTAGATATAATCCTACCAACACTTAGGTCCAAGATATAGGAATATGAACACAATGAAGACTGAGTAACCATGAACTAGACCTAGCAAAAGTGAAGATAGGGGAGGACCTCATCCATTTGGAATCTTATTAGGAAGATCTTGCTAAGCATCATAATAACAAAGCTAAAAACCATTGATTTATTGGCGTTGACTTCGTTATTGAAAGCTATTGCTTGGTACAAGAAATACCTCTGGAAGAGAATTAACCCCTAATTGGGAGAGGCCACATCAGATCAGTTTAGTAGGAGGAGCCGAGTTATGTCATTTACATAAGTTAAATAGAATGCTTGTGCCTAGGTTATGGATTTCCATGAACCTAAAGAAGTTATATCATTGAAATTAAATTATATTATCTTAGTAGTTAGATGGATAAGGATGTCCTCCCCAGATTAGTAAGAAAACGTTCAAATCCTAATTGTCATCTTCAATGATGCGTTACTTTTATACGATGTTGATGATGATTAAAGATGACAAGTTTTACTTATCATCATCAATGATGCGTTACTATTCTAATCCTTGAATAGTAATGCATCATTGAAGATGATAAGTTTTACACCTCTTTAAGTTGATTTGACTTATTCTATGCCTATTCTATCATGGATATAACCTAAAGAAGTTGTATCATGACTTATTCTATGCATTACTTTTATGCGTTACTTTTATAAGGTGATTTGACTTATTCTATGTCAGGTATGCCCTACCTAGTTTTACCCCTCTTTAGGGTCATCTTCAATTTTTAGCTCCAAAAACTTGATTGGAATAGGCATGCCTGACATAAAATAAGTCAAATCACCCTAAAGAGGGGTAAAACTTCCTAAAATAGGCAGGTCTAACTTATAATAAGTCTGATTATCCTAAAGAGGGGAAAACCCGACTGAGAATAAGTTGAATTTCTCCAAAGAGGATCAAACTGACTTAGAATAGTCAAACCACACTTTGAATAAGTCGAATCTCCCTAAAGAGGGAAAAAATTAATTATAATTGGCGTGCTTGACTTAAAATAAGTCAAATCCCCCTAAAGAGGGGCAACCCTTCTTAGAATAAGCATGTATGGTTTAAAAAATTTAGATAACCTCAAAGATAAACAAACCTTCTTGAAAATAGGTGAACATAACTTAAAATGGGTTAGATTGACCTAAAGAGTGCCCAACATTCTTAGAATAGTCAAGCTTGAACTACTATAGTTCAGATATCCCTATAAAGGATAAATACTACTTATATTTAGCACTCATGACTTCGAATAAGTAAAATTCTATAAGAGGGACAAATCTACTTAGAATAGACAGGTTTAGTGTATAATAAGTCACATCTCCCTGTTGAGGGGGAAAATGTGTTTAAAAGATGGGTTCATCTGGATATATCGTAAAATGATAAATCATTCTTAGAACTGGCTTATCCCAAATATGACTAGAAAAACCTATGTACAATTGAAACCCCCAAATATGAGAAAATGGGTTTCTAGTCATATTTGGGGGTTTCTAGTCATATTATGGAGAAAATGGGGGTTTCTCCATAAACTTTGACCCCTCCGGGACATTTCTCCTCTTCATATCATTTATCCATTTATTTCAATAGAATGCCTATAGGTGGTAGTACAATTGAAAAGAAAATTTACACAATACAATAAGATAATTATCGTTCATGCTAGAACAAGAAATTGCCTATAGACTTCTAATGAGAAATCCAATCGAAACTCCATCGATTGACTATGAAATTTCATTCTTCGTCTTTGGTCCACTGTTCTAAAAAACCCGCCTAGGCTCCGCCTAGGCACGCCTAGGCTCCGCCTAGGCACGCCTAGGCTTAAGGCTTGGGCGAAACGCCTCGCCTTAAGTTTTTTACGCCTTATGCTTAGTAAAACTCTTAAGGAACACTTTTTTCTAAAAACAACAATACTTTAGTGAAACGATATCGCCTTTTAAAGAATTTTTTAACTAACCGGACCATTATCTCATCCAAAATAATCAAATAGTATTTTAATTTTCATATATTCAGACATATTTTTATGATATGTACAATTTTAGTATTTTAATAACCTTGTTATGGTGTAAAAATATTAAAATATATTAATAAGGCCTAAACGCCTTTTCACGCCTTTTTACGTTTAAACCCGCCTAGGCTTCTAAGGCTTGAGGCTTGACCTCCACGCCTCGATCACGCCCCGCGTTTTTTAGAACCTTGCCTTGGTCCATACCATGCTGCAACTCTAGCTAATTTGAGACCCTTTTAGATCTTGGAGTCTAGATCATGTGTATTGATTGAAAATTACATGTTAATAATGGATATGTATGGATTGATCCTCTACAAAAATCTCAAACATGTAGATATAATATTTTAAATTTCAGCTCCGCTATGCGCACAATTGACTTTTTTCATTCGCACAATTTTGGAGAATATGATCCTTGAAAAAAGTGTCAAGGTTTCTCATGCAAGGGAAAAATCCAAGATGTGTGCATGATTTATCCTCTAAACCATACTACAGTTCACAGCAGTTAAAATTCATCCATGCATACAGTCGAGAGGCAAAATAAAAAATATTATACAAAAATCTTTAAATAAGAAAATAAGACCTCGATCCTTTTTTTTCAAAACCATACAAAACTCGAAAGAAAATTTCTAAAAGCATGTTTTTTGAAAGAAACTCTCATTTAAAAAAATCGTGAGTGTGTGCATAGACAAAAGTTTAAAAATTCGCAAAAGGATATTCTTCATTATATTTGCAACAGAAGTCTTCAAAATGGGGAGGTCACCAAATCTTCGATTCACAAATGTCCATAGGCAATATACAAAGACTCTCTCACAAAAATCTAAGTGCAATAAGCTTTTGGGCTTGAATTAGTGTATGACACAATTTTTTTAACATATAAGATATTTAACTTTACTACATACAAAATGGATTCATTTTCAATCCCTCCTTTGGCTATTCTGTGGCAAGACCCCCCAAAATCTAAAATATTCTTGATTACGACAAGCAAGACTCACTCCACATTGGCCATATAATGAGAGAGTCTCGTCTCAATACACAAATCCAATAGACCAACTCAATACTCTAATGAAAGATCTCGGTGTTGATCAATGAGAGGATTCCCGAAAAAATCTCAACAACACTAAACAATTATGCAGAAACATGCATATGAAGAAACTCCCTTTATTCGAGATCCCTTCCAAAAATGATAATATCAACAAATATGAACGATATGATAAATATATATGATATAATTATGACAATACAATAAAGCTCCCCCCCATCAAACAAATATCCAATAAGCAAAAAAAATCCCCATAGAGATATGTGGCCATACCGAGGATTTTTCTGGGGGGTCCAGGGGAAATGTATCTCTCGAGGTGGATTCCTCCTTCCTTCCCTTTTTTCGACGTGCACGCGGGATTGCGTCCTTTATCGAGGCGCTTAATCATCGTCGGTGTGGGGTGTTATGTAGAGATAGAGTCGCCATCCTATTTTGCACAAAACAGGTAAAATAAATGTTATCGCCTCGAGAGAAGGTCATCAAGGATGATATTGATGTTTGCAAAACCAAGTAGTTCAAGGGTTCGGGAACTTAGTTACGGAATGGGAAGGCGTTAGGCACCCATCCTACCCTTTCGGTCTGTTATGGATAAATGTTAATAATCTCTTGTTGAACTCCGTGATGTGTGTGCTTATGTGCATAATATAAATGGAGGATGAAATTGATCGACTCGCATCATGGATAAAGGAGGAGTGAGGTCATCCTCAGGAGTATTCCTAAAATAACAATTAAAAATATAATGTAAGTGTTTGTTGATTCACAAGTCGTTACAGAAGAACGATTGTGTATATCAAACAAGACACAAGAAAGCCAACATATAAAATATATATTAAGAACATATAATAAGAAAAATGTAACAAATATATATGGGAGGAATTGAGTCTAGGGATTTACCAAATTGCTAAGGCATACATAATCCTTTTGTTCATGCAAATGATAAAATGGATCGCTGTTCTCAAAGGTTGGAAAGGACTAGTATTTTGTGAAAAAAGAAGGGGACCGGACCCATGTATGGCATATGGGCTGCCTACGTACCTCTAAAGGTTATGAAAATTTTCATGGGTTAAAATTAAAAAGGTTTTTGAGAGGATCAGTTACAACGTAGTTCTGGGTAGGGGAAATGAAGAGTTATTTTTTAGAATAGAAGGGGGATGAGAAGAGTTGTAGCGCACAGAGATTCGGACTAAGGGTAAAATTTCTTGATACAGTCCAAGTTTTCTAGACGCGTCATTTCTTCTATAGAGAGGTCTATTAGCATAGCGACGCCTCCTGAGAGAATTTTCTTCACAATGTGGGGGCCACTCCAATTCGGCTCAAATTTTCCCTCTGAGGTCCCATAAGGGTTCCATGACTTTTTTTGAGAGCGAGGTCTCCTTTCTGGAGACCTCAGTCCTTGACTTTTCGATTGAATGATTGTCCTATCCGACGTTGGTACCCCTGTATATAATATAAAGCCTTCAGTATTTTTTCATCCAAGAGTGATAATTCGTCAAAGCGGGAGGTTCTAAAAAACGCGGGGCGTGATCGAGGCGTGGAGGTCAAGCCTCAAGCCTTAGAAGCCTAGGCGGGTTTAAACGTAAAAAGGCGTGAAAAGGCGTTTAGGCCTTATTAATATATTTTAATATTTTTACACCATAACAAGGTTATTAAAATACTAAAATTGTACATATCATAAAAATATGTCTGAATATATGAAAATTAAAATACTATTTGATTATTTTGGATGAGATAATGGTCCGGTTAGTTAAAAAATTCTTTAAAAGGCGATATCGTTTCACTAAAGTATTGTTGTTTTTAGAAAAAAGTGCTCCTTAAGAGTTTTACTAAGCATAAGGCGTAAAAAACTTAAGGCGAGGCGTTTCGCCCAAGCCTTAAGCCTAGGCGTGCCTAGGCGGAGCCTAGGCGGGTTTTTTAGAACAGTGGCGGCTCTGATGCTAGTCTTCTTCGCTAACTTTGCTTTCGATTAGGATGCAAAGGGAAGGCATTTCCATCTCAACGGGTAGGAATGCTTCTATACCATGCATAAAAGAATGAGGGGTAGCCCCAGTGGGCATTCTGATCAAAGTGTGGTACCTAGAGGGCGTAAGGGATTCGATTGGATCAATCTCTGCAACTCTCAGTTATCTTAATGATTATGGTTTTAAGGCTTTCATTGGCAGTTTCAATGGAACCATTGGCTTGGAGCCGATAGGGAGAAGATTTTTGTCTCTGAATATCTTACTCATATACTAATTATGTGACTTCAATTTTAAAATGGATTCCATTATTTAACACTAACTCGTGGGGAACTCCGTATTGACAGATGTTGTTTTTCTGATAAACTTATCCACTTTCTTAGCATTAGGCACCGCGTATGACTCGGCTTTGACCCATTTAGTGAAGTAATCAATGGTGACCATGATAAATTCATGACCATTTAAAGCTTTGGAATAATCTTCACTATAATGTCAATGTCCTAGGTAGAGGAGGACCAAGGAGAGGTCATGTTATATAGTTCTCGGGGAGGCAAGTATTAGAGATTAGAAAAATGTTGGCATTTAAGGCATCTTCTAACATAGGCCGTGCAATATTGAATCATGGTGGTCCAATAGTACCCTTGACGGATGATCTTTTTAACAAGTATGTGACCGTTCATGTGGGACCCTCATTCCCCTCCATGGATCTTCTGCATTATTTCTTTAACATCAGCCCCTACTATACGGTGCAAATGGGTTCCATCGAAGTTTCTTTTAAATAGTACTTTATCGCAGATGATATACTGGGTAACCATTTTATGAAGGGTCGCATGGTGTTTCTTATCGATGTCTTAGGGATATCTAGCATATTTGAGGAGGCGCTAAATATTAGCGTGTCTTAGGGAAATCTTTCGGGATCGGTTAATTGCCACCCCAGACATTAAACATCATCTATTAACGTGTCGTTTATTAAGAGGGGAACAAGAGATGAAACAAGCTCAAATATTTGCTGAAGTCGAAGAACTCCTACAAATCGTAATTCATCTCTCATAGTATGTCTCTCAAATGTCCAGACTTACCATCTCTAGACGTTACCACGTCTTCATCAAGATCAAGTTCTAGAGGTTCTGAAGAAGAAGGGGAGGATGTGATACTCATAGATATCTAAAGGACTTATAACTACTATAAAGTAAATAAATCTTTGTGTGCGAGTAATATATGAATAGATTTCTAAGTTACTACTATAGATGGACGATGGAATAATTTAATCATAACTTTGACTGAGTGTGTATGTTAAAATTTCCTGATAATAAAGTTAAAAGATCTTATGGGATAACTTATTTAATTTTACGAATTTTTGAATTTTAGAGATTGATCCCTTTTCACTTTCTATAATCCTTCTATTTATAATAGAAATATTAAAGAGATAATGAATGAGCCATCATAGCATGACTTTGAGAACTCTGAGGTCCATCGATGTCAGTTGGAAGATGGAGTATTGGGCAAAGCATTTTCAGGTGCTGTAAGATGGTTATTGAGTGAATTTAATGATGATGGTAGCATTCAATGCTAGTGGAGTTATTTAATGGTGGTAGGGGGAATAGTGTTTCACTTCTCACCTACTTTGCCAAGCAGCTTGTAGGGGCACTACTGGAGGTCAAAAGGGAATAGGGGGAGCCTGGAGTTATGTGGACTTGATCCCAAAGTACCACATGTTTTCACTTCTTAAAAATGAGGTATGAGTGACTTCAAGAGGTCATTATCCCTTAATTTGAGATCGAATAAGAGAGCTGACCATAACAAAACCTTGATGCTAAGGTTTATGAGCTTGCTGGAGGGGGTCTGCTCACTAACCTTCTCTGGGAAGGGATGAGAGACTGAGGTCTGCTGTGATACCATAGTTTACCTTTGAGGGTAGTGGAGGCCTTATTTAATCGACATCAACTATTCCATCTACGGCCATGGATAACTCACAGGATATACACAAGCATGATAGAATCCTACACCCGAAATCGAGATATCGACACGCATTGAATGCTTTGAAAGAATTTTTGCGATAATGACCTCCAGCTTTTTACGGGAAACTTGGAGCATCGAAAGCTGAACGTTGGTTTAAATAAACTGTAAAAGTTTTAAACAGAATGGGAATAGTACCTGAACTTTGAGTTAATCTAGCTACTTATTTATTTGAAGGTGAGGCAGATCACTAGTGGGAGTCAGTAAAACGTACATAGAACCATGAAAATTGCACGTGGCCATAATTTGAGGAGATACTTTTCAAAAAGTATTTTTCTGAAGAACTACGTGATCAACTGGCAATGGAATTTTTAGGATTCTGAAAAAATAATATGTCAGTAGCACAATTCGAGGCTCGATTTATAGAACTCTCTAGTCATGCTTTGAAATACTACCACTCAAAGTAGACAACTTCAGGGACAACGTTCTAGGACTTTCTTAGATATATATTCTTATGCTTTAAAGACTCTTGATGATTATGATGATGTATTTTCTGAAGATTTACCTGGAATTCATCCATCTCGGGAAATTAAATTTGTAATTAATCTTTTTCCCAACACTGCTCAAATTTCTATACCACTATACCGAATGGCACCTTTAGAACTACGGGAACTTTGAACCTATCTTTATGACTTATTAGCGAAAGGATTTATTCGACCAAGTTCATCTCCTTGGGGTGCTCCTGTCTTATTTGTAAAGAAGAAGGATGGTTCATTTCAACTATGTATAGATTATCATAGGTTAAATCAAGTCACTATTAAAAATAAATATCCTTTACCTAGAATTGGTGATTTATTTTATCAGTTATGAGGAGACAAAGTATTTTCAAAGATCAAATTACGTTCCTGATATCACCAGTTGAAAGTAAAAGAAGAAAATGCACCAAAAACATCTTTCAAAACTCGATATGGGCTCTTTTAATTCTAAGTAATGTCTTTTGGACTTACTAATGCTCCCGCTGTTTTTATGGACTTAATGCTTCCCGTATTTCGACCATTTTTGGATCAATTTATGATAGGATTCATTGACGATATCCTAATATACTCACAAAATAAAGAAGAACACGAACATCATTTACGAATCATAATAGATACTTTACGATGTCATCAATTGTATGCCAAGAAAAACAAGTGTGACTTCTTTATGAAAGAGGTAAATTTTTCGGAACATGGGGTTACAGAACTAGGAGTCCAAGTAAACCCAACAATAGCCGTTGTAGTTCTAGACTGGCCACAATCTACTACTATAACTGAAGTCCGTAGTTTTTTATGATTAGTTGGTTATTACCAAAGATTCGTAGAAGGATTCTCCATTATTTTTCTACTTCTTATGAAGCTAATTTGAAAAGATGCACGATTTGAATTGAATTAAGAATGTAGCTAATCCTTTTGTATATTAAAAAAAACATTTAAATACCACACCTGTACTCAAAATACCCTCCAGCAATGTAAGTTATGATGTATACATGGATGCCTCCTTACAAGGGCTAGGGCGTGTACTCATGCAATCAGGAAAAGTCGTAGAATACCAATTGATTTTTATTTTGTACAAAAGAATCCAGTTTAATTCACTAATTTGTGGGAAGATATTGAGCTTTTGTATTTGAAAAATGTTTCAGGAGGGATCTCTGAAGTACATGGCGGTTGATAAAGCAATCCTTGATCATAATTTCCAGTATGAATACAACGCCCAACCTGAAACTTGTGATTGGTAGTAAAACATCGATTCTCCAGTTGAATTGCACGTATAGAGATTCAAAAAAGAATCGATCTGATCCAGGTCATAATCTATATGGGATTCCCAAAGTTATTAATAAAAAGTCGACCACGAGGGATCGAAGAATTACAGATGAATCTACAAAAATAATTTAACTATGTGAACCGAAAACTTAACATTGCTATCACAAGAATTGAAAAACCTTACGGAAACCCTAATAATCGTGCAGAATTTATACCCAGCCAATTAAAGAATAGAGTTTCATTTCGAAAAGCAATGAAAAAGGCTATTGAATTAACTGAGTTAAGCAGGCTCACATAACATAAATTCTACATGGATAGGAATTCAATAAATTTTGAAATCTTAACTACTCATAATTAGCTATTCATAATTAATATGAATATTGAAAAGAACAAAATATAGAATTTCAAATAAAATGTAAATATTATAATTATAGAACATAACAATTAATCTAGCAATATAGAATTTAGATTTATTTATTATTTATCTATTTATAACAATTATTTATTATAGTCTTAGCTATTAGATTTATTATAAGTATAGTAATAGTAAATGTATAGTAAATATTTTTCTATGCACTATTTTTTGTTTTTGAATTCAAATGACATTTGAAATTCTCTTTCTGAAACTTCTTTATTTTATTCCATATCATATTTATTACATTTATTTTATAATTCTAATTATTTCATGGTATGATTAGTTATAACTAATCAGACATTCCTCTGCTTTCATTCGTAAAGGTGGAAGTTGAGAAGAAAAAAAAGAATCGATCGTTCAAGTGTTTAAAATTGCTATGGGTTACGAAAACTGAAGATTCACGAACGTAATTATCCGATACATGATCTAGAATTAGCCGCTATCGTTTTTGCTTTGAAGATTTTGCGGTGCTATTTATACGGAGTGTAATTTCAGTTATTTTAAGATAAAAAAAGTTTAAAATATATTTTAACCCAAAAGGATATGAATTTGCGATAACGCATGTGGATGGAATGTTTAAAGGATTACGACTTCCAAATACAGTATCATCCAGGAAAGGGGAACAAAGTAGCCGACACTTTAAGTCGTAAAACTAATGGAAGGCCAACTGGAACATTTGCATACCAAATCATATTCACATTGACCAATTATAACTCGCAAAACAAAACCTCTGATATTCTTCAAAATGTCATAGAGTATCTATCTCTTCAGAAAAGGATAATTGTGCAACAAACCACCGATAAAATTCTCACCATTCAACGACAGAATATTAAAGCTGAAAAAGCTAGCCCAAAATGGACATATCACCCATTAAGGGAATACGACTTCGAAACCGAATATGCGTACCTTCAGATTCCAAGTTAGAAGAAGAACTCTTACAAAAAGGTCATCATTCCACATTTATTATCCATCCAGGAAACGCTAAAATATATCATACACTCAAAAATAATTTTTGGTAGCATGAATGAAACGAGACATTCAAACCTTTATTGCCAAATGCTTAACACATCAGCAAGTCAAGATTAAACACTAATAACCAGGTGGACTCTTCTAACCTCTTCCTATACTGGCCTGGAAGTGGGATCATATTACTATGGACTTTGTTAGTGGATTACCTCCCATAACTCAGGGATATAATTCAATTTAGGTAATCATAGACTGACTGACTAAGTCATATCATTTTCTTAAAGTACATACTACTATTTCATTACGACAACTCGACAACTTATATCTTAAAGAGATTATCAAATTACATGGGATTCCTTTATCTATTACATCTTATCGCGATCCTTGATTTGCGAGAATTTTTTATCAATCTTTAGAAACAGCCATGGGACCTAAAATATTTTTTAGTACTGCATATCACCCCCATCCCTATGGACAATCAGAACGATTGATACAAACCTAAGAAGATATGTTGCGAGCATGCATGCTATATCTAGTAGGGAATTGAAGTGATCATTTAACACTACTAGAATCTTCATATAACAGTAGTTATCAAACTAGCATTCAAGCCGCTCCATATGAGGAACTTTATGGAAGGCCATGTCGTTCTCCACTTTGCTGGAATGAGTCTAGAGAAAATCACTTTTTTGGTCCAAAAATTATAGCAGAGACTACTAAGAAAGTACACCTAATCAGGGAAAGATTATAAGAAGCCCAAAGTCAATAAAAAAGTTATGCCAATAATCGTAGACGCCCCCTTTAATTCTAAGAAGGAGATCAAGTTTTTTAAAATTATCACCTCAAAAGGGGATTATTGGATTTGAAAAGAAAGGGAAAACTTTCACTACGATACATCAAACCTTTCACCATTACTGGCCGTATTGGGCCAATCGCATATCGACTAATGTTACCCCTAACTTAGCTCAACTTCATAACATATTTCATGTATCTCAGTTAAGGAAGTATATTGTTGATCCAAGTCATGTCATTACATGGGACAAACAATCAATATAATCGAATCATGACTTTAAAGAAAGACCAATTCAAAATTTAGATACACAAGATCGAATACTTCGCACAAAGATCATTCCTTTAGTGAAAGTTCTATGGTAGCATCACGGTCATGAAGAAGCAATGTGGGAACTTAGAGACAACCTATATCAACAATACCCTAAATTATTCGAAGGTAATTTCGAGGATGATTTTTTTTTGGTAGGGAGAATTGTAAGACCCGCATATAACAAACGCGCTCGAATTCACTATTTTAACAAACGTACTCGAGGAACAAGTAATTATACCTTAATATATAAGCAACACGAGAAATAATTTTGGATTATCACCAACATAAACCTTATAAAAATACAAATTTCAAAGATATCCTTAAGTTTTCATAATTGCAAAACACCCTTTAAAGTTTTTAATGGAGGTTTTAGCTATTTAAATAACATATATGTTTCAATATCTCTCTACAAACACCTTCCTTATTCTCTAAAATTTCAAATCAGCCCCTCCCTCCCAATACCTTCCTAAGTTTTGAAATTTACACAAAAGCCCCAAAAGTTTGAAGAGTAAAGAATAAACACTTTAACTTAACCAAAAACCCATAAGGACCTAAACTAAACTTCTTATCATCTTCCTCATCAACAAGGCTGATAAGAATGGCAAGTAACCTCCATGGGAACCAATGAAAACCCAAGGAAACCTATACCCTTTTACACCATAAACTTCCCTCAACATTATCTCCCATTATATCAGCCTATTTCCACCATAATGTCGACCAATCAACTCACCTTCAGTTCCCCTATATAAAACCTCTATCTGCATAGAGAAATCAATATAGACAGTTACTAAAAACCAAAGCTTAAATTTTGGCATTTTTAGGCATTCTATCATTTTATGCTTCGATCTTAATTCTTTCACTTTAGTTATATTTCTGCAGTAGAATAGGATTCAAATAAGCTTTTACATGCAATCTTTAACTTAGGAATAATGAGTTGAAGGCAAAATTCAAAAAATCACCATGGATGCTTGAGCTCCAGTAGTGGTTTCTGAGTTCCTGGCTTTAAACCAATTTTAAAGTGGGAATTATTGTCCTTAGACTTGTAGGATCTCAACCATATAGTTTGATTTCATTTTGGTATCCAAGCCTTTAATTTCGACAGTTAAAACTTCAAAATTAAAATTCTCCTTGTACAGAATGAATTAAACCTTCAAACCAAAACCATTTTATTCACAATTCACACAGAAACAAAACCCCGATATTGCCATGATTCGAATTTCATCATAAATATACGAATGTAACACTAAAAATATTGATATTTTACAGTTCTCAGAAGAAGGCTCTATAGTTCACCTCAACTCTTAAAAGTTATATATTCGGAATCCTTGTGAAAAATTAGAAAGAATGGCTTTTGAATAAACTAAAATGATTTTCTGTTGAGGATTTAATCGTAGTGCAAAGTTTTCAAAACCCTAAGTCAAAATTCGAGTGGTTTAAGACGCATGTAATCAACGTGTGCAAGTGAAGTCAATTTTAGCGCGTGTTAACTTTGACTCGATGTATGAGAGCGTGTGACCAATCAGAAAATTCTGAAAAAAAATTCAAAAATTATATTTGATTATTCTAGTCAAAATGGTATATCAAAACACGTTGTTTAGTTATCCAGAACTCAAATTCGACATAGGCCCTAAATTATAAATTAAACTTTAATTTTAAGTTTTACACATAAACCCCTGAAGTTTTTAACTTCTGTATTTTTGCTGCAAACCTTTTTTTATAACTTTTTGACATTATTAGAAAGAAAAAGTCTCTTAACGCCTACCCTAAAAAGTTTAGGAAGTTTAGTAATAAAATCCCAACTTTATTTTTAATTTAAACCCCGATACTTATTTTCCTCGCAATTTTGTAGGTTTATCGAACTTTCAAATCAAGTTACAGACTTTATACTTACACCAAATATATTTTTCCTTTAATAGACTAAAACTAATTTCCACCTTAACCATTAACAACTCTTCTAAACACTCAAAAATCCTAAACCCAAGTAGGTGATTTCTTAATCGGTATTAAATTCACGTAATGCTTTTGAATTACGCCAATTGTTGATATCACTTTTTGATAGACCCAGTATATCATATTCCCATTGTCGAACTTATTCTAGTAGTTCAAATTGTTTACGTATGATTGATTCACATTTTGAAATGACTATGCAATCATATTAATTCATATGATGCAGTTTTACCCGGTTCTATTATAGCATAATTTTTCGTTATACCCACGACTGTATTATTTGTCATGTAGGACTCAGATTATTGAGGGTCTAGTTATTGCTACCATATGGAATGTCGTTAATTGACCTAGCACGATTACTTTTATCTCCAGTATTTGGATTAATTATCTCCCAGTATTTTGGATTGACGTTATCGTATGTATTTGATATTACCCTAAAGCCTCTAAACGGATAATTATGGGTTATTTGTTTAGAAATCCTTCCTAACCATTACCAACTCTAACCCAATATTTCTATATCATTCTTGAACAAACATGTTATCATGTCATAGCATTGAATCTTGTCCCTATTGAAATTTCGTACACTAACTCACTCAGAAATTATGTTTTGAATTGTATAGAATGAGAATTATCTACTTGAAAATTTTATATATGTTTTTTAAATTCCCAATGGACCTAGGCAATAGAGAAGGCAACATCACCCTAACCCCACAATATTCTAATGCATCGCCTCGTGTTACTCTAAGAATTATATACGCTTAGAAAATCAGTCGCAGCAATTAAGACCCCCTCATAATTTCTTGTGTTACTACCTATAAATGGATGCAATTAGTATAGTACGAAGACATATGTCATACTCTTTTTCATTTTCTTTTAGTTTATTTTCTTTTATGGAGTATGTAATAAAAGTTCATGCCTCTATTTAGAAGGAATGTAATAAATAGTGTACCTCCATACTTTACTTCATATTAAGCATTGCCACTATATTAAAACATTGTTTCACTTCCACTATTTAAACTTATATTCCAGTTACACCTATACACCCAACCCCAAGATCACTCCTGATTATTTCAGGACGTGACATCTAGTCCCGTTGTTCATCTTTCCTTGCCAATAACTCTCTGTGGTAGATGGTCTATTTACAATATGCCATTCATCGTATGTATCACTATCTATTTGTTCCATATCTATTTAGAACTATTTGGTTATTTAGATGATAGATCCTTTAATTTCATCGTCATTTTATCTAGATGTATAAAAAATGATTGATGACATTTCTGGGGGGAGTAAATTGTTAATTTTTAATTTTTTATATTGATTACTGTATATGGAATCGAGTTAGGGTCATACCTAATTCTAATAAAAATCCAATCCGAGGTACGTTGAAACCCCAATTTTGTTTTGTTGTGTAATTTGTTCCTGATTTTGTTAGGTTGAGCATTACATTTGAATACCAATGATTTGGTTTGGAATGAGCTGTTGTTACTTTTATTTTTGCTTGTTAGAGTTCTTATTTAGAATTGGAGGGTATTACTGTAATCTAGTCATTTTTCTTAATAAATAAATATTTTTGTGGGTGTGTGTACTTGAGACACAACCCGTATTTCATCCAAATATATCTTCTTCACTTATTCGATATCATTCAAACCTTAACTATTATAGAAAATCTTAATATTGATACATTCAAACTTGGTATCAAAGCAATATTCAAGCCTAATCATTATATACAACATTGTAGAAGGTTGCACAGGATTTGAGAAGCTTTTAGTATCTCTTAATGCACAATGATGTCATGCTGACGTGGGCATGATGTCATTTTTCGCTAGAAAAATCGAGCAAAGGGTTCTGGTCGCTGTTACTCCCATACTTTCGAAAGATTTTTTCAAAATTTTTTTGAAGCCGTTTAGATGGTCTAAACATATATTTTTTTTCTAGATCTGTTGATTTCGGCTTTTTTGATGTGTTTGGATACTTGGAAATGCTTCCTTGGGGTGCAACTAAGATGAGTGAATAGCGTGGATCTTGGCCCATGAAGTTTTGTTCTCATTTGTGGCAAAGCTATAACAGTCCCAAATTTTTTCATTCACTTCATTAGGTTAGTATTGGCACTTGATAAAATTTGCTTTATGCAGTTTTTAGTGTTTTTTTTGGGGGGGTGGGGGGGTGGGTGGGTGGGTGTGTGTGTGGGGGGGGGGGGGGGTTGGGTTGGTGAGAAGTGGGTTAAAACAACGTTTGCAGATTATTTCTTTTTTTAATTTGGTTTTATTATTCTTTATTGGTCAATATTGGTTGTTGGTTATTGTGTGGAAGTTGTATATATTTAGCGCATCAACATTTGTTTGGCGGTGAATCTTATCTAACGTTATGGCTTCTGTTATAGATATTTAGTCTCATATAGTTGATGTGTTGATTCATTCTACTCATAATTCTTGGACTCGTGAACGTCGTAATGGATGTAGTAACAGGTTTGGTTGGAAGTTTAACTATTGTGGTGGTATTTGGCATACAGTTGGGACAAATGGGGAAGACCTAGTTGATATAATCAAGTGTATGGGAGTCCACCTGTCAGTGCTTCACAACCAATTTAGATGGTCCCTCCGTGCCTTATGGTTCACATGATGCACTATCCACTCAACTTAATCAGCTTATTCAGAAATTATTCGTAAATGTTAGTTATGATTGGACTTTATACCAATTGGACATCAATAATGCTTTTTTACATGGGGACCTACATGAGGAAGTTTATTTGGCTCAACCGCCATGATCATTTTCTTCTAAGGAGAAGGTAATATGTCGGTTGAGTAAAGCCTTATAGGGTTTGAGACAGTCACCACATGCCTGGTTTGAAAATTTTAGTGAGGTTGTTATTTAGTATGGACTTCAATGCTCTTCCTCATATCATTTTGTGTTCACTCGCTAATCTCTTTAGCTAATCATTATCTTGATAGTGTATGTAGATGATATTAACATCAATGATTTAGGCTGATTTGAAGCTTCATTTTAATGAATAGTTCCATACTAAAAATTTCGGATCCTTGCATCATTTCCTTAGAGTAGATATTGTTCGATAAAAGGAAAGGATTAGTTTGCGCCAACGACACATAAAACTAAATTAGAAAAACAATCCAATGACACATAAAACATGATAAAAAAGTTACACAAAAGTTAAATAGAAATGATTACATTGTTTTCATCATTTTCATCTCGAAATCTAGTTACGATATTGATCATGGTAAGGAAGTAAGCAGGGGTGTTTTTTCCCAGTGGGGTAAGAAAAGAAATATGAACCATATTGCAGCTCAGAAGGTTAGGATGACTAATTAGATGACACATAATTTGAAATATTGTTCATTTAAGCATTTTCGATGACATTATGATGTATGTTGACAGTTTTCATATTTGTAAAGTTCATGTCACTTCATTTTATATTTGTGAAGATTATTACAACAAATTTGAGTCAGATCATGAGAGAATTGAAAATTGACCCTCCCATGTTGACATTTATCAGTGGGAGAAGTTGGTGGAACGTTGGGGCATCAAAAAAATCCAACGTATTAATCTAATATTGTCATTCAATTTTATTTTTCACTCAAAGATCTATTTGTTGTAATACAACATATTTTAATTGTATAAGTTTAATTTATTTTCATTCTTTTGCAATAAATAGCGGATTAAAACTCTCAAAATTTAGCAAACCTTTGTTTTTATCCCAATACGGGAAAAAAATTATTCCCACGAGTATAAAAAGAGGTTAGCCATATTATTTGAATTTGTGTTACTTTTTTATGTCTTTAGTTTGAATCAAAATAGTTCTTAATATACGTTTTTTTTACCAATACATTAGATGAAGACAAAAGGCTTGCAAACTGATAAACTTGGGATTTGGAGATATACGCGAAAGGGAAATGAATCTTATAGTGATACTGATGGATCGACCGATAAAGAGGTATTTACATTTTAATTATTTTTCTCACATGAAAGAGTAGTAAAAAGTCCACTGTTTGGAGAATAGTCGATCAAACGAAAGATTCAGTCATTTAAGGGGTTTGCAAAACCACGAAAAAAAACGAATTGAAAGAAAAATCCAACAAAATTTAAACCGCTACAATTCAATTAGAATCATAGTTTTGAGTTCATTCTAAGCTATGCCTATTTGTGTCGTTTCGAAATTGTCACCCTTTACTTTTTTTTAATCATAAATTTGTATATCATGTGATGTTGACACTTCAATGGAATTTTGTTTCTCTATTTGTTTTGTAAGAAAGTATTAAGAGGTTGTTGGAAGAGTTACCGGAGGATCAAAAAAATGATGTGGAAGTGAGAAATAAGATATTAAATGAGCTGACAGGGTATGCCAAGCATGGTCTTGTATAATAATAACAAATATCTAGATAAATATATCCCTCACACACTCATTTTAAACCCACTTACTCTCTCTCTCTCTCTAAAAACAAATACATAACCACTCACCATCTCTCTCTCTAGCAGCCCTACCCTCACCCTCACCCTCACCCCACCCCACCCCACCCCACCCCACCCCACCGGAGACTCGCTGGAATAGTCCATCGGAGAAACTCATCGAAGGTCGACGGACGTCTTCGATGAAATGTCTCTCTCTCTCTCTCTCTCTCTCTCTCTCTCTCTCTCCTTCTCTTCGTCTATTTTTTTCCTTTTTCTAGTCCGCATCAGCGACACCATCGCCGGCGCTGAGAAGAAGGTTTTTTGTCGGAAAAATGTAGGTTTTACAGAAATAGTAAATTTATTTGTTTCGATTTTTTCGTCAAAAATATCGAATATGGGTGTTTTTTGATAGATCTTGACAAGAAGATTCCAAATATATGAATTTTGTGGATTTGTAGATTTTAAGTTATGAACTTTTAAAAATTTGATATTTTTTGGTGCCGTAGATATTTTGGGAATAGTTTGTCATTTTAATGCGTTAAGTTGATAAAATATAACATTTGACACCATTGATTCAGTCAAATGATCTCTTATATCATTAACCAAGTCAATGAGACTTGTTACCTATTACCCCTATATAAAATAATGTATTAAAATAATAAGAAGCGTTCTTTATACGTATTAACGTAAAAAATTTGGGTTCTACAACTTACGAAAAATAGGTTAGCGAGATTACAATGCGTGCAAACCACCTTGCACTAGTGACGTACACCTCTCAAAGTCATTATCCCCAGATAAATAATCATAGTTTGAGAGTCTACATTCTAAAGTACTTTTTACTTTATAAATTTATCCTACTAAAAAATGATGAATAATTAGAACACGAGACTTGTCCTTAATCATTGTTACCACATAAGTGGTGTTCAAATGGGTATCTTTGTACGCCTAGTTTTATATATTATATTTACATGATTATTAATTCGAGACAAACTAAACGTAAAACATCACTATTAATTTGGAAAGATCAATGTGATACAGTGTGAAAGCAGGGACGATCATGAGCAAGTTGAAAATGGATGACCACGCAGGATCTTTTTGACCTATATATAGGGCTATATTTTCATGTTTAGTAAAAAAGGGCTTTTTTACAATTTTAGGTGGCAATTTGTATATGTCTTGTGGTATTAGAACTATCATATCAAGTTTGTGTTAATAAGTTTGTGTTAAGTATTAGTCAACTATAATCCAAATTATTTAGGGCTCGTTTGGTTCGAGGTTTGGCAAGGGAATGAGAATTCATAATTTCAGGAATTCTAAGTTCCTAGAATCTTCAATTCCTTTCCATTGTTTGGTTCAAGCAGAAATTCTTTTTTCCCGTCATCTGAAATCCCTTCTATGTAAACTGTTAAAAATATATTAAATATATACTATTTTTTGAAAAAGTTTAAAAAAACGTGTTTTGTTACACTTTTATTTAAATATAAACAGTTTTTAGTAATTTTTTTTTTAATTCTTTACAAAAAAATAAAGTTGTAAAAAACAGTTTTTAAATAAAAACAAAAAAAAAGTTTTTGAATAACTTTTTTTATTAATCTTTCCTGAAAAATAAAGTTGTAAAAAATGGTTTTTTTTTTCCGTTTTTTTCCTTGAGCAAAAAAACAATTTTTTTTGTTGTAAAAAAACAGTTTTTTGAATGTTTTGATATTCCTAATATATAAAAAACAGTTTTTTTAATGTTTTTATTAGAAATATAAAAACATTCAAAAAACTATTTTTGTACAACAAAAAAAAATGCAAAAATAAAACTGTTTATATATAAAAACTGTTTAACAAAACACATTTTTTAATGTTTTAAACAAAAAGCACATATTTAAAACATTAAAAAATGTGTTTATTAAACATTAAAAAATGCGTCTATATAAATAAAAATGTGTTTATATATTAACATATTAAACAGTTTTTTTTTTGCATTTTTTTTTGTTGTACAAAAACAGTTTTTTGAATGGCGAAAAACATTAAAAAAAACTGTTTTTATATATTAGAAATATATATTAACATTTTATTTAAAAAAAATCAGTTTAAAGAAACATTTAAAATATATTTTTATAGTTTTAGTCTATAATACACTGTTAGTATATTAAAAAAAATGTTTATATATGAAAAACAGTTTTAAAAAACACGTTTTTTAACTTTTTAAAAAAATAGTACATATTTAAAACATTTTTAATAGTTTATATAGAAAATTATTTTTTAACTTTTTTATTTAAAAAAAAAGAGTTTTAAAAACATTTAAACATTTTTGTAATATTTTTATATAGAAAAACTGTTATTAAAGAAAAAATGTTATAGTATAAAAATGTCATTCTTTTTTTATATATAAATGGTGTAAACTATTTTATTTCCTATTAAATGAAGTGAGAGAACGTCACTTGAATATGAGATAATGAATCATTAAATGAAGTGAGAGAACACTTCTTAAAAAATCATGTGATTGGACAAGATCAAAACTTGATGTCATTGAACACATCAAAAAAAAATTCGAGAAAGAGAGAGTGTGTATGTGTATGTGTATGTGTGTGAGAGAGAGTGTTTATGTGTGTGAGAGAGATAGAGAGAGCATGTGTGTGAGTGAGAGAGAAAGAGAGTGTGTATATGTATGTGTGTGCGAGAGAGAGTGAGTATGTGTGTGTGTGTGTGAGTGTGTGTGTGTGTGTGTGTGTGAGAGAGAGAGAGAGAGAGAGTGTGTGTGTGTGTGTGTGTATGAGAGAGAGAAAGTGTACTTATGAGTTTATGTGAAATGGTATTTTTGTCTCACCACAAAAGTAAGGTAATATGTCCGGGAATATAGGATTACCCCCATTTTAGAGGGGAAAGGAGAATCCAATTTCGTGGGAATTCTAAATTCCAGGAATTCTAAGTTCTCCCTTAAATCTCCAACCAAATATTGTAATTCTAAATGAGGGGAATTCTAAATTCCAGTATTCCTAAATTCCCTTTCCAAACCTCGAACCAAACGACCCCTTAACTAATCCTTTCAAAAGGACCTAATAGTAACTCAAATACTGTTGGGTTCGAATTGATACCTATAGACATAAGATTAATATAATCTTCTCGTTAACCAATCACAACACTCATGGCCCTGTCAAACTAAAATATTATTAATGTAGAAGAATTTTATATGATGTCATATCAAAATGTCTAAAATATTCAATATCCTCCATAAAATATTACTTAAACAGGTTTATTCTTGCCATATTGGAGTTATTTGTGCGCTTATTATTCATGTTGACGAGTCTTGTCATTACCGGATTCACGTCAGAAAATGACGAGCCCTAGCCCCAATAACTTGGTGTCACTAGGGAGATCAAAGACGCATGCTAGATAAAAGATGGATCGTAAATAATTTCATCAATTCATCCCTTGTTGATCTTGAAAAAAAATTAAAAAATTATCAAATACCGAATTTGATCTCAATGCATAAATTACATAAATATATACATGAACCAACGAGCAGGAAAGAGAGAGTCAAGCTCAAACAGAACATTCCGATTTTCTTGTTTCTTTTGGGTGAAATGTAACTGATAAAATGGGGGTAGACCAATGTGTCAACTGATGGCATGATACTGATCAGATACTCGTCCTGGGGGCAGCTTTCTGAGGATGAAAAGCACCATTGCGGATGGAACAATCTCTACTATCTAAATAAAGGGGGGACACAAATTTAAACTACTAGTAGCTCCACAATAAACATAAAAATTAAAATCATTTATGCATGTTTGGATCCCAGGGAATTTATTTTCCAGGATCCAAACATAAAATCAGAAAATTTCAATCAGGTGAGACAAAACCATGACGTGTATATATGATCTAAATTTCACACTATATAAATAGCTTATAACTATTAAAAAGTTGAAAAAGTACATAAAAAGAAGAGATGACTGGCTTTGTGAAGTGTCCTCTTAGTACATCTCGTGTGGTTGGAGCTTTCTATTACTTTTTAAAAATTTCTATATGATGTCACTTTTTTTTTGTATTGTAAGTCGAGCATCACTCAAGATTAAGAAGACAAAAGATACCATGTAATATAGAAGGTAAAGGACTGGATCATCCAGGACGTTGTCAATCAAACATAACTCAGGAAGACAAAACATACCATGTAATATATCAGATTTAGAACTGGATGGTCCAGGACATCCACATCAATGTCCTTATCGAAGGCAGATAATGCAACCTGTGACATGAACCAATAACGATGTTAGGATTACATGAAGAATAAAGATACATCTAGTTTTAAGACCTACTCAGTACCGAATGCGCTATAAATGCATTGTATCAAAGTGTGGATCGCACTATGGTACAATACATGTTCGGTAGTGGGTTAGTACTACTAAGAGTAGGTTGCATCTATGTCCGGAATAAAAATATAATAAAATAAAAACTCACCATAAAGCATCTTATTAAGAAACAAGTGCAGCAAATTCCGGTTACAAAGCCAACCTGCCATTAATCAAACATATAGGAACTTAGGCCATATGTTGAAACAAAAATTGCATGATCCAATCATGGGTTAATGAAGATAATTGAATAATATATTTTTAGTGCTGAATTCTTATCTTTTGTGGAACATTCCAAATAGTATTGTTGTACTTTATGAAATTACAACAGTATGATCTTCTAAAATGAAGTTCAGATTTCCACAATGTCTTACAAAGAAGTCAAGCAAACGAGACAAACAAACGCATCCTGCCATCTCGCCAATAAATTGGTGTGGGTATGTTTATTTGGGAATGGATTTCAGGTAAAAGAGGAACTAAAAAATGATCTTTTAGAATTGAGGGGTTTTGGATCCCCAAAAGATGAAACTGAAATTCTCATAAAAAATGAATTGCTTCAAATTCCTTTAGAGTTTGTTTAGGAACTCCAGTTCCATGCTTTGAAATCAGTACCCCAATTCCAATTCCAATTCCAAAGCATGAAATTGGGGTTCTCAAACACATAAATAACGAGAAACCCAATTGTATTTGGTCAATCATGACCACAAACACACATTCGTGTTTTGTTATGTAATATTCACATGTTTTCTTCCAAAAATTACTGTAGCCTTTACAGAGGAAAATAACAAATGAGTTGCGAACAAAAGTTAATGCACTTAAACTAAGGTACACAGAACAACAATTAAGTCTTAAAACTGTGTACACGAGCTAAATTTGTAGCAGTTTACTTGCAAATCACCTAAGGAAAGAAGATAATGACAACCCCTTTGTGTTAACTGTCAATTAAAACTACAAAGATTAATCTAACCCTTCAACAGATGACAGCCTCTTTAACATTTTTAATATTAACTCCATAGCCACTATACAAACCTCATGCAGTTTTTTTTTACGGCCTCTAGATTCTATTGGGAAGCGTCGCAGCATTACAAACAACCTATAAGGAGAAAGCAACTTGAATTAGAAAATAAAAAAATAAAAAAACAATTTTTAATAGCATAAAAGAATTAAGTTGAAGTAATATCCTCAAATCGGAAGTTGCCGCACCTCCCACCATATATCATGAATCCGAGAGCAGCACAGAATGAAATAGCTGCATGAAGAGAAATAATGTCCTCATGTCAACAATTAATAGTACTTCCCAGGCCCAGCGAACTCATGCTTTGCAAAGAGGCGGTGCTCATTAAGTCACACACAAGTAAAAATGTGATATAAGTGTACATATGCAATTAAATAAACTTTTAACAATTATTACCTGAAAAGAAGAGTTTAGCAACTTCAACTGCAGCAGGACTTTGGCTGAGTTTCATGTATATCCAGATGCATACCTGCCATTGTAACAGAATTCCACAAACAACGGAGAGACAATTAAAATGTGCAACTGGCATGATTACTTAATTTTAGGGGACTCAGTTTGACTTTCAACTATTTTTATTCCAACTTTTGTGTTACAACTTACGACCTCCTGTTTTAAAAAACGAAAAATTAGGTAAACAACCCAGAAGTGTCGCTACTGGGGTCTTTTATGATACTTTCTGAGCTTCGACGATGCTTTGGGATTTGTATCCCTCTACTTATAAGAGAAGTTGTAATGCATAAAAAGGAACAAGGGTGAAAGTCAAAACAACCCTTGTTTCAAGTCTGAAGGTATTGTGTTGTTCCTCCTACCTGCATGAAGTATATAGCTCCATTGATAATATAGTATGCAGGTCTGAGTTTATCAATGGGGAGGCTTCTTGCCTGAAAATAATTATAGAAATAAAGTGGTTAGTATTGGTTTTTTAGCACATCAATAACTGGTTTTAAAGTTAGAAGAATGCAAGTGCAAAGTCTAAGTACCTGATGGTAAATCTCGGCCCAAAACAGAACAAGTAATGTATATGTCGAAAAAAATAAAAGGCCAGGCAGATCCAGAAGTATAATCTCAAGTGCCTGTACAACAATTACTGTTAGGCTCTTAAGCTAACATATATTGAGTCAATAAATTTAGTATAGAACAAATCACGCGACACTACAAACAAAATTTTCAAATTGTAGACCTGATTTCACTTCTAATAGATAAAAAGATACTCCTTGTAAAATTTGATTGCTACCATTTTACGAGCCTTCATGTAAATAAAGAGACTTAGAAGAGTTATCTACCTGGAAATAAACAAAAGCTTAAGACTTTACCACAACACCCCTTACGCCATCCACAATGGGTCCTCTAATCCCATTGTGGATCCTTTAGTTTGGTGATTTTTGACTCACAGTGGGTGGGCGGCATAATCTGTATAATTTGGAGGGGAGCCGCTTAGCGTCTCATAATTGTAGAGGAGGGATAACGGATCCTGTTGATGGCAGAGGCGGGAAACATTTGTCCGCCCCATATCAGAAGGACAACTGTTGTCCGCCCCATGACCAGAAGGACAACAGTTGTCCGTCCCACACCATATTTAAATAATTTTTTGTGCACTGGCTAACTTGCCACATAGGCCAGGCGCAAGACTTTTGTCCGCCTGACCTAGGCGCAAGAATGTTTCCCGACCCACACCCATTTTTAACGAATTTGCATTGCGCCACTCACCCGTTAACTCATCCTATAAACCCATAAGTTTATGGGATCCCATTGTGGATGGCCTTAATAATCTATCCCTACAGCCCTTATACTTTTTTGCAGCCAGGATTGTAATGATAGAGAAAATGCATATGCTATATGAAAGCCCTTGTAGTGGAAGTGAGAAAACCCTTCATTATACTAGCAATTCGTTATGAATATTAAGGAATGATTAGATCTCTCCCTCCAAATGTTTTAAGAATTGGAAGCCCTTGTAGTGGAAGTATAGAATGACTAGCCATATATATACACGTGTTGTGTTGTGTGTGCGTGTGTGTCTTGTGTGTGTGGGTGGGGTGGGGCGTGGGGGGGGGGGGGGCGCAAATATCAAGGCTAGAATTAGACTTGTGTAGACATATAAAAAAAAAATATTAGTATTATGATCACATTTTTGTAGCTGTACATGTTGACAAGAAACTATGCATCATAACTCTCCTGATTAGTGATTTGTCAAGCCATGTCATGTTGCTTGTCCGTATCTATTTATATAGTTTTTGGTAATCCTTTTTATTTTTGTGATGACTTAATTTTGAGATTTATAGTCTACAGAAGAAAATATACTTTGCCATTCAAAATCTCCAAGCCATTTACTTGAATCATGACGTACGCAAATTAAAATCTGCTAACCCTATCACAGAATATAAGTCCTGAAAAACATTCACCAAGTTGAGCACTAAACATTGAACAGTGACCATTGGGTGCTGGGCAAATTTGAAGCTCATGTTACTTACTTTTGATTTGAGTTGAAACACACTCCTGTGGAGTCCAAAAAGGACAGCCCTTACTGCAAAAAAAGCAATTTGGTTTCTGGAATCATCAGATAGATTTGAAGAAAAACATATCATGAAGAACCTTAACATTTTACATGCAACCTTACATCCATTGACAGAAAAATTCATCAAGTGGAAAAGCTTTTGTGTTGTCCAGCCATATTCTGGTACTCTCATTTGAATACGGATGAGCTGTGCCTGACAATTGAAAACAAATATGTGATTTTAGAGGCAAATAAAAACAATTTTTTTTTTTAGCATTTCACAATATCAAGATAAACTAAATAGGCACCCACGACATGCATGTATTTATAAGCCTTTTTGCATAAAAATCATGACATTTTATGTGCTTCCTTGAGATTATGAGCCACATACAGGGGGAAAATAAATATTCAGTAGGAAGTACTCTCCTCATCAGTACCAATTTATATAAATATGAAGTAAAGGTGCCCAAAATTCCAACCCAAACAAATATTATATGGTGCTTGGATAGCAGTTTGTTGGTTGACAGAGAAATCTGTCCATAATTCCTCATCAGTACCAGTTCGTTGGTTGACAAACAAAACAAATACACATACTCCCTCCATTCCAAATTACGAATCCCCGTTTGAAGTCAAAACATTTAATGTTAAAATCTGAGTTTCTAAACTTACCTGTCTAATAAGTATAGAATACCCACTACACCAAATCCTGCGAATGGTCACGCCGAGTTGGTCACGGCCCAAGTCCGCGACCCGTTGGTCGCGGACTTGGGCCATGACCAAGGCTGTTTTGGGCGTGACCATATTTATTATCACACTAGACCATGGATGCTTTGAAAGTGGTCACGGCCCAAGTCCCTGACCACTGTGGGTCACGGACTTGAGCCGTGACCAGGCCGTGACCATCTTGGCGCCAAATTCGCGCCAAAATTCCCTCCAAACTGGTCGCGGATGGGGTCACGGCCCAAGTCCGTGACCAAAGGCACGACGAAGTAAATAACACACACATTTAGGGTCACGGCCGAAGACCCTGACCATTTCTGGGTATGGGTCACGGCTTTAGGCCGTGACCATCCTTCATTCGAGCAGTGGTGGTGATGGTTTGCAGGTTGCGCAATGGGGGTCACGGGTCACGGCTGAGGGCCGTGACCATTTCCTTGTATGGGTCACGGCTTTAGACCGTGACCATCCCTCATTCGAGCAGTGGTGGTGATGGTTTGCAGGTTGCGCACTGGGGGTCACGGCTCTGGGCCGTGACGAGGTTCAATCGAGCAGCAGTTGAGTTTCATTTAAGGGTCGCGCATGGTGGGTCACGGTGGTTGGCCGTGACCAGGTTCAGTCCTTAAAAAAAATAATCGCGCCTCCCTCATTTCATTTCTGTCGATCGAGGTCAGTGTCTAAAGCCCTAGGCGATTTGTGCGATTTCCATCCTTGAGATTTCGGCTCAGAAAGGTATTGTGTGTTTATTTGTGCGATTTCCATCCCTCATTTCGATTCTCGTGCATTTCGATTCTCATTGTGTTAGTATATGTGTGTATATGTGTGTGTATGTATAGATTTATGTGTGTGTATGTATAGATTTGTATATATGTGTGTGTATGTATAGATTTATGTTTATATGTGTGTGTGTATGTATAGATTTGTATATATGTGTGTGTATGTATAGATTTATGTTTATATGTATGTGTGTATGTGTGTTTATGTGTGTAACTACAAACAAATTGTATTTTATTTCAATAAACCCTAGACATTTTATTTCAATAAACCCTAGACATTGTATTGGGATTTTTTTTTTTGACAAAATATTATTCAAAATATAACCCTAGACATTATATTTTTTTTGACAAAATATTATTAAATGGATTCTTAATAAGTAAAAAAAAAAATTACATCTACCTCGTGGGATTTTATAGGGGGTTATATGCGTGCCATCATACTATATTGGGGGTTATATGCATGTCGTGTTGGATACTATGTTGAATTTATTGAATTGATACTAGTGTCGATAAATGTATATGTTATAAAATTTGTTGGATACTACTTTTCTCAGGAAAAATGAGGCACGGTGATAAATACTGTCAACAAGAGTGGGACAGGTTGCAATTAGACCGCACACATAACTCTTTTATTAGCGTGCGTCATATAGAGGGTACTCCTATTTATAGGTACGGAAATAAAAAGATCGAACAATTTAACTACCTTATAAATCATGGATTTGATATCCAGCAAGATTACTTGTTCGATCGTATTCTATTTTCTCTACCAGAAAACTGGGATGACGTTATACAAAATATATTTCACACACATAATCCCGACATAGCCCTGACCTTGGTTACGTTGTTGGAGAAGGCGGAAAAAAAAATCCACCCGTTATGGATACAACTGCGTACAGAGAGCATTGACATAGACTGTGATGTCTCGCGCCACATGCACGTAAAATTGAATCTTGCCAACAAGTTGAGAAATAGGGGATTCCGAGTTCATGTCACTGACATCTACACATCAATCATAGATACCCTTCCTTCTAGTTGGCCACGTGCAAAAATTTATAGGTTCTTAAAAACTAATACCGAATGGATGGAGATCAGACACATTGAACTTATTCTAAAGTCTTACTTTGAAAAGGTATCTATCTATCTATTTATATATCTAAAACTAATTAAGCTTGATTAATTAGTTATAATTTCATATTACTATAATTATTTAGTCACTCATATTTTTTAATTTTTGTAGATAATGTCGAGAGGAAACAACCCTAGGGTACCAAGTGCCGATGTGACACCACAACGAGGTTCACCATCTTCTGCAGAACCCGAATTCTCAACACCAATGGCTGAGCAATTCACAACTCCACCAATGGTTCACTCCTCACCAAGTCCAACCCCAAGTGCTCCTACACCCCAATCCGGCACTCCCGTTGCTTTAACGCCCCAATCCAACACTCATGATGCCTCCCGCTCAAATGAAAAGAAGCCTATTGGATTCTCCCTTCTCGGGAATAACCCGATGGGTGATAGGAGTGACGTGCTGAACTTTAAAGCCCGGTGTTTGTCGCTGGGAAAAATGAACGTGGGAGTCGGTGGACCAGATAATTGGAACCTTGTTGATCAATCTGTCAAAGATGACATATATAACCAACTTTGCAAGCATTTCTCATTTCCTGACCGTTCCAAGAATAAGGTTCTATCTCGGGTTGCTGAAGGATTGAGGACATACAGGAGAAACCTTCGGAAGAAACATTTCCCGAAAGAGGTAGCGAGCTCCGATATTTTGGCTTTGAAAGAGAAAGTGCCTCCCAATGTTGAAATGCCGGTGGATCAGTGGAATAAGTTTTTGGAGAATGAGGCGAAGGAAAACAAGTTGGTCCAGAGGGAGCAAAACAAAAAAAATAGGGCACAAAAAACTGATATCCATAGGCTGGGATCCAAATCATATGAGGATTTGAAGAATGAATGGGAGAGTAGGACAAAAGATGGTCCAGATGCCGGTAAAAACCCAAATCGATCCAACTTATTCCTTCATGCTCGACGGGACAAAGATAATAAATTCCCCCTGCAGTTGGCTAAGACACTGGAATCAATAGAGGCCATCAGCAGTCAATCAGATTCGTGCCCTACTGATGACTTTGACCTTGAAAATGATGCCCTGACTAAGACCTTTGGAAAGGACAAAAGGGGGAGGACGAGAGGCGTTGGCTCACATATGCCAAAAACAAAACTTCAACACATTGCACCTCTTGTGGACGAGCTATCTTCGGTCAAGAATTATATCTCATCCCAAAAGGAGCACCAACAGAAGACCGATGGGGATGTCCATGACCTTAAAAATTCCCTGGGATTATTGAACAATCAAATTGGGAAACTTGTGAATCTTATTGAAAGTTATAGGCCCCCAATGCCTCCTCAAGATTTCACACATCCTTCCCCTCCAACATTCCCCTCTCAAATGCCTCATCCTCCAATCACGGGGCTCGGATCATCGTCAACAGCTCACGGTGACTATGGCGAAGAGTACTATATCAAGGACATGAGCAATTCGAGGTTTGTTGGCGTGTGCATACTCATCTCCAGGGAAAGGGGGACTCTAGTACATCGCCGACCTTTGGAGAAGGGTGAGGCTAAAATAATGGTCGATGAAATATACAACGGCTGCGGAGATGTACCTGTGTACGTTAACAGCGGGGATGGGATGGAATTGAGGAATTATGCAAAATCTTTTATTACTTGGCCACTTTATCTGTTGGCCAAGGTTTAATAATATTTTCTTTCGTTTCAGTTGTAATAATTTTTTTTTGTTTTAGTTGTAAGAATATTGGTTTTGCTTCAGTTGTAAGAATATTGGTTTTGTTTCAGTTGTAAGAATATTGGTTTTGTTTCGTATGGAATGATATTTTTTTTGTTTCAGTCGTAAGAATATTCTTTCTGTTTCAGTTGTAATAATATTTTTTAACCTATTACCACAGGACTGAAATTTGAAGATTATTACATGGATTTCCCACAATACAAAGAGTGGATGGGAGAGACTAACCGGATATCAATTAATCATGTAAAGGGCGTTTATGAATTTGTTAAATATGCTTCCAAAAATCTTAAAAGTGAGAAGATTCCGTGTCCGTGCACTCATTGTATTAACGGAAAATATAAGTCATTGGAAGTTGTTGAGTTGCATTTACTAAAGTGGGGAATCTGTCAAGACTATATAATATGGACATACCATGGTGAAAAAGTTGTACCTTATGTTCCAGAAGAATTACCGGGAGCCGACCGTGTAACGGAACCTCAAGGAGTAGAAGTGGTACATGATTCACCAACACATCGTCCATTGACCGACTTAATTGATGATGCTTACGGACTCCACAACCAACAAAACCACCAACCTATGGATACAAATAATGTGCATTATGACCAAGTAAATGAACAAATTGATGCTGAACTACTAGGAGATCGGGAATACATACGGTTGAAAGCAGATGCGGCTAGACCGTTGTATAAAGATTGCGATGAAGATCACTCGGTATTATATGCAATGATTGGTTTGCATAATTTGAAGAGTCAATTTGGTTTGTCTGGAAACAGCGTAACCGGAATTCTTAAGTGGGTTAAAGAAATTCTCCCAAAAGAGAACATGTTACCAGACAATTATCCTACCATGAAGAAGAGTTTGAAGGGTTTAGGTTTGAAATACAAATCTATTCATGCTTGCAAGTATGATTGCATATTGTACCGGAATGAGCACGAAGAGAAGGATGAATGTCCTGTATGCAGTGAGCCTAGATATATGGTTTGTGAGAATGGAAATGACAAACATGCAAAAAATCGCAAGTGCTCGCAAGTCCCACAAAAGGTTTTGAAGTATTTTCCACTTGGGCCACGGTTAAAACGTTTTTTTACTGTACCGTGGATAGCGGAGGCCATGACATGGCATGCTCGATGCGAGGTGGGTGGGAATTTGATGCGTCATCCGGTTGATTCACTCATCTGGCAAATTTCAAATGCACAACACCATGAATTTGCAAAGGAACCGCGCAACGTTCGTCTTGCAATCTCAACCGATGGGTTTAACCCTTTCGGTAATTTAAGTACTAGTCAGAGTTATTGGCCAGTTCTTATGGCGCCTTTAAGTCTTCCTCCGACGTTATGCATGAGAAAGGAGTTCACATTGTTATCTCTGTTGATACCCGGGCCTAAGGCTCCCAGTGATGATATTGATATATTCTTAGCACCATTAATCGAAGAACTTAAAGAGTTGTGGGATAAAGGCGTGACGGCGTTCGATTCTCATAAGGGTGAAGAGTTCACACTTAAAGCAATGGTGATGTGGGCGATCCACGATCTTCCTGCTTATGGGACCTTGTCCGGTTGTAATGTTCATGGTTATTATGGATGTCCCATATGTGGGGAGGAAACTGAAGCCTGTTGGTTAAAACATAGTGGTAAGTTGAGTTACACGGGTCATCGTAGATTTCTGCCGACCAGTCACCCTTTTAGGAACGACAAGTCTAACTTTTTGCCTGTCGGTCACGAGCGAAGAACGGCACCTAGTCGACTTTCTGGTCAGCAAATTGAGGAGAAGGCGGTGGCTGCGACTGCGGGGAATAGGTATGTAGGCAAACACCCCCAGTTTGTAAACCTGAAGCGTAAAGCTAGGGAGGATCCGAACGACCCTAGTAAAGCGAAGCCATGGTCCAGGCGATCAATATTTTTTGATTTGCCGTATTGGAAAGATCATCGTGTAAGGCATATAATTGATGTGATGCACACAGAGAAGAATGTTGCAGAACATTTGATAGGAACATGTCTGGGTGGATCTCATTCCAAAGATGGAGAGCGTGCCCGCCGAGATCTACAGGATATGAAAATAAAGAAGAGACTGTGGTTAAAAAATGATCCAACGACATGCCCTAATACAAATTCATTAATAAATGCAGCTTCTAAAAAGAGGTGATGTCTCTTCCAGACTTGCACGCCTAGCAAAAGGTCCTAGTTTTCGTGCAAAAGAGTTTAAGAAATTCCGCACCAACGGTTTTGATTTCATTTCATATCCATATGAGGAAAAGCTTTTGACGCAAAACAGTGGAATATCAATTTCTGCCTTGACCACCTGTATCGCTAGCAAAAGTGATAAAAATCCAAAGAATACGGTGCTAACCTATTATGGGATAATTCAACAAATCCTAGAACTTGATTACTTGGATTTCACAGAAACCGTATTCTATTGTGATTGGGTAAAGGTGGAGGATACAACGAATGCTTGCAAAGTTGATCCCGACTCCAAACTTATTATGGTAGATTTATCAAAGCTGAAGACTAAAGACCGCATAGTCGACGAGCCTTTTATTTGTGCCTTTCAGAATGTAAAGAAGGTATTCTACTCGAAGTGCATAAACGATGGCAATTGGTCTATTGTTGTGCATGCACCAAAGGGTATGACTACTGAAGTAGACGCATTAAAGGCTCCAAAAGAGTTCCAGTCAGCTCTTGATGACAACCCTAATTTGAAGGATCTTTTAGTTGATTTAGAGGAAGATTGAGTATCAAAATATTATTTTATCCTCATCAATCTTATTTGTATCCTATTATGATATTGACATTGTATTAGCACTTTACATTAATTTATGAATTTCATCTACTTTTAAGTGTAATGTCCCGCTATTTTTTGGTTCTACCATTTTTTTAATTGAACATAACTGTTTGCAAAAAATTCATTATTTTTTCACTGTCATAGGATACATTGATGTTGGGGTCGAACTACTATCAAACATAATCTGAAATTGCATCGCTGCTGGCATAGAGAAGGTTCTGATTGGCGTTGGGTGTAACAAAATATCCAGGTAATGGATAGACCTATGATGAACTTTATTTTAAGGTTAAATATGCATTGATTCAATTTTTTAATTATTTTGGGTTTGGATAACTTTTGAACACGTAAAACAGCCTTAAAATAGCCATCGAACGGTGAAAACGTAAAACACCCACAAAACGGTCCCGCAAGAGTCACGAACATCTCGCACGGGACCAATGTAAGTCGTAGGAACCGACCGTGTAGTCACGGCGCTCCCGGCTTGTGTGTGTGCGTGTGTGCATGTTTGTGTGTGTGCGCGTGTGAGTGGGAAAGGGGGGAGGGGATGGGCAGGGGGCACGTGTGTGCGTGTGTGCATGTTTGTGTGTGTGCGCGCGTGTGAGTGGGAAGGGGGGAGGGGACGGGCAGGGGGCGCGCGCGTGTGTGTGTGCGTGTGCGTGTGTGTGTGTGTGTGTGTGTTTGTGTGTGTGTGTGTGTGTGTGTGTGAGTGGGGAAGGGGGGAGGGGACGCGGCATGTATGCATATATGCATATGCATATATGTAGTGAGAGTGTGCGTGCGTGTGTTTGTGTGCGCGTGTGAGTGTGTGCATATTGGTGATAAAATCCAAAATAATTTGAAGCACTTCCTCCTTTTTCAACAGTCCACACAAGCTCCAGATTTTTTAAGCCACTTTGCATCGAAACGAGATGTGTTTGATAGATTCCATCTCCTGGCCCTACGGGAGGAGATTTTTCCGCTGGGAATTGTGGGGACTCACACGTCCACCCAGATGTTCACGCACTCACCATTGCCAATACGCCATCTTAGACCTGATTAAAGAAGATCATTGCCTTCCATAAGACTGCTCCACACCTTAGATGGTCTGTGGCCCGTTTTTGCTTCTAAGAACAAACAATTAGGGAAGTAAATATTTTTGAGGATTTTAGAACACAAGGAATTAAGGTTTTTCATAATTCTCCAGCACATGTTTGCAAGCAAACCTCGGTTAAAACTTTTGAAATCTCTAAATCCCATCCCCCCCTCCACCTTGGGAAAAACTACCGTATCCCAACTAATCCAGTATATACCATTTTTATCCTGGCAGCCCCTCTACCAAAATTTTCTGACATGGGATGTGAGGCTATTACATAATTTTTTTCGGGAGTAAAATGCAGGGCATGGCAAAGGTGGGGATTGCGTGCGTGCGTGCGTGCGTGCGTGTGTTTGTGTGCGCGTGTGAGTGTGTGCGTGCGTGTGCTTGTGTGGACTGTTGAAAAAGGAGGAAGTGCATATATATGCAGCCATATAACTGCTGCATATATATGCATATATATGCAGCATATATATGCAGTGCTGCACATATATGCATATATATGCTGCATATATATGCATATATATGCTGCATATATATGCATATATATGCCAACTGCTACATATATATGCTGCCCACCCCAGCCCACCTGCTGCCGTAACCGCCCCCCTATGAAAACACCCTGACCTGACCGCCTTCGCACCCACCCTCCCTCCATCGCCTGAAACTTGCGCCCACCTTACCCCTGCCGACGCACCTCCCGAGCCCAAAAAAATAACCCCCCAGCCTGCATCTGACCCAGGACAGCCTCCCGAAATCCCCACAACCACTTCCGACCCCTTCGCAGCTCCCCGGCCTTCTTCCAATGGCAGCCCCTACCTTCATGTCCCCGGAAAATACCCATATTCCGGCAGATCTGCCCCAGACCCTAACCAGCTCGTTCACACCTCTCATCCACAAACTCCCGTCCCTCAACCTAGCCCAATTCAGCCCCTACACTACACAGCCCCCAATCCCGCTAATTCTTTTTAGGGGTCCACCTCATTTCACCCACCCGACCCCCAAAATGATCCACATCCTTTTACGGGTTTCATACCTACTTCAAACCCCCACCCGACCTCCTATTTCCATCCTTCCACCCCATTTCACCCACCCTTATCATTTACCCGCACCACTTTTACCCCAAATCCTCGAACCGATGTACATCCCCAACCCCTCGTTACAGCCATTAACCTCGCAACCCTAAACCACCTCAAAATAGCCCCCGAACGGCCCCGTGGGTGGCACCAACACCTCCCACGGGACCAACGTAACTCGTGGGAACCGACCCCGCAGCCGCGGGTGTCCCGGTTTGAGAGTACGACGGTAATTTGCGTATTTCCACACTTAGGCTTAAAAACATGGCGTTAGAGGGTGAGAACTCGAAACAACCCCCGAACGGCCCCGTGGGTGGCACCAACACCTCCCACAGGACCAACGTAACTCGTAGGAACTGACCCCGCAGCCGCGGGTGTCCCGGTTTGAGAGTACGACGGTAATTTGCTTATTTCTACACTTAGGCTTAACATGGCGTTAGAGGGTGAAAACTCGAAACAGCCGCCGAACGGCCCCATGGGTGGCACTAACACCTCCCACGGGACCAACGTAACTCGTGGGAACGGACGCCGCAGCCGCGGGTGTCCCGGTTTGAGAGTACGACGGTAATTTGCTTATTTCCACACTTAGGCTTAAAAACATGGCGTTAGAGGGTGAGAACTCGAAACAGCCCCCGAACGGCCCCGTGGGTGGCACCAACACCTCCCACGGGACCAACGTAACTCGTGGGAACGGACCCCGCAGCCGCGGGTGTCCCGGTTTGAGAGTACGACGGTAATTTGCTTATTTCCACACTTAGGCTTAAAAACATGGCGTTAGAGGGTGAGAACTCGAAACAGCCCCCGAACGGCCCCGTGGGTGGCACCAACACCTCCCACGGGACCAACGTAACTCGTAGGAACTGACCCCGCAGCCGCGGGTGTCCCGGTTTGAGAGTACGACGGTAATTTGCTTATTTATACACTTAGGCTTAACATGGCGTTAGAGGGTGAAAACTCGAAACAGCCCCCGAACGGCCCCGTGGGTGGCACTAACACCTCCCACGGGACCAACGTAACTCGTGGGAACGGACCCCACAGCCGCGGGTGTCCCGGTTTGAGAGTACGACGGTAATTTACTTATTTCCACACTTAGGCTTAAAAACATGGCGTTAGAGGGTGAGAACTCGAAACAGCCCCCGAACGGCCCCGTGGGTGGCACCAACACCTCCCACGGGACCAACGTAACTCGTGGGAACGGACCCCGCAGCCGCGGGTGTCCCGGTTTGAGAGTACGACGGTAATTTGCTTATTTCCACACTTAGGCTTAAAAACATGGCGTTAGAGGGTGAGAACTCGAAACAGCCCCCGAACGGCCCCGTGGGTGGCACCAACACCTCCCACGGGACCAACGTAACTCGTAGGAACTGACCCCGCAGCCGCGGGTGTCCCGGTTTGAGAGTACGACGGTAATTTGCTTATTTCTACACTTAGGCTTAACATGGCGTTAGAGGGTGAAAACTCGAAACAGCCCCCGAACGGCCCCGTGGGTGGCACTAACACCTCCCACGGGACCAACGTAACTCGTGGGAACGGACGCCGCAGCCGCGGGTGTCCCGGTTTGAGAGTACGACGGTAATTTGCTTATTTCCACACTTAGGCTTAAAAACATGGCGTTAGAGGGTGAGAACTCGAAACAGCCCCCGAACGGCCCCGTGGGTGGCACCAACACCTCCCACGGGACCAACGTAACTCGTAGGAACTGACCCCGCAGCCGCGGGTGTCCCGGTTTGAGAGTACGATGATAATTTGCTTATTTCCACACTTAGGCTTAAAAACATGGCGTTAGAGGGTGAGAACGCGAAACAGCCCCCGAACGGCCCCGTGGGTGGCACCAACACCTCCCACGGGACCAACGTAACTCGTGGGAACGGAACCCGCAGCCGCGGGTGTCCCGGTTTGAGAGTACGACGGTAATTTGCTTATTTCCACACTTAGGCTTAAAAACATGGCGTTAGAGGGTGAGAACTCGAAACAGCCCCCGAACGGCCCCGTGGGTGGCACCAACACCTCCCACGGGACCAACGTAACTCATAGGAACTGACCCCGCAGCCGCGGGTGTCCCGGTTTGAGAGTACGACGGTAATTTGCTTATTTCTACACTTAGGCTTAACATGGCGTTAGAGGGTGAAAACTCGAAACAGCCCCCGAACGGCCCCGTGGGTGGCACTAACACCTCCCACGGGACCAACGTAACTCGTGGGAACGGACGCCGCAGCCGCGGGTGTCCCGGTTTGAGAGTACGACGGTAATTTGCTTATTTCCACACTTGGGCTTAAAAACATGGCGTTAGAGGGTGAGAACTCGAAACAGCCCCCGAACGGCCCTGTGGGTGGCACCAACACCTCCCACGGGACCAACGTAACTCGTAGGAACTGACCCCGCAGCCGCGGGTGTCCCGGTTTGAGAGTACGATGATAATTTGCTTATTTCCACACTTAGACTTAAAAACATGGCGTTAGAGGGCGAGAACGCGAAACAGCCCCCGAACGGCCCCGTGGGTGGCACCAACACCTCCCACGGGACCAACGTAACTCGTGGGAACGGACCCCGCAGCCGCGGGTGTCCCGGTTTGAGAGTACGACGGTAATTTGCTTATTTCCACACTTTGGCTTAAAAACATGGCGTTAGAGGGTGAGAACTCGAAACAGCCCCCGAACGGCCCCGTGGGTGGCACCAACACCTCCCAAGGGACCAACGTAACTCGTAGGAACTGACCCCGCAGCCGCGGGTGTCCCGGTTTGAGAGTACGACGGTAATTTGCTTATTTCTACACTTAGGCTTAACATGGCGTTAGAGGGTGAAAACTCGAAACAGCCCCCGAACGGCCCCGTGGGTGGCACTAACACCTCCCACGGGACCAACGTAACTCGTGGGAACGGACGCCGCAGCCGCGGGTGTCCCGGTTTGAGAGTACGACGGTAATTTGCTTATTTCCACACTTAGGCTTAAAAACATGGCGTTAGAGGGTGAGAACTCGAAACAGCCCCCGAACGGCCCCGTGGGTGGCACCAACACCTCCCACGGGACCAACGTAACTCGTAGGAACTGACCCCGCAGCCGCGGGTGTCCCGGTTTGAGAGTACGATGATAATTTGCTTATTTCCACACTTAGGCTTAAAAACATGGCGTTAGAGGGTGAGAACGCGAAACAGCCCCCGAACGGCCCCGTGGGTGGCACCAACACCTCCCACGGGACCAACGTAACTCGTGGGAACGGACCCCGCAGCCGCGGGTGTCCCGGTTTGAGAGTACGACGGTAATTTGCTTATTTCCACACTTAGGCTTAAAAACATGGCGTTAGAGGGTGAGAACTCGAAACAGCCACCGAACGGCCCCGTGGGTGGCACCAACACCTCCCACGGGACCAACGTAACTCGTGGGAACGGACCCCGCAGCCGCGGGTGTCCCGGTTTGAGAGTACGACGGTAATTTGCTTATTTCCACACTTAGGCTTAAAAACATGGCGTTAGAGGGTGAGAACTCGAAACAGCCCCCGAACGGCCCCGTGGGTGGCACCAACACCTCCCACGGGACCAACGTAACTCGTAGGAACTGACCCCGCAGCCGCGGGTGTCCCGGTTTGAGAGTACGATGATAATTTGCTTATTTCCACACTTAGGCTTAAAAACATGGCGTTAGAGGGTGAGAACGCGAAACAGCCCCCGAACGGCCCCGTGGGTGGCACCAACACCTCCCACGGGACCAACGTAACTCATGGGAACGGACCCCGCAGCCGCGGGTGTCCCGGTTTGAGAGTACGACGGTAATTAGCTTATTTCCACACTTAGGCTTAAAAACATGGCGTTAGAGGGTGAGAACTCGAAACAGCCCCCGAACGGCCCCGTGGGTGGCACCAACACCTCCCACGGGACCAACGTAACTCGTAGGAACTGACCCCGCAGCCGCGGGTGTCCCGGTTTGAGAGTACGACGGTAATTTGCTTATTTCTACACTTAGGCTTAACATGGCGTTAGAGGGTGAGAACTCGAAACAGCCCCCGAACGGCCCCGTGGGTGGCACCAACACCTCCCACGGGACCAACGTAACTCGTGGGAACGGACCCCGCAGCCGCGGGTGTCCCGGTTTGAGAGTATGACGGTAATTTGCTTATTTCCACACTTAGGCTTAAAAACATGGCGTTAGAGGGTGAGAACTCGAAACAGCCCCCGAACGGCCCCGTGGGTGGCACCAACACCTCCCACGGGACCAACGTAACTCGTAGGAACTGACCCCGCAGCCGCGGGTGTCCCGGTTTGAGAGTATGACGGTAATTTGCTTATTTCCACACTTAGGCTTAAAAACATGGCGTTAGAGGGTGAAAACTCGAAACAGCCCCCGAACGGCCCCGTGGGTGGCACTAACACCTCCCACGGGACCAACGTAACTCGTGGGAACGGACGCCGCAGCTGCGGGTGTCCCGGTTTGAGAGTACGACGGTAATTTGCTTATTTCCACACTTAGGCTTAAAAACATGGCGTTAGAGGGTGAGAACTCGAAACAGCCCCCGAACGGCCCCGTGGGTGGCACCAACACCTCCCACGGGACCAACGTAACTCGTAGGAACTGACCCCGCAGCCGCGGGTGTCCCGGTTTGAGAGTACGATGATAATTTGCTTATTTCCACACTTAGGCTTAAAAACATGGCGTTAGAGGGTGAGAACGCGAAACAGCCCCCGAACGGCCCCGTGGGTGGCACCAACACCTCCCACGGGATCAACGTAACTCATGGGAACGGACCCCGCAGCCGCGGGTGTCCCGGTTTGAGAGTACGACGGTAATTAGCTTATTTCCACACTTAGGCTTAAAAACATGGCGTTAGAGGGTGAGAACTCGAAACAGCCCCCGAACGGCCCCGTGGGTGGCACCAACACCTCCCACGGGACCAACGTAACTCGTAGGAACTGACCCCGCAGCCGCGGGTGTCCCGGTTTGAGAGTACGACGGTAATTTGCTTATTTCTACACTTAGGCTTAACATGGCGTTAGAGGGTGAAAACTCGAAACAGCCCCCGAACGGCCCCGTGGGTGGCACTAACACCTCCCACGGGACCAACGTAACTCGTGGGAACGGACGCCGCAGCCGCGGGTGTCCCGGTTTGAGAGTACGACGGTAATTTGCTTATTTCCACACTTAGGCTTAAAAACATGGCGTTAGAGGGTGAGAACTCGAAACAGCCCCCGAACGGCCCCGTGGGTGGCACCAACACCTCCCACGGGACCAACGTAACTCGTAGGAACTGACCCCGCAGCCGCGGGTGTCCCGGTTTGAGAGTACGATGATAATTTGCTTATTTCCACACTTAGGCTTAAAAACATGGCGTTAGAGGATGAGAACGCGAAACAGCCCCCGAACGGCCCCGTGGGTGGCACCAACACCTCCCACGGGACCAACGTAACTCGTGGAAACGGACCCCGCAGCCGCAGGTGTCCCGGTTTGAGAGTACGACGGCAATTTGCTTATTTCCACACTTAGGCTTAAAAACATGGCGTTAGAGGGTGAGAACTCGAAACAGCCACCGAACGGCCCCGTGGGTGGCACCAACACCTCCCACGGGACCAACGTAACTCGTGGGAACGGACCCCGCAGCCGCGGGTGTCCCGGTTTGAGAGTACGACGGTAATTTGCTTATTTCCACACTTAGGCTTAAAAACATGGCGTTAGAGGGTGAGAACTCGAAAAAGCCCCCGAACGGCCCCGTGGGTGGCACCAACACCTCCCACGGGACCAACGTAACTCGTAGGAACTGACCCCGCAGCCGCGGGTGTCCCGGTTTGAGAGTACGATGATAATTTGCTTATTTCCACACTTAGGCTTAAAAACATGGCGTTAGAGGGTGAGAACGCGAAACAGCCCCCGAACGGCCCCGTGGGTGGCACCAACACCTCCCACGGGACCAACGTAACTCATGGGAACGGACCCCGCAGCCGCGGGTGTCCCGGTTTGAGAGTACGACGGTAATTAGCTTATTTCCACACTTAGGCTTAAAAACATGGCGTTAGAGGGTGAGAACTCGAAACAGCCCCCGAACGGCCCCGTGGGTGGCACCAACACCTCCCACGGGACCAACGTAACTCGTAGGAACTGACCCCGCAGCCGCGGGTGTCCCGGTTTGAGAGTACGACGGTAATTTGCTTATTTCTACACTTAGGCTTAACATGGCGTTAGAGGGTGAGAACTCGAAACAGCCCCCGAACGGCCCCGTGGGTGGCACCAACACCTCCCACGGGACCAACGTAACTCGTGGGAACGGACCCCGCAGCCGCGGGTGTCCCGGTTTGAGAGTATGACGGTAATTTGCTTATTTCCACACTTAAGCTTAAAAACATGGCGTTAGAGGGTGAGAACTCGAAACAGCCCCCGAACGGCCCCGTGGGTGGCACCAACACCTCCCACGGGACCAACATAACTCGTGGGAACGGACCCCGCAGCCGCGGGTGTCCCGGTTTGAGAGTACGATGATAATTTGCTTATTTCCACACTTAGGCTTAAAAACATGGCGTTAGAGGGTGAGAACGCGAAACAGCCCCCGAACGGCCCCGTGGGTGGCACCAACACCTCCCACGGGACCAACGTAACTCGTGGGAACGGACCCCGCAGCCGCGGGTGTCCCGGTTTGAGAGTACGACGGTAATTTGCTTATTTCCACACTTAGGCTTAAAAACATGGCGTTAGACGGTGAGAACTCGAAACAGCCCCCGAACGGCCCCGTGGGTGGCACCAACACCTCCCACGGGACCAACGTAACTCGTAGGAACTGACCCCGCAGCCGCAGGTGTCCCGGTTTGAGAGTACGACGGTAATTTGCTTATTTCTACACTTAGGCTTAAAAACATGGCGTTAAAGGGTGAGAACGCGAAACAGCCCCCGAACGGCCCCGTGGGTGGCACCAACACCTCCCACGGGACCAACGTAACTCGTGGGAACGGACCCCGCAGCCGCGGGTGTCCCGGTTTGAGAGTACGACGGTAATTTGCTTATTTCCACACTTAGGCTTAAAAACATGGCGTTAGAGGGTGAGAACGCGAAACAGCCCCCGAACGGCCCCGTGGGTGGCACCAACACCTCCCACGGGACCAACGTAACTCGTGGGAACGGACCCCGCAGCCGCGGGTGTCCCGGTTTGAGAGTACCACGGTAATTTGCTTATTTCCACACTTTGGCTTAAAAACATGGCGTTAGAGGGTGAGAACTCGAAACAGCCCCCGAACGGCCCCGTGGGTGGCACCAACACCTCCCACGGGACCAACGTAACTCGTAGGAACTGACCCCGCAGCCGCGGGTGTCCCGGTTTGAGAGTACGACGGTAATTTGCTTATTTCTACACTTAGGCTTAACATGGCGTTAGAGGGTGAAAACTCGAAACAGCCCCCGAACGGCCACGTGGGTGGCACTAACACCTCCCACGGGACCAACGTAACTCGTGGGAACGGACGCCGCAGCCGCGGGTGTCCCGGTTTGAGAGTACGACGGTAATTTGCTTATTTCCACACTTAGGCTTAAAAACATGGCGTTAGAGGGTGAGAACTCGAAACAGCCCCCGAACGGCCCCGTGGGTGGCACCAACACCTCCCACGGGACCAACGTAACTCGTAGGAACTGACCCCGCAGCCGCGGGTGTCCCGGTTTGAGAGTACGATGATAATTTGCTTATTTCCACACTTAGGCTTAAAAACATGGCGTTAGAGGGTGAGAACGCGAAACAGCCCCCGAACGGCCCCGTGGGTGGCACCAACACCTCCCACGGGACCAACGTAACTCGTGGGAACGGACCCCGCAGCCGCGGGTGTCCCGGTTTGAGAGTACGACGGTAATTTGCTTATTTCCACACTTAGGCTTAAAAACATGGCGTTAGAGGGTGAGAACTCGAAACAGCCCCCGAACGGCCCCGTGGGTGGCACCAACACCTCCCACGGGACCAACGTAACTCGTGGGAACGGACCCCGCAGCCGCGGGTGTCCCGGTTTGAGAGTACGACGGTAATTTGCTTATTTCGACACTTAGGCTTAAAAACATGGCGTTAGAGGGTGAGAACTCGAAACAGCCCCCGAACGGCCCCGTGGGTGGCACCAACACCTCCCACGGGACCAACGTAACTCGTAGGAACTGACCCCGCAGCCGCGGGTGTCCCGGTTTGAGAGTACGACGGTAATTTGCTTATTTCTACACTTAGGCTTAACATGGCGTTAGAGGGTGAAAACTCGAAACAGCCCCCGAACGGCCCCGTGGGTGGCACTAACACCTCCCACGGGACCAACGTAACTCGTGGGAACGGACGCCGCAGCCGCGGGTGTCCCGGTTTGAGAGTACGACGGTAATTTGCTTATTTCCACACTTAGGCTTAAAAACATGGCGTTAGAGGGTGAGAACTCGAAACAGCCCCCGAACGGCCCCGTGGGTGGCACCAACACCTCCCACGGGACCAACGTAACTCGTAGGAACTGACCCCGCAGCCGCGGGTGTCCCGGTTTGAGAGTACGATGATAATTTGCTTATTTCCACACTTAGGCTTAAAAACATGGCGTTAGAGGGTGAGAACGCGAAACAGCCCCCGAACGGCCCCGTGGGTGGCACCAACACCTCCCACGGGACCAACGTAACTCATGGGAACGGACCCCGCAGCCGCGGGTGTCCCGGTTTGAGAGTACGACGGTAATTTGCTTATTTCCACACTTAGGCTTAAAAACATGGCGTTAGAGGGTGAGAACTCGAAACAGCCCCCGAACGGCCCCGTGGGTGGCACCAACACCTCCCACGGGACCAACGTAACTCGTAGGAACTGACCCCGCAGCCGCGGGTGTCCCGGTTTGAGAGTACGACGGTAATTTGCTTATTTCTACACTTAGGCTTAACATGGCGTTAGAGGGTGAGAACTCGAAACAGCCCCCGAACGGCCCCGTGGGTGGCACCAACACCTCCCACGGGACCAACGTAACTCGTGGGAACGGACCCCGCAGCCGCGGGTGTCCCGGTTTGAGAGTACGACGGTAATTTGCTTATTTCCACACTTAGGCTTAAAAACATGGCGTTAGAGGGTGAGAACTCGAAACAGCCCCCGAACGGCCCCGTGGGTGGCACCAACACCTCCCACGGGACCAACATAACTCGTGGGAACGGACCCCGCAGCCGCGGGTGTCCCGGTTTGAGAGTACGATGATAATTTGCTTATTTCCACACTTAGGCTTAAAAACATGGCGTTAGAGGGTGAGAACGCGAAACAGCCCCCGAACGGCCCCGTGGGTGGCACCAACACCTCCCACGGGACCAACGTAACTCGTGGGAACGGACCCCGCAGCCGCGGGTGTCCCGGTTTGAGAGTACGACGGTAATTTGCTTATTTCCACACTTAGGCTTAAAAACATGGCGTTAGAGGGTGAGAACTCGAAACAGCCCCCGAACGGCCCCGTGGGTGGCACCAACACCTCCCACGGGACCAACGTAACTCGTAGGAACTGACCCCGCAGCCGCAGGTGTCCCGGTTTGAGAGTACGACGGTAATTTGCTTATTTCTACACTTAGGCTTAAAAACATGGCGTTAGAGGGTGAGAACGCGAAACAGCCCCCGAACGGCCCCGTGGGTTGCACCAACACCTCCCACGGGACCAACGTAACTCGTGGGAACGGACCCCGCAGCCGCGGGTGTCCCGGTTTGAGAGTACGACGGTAATTTGCTTATTTCCACACTTAGGCTTAAAAACATGGCGTTAGAGGGTGAGAACTCGAAACAGCCCCCGAACGGCCCCGTGGGTGGCACCAACACCTCCCACGGGACCAACGTAACTCGTGGGAACGGACCCCGCAGCCGCGGGTGTCCCGGTTTGAGAGTACGACGGTAATTTGCTTATTTCCACACTTAGGCTTAAAAACATGGCGTTAGAGGGTGAGAACTCGAAACAGCCCCCGAACGGCCCCGTGGGTGGCACCAACACCTCCCACGGGACCAACGTAACTCATAGGAACTGACCCCGCAGCCGCGGGTGTCCCGGTTTGAGAGTACGACGGTAATTTGCTTATTTCTACACTTAGGCTTAACATGGCGTTAGAGGGTGAAAACTCGAAACAGCCCCCGAACGGCCCCGTGGGTGGCACTAACACCTCCCACGGGACCAACGTAACTCGTGGGAACGGACGCCGCAGCCGCGGGTGTCCCGGTTTGAGAGTACGACGGTAATTTGCTTATTTCCACACTTAGGCTTAAAAACATGGCGTTAGAGGGTGAGAACTCGAAACAGCCCCCGAACGGCCCCGTGGGTGGCACCAACACCTCCCACGGGACCAACGTAACTCGTGGGAACGGACCCCGCAGCCGCGGGTGTCCCGGTTTGAGAGTACGACGGTAATTTGCTTATTTCCACACTTAGGCTTAAAAACATGGCGTTAGAGGGTGAGAACTCGAAACAGCCCCCGAACGGCCCCGTGGGTGGCACCAACACCTCCCACGGGACCAACGTAACTCGTGGGAACGGACCCCGCAGCCGCGGGTGTCCCGGTTTGAGAGTACGACGGTAATTTGCTTATTTCCACACTTAGGCTTAAAAACATGGCGTTAGAGGGTGAGAACTCGAAACAGCCCCCGAACGGCCCCGTGGGTGGCACCAACACCTCCCACGGGACCAACGTAACTCGTAGGAACTGACCCCGCAGCCGCAGGTGTCCCGGTTTGAGAGTACGACGGTAATTTGCTTATTTCTACACTTAGGCTTAAAAACATGGCGTTAGAGGGTGAGAACGCGAAACAGCCCCCGAACGGCCCCGTGGGTGGCACCAACACCTCCCACGGGACCAACGTAACTCGTGGGAACGGACCCCGCAGCCGCGGGTGTCCCGGTTTGAGAGTACGACGGTAATTTGCTTATTTCCACACTTAGGCTTAAAAACATGGCGTTAGAGGGTGAGAACGCGAAACAGCCCCCGAACGGTCCCGTGGGTGGCACCAACACCTCCCACGGGACCAACGTAACTCGTGGGAACGGACCCCGCAGCCGCGGGTGTCCCGGTTTGAGAGTACGACGGTAATTTGCTTATTTCCACACTTAGGCTTAAAAACATGGCGTTAGAGGGTGAGAACTCGAAACAGCCCCCGAACGGCCCCGTGGGTGGCACCAACACCTCCCACGGGACCAACGTAACTCATAGGAACTGACCCCGCAGCCGCGGGTGTCCCGGTTTGAGAGTACGACGGTAATTTGCTTATTTCTACACTTAGGCTTAACATGGCGTTAGAGGGTGAAAACTCGAAACAGCCCCCGAACGGCCCCGTGGGTGGCACTAACACCTCCCACGGGACCAACGTAACTCGTGGGAACGGACGCCGCAGCCGCGGGTGTCCCGGTTTGAGAGTACGACGGTAATTTGCTTATTTCCACACTTAGGCTTAAAAACATGGCGTTAGAGGGTGAGAACTCGAAACAGCCCCCGAACGGCCCCGTGGGTGGCACCAACACCTCCCACGGGACCAACGTAACTCGTGGGAACGGACCCCGCAGCCGCGGGTGTCCCGGTTTGAGAGTACGACGGTAATTTGCTTATTTCCACACTTAGGCTTAAAAACATGGCGTTAGAGGATGAGAACTCGAAACAGCCCCCGAACGGCCCCGTGGGTGGCACCAACACCTCCCACGGGACCAACGTAACTCGTAGGAACTGACCCCGCAGCCGCGGGTGTCCCGGTTTGAGAGTACGACGGTAATTTGCTTATTTCTACACTTAGGCTTAACATGGCGTTAGAGGGTGAAAACTCGAAACAGCCCCCGAACGGCCCCGTGGGTGGCACTAACACCTCCCACGGGACCAACGTAACTCGTGGGAACGGACGCCGCAGCCGCGGGTGTCCCGGTTTGAGAGTACGACGGTAATTTGCTTATTTCCACACTTAGGCTTAAAAACATGGCGTTAGAGGGTGAGAACTCGAAACAGCCCCCGAACGGCCCCGTGGGTGGCACCAACACCTCCCACGGGACCAACGTAACTCGTAGGAACTGACCCCGCAGCCGCGGGTGTCCCGGTTTGAGAGTACGATGATAATTTGCTTATTTCCACACTTAGGCTTAAAAACATGGCGTTAGAGGGTGAGAACGCGAAACAGCCCCCGAACGGCCCCGTGGGTGGCACCAACACCTCCCACGGGACCAACGTAACTCGTGGGAACGGACCCCGCAGCCGCGGGTGTCCCGGTTTGAGAGTACGACGGTAATTTGCTTATTTCCACACTTAGGCTTAAAAACATGGCGTTAGAGGGTGAGAACTCGAAACAGCCCCCGAACGGCCCCGTGGGTGGCACCAACACCTCCCACGGGACCAACGTAACTCGTAGGAACTGACCCCGCAGCCGCGGGTGTCCCGGTTTGAGAGTACGACGGTAATTTGCTTATTTCTACACTTAGGCTTAACATGGCGTTAGAGGGTGAAAACTCGAAACAGCCCCCGAACGGCCCCGTGGGTGGCACTAACACCTCCCACGGGACCAACGTAACTCGTGGGAATGGACCCCGCAGCCGCGGGTGTCCCGGTTTGAGAGTACGACGGTAATTTGCTTATTTCCACACTTAGGCTTAAAAACATGGCGTTAGAGGGTGAGAACTCGAAACAGCCCCCGAACGGCCCCGTGGGTGGCACCAACACCTCCCACGGTACCAACGTAACTCGTAGGAACTGACCCCGCAGCCGCGGGTGTCCCGGTTTGAGAGTACGATGATAATTTGCTTATTTCCACACTTAGGCTTAAAAATATGGCGTTAGAGGGTGAGAACTCGAAACAGCCCCCGAACGGCCCCGTGGGTGGCACTAACACCTCCCACGGGACCAACGTAACTCGTGGGAACGGACCCCGCAGCCGTGGGTGTCCCGGTTTGAGAGTACGACGGTAATTTGCTTATTTCCACACTTAGGCTTAAAAACATGGCGTTAGAGGGTGAGAACTCGAAACAGCCCCCGAACGGCCCCGTGGGTGGCACCAACACCTCCCACGGGACCAACGTAACTCGTAGGAACTGACCCCGCAGCCGCGGGTGTCCCGGTTTGAGAGTACGACGGTAATTTGCTTATTTCTACACTTAGGCTTAACATGGCGTTAGAGGGTGAAAACTCGAAACAGCCCCCGAACGGCCCCGTGGGTGGCACTAACACCTCCCACGGGACCAACGTAACTCGTGGGAACGGACCCCGCAGCCGCGGGTGTCCCGGTTTGAGAGTACGACGGTAATTTGCTTATTTCCACACTTAGGCTTAACATGGCGTTAGAGGGTGAGAACTCGAAACAGCCCCCGAACGGCCCCGTGGGTGGCACCAACACCTCCCACGGGACCAACGTAACTCGTGGGAACGGACCCCGCAGCCGCGGGTGTCCCGGTTTGAGAGTACGACGGTAATTTGCTTATTTCCACACTTAGGCTTAAAAACATGGCGTTAGAGGGTGAGAACTCGAAACAGCCCCCGAACGGCCCCGTGGGTGGCACCAACACCTCCCACGGGACCAACATAACTCGTGGGAACGGACCCCGCAGCCGCGGGTGTCCCGGTTTGAGAGTACGATGATAATTTGCTTATTTCCACACTTAGGCTTAAAAACATGGCGTTAGAGGGTGAGAACGCGAAACAGCCCCCGAACGGCCCCGTGGGTGGCACCAACACCTCCCACGGGACCAACGTAACTCGTGGGAACGGACCCCGCAGCCGCGGGTGTCCCGGTTTGAGAGTACGACGGTAATTTGCTTATTTCCACACTTAGGCTTAAAAACATGGCGTTAGAGGGTGAGAACTCGAAACAGCCCCCGAACGGCCCCGTGGGTGGCACCAACACCTCCCACGGGACCAACGTAACTCGTAGGAACTGACCCCGCAGCCGCAGGTGTCCCGGTTTGAGAGTACGACGGTAATTTGCTTATTTCTACACTTAGGCTTAAAAACATGGCGTTAGAGGGTGAGAACGCGAAACAGCCCCCGAACGGCCCCGTGGGTGGCACCAACACCTCCCACGGGACCAACGTAACTCGTGGGAACGGACCCCGCAGCCGCGGGTGTCCCGGTTTGAGAGTACGACGGTAATTTGCTTATTTCCACACTTAGGCTTAAAAACATGGCGTTAGAGGGTGAGAACGCGAAACAGCCCCCGAACGGTCCCGTGGGTGGCACCAACACCTCCCACGGGACCAACGTAACTCGTGGGAACGGACCCCGCAGCCGCGGGTGTCCCGGTTTGAGAGTACGACGGTAATTTGCTTATTTCCACACTTAGGCTTAAAAACATGGCGTTAGAGGGTGAGAACTCGAAACAGCCCCCGAACGGCCCCGTGGGTGGCACCAACACCTCCCACGGGACCAACGTAACTCATAGGAACTGACCCCGCAGCCGCGGGTGTCCCGGTTTGAGAGTACGACGGTAATTTGCTTATTTCTACACTTAGGCTTAACATGGCGTTAGAGGGTGAAAACTCGAAACAGCCCCCGAACGGCCCCGTGGGTGGCACTAACACCTCCCACGGGACCAACGTAACTCGTGGGAACGGACGCCGCAGCCGCGGGTGTCCCGGTTTGAGAGTACGACGGTAATTTGCTTATTTCCACACTTAGGCTTAAAAACATGGCGTTAGAGGGTGAGAACTCGAAACAGCCCCCGAACGGCCCCGTGGGTGGCACCAACACCTCCCACGGGACCAACGTAACTCGTGGGAATGGACCCCGCAGCCGCGGGTGTCCCGGTTTGAGAGTACGACGGTAATTTGCTTATTTCCACACTTAGGCTTAAAAACATGGCGTTAGAGGGTGAGAACTCGAAACAGCCCCCGAACGGCCCCGTGGGTGGCACCAACACCTCCCACGGGACCAACGTAACTCGTGGGAACGGACCCCGCAGCCGCGGGTGTCCCGGTTTGAGAGTACGACGGTAATTTGCTTATTTCCACACTTAGGCTTAAAAACATGGCGTTAGAGGGTGAGAACTCGAAACAGCCCCCGAACGGCCCCGTGGGTGGCACCAACACCTCCCACGGGACCAACGTAACTCATAGGAACTGACCCCGCAGCCGCGGGTGTCCCGGTTTGAGAGTACGACGGTAATTTGCTTATTTCTACACTTAGGCTTAACATGGCGTTAGAGGGTGAAAACTCGAAACAGCCCCCGAACGGCCCCGTGGGTGGCACTAACACCTCCCACGGGACCAACGTAACTCGTGGGAACGGACGCCGCAGCCGCGGGTGTCCCGGTTTGAGAGTACGACGGTAATTTGCTTATTTCCACACTTAGGCTTAAAAACATGGCGTTAGAGGGTGAGAACTCGAAACAGCCCCCGAACGGCCCCGTGGGTGGCACCAACACCTCCCACGGGACCAACGTAACTCGTGGGAACGGACCCCGCAGCCGCGGGTGTCCCGGTTTGAGAGTACGACGGTAATTTGCTTATTTCCACACTTAGGCTTAAAAACATGGCGTTAGAGGGTGAGAACTCGAAACAGCCCCCGAACGGCCCCGTGGGTGGCACCAACACCTCCCACGGGACCAACGTAACTCGTGGGAACGGACCCCGCAGCCGCGGGTGTCCCGGTTTGAGAGTACGACGGTAATTTGCTTATTTCCACACTTAGGCTTAAAAACATGGCGTTAGAGGGTGAGAACGCGAAACAGCCCCCGAACGGTCCCGTGGGTGGCACCAACACCTCCCACGGGACCAACGTAACTCGTGGGAACGGACCCCGCAGCCGCGGGTGTCCCGGTTTGAGAGTACGACGGTAATTTGCTTATTTCCACACTTAGGCTTAAAAACATAGCGTTAGAGGGTGAGAACTCGAAACAGCCCCCGAACGGCCCCGTGGGTGGCACCAACACCTCCCACGGGACCAACGTAACTCATAGGAACTGACCCCGCAGCCGCGGGTGTCCCGGTTTGAGAGTACGACGGTAATTTGCTTATTTCTACACTTAGGCTTAACATGGCGTTAGAGGGTGAAAACTCGAAACAGCCCCCGAACGGCCCCGTGGGTGGCACTAACACCTCCCACGGGACCAACGTAACTCGTGGGAACGGACGCCGCAGCCGCGGGTGTCCCGGTTTGAGAGTACGACGGTAATTTGCTTATTTCCACACTTAGGCTTAAAAACATGGCGTTAGAGGGTGAGAACTCGAAACAGCCCCCGAACGGCCCCGTGGGTGGCACCAACACCTCCCACGGGACCAACGTAACTCGTGGGAACGGACCCCGCAGCCGCGGGTGTCCCGGTTTGAGAGTACGACGGTAATTTGCTTATTTCCACACTTAGGCTTAAAAACATGGCGTTAGAGGGTGAGAACTCGAAACAGCCCCCGAACGGCCCCGTGGGTGGCACCAACACCTCCCACGGGACCAACGTAACTCGTAGGAACTGACCCCGCAGCCGCGGGTGTCCCGGTTTGAGAGTACGACGGTAATTTGCTTATTTCTACACTTAGGCTTAACATGGCGTTAGAGGGTGAAAACTCGAAACAGCCCCCGAACGGCCCCGTGGGTGGCACTAACACCTCCCACGGGACCAACGTAACTCGTGGGAACGGACGCCGCAGCCGCGGGTGTCCCGGTTTGAGAGTACGACGGTAATTTGCTTATTTCCACACTTAGGCTTAAAAACATGGCGTTAGAGGGTGAGAACTCGAAACAGCCCCCGAACGGCCCCGTGGGTGGCACCAACACCTCCCACGGGACCAACGTAACTCGTAGGAACTGACCCCGCAGCCGCGGGTGTCCCGGTTTGAGAGTACGATGATAATTTGCTTATTTCCACACTTAGGCTTAAAAACATGGCGTTAGAGGGTGAGAACGCGAAACAGCCCCCGAACGGCCCCGTGGGTGGCACCAACACCTCCCACGGGACCAACGTAACTCGTGGGAACGGACCCCGCAGCCGCGGGTGTCCCGGTTTGAGAGTACGACGGTAATTTGCTTATTTCCACACTTAGGCTTAAAAACATGGCGTTAGAGGGTGAGAACTCGAAACAGCCCCCGAACGGCCCCGTGGGTGGCACCAACACCTCCCACGGGACCAACGTAACTCGTAGGAACTGACCCCGCAGCCGCGGGTGTCCCGGTTTGAGAGTACGACGGTAATTTGCTTATTTCTACACTTAGGCTTAACATGGCGTTAGAGGGTGAAAACTCGAAACAGCCCCCGAACGGCCCCGTGGGTGGCACTAACACCTCCCACGGGACCAACGTAACTCGTGGGAATGGACCCCGCAGCCGCGGGTGTCCCGGTTTGAGAGTACGACGGTAATTTGCTTATTTCCACACTTAGGCTTAAAAACATGGCGTTAGAGGGTGAGAACTCGAAACAGCCCCCGAACGGCCCCGTGGGTGGCACCAACACCTCCCACGGGACCAACGTAACTCGTAGGAACTGACCCCGCAGCCGCGGGTGTCCCGGTTTGAGAGTACGATGATAATTTGCTTATTTCCACACTTAGGCTTAAAAATATGGCGTTAGAGGGTGAGAACTCGAAACAGCCCCCGAACGGCCCCGTGGGTGGCACTAACACCTCCCACGGGACCAACGTAACTCGTGGGAACGGACCCCGCAGCCGTGGGTGTCCCGGTTTGAGAGTACGACGGTAATTTGCTTATTTCCACACTTAGGCTTAAAAACATGGCGTTAGAGGGTGAGAACTCGAAACAGCCCCCGAACGGCCCCGTGGGTGGCACCAACACCTCCCACGGGACCAACGTAACTCGTAGGAACTGACCCCGCAGCCGCGGGTGTCCCGGTTTGAGAGTACGACGGTAATTTGCTTATTTCTACACTTAGGCTTAACATGGCGTTAGAGGGTGAAAACTCGAAACAGCCCCCGAACGGCCCCGTGGGTGGCACTAACACCTCCCACGGGACCAACGTAACTCGTGGGAACGGACCCCGCAGCCGCGGGTGTCCCGGTTTGAGAGTACGACGGTAATTTGCTTATTTCCACACTTAGGCTTAAAAACATGGCGTTAGAGGGTGAGAACTCGAAACAGCCCCCGAACGGCCCCGTGGGTGGCACCAACACCTCCCACGGGACCAACGTAACTCGTGGGAACGGACCCCGCAGCCGCGGGTGTCCCGGTTTGAGAGTACGACGGTAATTTGCTTATTTCCACACTTAGGCTTAAAAACATGGCGTTAGAGGGTGAGAACTCGAAACAGCCCCCGAACGGCCCCGTGGGTGGCACCAACACCTCCCACGGGACCAACGTAACTCATAGGAACTGACCCCGCAGCCGCGGGTGTCCCGGTTTGAGAGTACGACGGTAATTTGCTTATTTCTACACTTAGGCTTAACATGGCGTTAGAGGGTGAAAACTCGAAACAGCCCCCGAACGGCCCCGTGGGTGGCACTAACACCTCCCACGGGACCAACGTAACTCGTGGGAACGGACGCCGCAGCCGCGGGTGTCCCGGTTTGAGAGTACGACGGTAATTTGCTTATTTCCACACTTAGGCTTAAAAACATGGCGTTAGAGGGTGAGAACTCGAAACAGCCCCCGAACGGCCCCGTGGGTGGCACCAACACCTCCCACGGGACCAACGTAACTCGTGGGAACGGACCCCGCAGCCGCGGGTGTCCCGGTTTGAGAGTACGACGGTAATTTGCTTATTTCCACACTTAGGCTTAAAAACATGGCGTTAGAGGGTGAGAACTCGAAACAGCCCCCGAACGGCCCCGTGGGTGGCACCAACACCTCCCACGGGACCAACGTAACTCGTAGGAACTGACCCCGCAGCCGCGGGTGTTCCGGTTTGAGAGTACGATGGTAATTTGCTTATTTCTACACTTAGGCTTAACATGGCGTTAGAGGGTGAAAACTCCAAACAGCCCCCGAACGGCCCCGTGGGCGGCACTAACACCTCCCACGGGACCAACGTAACTCGTGGGAACGGACCCCGCAGCCGCGGGTGTCCCGGTTTGAGAGTACGACGGTAATTTGCTTATTTCCACACTTAGGCTTAAAAACATGGCGTTAGAGGGTGAGAACTCGAAACAGCCCCCGAACGGCCCCGTGGGTGGCACCAACACCTCCCACGGGACCAACGTAACTCGTAGGAACTGACCCCGCAGCCGCGGGTGTCCCGGTTTGAGAGTACGACGGTAATTTGCTTATTTCTACACTTAGGCTTAACATGGCGTTAGAGGGTGAAAACTCGAAACAGCCCCCGAACGGCCCCGTGGGTGGCACTAACACCTCCCACGGGACCAACGTAACTCGTGGGAACGGACCCCGCAGCCGCGGGTGTCCCGGTTTGAGAGTACGACGGTAATTTGCTTATTTCCACACTTAGGCTTAAAAACATGGCGTTAGAGGGTGAGAACTCGAAACAGCCCCCGAACGGCCCCGTGGGTGGCACCAACACCTCCCACGGGACCAACGTAACTCGTGGGAACGGACCCCGCAGCCGCGGGTGTCCCGGTTTGAGAGTACGACGGTAATTTGCTTATTTCCACACTTAGGCTTAAAAACATGGCGTTAGAGGGTGAGAACGCGAAACAGCCCCCGAACGGCCCCATGGGTGGCACCAACACCTCCCACGGGACCAACGTAACTCGTAGGAACGGACCCCGCAGCCGCGGGTGTCCCGGTTTGAGAGTACGACGGTAATTTGCTTATTTCTACACTTAGGCTTAACATGGCGTTAGAGGGTGAAAACTCGAAACAGCCCCCGAACGGCCCCGTGGGTGGCACTAACACCTCCCACGGGACCAACGTAACTCGTGGGAACGGACGCCGCAGCCGCGGGTGTCCCGGTTTGAGAGTACGACGGTAATTTGCTTATTTCCACACTTAGGCTTAAAAACATGGCGTTAGAGGGTGAGAACTCGAAACAGCCCCCGAACGGCCCCGTGGGTGGCACCAACACCTCCCACGGGACCAACGTAACTCGTAGGAACTGACCCCGCAGCCGCGGGTGTCCCGGTTTGAGAGTACGATGATAATTTGCTTATTTCCACACTTAATTTTTATATTTCTACTTGGTTACTGATAATTTTAACTCATATATGCAATTTTTCAGCTTAATTAATTTTTTTGTAAAATTACTTGGTTACTGATACTTTTATTTTTTGTATCCTATCATTTGTAGGATTTTTGCGCGTGGATCAAATGAAGGAGGCAATGTTTTACAACATGATGATTATTTATATGTTGTGGACATTCAGGATAATGTTTTTTATGTGTTATAGCCGTGCAGGCTTTTATTGTTTAGTTTTATGGCCGTGCGGGCTTTTATAATTTGATTGTTGAATTTTATAGCCGTGCGGGCTTTATAATAAGCAGGTTTTTCATTTACAGGTTTTGGAATGTCAAGAAAATAGAGGAAACTCTGCCCAATTTTTTTTTGGTCTGTGAATTATTAAGACGTGTAATATTTTTATGTTTGTATATATATTTGTTTATTAACAACATTCTCAATTCGCAATTTGTGATTTTTTTTTATTGTTTTGCCTATAATAAATATTTGTAACACCTCGTAGCAACCGATGATGCACTCACAGGAACCCCAATTTTAGGATTGGGCAAAAAAAAATACATTTTTTTTAAATTACAGATAAATATGGTCATGGACTTTGTCCATGACCATTTTTACTTTTTTTTGTCGCGCTTAAAAATGGTCGCGGCCAAAATCCGCGACCATTTTTTTTATTTTTTGTCACGGTAATGGGTCGCGGACTAGGGCCGCGACCAATTTTTTTTAATTTTTTTTTGTCACACACATGGGTCGCGGCCAAAGTCCGCGACCAATTTGTCACGGTCGTGGGTCATGGACAAGGACCGTGACCAATTTTTTTAATTTTTTTTTTGTCACGCACATGGGTCGCGGACTTTGGCCGCGACCAATTTGTCACGGTTGTGGGTCATGGACAAGGGCCGCGACCAATTTTTTTAATTTTTTTTTGTCACGCACATGGGTCGCGGACTTTGGCCGCGACCAATTTGTCACGGTTATGGGTCACGGATTAGAGCCGCAACCCATCACGGCATGGGTCACGGCCTAAGTCCGCGACCATCTGCCGTGACCCCTCTCGGCCGTGACCATTTTTTGGTCACGGACTTGGGCCGCGACCCACGAAAATGGTCACGCCCGAAATGGTCACGGCCCAAGTCCGCGACCCACAGGTTTGGTCAGGGATTTTGGCCGTGACCAATCGCCAGTTTTGGTGTAGTGACCTTTGAATGAAATACATGCACTTAAATCATTGTTCTCCAATGAGTAATGCTAAGGTGGGCACTTAAATCATTGTTATCCAATGAGTAATGCTAGGGTGGGCAACCTTGGAATCTTACCTAGTTCAATACAATATTTTTAGAGACAGGACTTGTAATACCTCGTAATTTTGAGAATCGGAATTAATTAATGGATCACTACTATAGCGGGTGTGGTAGAGCTGTTAGGAGACTCTTGCGGCTGGACATTTTTTTGTAGATGACTCTGGGGCTTTTAATGTTTATACGAGTGCGTGCTGTCAGTGCATGCTTTCTGCCGAAAACCAACTTCCAGAGGCCTATTCTTTCAACTCCTAAAGTTCATTAAAACACCTTCGGCCCTTATTTTGGGAGCTTTGCAAGGGGAAGATCAAAAAATGACTTTTGAAAAGTTTTGGAAGACGAACAAGTTTCTAAAATCAGATTTTCAGAATACAATTAAGTGGAAAGAATATCTCTATTTTTCTCCTTAAGTCCTATTTGATTTAAATGTTGCCTAAATCCTAATTACATGTGTATTTATAAATATGACTAGGAGCCTAATTAGAAGAAGTGATAACCTAATTAAAAATCTGTTTTTATGAACTTTATGGAATTCATTCAATACTTAAAACCTTGCTTGTTATAGGATAATAATAATTGGACTATGTTAATGTTAAAATTGGATTATATAACATTTTAATTATGAATCCCGAAAATATGCTAAGGCTTAGAAAATCGAATAATCGATGAAAAGTGGTTAGAACTTTGGAATATGTTGTTTAGAATGGTTAGCTGAAATGTTTAAATCGTTATATGTTTTAATTCTGTTAAAATTCCCATGGATTTGAATATTAGAATTTGAAAACATGGGAGGATATTAGGTTGAACTTGAAAATCATATGATGAAATTGCTATAGCTCACGTGTAATTGAGCTTGCTTAAATAAATATGATTTTGGCTTAGAGATTTAAATAATGTTAAAATTGACATATGTTAGAATAAATAACATCGTTAGGATTAGCACGCTGCGTACGTTAGCTTGCACTCGTGATTAAATCATATGTAGTCGTTCTCAAAGTATGGGAGTAGAGAGTGGTTATTTTTCCGGTTGGTTAATTTTTTTTTGGGTACAGGACTAGGGGTATGCTTATGACATTGGTTATTTTCTAGGTATGGAACTAGCAAATGTTTGTGGTTTCGGGTATTTCCTAGGTATGGGACTAGGAGATACGTGTGCTTTTTGATGATCTCTACGTATGGGACTAGGGATGGATTGGTTTGTGATGCCCGAGTATTTTTGGGGCAAGTGATAATTAATGAGAATATGATTAATACCTTAGATAAAAATGGGTATTAGAGATTATCGGATTTACGGCATCATTATATGCGCGATTGACTACACTGTATGTGCGGGACCTACATTGGCTAGTTACTTTGACGGGATTTATGTGGAGGTTACCGTATGTGCAGTGTCTAGTGTTGACTGACTATATAATATGTGCCGGGCCTAGGAAAATTGGCTATAGTAACAGATTTATGCGTGCGTCATGGTATGTGCAGTGTCTATGGTTGTCTAGCTACCATAGTATGTACGGGACCTAGTCGAATCCGGCTATGTAACCCTAATTGGGAAATGTAATTGGTATTCTTGCAGTGGGCTTTGATACATTATTGTTGACTAATATTTACGTTAAAGTTAAGTTGATGTTAGCTGCATGATTTGAATTAGGGGGAGTGCAGTTGGAGTTTTTTTTATTGCTTTAGATAATTTTTCTTTACATTCGTTTATTTATAAGATGGTTACATTAGGATTTGGAGGGTCCTTAGACTCCACAGTTGTTCATGGTTTTGATTTAGAGATTATGTTGATGACATCTCATTATTTGGAGTTGTATATTATTGGAGTTTCAGCATGGTGATGAATTTGTTTATGATAGATGGATTAATTATTGTTTGATACTCATTTCATATCTTGTTGGAAAAGGTTTTAAACGTCTCATATTTTTGTCACATGCTAAGAATGATATTTTAATTTTAATGACCATCATATCTTGACATTGGGACATGATCAAGCTCAATGGCAAAATATGCGGGTTATTATTTGACTCCTAATTTGTCCCGGACTAGGAAGGAAAACAAGCATTTTTCTTTGTGGCGGAGAGAATATAAACATAAAGTTTTGAAAAAGATAATTTTGTGTATTGTTTGAGATGTGGACTTGACATAAACTTACGGCGCTTGAGGCGATGCCAAACTAGTTATGTAAAGGACACGGATTTAACGAGTAGATTTTTACTGCCCACTACAGAATAAAAAAAAATTGTAGCTGCAAAGTAATTAAGGTCCTTTTGAGTAACTTCAACAGATTTTCTCAACCCACAAAAGTAAAAGAAAAAGAGAAATGTACTACCAACAATATAGTGTGACAAAATATCTTAAACTTTTACTGTAATAATTTAAAATACAAGTACTTGAGCATTGAACCACGTGCAATCATTGGACTTCTACGGGTTTCTCAAATAAGAAACGTGACTGAAATGAGACAGATATGTGAGAATAAAGGGAGGGTTTGATAACCTAATGGCTTCCTCGCCTAAGAAGATGACTTGGCCAAAATTACGGATGAATTGGGATATGGGATTGCGAATAAAAGAAACACAGAGCTTGTTTGCCAACAGCAATATGAATCAGTGTAGTATTGAAAATATAATTTCCTGGGAAGGCTTGGGCCCTCCTTCCTTGAAAGCAGGTTTTTAAAAGACAGTTTTTACCTACGAGTTCAAATAAGAAAAATACACCACTTGAAGAGTCATTCCGAGAGTTGAAAAAATCCCAGTGTTACTAATTATTACTCATTTACACTTTCCATAATTCACAGCATATACGCAAATGAAACTACCAAGAACCACAAATACAAATACTAATCAATGAAACAGATAAATAAATCAATACACAAGGAACGCAATCCAGGATCCGCACAAATATATACTCCATCCGTCCCAAACTAATAGCCCTTAGGCTCCGTTTGTTCGTCGGGAAAGTTAAGCGGAAAATGAATTCCGGGAAAAGTAAAGCGAAGTGAAGTAAAAGAAATGAAAAATTACTTTCGTGTGTTTGGTTAAAAGAAAGAAAATTAAAAAAAATTTGAATAAAAAAATAAAAAATTATATACATACACACATACATAGTTATAATTTTACAATAAAAAAGTATAATATATTTTCTTATTTCATTTACCAAAAGTATGATTTATATAATAAACATCCATTTAAATAAAACATTACAAAATATAAAATAAAATTATGAAAATTTAATTCGTAAAAATATCAATAAATATCGTATTATTATGAATAGTTAGTGGTAAATATTTTTGTAGTAGTTGTAAAAATAATAATAGTAATAAAAGTAAAATTAATAGTAATAATAATTTACATGATAAAATACCAAGCTTCCTTGAACTTTTTTGCAAAATCCTAAGTCTTTGGTACAACAAATTTTTCCTGCAGAAAAATTTAAGGACCTTTTTCCCATAACTTTTTTACTAACCAAACACAACAAAAAGTACAGAAAAGTTATTTTCCTTCTCTTTTTCTTTCCTTTCCCGACAAACAAACGCACCCTAGTGAAAGTAACAATTTATGGGACAATCTTATTTTCACAGTTCATCTTTCGAAGAAGTATAAATACCTGTGGTTTCCCATGATAATGTTGAAGTTTGGATAGTTAATTTTAGAATCTCATCAAATTTTATAGGATTCTTAATTCAGGACAGACTAAAACGAACAGTCTTGGATACAAAAAGTAAAACTCAACAAAGCTTTTTTCCAATTATTTGGGGTCGGCTACATTAATCCTATTTTTTCATTCTATTCTGTCCAACGCAATATTTTCGGTTAAACCACGTGATATCATGCCCTTTTAAATAATATCCCGTCAAGTCAATTTAGGCCTACCTCTACTCCTTGTATTACTATCAATACTAACTAAATCACTCTTCCTTACGGGAGCATCCATTGGTCTACGCTTGACGTGTCCAAATCATCTAAGTCGATTTTCTCTCAATTTTATCTTCTGTAGGAGCTACTTTTACCGTTTCACAAATTTGTTCATCTCTATTTATCCTTTCGAGTTTTACCACAAATCCATCTCAACATTCGCATCTCCGCCACACCCATTTTCTTCTCATTTTGTTTGTTGGTTGCCCAACACTCTATCCCATATAACATAGCGGGTCTAATGGCCGTCCTATAAAATTTTTCTTTTAACTTTAAAGGTATACGCATATCACACAATATGCCGGTAGCACTTCTCCACTTGACCCAATCTGTTCTAATCCTATGAGTAACATCATCACTAATGTCTCAATCTTTTTGAATAATCGATCATAAATAACGAAAATGATAATTTCTAGGTATCTCTTGACCCTCCAATTTCACCACATCTCCATTTGTCCTCCTATTCGTAGAGAGATAGTCATCTAAGGATCTAGGAATTTGGTAATTTGACCTAGGGGTGTTGAGGGTCCGAATGTGTCCATGAATAGTAATCAACATAATTTAACTTAAATATATTTTTTTATGAGAAATATTTTTTTACTAAAAATATGTATAAAAAAGTATTCATTGTATATATAACACATATAATTTGTAACTTTAGCCTTAATGACAACTTAATATTGACTTTTGATTAGAAATTTATATAGATATGCCAGTAATTTGTTTTATTTGCAGGGGAGGCTCTTGATCTTTTTCAAACAAATTGAGGGAACAAAGTCTTAAGATTAAAAAAAAAAGGAATAAAGAAAGAAAAGAAATACTATTATGATAAAGAATTTTTCATTTTTTTTATGCTCACACAAAATCCATCTATCCTTGGATGGACTACATATATACACGCGCACTACTTGGAAAATTTTGTATTTATTACACAATTTAATGCTTTGACGAAATATGTTTTGGTCAATTATGAGCCACTACTGAACTGGAGCAGATATGTTAAACGTGACAGGACCAAACACCTATGCTTTGCGAGGTGCGTTTCTCGTCGCAATGCAAGTAACATGATATATTCATTTAGTCAAAATGGACGAAAATGGACAAGAGATGAATGGGAAATGTGGCCTCAAAATACCATTTGCACATTAACTGCTTGGTGTAGTTTGATTTAAAATGTTTGTCCCGCATATGGAAGATAAAAGGTTAATAACACCCAAACGAGCACTTTGAGTGCTAGCCCCAAGATAAGACCTCACTTATATGGTGTGTGTTGTGCGAAAGCGTGTCAACAAATGATATTGACTGTGACCCCAAATACTAATATGGTACACACACTAAAAGTATAATGAATAGAAAGATATACAGGAAGACACAATATTTAAGTGGTTCACCAATTTAGTTATGTCCACTAATAACTCGGATCAATTATAAAAATGGGTTACAAAAGAGGAATCTCACAAATACACACTCCAAATGAAAAATATAATGTGCATTTTCTATACAAATGTGTATATCCAAATAAATTCTCTATACTCTACACTCTACTTTGTTGCTGGAATGATATCCCTTTCATATGGAAAATTGGAGAGACGAGGAATAAACAGATCACCGAAAGTGTGCTCAAAAGCATGTCAAAAGCCGAAAAGAAAAAAGGAGGAGAACAAACCACCGAAAATGGTTTTGTTTTCAATCACCTTTTTAAACAGTGTGGGCTTTAAAACAAACCCCACACGCACATGTCGTTGCCTATTTAATGTGGCCCGTGCTAGGGTATGTAGATCTTGGTGATATTAATGTTTTGGACAATATCTATACAGACTTCTTAACTTTAAAAATTTGGCCTTGAATGTCGCAGTTTAAATATAAGCACCATAAAAATGTCATTTATAAAGGGTCATTGAACATCCAATCCTCCTATTCTCGTGACAACTTATTTCATACGATTTGGATCGTCGCTAATATAAAATTGTCATCTTTAGACTGTTCTAGACGAAAAACTTTTTTTGAGAAAGAGACTCCTTTTATTCCCGAAAAGACACCTTCGGTGCTTATAAACATAGGCCCCCTTTCCCGTTTTCATTGATTCTCGTTGTTGGAAGAGGTTGTTTATATATTTAGGAGAGGGAGCAAAATATATGAAAAAGAGTGGAGAACTATTTGGTGAAAGGAACTCTTTTATTAGAACTCACTAAATTTTGCTTGATACAAAATGTGGAGACAACACCCCTATTTATACTATCCTCCAACTCAAATGAATGGTGGAGATTAAATTTACATCAAGGGTCAAGATTGAATCTCTAGAACCTTCTACATCTATCTCCACTAATATATTATTTCTTACACTCTCCAAAATACACTAGATGGATCTAGAAAGTTCTCGGAAAATATCACTCTTAATGGATCTAATTTTATGGAGGCCCAATACTAACTAATTAGATAACCCAAACATTAACCCAAAAATACAAACTAATAAAGCCCAATTATTTTAATTCCAAAACAAGTTGAATTTTCAACATCCCCTCTTAAACTTGGTTTTGCAACTCCAAGTAGTCTTCGTAGCTTGTGGAACACTTCATGCTTGAGTGGCTTGGTAAAGATGTCGGCAACTTGATCATGAGACTTTACGTACTTTAATTGTACCTCCTTCTTTTCCACACATTCACGAAGTTAGTGATACCTTGTGTCGATGTGCTTGCTTCTGTCATGGCTAATGCAATCGCCGATTTGTTATCGACGCATATCTCAACCGTATCTTCAGGTATGTTAAGCTCTTTCAATAAATTCTTCAACCAAATTGCATGACACACACAATTTGTTGTGGCGATGTATTCATCTTCACAAGTGGAAAGAGCGACAATAGGTTGCTTCTTTGAACTCCGTGTGAATGCAACGTCTCCCATGTAGAACACAAGCCCACTTGTGCTTTTTCGATCATTTAAGTCTCCACCCCAATCACTATCGCTGTAGCCAACAAGCTTGAAACTATTAGAGACTGAATAAAATAATCCATAGTCAATTGTACCTTTGACGTAGCGAAGGATCCTTCTTGCCGCCTACAAGTGTGTTGTTGTTGGAGTTTTCATATAACGACTGATAAGTCCAACGCCAAAGAGGATATCGGGCCTTGTGCATGTTAAGTATCGCAAGCTTCCAACGTGGCTCTTAAAATATGTTGAATCCACTGTTTCTCCTTCTTCATGCTTTGACAACTTGGTTCCACATTCCACGAGAGTGCTTACGGGCTGACATTCATTCATCTTGAATTTCTTGAGAACTTCCTTTGCATAGATTTCTTGAGAAATAAATATTCCTTCTTTCTCTTGCAATACTTCTATGCCAAGATAGTAGGACATGAGCCTTATATCGATCATCTCGAATTCTCTTGTCATCACCTTCTTAAACTTCTTGATCATCTTTGCATCATTTCCTGTGAAGATTAAATCATCCACATACAAGCAAACAATTAAAATATCTTTATTTCCATTCACCTTTGTGTATAGGGCATGCTCATAAGGGCATTTTTTGAAACCATTTTTATGAAGATATTGATCAATTCTATTATTCCATACCCTTTGTGCTTGTTTTAGGTCGTATAATGCCTTTTTTAATTTTAACACCTTATCTTCATTGCCTTTCACAAATTACCCCATGGGTTGCTCAACATATACCTCTTCTTCAAGATATCCATTTAGGAAAGCCGACTTCACATCCATTTGATGGATTTTCATCTATTTTGAGCTGCTAAAGAGATAATTAATCTTATAGTTTCAAGACGAACAACTGGAGAAAATACCTCTTTATAGTCAATTCCATACCGTTGCTTAAATCCTTTGGCGACTAGTCTTGCTTTGTACCGCTCCACTTCTCCTTTAGCATTCTTCGTGGCTTTATACACCCATTTGACTCCAATAGCTTTGTGCCCTTTGGGAAGACTTGTCAACTCCCATGTGTCATTCTTCTCAATCTCTTTTATCTCATCATCTATTGCATCCTTCCATCTCTTGCTTTGTATGGCCTCTTCAAAACCTATAGGTTCACAATCGGCAAAAAGACAAAAGAGAGTTATATCTTTTTGATTTTCAGTTACCTTGTATATTTCAAACAAGGGAAGAAAGCCATAGTTTTCCTCCTGGGCATCCCAGTTTCACGAGCCTTCTTCATCAAACTTGACATCTCTACTCGTGATGACTTTTCCACTTATTGGATTGTACAACTTATAGCCTTTGGAGCGTGAATCGTAGCCAATAAATACGTATTTTTCACTCTTATTATCAAGTTTTGTCCGCTTTTGATCCGCCACATGAGCATAGGCAATGCTCCCAAATACTCTCAAATGAGAAATTTCGGGTTTTCTCCCGCTCCATGCTTCTTGTGGAGTTTTATTCCACACACTTCTAGCGGGTCTTCTATTTGACAGATAAACGGCACAATCCACAGCTTCGGCCCAAAATTCTTTTGGCATTCTTTTACTTTTCAACATGCTTCGAGTCATATTTATAATGGATCTATTTTTTCTTTCAGCAACTCCATTTTGTTGAGGTGAGTATGCAACCGTTAAAGGACGGCGTATTCCATTTTCTTCACAAAACTTTTTAAACTCTTTAGAAGTGAATTCGCCTCCTCTATCGGATCGCATAGATTTTATTTCATAACCACTTTCTTTTTCCACAAGTGCTTTAAATTTCTTAAAAGAACAAAATACTTCTGATTTTTCTTTTAAGAAATAAACCAATGTCTTTCTACTAAAATCATCAATGAAAAGTAGAAAGTATTTATTTTTGCCAAAAGAACAAGGAGTAATAGGGCCACACACATCGATATGAATGAGTTCTAGGGGCTTCTTTGCTCTTGTAATTGGCTCTTTTGGAAAACTCATTCTCGAATGTTTTGCAAGTAAGCATCCTTCACATAATTGATCCGGATGATTAATGGAAGGCAACCCATTAACCATTCTTTTGTTATGCAACAATTTTAAGCCACCAAAATTTAGATGCCCAAACCTTAAGTGCCAAAGCCAAGACATGTCTTTAAAGCAAGCATTTAAACACATTGCACCTTCACTTTGAATGTTTAGCAAAAACATTATATTTCTTGCCATAGGTACTTTAGCAATTAAATTCATTCTTTAGTCTCTTAAAGAAAGACTATGATCTTTCATGTGGATATCATAACCTTTCTCTAAGAGTTGCCCAGACTCAAGATATTTGTTTTCATGCTTGGCACATAGTAGACATTTGAAATAAATTGGTGCTTTCCATTTTTCATACGAATCAATATCTTACCTTTTCCTTTCACCGGCACTTTTGATTCATCGCCAAAAGTAACATTGCCCTTTATCGATTCATCAAGTTCCACAAACATGTCCTTTTTGCCACAAATATGGTTGCTTGCTCCAGTGTCAAGATACAACGTCTTGCTTTCCCCATTATGTATTCCTTTGTATCCTAATAACAATGTCGAATCCTCGTACTTTTCCTTTTCAACATAGTTAGCCTTCTCCTCCACAATATTAGAATTACTTCTGCATTCCGAAGCATAATGGCCGAATTTTTGACAATTGTAACACTTAATTTGAGATTTTTCGTACATTGGTCTTGTGTTGCCCCCTCTTCCACGTCCTCTTACTGGATATGAGTTTTACCTTTCATTGTTGAAAAACTTCACACCGTCTCTTCCTCGAAATTGACCTTTGCCTCTTCCTCTTTGGCTCCGTTCGTTGTTGTATTCTCTTCCTTCTTTTAGAGTAAGCTTTGTTTAAATAGCTTGATCTAAAGTCTCCTGACTTTTCTTGTTAAGTCTCTCTTCATGGGCTTTTAAGGAACCCATGAGTTCATCAATTCCCATAGAATCTGTATCTTTAGATTCTTCACTTACTACAACAACATATTCAAACTTGGAACTTAAAGAGCGGAGGATTTTTTCTACCACCCGTGTGTCGCTGATATTTTCAGCATTAGTTTTCAGTTGATTGACAATAACAAAAACTCTAGCAAAATAATCTGAAAGTAACTCGGAATCTTTCATATGTAAAGACTCGAACTCACCTCTAAGTGTTTGGAGACGAACCTTCTTTACCTTCTCAATCCCCTTATGAGAATTTTGTAGAGTCTCCGATGCTTCTTTGGCGGTTGTGGCAAACGCAATTTTCTCAAACGTACCTTCATCTAATGCTTAGTGAATGAGAGTGAGAGCATTTTGATCCGTCCTTCTTGATTCTTTTAATCTATCCTTTTGAGCTTGGGATAGAGTGGCTTCATCTTGAGGCTCATTGTAGCCTTTTTCAACGATCTCCCAAACATCTTTAGAAACGAGTAACACCTTCATCTTGATACTCCAATGGTTGTAGTTGTCTTTGGTGAGTTGAGGGATTTGGAAAGGAACCATACCATTAGCCATTTTAGAACCTTGGTTCTGATACCACTTTGTTGGAAGAGGTTGTTTATATATTTCAAAAATTCTATTTTGCCCGAATTTTTTACCGAATTTTTGCCGACAAACTGACATGTCGGCTTGCTATTGGTTGATTTGTGGGGTCCGCACTAGCGGGACCTTAAAACCAACCAATAGCAGGCCGACACGTCAGTGTGTCGGCCAAAATTAAGTAAAAAATTTAGACTCTATAGAACTACTCTATATATTTAAGAGGGGGAGCAAAATATATGAAAAATAGTGGAGAACTATTTGGTGAAAGGAACTCTTTTATTAGAACTCACTAAATTTTGTTTGATACAAAATGTGGAGACAACACCCCTATTTATACTATCCTCCAACTCAAATGAATGGTGGAGATTAAATTTACATCAAGGGTCAAGATTGAATCTCTAGAACCTTCTACATCTATCTCCACTAATTTATTATTTCTTACACTCTCCAAAATACACAAGAGGGATCTAGAATGTTCTTGGAAAATATCACTCTTAATGGATCTAATTTTATGGAGACCCAATACTAACTAATTAGATAACCCAAACATTAACCCAAAAATACAAACTAATAAAGCCCAATTATTTTAATTCCAAAACAAGTTTAATTTTCAACACTCGTCAGAGTCAGAGAGAGTATAATCATTGTTGGTTCGTGAGGCACAATGCTTTGCGTATGATCATTTCAACGTCTCCTGCATTTTAAGCCCTTTTTGTTGCTGAGAAGACAAACTTTTGTTAAATTCGGTCGTAAGCACCAATAGCGAGGGGAATCTTGCAAATTCTAAGTTAAAGAGAAAGCAACAAAAATTTGTGACTTGATCTTAGTTTTGCGAGTGATAATAATCTTCTTGAGTAAACATTAAAACAATTTTCATTTTTCTTGGTTTTCTAGAATTAGTTAGTAAAACATATACAAGAATACCTCAAACTTTTGCGAATGCAAAGAAAGACAAAATAACAACCCAAAGCGTAAATGAATGATTATTTTAACCAAATTTAATAGGCATGATGTGATCAGTGATGCTAACTTTTATTAATTGGGAAGTGGGTGAAACCGAAACTTGAAATATATATATATACACACACACGCACACATATACACAATTTCTACAGCATTCCATATTTCCATATTTTAGGAGTGAAGGAAGGAATATTACTATGAAACTCAGTGGAGATGAACCCAATATTTATATCAATTAATTCATCAATGATCACAAGTTTCAATGACCTGAAATGCAGATTTAAAAATAATTTACTTCACTTAGGGTGTATTTAAGGACCCATTTATGAAACTTGGTGGAGATGATGATATATGAGATTTGAATATCACCCACTAAATGATTAGTTTTTTTCTTTTTGACGAAATTTGGTGGAGATGAGCTCAAACATATCCACCAAATCAAATGAAAAACCCATTCATGTACACATATAGAAACACGTCTTCTTTTAATTTGCTCAATCACAAGACTGTATATACACACAAGCCATTTAAATGAAATATATAGAATATAACGTACCAGTGCAACAAAAGAGATGAGTGCATAAGCGACACAGAGAGTAAAAAAGATGCCTTGTTGGGATTGTTTAGACTCCTGAATTTGGTTCCACCAATTCATTAACATGCCCATATCGCTAAACTCAAAGTTCTTTGTTCTCAACATGGAGGCCATTGATGAATCTTGAAAACAACATAAGCTCAGATTGTAAAACAAACATCAGTTCGTTAGAAATGGAGAGAGATTTCGGAGGGTCACGTGGAGAGGAAAATGAGAGTACACGTAGAGAAAAAAGAGAGTCACGTGTCATGGTACAACGACTGACTTGACATCGTGGTATATTTATTTCGTTAATTTCGCAACAGACATGTGACTGTTGGGATCACTTGCCTGGTTTTGCCTTTGCTTCATTTTAGTTATATGGAGAATATAAAAAGGAAAAACTAATTTTTAGTTCCTCTCACGTAAGTACATTGTATACTTGGTCAATCTTATTTTTGGCCTAAAATATTTATAAGGCACAATAATTTTGTTATAAAATTAATTTTTAAAATTATTCAATATCAAAAATATTTTTTTACCATTTTAAAGTAGGATTGCTTTTGTATCACCTTTATTTTTAAGACAATCAATTTTTCTTTTATAAATTTATCTATTTTAATTATTCTTAATTAAAATTATTTATTTTTGTAAGAGAAATGACTTGTTAATATTTTCATTATATCAATAGGACACATAATAATTTTATTATAAAATTAGTCCCTAAAATTATTTAATACGAAAAATCACATTTTACCATCTTAAAAAATAATTGTTTTAGTATCTCCTTCATTTTCTGATGCCCATAGTCTACTCCACGAAAAATAATCAACTTTTTTTTTTTATAAATCTAGCCCCTATTTTTTTTAATAGCATGAGGTGTTTTATATTTGTTTTTTTCACTTTAATACATTACTAATTTTCAATTTCAAACTTAAATACAAACTTATCAGTTTATTAGGCTTTAATACATATTTTGTCACTAAATGTAAAATTTTCACCACAAAAAGTTATCTTAGGAGACATTTAATGGCAAAATATGTGCTAAAGTCTAATAAACTGATTAATGTGTATTAAAATCTAAAATAAAAAATTAGTAATGTATTAAAGTAAAAACAATACTTTATTAAAAAAAATGCTAAATCTATTTTTTCCCCAAACTTTGGACTAAGAATTTCACTAAACCTCTTGTCATCAAAATTCCCGCCGCCACTACTCCTTCGCCATAGTGCAAAATTAAGTTTGCAACGTCAATTTTTTATATTTTATATTTCATTTTTGATGTTTTAGATTAAATACCATTGAACTACTATTTATCTCTTTATGATGGTCGCTCCGCCACTAGATTACACAATTATATTTACAATTCGCACTTTTAATACAACAAATTAATTTCGCAGTATAATACTAAAAAATTGAGTGTTCGTCGTAATTATATTTTTTAATAAATGGGAAATGAAGAATATAAACATTAAAAACGATAATTAAAATTTATTTTTGCATATTGTACTCTATTGACAATGATGATGCTAAGATTTAGCTCCACCAGATAAGAGATGGTGAGCTCAAGCAGTTATAACCATGGCAGCAATAGAGTTATATATGTGTATAAGTGTATAGAAGGGGATGCGGATAAGAGGAATGAAGACAGTGATGTATAGTGGTTCAGCCAATTAGGCTTACATCCACTGTGAGTGTGTGATCCACTAAGTATGGGCACTAATGGCCTTCGATACAATGCTCATAAGCTCACTCTCTCTCTTTGCTGTGTGTACAAGCAGAGTTTGCATTAGGGTTTATATGATCGATCCTTTGCAAAGTTGAAGATGACAAGTATATATAGGGCTTGGGGGGAGTAGTGTACCCCCCAAGCATGCATTGTGCATGTGAATGATAATCTAGCCAATTCCCTGTTGACACCTGGCTGTGCCACTTGTGGTTAATGATGACATAATATTCCCTCATGTGAGGGGATGATATTGTTATAACGGTCTGGTCCAGGTGCTATATGAGTCACACGCGCACTGTGCCACGCGTCTCCCAAATCACGCGCCATGATGATGTCACCCTCGGCTTATGATGTTAGGTCGAGGCTAAGGTTTATGCTGGCAATGGGTTTTGACTGCTGGATGTAGGCCTCGTACTATCGTCCCCTCATAGGGTCGTCCGGTAGTGTTGACATTTAGCCTCATCTGATCGCAGGGTCGTCCGACCTCGGTTGATGGGGTCGGCCCGTCGCACGGTCGTCCGGCCTCGGATGATGGGGTCGGCCTATCGTATGGTCGCCCGACCTCAGTTGATGGGGTCGGCCTGCTGTAGGGTTGAGTCCTCGTCCTGGACGAGGATACCCTCGGCTTGGCTGAGGGTATATTTTGGTATATCAATCACCCCTAGCCCTTAGTTATCGATGCTGTTGAGATGGCTGAGGGGTAATGTTGCCTTTAAATGCCAAATGGGTGGTTAAGTTGATGAGTGGAATTTGTCAAATTGATTGACGTCTTGTCAGATGTCAATCATCGTTTGCGTTTCCCAGATGTGACGGTTGCACGCTATGCTTGGGTTTTTGTGCCCTAATGATGATTCTCCTCGTGGGCTCTGCACTACTTTGGTTAGTGGGCCCACTAATGACCAAGTATTTAAACCCTTTTTCAAACAATTCTCTTTCTTCTTTTTTCTTCTTCGCACGCACGCTCTCTCTCTAGCCTTGGTAATCAAATCTCCATTTCTGCATCTTCGTAAAAGCTTTCAGTTCTCTTCCAGCTTCAGTCTTCTCTTCCAGGCAACTTCTTCATCAATCTCTTCATTTTCTCTCTCTTTTTTAAGTTTTCTTTTGATTTCTCAAATACTTTCTGCAAAAATCCCTCTGGCCGGTTTGCCCTTCTTTCCGGCATGTTTCCACCATTTTCTGGTGGTTCTAGGGCTAGAACTTGAGCGATAGGCCTTCCTGGGTTCTTCCTCTACCTTTTCGTGGTGGTTTAACGTCTATTCGTGACACTTCTTAGGTATTTCGGCAGCTCTCCGGCGTTCTTCTCCGGTGAACCTTGTTCTTCTTGTTCTCGAGCATTCATCCACGAAAACCTTTCATTTTTCTAGGTTTAATCCAAAAGTCAACTTGGTCAACTATTTAGTTTGTTTGTAGGTAGTTTGGGCAAATTCCTCAAGTGTAGGGTCTCCCTCTTAATGCTCAAAAGGCTTTACGATTTAGCCGAGGAGTTTCTAACTTTGAGAGAGAGGTTCTTTAGAGAGATTAGGCGAATAGAGGAAGAGAACTAGTGTAGACGTAGGGCCGACCCTATTTGGGTACGACCCATTTTCCCCATTCCATTAGCCACATTTTTACCCTCTGAGACCTTCGGGTCTTCCCATCATCTAACCGAGTGTAAGAGGCAAGAGGGAGGGATGGATGCCAGAGCGTCGTTTTCTATGGGTGTTGGAACTTCTGGGAGAAAAGACTCACCAACACTTAGCCCAAATCGACAGCCTGAGGGAGCAGTTCATTTTGAGGCTGTCCCTATGACAACCACGTCTCCTCTTGCTTTCCAAGATGCTTTTCCTGACGGCCCTCCAATAGGCGACGAGGCTGAGAGGTCTGGGGACGAAGGGGCTGAGGATGATAGTGAGGATTCTAACAATGATCAAGTTGATACCTCAAGGGCCTCGCTTACATATCGTCTGTTAATGATCGTGACCTCTTACAATGGAGGCACCTCTTTGGTATACAACCCAATGTAAATATGAGGGTATCGAATGAAGATGAGAGGGTCTTCTAGGGGGAAGAAGGAGAAGTTACTGTTTATGATCAGATGCTTAGGGTCGGCGTTAGGTTCACTCTACGATCGTTGACATACTTTCTGCCCTTGGGGTTGCTCCTTCCCAACTCCCTCCTAACTTTTGGAGGACCATCCTTGGCTATATCTCCCTCTGGAAGAACACATTTACCGATGAACCCTCAGTTGCCTTATTCTTGGCCTACTATAACATAACCTCCTCGTACAAGCAACCTGGGTATTTCCATCTAGGGGCTAGGAAGTTCGACAAAAAACTTCTCCATGTAGCACAAACTTCCAACCATGATTGGAAGAAGAGGTTCTTCTTCGTCTTTAGGGACTGGGAATTCCCCGCTGGGGTTGAGCCTCCAGAAGACAGTCCGAGGGTCCCGAAGGGATGGCCTAACCCCTCCATGAAGGCAAGGTTAGACCCTGGACTTATATTGGATGAAAGGGATATAGTCGACTACCTGAGGGAACGAGGGAAAGAGGGTGGTCTTGCCAAGTTTTAAGATTTAATGACCCCTCATTTCCTCAAAGAAGTTGGTCTAAGGGTCAGCCCATTGACAGAATTATATGAGTTGCTTTTTGTTTCATTTTTTTCCAAGTGTTTCCTCGTTATTATTACTTGTTTCTAATGTTGTCTCATTTTTTTAGGTCGGCCTCCTAACATATCTGATCATCTTTGGGAAATGACTGCCCCCATCTTGATGTCAGGCCTGAATAAGAAGAAAGGCAAGGATCCCCAGCAGACCCATAAGAAGATAAAGGCCGTGGGGCCAACCCAAGTAGAGTCGATGGTTGATACTCGCAAGCGAAAGGAGCCAGAAGTCCCTGCCGGCCCTCAGCCTGATTCACGCACGAGGGCAAGGGTAGAGGTCCCATAAACGAACACCGAGGAGACTAGCTCTTCTTCGTGTATGGGATCCTACTGGTCGTATAATGTGACCTTCTAGAAGGTCGACCCTTCCTCTCTGATAGCCAACTTGAGAGCCGCCAAGGCCTCCATATTCTTGGCACCATCGGCTACCGACTATGAATTTTTGGCCAAAATTACCCTGGCCAAGGTTTATGACTATGGGCTTCATACTCTGGCTCAGGTATTTCATTCATCCTTTTAATTTTGATTCATCAATATCTTACAAATTATTCCCTCGGCCATTTGATTATGACTTTTCCCTTTATTTTTTTCAGTCTGTATACGCCTTCACCTCTGCCATCAAGTGGATGGCTGAGAACCAATGCAAGTTTCATAAGGCCAAGAGATCTATTCAACATGAGGCCAACTTGAAGACTGAGTTGGAGACTGTCAAGGCAGAGCTAGAGCATTTGAAGGCCGAGCACGCGAGGGTTCTGGGCGAGCTTACACAGGAGCATGCTGCTCAACTGAAGCTAAAGGACGACCTCATTTTAGCTAAGAATGAGGATTTGACCAACTAAGGTACCCAATTCAAGAGCGAGTTTGATGTGGCTGTTCAAAGGGCTGAGGCTGAGGCTGAGGCTGAGGCTGATGCTGTAGAGGCTAACAAACTCTCCGACGAATTCCAAGGCTTCAGTCTTGAATACTTGGAGAGGGGAATCAAGATGACCTGTAAGTGGGTCGTCTTGAAATTTATTGATGATGTGTCCTCTATTCTCCCCTCTCTTGAAGCAGTGGAGTTGGACGACCCCTTAATAACTGAGGCTCTAGCCCATATTGAGTCTCAAGTACATGTTGAAGGCATTAACACGTCTGAGGATCGACTTTATGTTGTGGTTGTCGAAGGGACTCTTCTTGGTGATGCTAGGCCTCTGCCTTCTAATGTTACTCAATAAGGTGGCTGTCTGTGGCCTATACCCTCTACTTGTTAAGATTTTATCATTCACTTTCTTTTGGACGTATACTGTAACACTTAATTTTTGTAGTGGAATTTCTCTCCTCTTCTTTGTCTTCTATATTTTCCTCTTTTATGATTTGTGCTGATGCGCCTTGGCTATGATATTCTTTTAAATAGCAAGTCCACCCTCGTCTCTTTTGAGAGTGAATGGAGGGGCGTCCCTACCATTCACCCTCATCCTAGCCGAGGGTAGTTATCCACCAAACTAATGATGTTTTTTAAATAGCAAGTCCACCCTCGTCTTTCTTGAGAGTGAATGGAGGTTCGTCCCTACCACTCACCCTCATCATAGTCGAGGGTAGTTTAGCACCAAACTAATGATATTTTTCCATTTTAAGTCATCCTTCGTCTTTCTTGAGAGTGAATGGAGGGGTGTCCCTACTATTCACCCTCATAATAATCGAGGGTAGTTTAGCACCAAACTAATGATGTTTTTCCATTTTAAGTCCTCCCTCATCTTTCTTGAGAGTGAATGGAGGTTCGTCCCTACCATTCACCCTCATCCTAGCCGAGGGTGGATATCCACCAAACTAATGATGTTTTTCAATTTTAAGTCCTCCCTCGTCTTTCTTGAGAGTGAATGGAGGGTCGTCCCTACCATTCACCCTCATCATAGCCGAGGGTAGTTTAGCACCAAACTAATGATATTTTTCATTTTAAGTCCTTCCTCGTCTTTCTTGAGAGTGAACGAAGGGTCGTACCTAACATTCAACCTCATCATAGCTGAGAGTGGCTATCCACCAAACTAATGATGTTTTTTAATTTTTAAGTCCTCCCTCGTCTTTCTTGAGAGTGAATGGAGGGTCGTACTTACCATTCACCCTCATCATAGCCGAGGGTAGTTTAGCACTAAACTAATGATGTTTTTCCATTTTAAGTCCTCCCTCGTCTTTCTTGAGAGTGAATGGATGGTCGTCCCTACCATTCAACCTCAGCATAGCCGAGGGTGGATATCCACCAAACTAATGATGTTTTTTAATTTTTAAGTCCTCCCTCATCTTTCTTGAGAGTGAATGGAGGGTCGTCCCTACCATTCACCCTCATCATAGCCGAGGGTGGTTTAGCATGAATTACCCCAACATATCAAAATTGACAAACATAATATGAGGGACAATTATAGTATTCTCTTTAGCATTCAAGCATTCTATTGAAGCAACACATTCATTACAACTATGATCTGATAGGACATTAACTACAACCCTATTGATAGTATTTCTTCAAATAATCTGCATTCCCAGGGGTTCTAAAAGGGTTCCCCTTCAAGGTTCTCTAGTCTATAGGTTCTAGGGACAACTTCATCGATGACCCTATATGGGCCATGCCAATTTGGGTGGAGCTTGTTAGGTTTCTGCCATGTCTTTTTTAGGACCAGGTCCCCCAGAGCTATTGGCCTTTGCTTTACCCTTTGATTATAAAACCTGGCAGTCCTCTGCTGGTAGACTGCTTGTCTTATTTTAGAGTATTCTCTTCTCTCCTCGATCAAGTCTAGATCAAGTATCCTTTCTTCCATATTTCTCTAGGGGTCATATTTTTGGACTCTGTGAGCAGGAAACCCAATTTCGTTGAGGATGATGGATTCTGAGATATACGCCAACATGAAAGGGGTTTTACCGGTAGGATTATTTGTCGTCTTCTTGTAGTCCCACGGCATAACGTATACCTCCTCAACCCATCTTCCTTTTACCTCCTCGAGTTTTTTCTTAATCCCGTCTAGGATTGTTCTATTTGTAACCTCAGTTTGCCTATTAGCCTGAGGTCGCCCTGGGGTAGAGAAGAACTATTTGACCCCCACTCTTTCGCAGTATTTCTCCAGGGATACATTCTTGAATTGAGTCCCATTATCTGAGATGAGGGTGTTGGGGAGACCATATCTTCATATTATGTTTTTCCAGATGAACTGAAAGGTCTTCTGCTCGATAAATCGTGACCATCGACTCTGCCTCCACCCATTTTGAGAAATATTCAATTGCTACAATCATGTATTGATAGTTATTGACATCCCTAGGCAAGGGTCCTACCAAATCGATTCCCCACACTATAAATGGTCATAGGGACATCATGGAGGTAAGAGGCTGATGGGGCTGATGAGGGATGGCGGCGAACCTCTGACATTTATCATACTTCTTTACGTATGTCATAGCATCATTCCCCAAGGTCGGCCACCAGTATCCCTGGGTGACTATCCTCTTTGCTAACGACCTGCCCCCAATATGGCTTGAATAAGACCCCTCGTGCACATCTTGCAAGATGTGTGGAACCTCAGACGAATGCACACATCTGAGCAAAGGGAGAAAGAAGCCCTTTTTATACAAGGTGTCTCCGATGACAGTGAATTTTGCAACTCTGTATCTCAACTTCTTCCTTTCTTGTTTTGCTTTTGGCATCTCCCCCTCTTTAATGTATCTAACTAGAGGGTCCATCCATGAAGCTTCCCTGCTAATATTTAAGTAGGAGCTACGTGTTCCATTCTCATCTTCAATCGTTGGCCGAAGCAAAATTTCTACTGGAACTGTTCTCCTAATATATGTCCTAGTTGCTGAGGCTAGCCTAACAAGTGCATCAGCTCGACCATTATCCAACCTAGGTATCCTCTTCAACTTTACCTCTCTGAAGCTCTTTAATAGTAACTTTACTTTTTTAAGATATTTGGCCATTCTCTCATCTTTAGCCTCATATGCTCCTAGTATCTGATTCACCACCAGTCTTGAATCATTATGGACTAAGATCTGACCAACACTAAGAGACCTAGCTAAGGAGAGGCCTGCTATCAAGGCCTCATATTCAAACTCATTATTGGAGGCTTTAAACTTAAACCTCAGAGCGTACTCAATGTTCGTGTCATCAGGTGTTGATACTATTAGTCCAGCTCCACTTTCACTCTCGCAAGAGGACCCATCGACGAAGAGATTCCACATAACGTGTTCTTCTGAAAAATTTCCCTCGGTGAGGGATCCCTGTCTAAAAAGTTATCTTCCCTCCTCGTTCTCGATAGCTTTTCCTCTAGTGGTTCTTATCTCACCCTTATCTTTGGACGGGTCAGTAATTCTGCCTTGTTGGATATCCTTCTCGAGGTTCTAAGATTTAGCTCAACGAGATAAGAGATGGTGAGCTCAAGCAGTTATAACCATGACAGCAATAAAGTTATGTATGTGTATAAGTGTATAAAAGGGGATGAGTATAAGAGGAATGAAGACAGTGGTGTATAGTGGTTCAGCCAATTAGGTCTACATCCACTGTGAGTGTGTGATCCACTAAGTATGAGCACTAATGGCCTTGGATACAATGCTCATAAGCTCATTCTCTCTCTTTGCTATGTGTACAAGCAGAGTTTGCACTAGGGTTTATATGATCGATCCTTTGCAAAGTTGAAGATGACAAGTATATATAGGGCTTAGGGGGAGTAGTGTACACCTAAAAATGCATTGTGCATGCGAATGATAATCTAGTTGATTCCCTGTTGACACCTGGTTGTGCCACTTATGGTTAATGATGACATAATATTCCCTCATGTGAGGGGATGATATTGTTATAACGGTCTGGTCCACATGCTATATGAGTCACACGCGCACTGTGCCACGCGTCTCCCAAATCTCGCATCATGATGATGTCACTCTCAGCTTATGATGTTAGGCCGAGGCTAAGGTTTATGCTGGCAATGGGTCTTAACTACTGGATGTAGGCCTCATACTGTCGTCCCCTCGTAGGGTCGTTCGATAGTGTTGACATTTAGCCTCATTCGGTCGCAGGGTCATCCGGCCTCGGTTGATGGGGTCGGCCTATCGCACTTCGTTCGGCCTCGGATGGTGGGGTCGGCCTGTCGTATGGTCTTTCGACCTCAGTTGATGGAGTCGACCTGTTGTAGGGTTGAGTCCTCGCCCTGGACGAGGATACCCTCGGCCTGGCCGAGGGTATATTTTGGTATATCAGACAGCGACATACATTGTCTAAAGTTTGAAAAGAGTTAAGCATTAGTATATATTTTAAGAAAACACCGTATTTTAAGCCACATAAATAGGAACTAGATTTGTAAAGAAAAAGTATATAAATGCGCTATTTTTAAAACATGTTGACCCCTCCAACTTTAATCTCATTTTCACTTCACCGCCTATACTTTTATTTTCTAGACTATACCCCCTCAACTTATAAAAACACGTCACTTTACCCCCAAACATTAACATGGTTAAATTTTTGAATGGAAAATTAATAATATGCCTTGCATTTGAGAGTATTTGTGTCAAACCACTTGTGCAAATGATCACTTTTTCATCTGAAGTCATGGGGTAAAATGATGCATTATGGAGTAAAGCAATAGGGACCATTTTTATGAAATAAAATTTGATTACTTGAAAACCATAATAGGGACTATTTTATAAAAGAAAAGTCGAGTACCCTAAAACCATAATAGGGACAATTTTGAGTTAAGGGTAAAATTGATATTATTAAACAAAATATAATTAACTTAAAATGAAGTAAGGACTATATCGACAAATGTAAAGTTGAATGCCATATATCCGTAATCAACATTATTTTAAGTCCTAAATGTATATAATCTATCTATTTTTTTATATTTTAAAATTTTATTTATTTATTTTTCTAGAGTTAAGGATAAAACAAGAAAGAGTTTTTGTGAGTGTTTTATATGTTGCGAAACTTTTTGGAACATAATAAAAAAATTGAACTAAACGTTAATAAAAAAAATGTCGAGAAGTTTTCGTTTAATTACCCATAAATAATATATCTTCTTCTTTTTTTAAGGATGCGATGATCCTTTTCTCCCATAGGAAACTTTCAAAAATACGATTCTATTTTAAACATTAAACTTTTTTTTATAAATTTTGATGGGATTTTAGTTATCCCAAATAGGATAGTGTTTTTTAATATTTCAAATTGTATTTAAATTGATTTTTTTAATATTTTATGGGCACGGGTGATTCAAACGAAGGAATCAAATTCGAAATGAGTCAACAAATCACTAATGTATAATAAAGTATATTGTTACATGCCTTAAAATATTATTGGTAATGGGTTTAAGATAGTTAATTTTTTTCTACAATTAGTTCTTACTTTTGTGGTCCTTATCTTTATTTTCATAAAAATATCAATGTTTCCTTAATTTTCAAAATTCGTAAAAAAATTTGTACAACTCCAACTATTGGAACTTCGGCCTTCTAGTCACTACAACTCCATTAAAGAGTGTTTACACCATATCTACTAGGTGGCTAATGAATCGATGGCGTGTGGAAAATAAATGAGAATATAACGACACTCTTAAAATGGTCCAAGAGAATGTAACGGTCACATACATGCAAGAACAACTCGACGCTTAGAGAGGATGCACATGAAAGTGGATCTATAGAGGCAGTTTCCAGAAAAAGTGGCCACACATGCGGGTTTGCACATTCTTTACGGTTTTAAAAAGAAACTTTCCAATAATAATTCGATAATTTTTTTTATAATTTAGAGGACTTTAAATAAACAAGTGGATGGAAAAATTACATGAGGACTCTCCACAAGAAACCGCTTTACTTCACTTTTATTTTACGAGTCTTCTTAATTGAAGCATTTGAACATAGTAAAATTATCTGATTATTTGTTGACTAAATATAATTAATTCTAGTTGACAAGACCCGTAATCCTTAGCTAACACACTCGCAAATTTCTCATTAATCAAGCCATTAAAACAAAGAACTTGTAAATCTAAAGTTTAAATATTAAATAATTTTAAAAAATAATTTATATCTAAAAAGAATTATCACTACTTTTTTTAATCACAAATTGACATCACACAAGCTATATATTTTCAAGTGCATTTGTTTCACAACTATTTTTGTTATGTTTTATTGCAATATCAGATTTGCAAGTCAAGTGTTTCAAACTTATATTTGCAATTTTACATAAAAAAAATTATATTTGGTGTTAAATATGCATAATATTTATACATAATGTCACTTCAGCTAAAAAAAAGTAGCACAACTTTATTACTTCAAAAATAATTAGACTAAAAAACACAAGAAGAAGAGGTCACAAAAAATTCAAAAAGGAAATTTTGAGATTTAAACTACATCATATCTAAAGTAAACCTAAATTTCTCACCAGCCGACATTTTGAAAAGAAGTTATTTCCTTTTTTTTAAGTGGGAGGTTGATCCTAGGGATGGGGACAGGTTTCGAAGAGAGGGGTCTAATTTAATGGCAATTTTTGGTGGTTCGGGGGTGGGAGGCCCCGAGCGGATTTTTTTTAGTATTTACCAAATAATAACTTAAATATTTATTTAATCAAATGGAAAAAGAAACAAATATTGATTGACTAAAGATTTTAAAAGATAAAAAATAAAAGGTAAAATAAAATTTCAATTTGTAATTTAGACAAGGAATTTCTAAAATTAATCATAACATTAACCCAAAAATTAACCCTTGATGAGTGTTAAAATCGTAAGTGACTTTAGATCCACAGGTGCTCTCCTCTGGACCTCACATGGATAAGAGGAGAGAAGTGTCAAGTGTGAGACAAAGGTTAAAACTGGTTTGAACATCATGAGATGGTCCTACACATCCATTGCACAGAAGTGTTATGCCTGTTTATTAGAATGTAATTGAGTATGACAGTCAACGAGACCACTTGAGCTTTAGTCAAACGAACTTTGTTAATATTATGGAGGACTTTAGAAAGTAACTTAATGACCTCTTCAAGGGTGCCTAGATACTGTTTTAGGGTTCTTGCAAGATATACAAAGTGTGTGAACAATAGAATTGCGCTATATACAAATATAGACTTCGCAATTATGGGTTTTGAGTATACAATAAGGTGGAGACACTTATGGAATGTTGGGACTCTGATTATTTGAATGCTCTAATCTCTTTATATGTTAGAGATCTATCCCCTTCCTCCTTTTAATATCCTTTTATTTATAGGAGAACTACTGGAGATAGAATGATTGCACTATCACAGCATGGTTTTGACCGCTCTGAAGTCTGGTGGGCTTAGTAGGAAGGTGGAGTGTTTGGAAAAGTATTCGAAGGTGGGGTACCTTGGTTGTTGGGTGAATTAAATGTTGATGGGAACATTCAATGCAAGTGGTGATGTGTAGTGGTGGTAGGTGAAATAGTTTTCTACTTCTCACCTACTCTGTGAGACAACTTGCAGGAAGCACTACTAGAGGTCAGAGAGGGGATGGAGAGTTCGCGGACCTTTTAAGAATCATAATTGAAGTAACACGTGTCGTCAAATCCTAGTATTGAGGTCTGGATGAATCTGGAGGTCATTATTCTTCAATATGAGGTCGGTTAGGAATGCAAACCATACCAGAACATTGATGTTGACGTCTCTGAGCTTGCTAGACACTACACCAAAACACTATTTTGGTAACAAATTATTCTTTTTATTACTAATAGTATTATACCATTGTAATTTCTCACAACAAAATGCCGTTAGTATCCAATATAAGTGTTACTAATATTGATTCAATATTTTTCGATATTTTTCCCCTAACGAAAGAAAATGACTCCAACTAAAAATTCACCCCAAAAAGTCAAAAGCCCTAACTTCCAAAATTTATCTTTCTCATCTCATTTTCTTTGCCACTTTCTGCCCATAATTTCTCTCTCATCTCATTTCCTCTACCACTTTCCTCTTCTGACCGATGATGTGAAGGTTTGGTTGAAGATACCACCCAAAATTTCTTCCCCACCTCTCTCTCATCTCATCGGCAGGTAGAAATTTCTCTTAATGAGTATACTCCACTGATATTTGGTTTTGTTTCATTTAATATGTTAATTTTAGTATGTTAATATTTGCTTAATATGCATTTAACATTAAGAAAATATTTGTTAATATTTGTTAATACTCCACCGATATGCGTTTAATATTAGTGCTAATACTCCACTTATATGTGTTTAATATGTTAATATTTAACATATGCTCATACCAGTTTTGGAAATAACACTATGTCATTATCTCTGCCAAGCTAATATTTATGGATTTACTGACTTCTATTTTTGTAGAACTCTGCTGAGATGGATGGGTTAAAAAAAACACATATTAGAGATGGTGCATATGTTGTCCAATATCTTGTCTGGCTAGATAAGCAGGTCCATGTCAAACTTTTTGTTCAATTTGTTCTTTATTTTCTATTTCTAATGTTTTTGTACTTTGACATATTCGTTTCATTAAAATGCCTCCTCTTGTTTTTCACTATCCTGATGCAGAAATTTATTGGCATTCATGTTTAGTAATACATTATTATGAGATAGATCTATCATATTGGAACTTTGTTAACAAATCTATTGCTTATTTAATCTTGATCCTCACCTTTCTGCAAATGTGCAGATACAAGAGATTTATGGGGCTTCTAGTTAATTCACGGAGGCGGAGAGCTCGAATAAGAAGTAGCATAAGAAAATTGGTTTCCTTTATAATCTTTTGCATGTATATGTAAAATTCAATGTTGGCCTTGAAGTTACTAGTCAATTTTAACATGTCCATGCTTCAGCTGTTTTAATTTAAGCATTCATGTTTCATTAATTCATTAGCATTTCAATTTAAACATTGCGTAACTTATGTTTAACTCTGTTAAAATCAAACAACGAAAATGTGACACCATGCCTAATAAAATACCGGGTGATTAGTCCTATATCAAATTAAACTAGAATCTCAAATGGTTTCATTCTCAGCATCACTATCGAAAACCATATTAATTACTAATAACCTATTAGGCATGGCATCAAATTTTAAACTTTATAATATTTTTAAACTTAATGTACAATTAAAATCATTCACACGGGAATATAATGAACAAATGGAATAAATAAATAAATAAATAATTGATAACTCTCGGTTAACATTTATACAACCATATCGAATGCGCGTAAAATAAAATCGCTATAAATAAAATAAATGACATCAGTTGGGCAACATGCCCGATTATTACAACAGTACCTCCTATCTAGATCATAAGGATAGAAGCGTCTACAATAATTTCCTGCCAACATCCATAGCTACGAAAACACGTTTGACTCGAAAGAATAGTCATCCAGACGTCCTCATGACTGGACACCTAAAGAGTATTCAGAGGAGAAAAAAAATAGATATGGGTCAGAGCCCGGGTTTTGAAAATATTTTAGCAAGTGCATAATTTACTTTAATATTTAAAATATGGTACTCTCCATATTTAAACTGGTGTCACACTCACATGAGATACCCCTCACCTCTCATCGAACAGTGCACAACTATCGAATGTATTTTAAACCTCTAGTTACGCTACCCCGCCTAACTAGCGTCTCTCAAAACTTTCGAGTCACCACACACAATCTCATACCTCGCATAATATAAATATTCTAAGCTATCGCCCGAGCTTATACATATAATTTTTCACTTAATATACCTTTACCTTTTGAATAACTTTCACTAGTTATATATACTATTCACATTTTAGAGTCATCATCTCGGATATAATATTCTCATCATTATATACGTATATTACATTTTATATTTCGGATTTTATACTCCCGGATAATAAAAATTAACTCACATTTCTTCCCTTGTATATATATATACAATACACATCTAGTGTATAAATACTACATTCTTTATTTTAGTCCATGTATATATATCTCTTCATAATTTATATATATATATATATATATAATATACTATGCACTTCAAGTATATCCATACTTATATATCACACATTATATAAGTATAAAAGCCACCCCTCAAAGCTATAACTCAATGGATGTATCCTCTCAGTGCTATCATCTTCCAGGAAATTACTCACATATCATCCTCCGTACCAACGGTCGGACTCTCACACCGACTTGGTAAAAACCAAATCATAATGTATGGGAAGCGGCAATAGTTCCTCACTGGAAATAAGACTAATCATACCAAGACGTCTTACCCCTAAACTTCACACACGGTTAATATTGGAAGACTATAACCTGGGACTATACACTCCTACTTCTCAAGCCAAAGCCTCACCCACATCGCACAACTTCCCATGATAGCACTAGGGGGTATATTTCACATAAATATATCAATCATACACAGATGTATTTATAATCACATCATATATATACTGTCTCTATACCCGTATATATATATCATCACATCCGGCTATCCATGCCTATCTATCGTGGCATTAGCCTATAATCCCGAATATATCAATTCGTATAGATTAATAAGTATATACACAACTTATTTTAATCCCATAAGTATTCACTCACTTATGATACAATTATCACATTTCTTATTTCCGAATAGTAGCTTATCACTCTAGCTAGTATTCTTATATCATCATATTCGCACCTTAGGATATTACTCATATATTTATATTCGGCATATGCATATTCTACCCATATAGAATCGGCATATATATTATACACACATAAATATATATGTACGAACACACCGAATGATTCCTCGAATGTCGTTCGTACCAAATAATCCTAATTTTAACCCCCGGATCTTTCTCATTAACCCGAGACTTATATATTCCCCATTTACTCTTTAAGAGGTCCTCGCACTATATTTAGGATCCCCTCACATTTATGTCCAAAAGGAATTCGTCTCCGATCCTTTTTAGGCCAAAAAAACCTCTTTCTTGTTCTGTCAAAGCCGGACCGATCCGGTGGCCAGAAAACGAACCGATCCGGTGATAAATGAACCGATCCGGTAACCCCCCCAAAACGAACAAGTCTGGTCCCTACAGTTTATGAAGTTCATCTTCCCTAACTCTAAAAATTCAACATAAAACTCATCCAACTCAATTTCTAGGGTTTCTAACATCACCTAAAATCAGTATAGTCCATACACTATGATTTACCCAACACATCAATAAATTTATGGGATTCCTCAATTTATTCAAGAATTAAACCCTCATTCTTATTAAACCAACCATTTTCATTTCTTCCAATTTCACACCAAAGATTATACCATTTACATGGATTTTAGCTTAGATTTCATGTAAGATTATTATCTCATCAATTTCTTATGAAATCATCTTCCAAAAACTATTTTTTGTGCAAGAATCCCAAACCCAAAATCTTATAGTTTTCACACAAACTATAATATGGATCATAAACACACTAAAATAATTAAAGCAAGTTAAACACTTGCCTAGTTGGATAAATCCGATGATCTCGTGCCGAAATTCGTCAAAGCTTGGCCGGAAATCCTCTATTTTCTCGCTTTTCTTCCTTATTTCTCTTCTTTTTTCTTTCTTTATTTTCTTTCTCTTTCTCTCGTGGCTTATAAGAGATAAATGAGGGTTTATCCCTTATTAAACCCAAAATTGACTCGTCTACACCAATGTGAGTCCCTACTAATCCAAAAAGTCCTCATAACCCAAACACTACCCCTTAGTACTCTATTCTGACTATCTTGGCCCTTTCGAGACCAACCGTGCGCTCGAAATCTCCATCCAAGTCACTTATAAAAAATTCACGTCTTAAACCCAACACATCTTTAGAGGTGTTTTTTCTGCATAAAATAACATCACATGTCGCCTTTATTCACCCGTGACATGAAATATAATTAGTCCATCTTATTTACTTTAAATTTTCAAATCATTAAATTAAACACACTCATGTAATTTAAATATCCATAATAGTAAGGGATATTACATTCTCCCCCCTTATAGAATTTTGTCCTCAAAATTTGGAGAAAATCGGTACTAAAGACTTGGATTACAACCACACCACCTGCTCTAGTACCCAAACACAAATCATACCAACATATGGGTAATTCCACTATATGCCAGCTAGTGGTACCCACTTGTCTAGAGGCTTACTCACTATAGCCCCAGCTTTACAACAAGCTTGTTCAATTCTCTTCGTATCGATATAATCCATCAGTCATGAGATCTGACTTCAATAATGGCACATTACACATTGTGCTTCTACCAACGAGATCCAAATAAGACGAGCCTATAAATTGCTAGCTCTATTGCCTTAATATTAATGGAAAGAAGCACATCAATAACTGCCATCTTCCCATGTCCACCCCAACACAAATCTCCCATCCTGAGAGAAAAACCACAAGAATATCAGACCACTCCAATCGGTCCTTTAAATCTCGTTTCATGGTGACATAACTCTTACGATGCTCAAAAGTCACCCCATAACAGTTTGTAGTTAATTCCCCTCTTGACAATGGATGCTAAATCACGTCTGGTCCAAAAGTATAGTTATTTGCTCACCTCTAAACAACCAGAGGGAGAATAACCAGGCTTTTCCACACAAAAACTTAATAGGCACCTTGTCCGCATCAAATAGGTACAAGTGACGACACACAACTCTACCAATCGATAATTTCTTCTCCCAATTACCGTACTAGGATTTACTTTAATTACAAGTTAGGTCAGTTGCGAAAGTAAACTAACCGTAGTGACTCCAAAATAACATTCATACCGCTTTACTAGTCGCCAGTCACCTTCCGTCTACTCATGAGGCCATAGATGACATGAGTTGCCCAGAACAAAATGTCATCCCCACTGCTTCCCGAAAATTCTTATCGAAAGTGGGGCTCAAGGATCTCATCCTGATTTTTAACAATATTGGGCAGCACATTGCACCGGTGCAATCCTTCTTTACCAACCTGTTCGCTCATTCCGTCATTGGAATTTTTAGTTTGATATAAAACTTATGGTTGGCCATCCTGAACCAACCTATTTCCATCTGTAAGTGGTGCGCCCGGAGACAGTCTCACTATGTCTCACCAAACACCAACTTCCGCTTTTAATGTCTCACATTAAGTGGTACTTATATTCCCCCTCTTCCCCAGGGTATACTAAGAGTTTCGACCCATGCACTTTTCGCCACAACGTGCACTTCTGGGCTCTTCATACCTTACTGACATCATAATTTTATTTACGCGCAAGTCGCTCTCAATATTTAACTGAGTAAGACTCCGATCCACTTTCTCATAATAGTTGGATTTTCCTCTCCTCAAGAGATATCCTATTAAATGTATTCTCATTGCCTTTCAACCTATCTCAAGTGTGCCAGCTCTCATTGCACATATATACTTGGATTATCATCATTATCACATGACGTTTAATCCCCCATGCTATTCTAGCTTGAATATAACTGCCCCATAGGCATACATTCCTCACATTTATTCCCACGTCCTCCTGTCTTGAACGATTTTGAAATCATCCAACCAGGGCGCCCATATACCCTATAATCCGTGCATATTAACGTAAACACCACATACATTTCACACATAATACACATAATCATGTTGCCCTCGCATTCACAGTGTGGCTATCATACTTGGGTATTCTCAATCACCCCATAACTCAAAATTTTAATTCTTATTAACATCATTCCACCCTTCAACCTGCGGTGAAAAAAGAAAAATTTCCAGTGCTCTCTCACGGAACTACGGGCTCCACTGGCCTTAAATCAGAATATAACTTTCAACTCGCAGTTATAACTAGATACTTGTATAATTATCGAGGTACCAGACTCATGGACTAAAGACCCCACATCTCCCCGCTTCCAACGATGCGCTAAGTTTTATGCGTGGGACGTCTCGCAAAGTGAAATCCAAATAACCAACCCTCCGATACACTACAACCTAGCATTGTCAGAACATCAAAATCCGTTAGGCCCTCAGTCTATATCACGTACCCTCAAACTCCTATCTCTTGACACAATTGTATACTCGTCCACTATATTACACAAGACCACGTATATAGTGACGCTCTTACTATCACTAGTTTCTTAGTGCAAATAAATCACGAGCTTTGTCTCTCAACTCAATAAAATCCAACATACCCTAAATGACATCAGTAAACATCCCTACTCACCGGGATAAAATATAACCAAACAATATATACACAAAAGTTTGTTACACAATATATCATAACATATATACATATATATATATATATATATATATATAGGCTCAACCCTATTCGATTGACCCAAGATTGAAAGGAATAGGGAAATAACTATAAATGTGTAAAGTACTAATATAAATTCCAATTCTTCTCATTTACAATATAAATCTCATCTCGTCAAAGGGATACACCTAATCCTAACAAATTTATCCATTTAATTATACTAAGAACAATAATCCATAATGTCCTAGGATCTAACATCTCCCAGCTCCCGACATTTGCTGCTTTCGTGTGTGGGAGGTCTCCCAAAGCAAAATCCAAATAAGGAACCCTCCCGATACACTACTACGTAGCTCTGTCGGTTATTGAGATATGTCGGTCCAGGTCCTCGGTCTAATAAGGTGTTTAAATCATTATAAATTATATCCTTGTATAATACATCACTAAACAACAGGAAATACATACACATAATAATGTTATCAATATAGCCACTAAACTCGTCCCACACGCGCATCTAGCGCTAATCAAAATATTATGACTCGCTCGTGTCACATAAAGCATACCTCACTCACTCGAAAATAAAACTCATATTCATATCTTGCCAATCACCTTGGCTGCTTAAATGGTTCTCAGACATAACACGCTCGTCCGGACCAAACCAAAAACTATCTCAATTATTGCCCCAGCTAGGCACCATACTTTTGTCCTTTTTCTCGCTTCGGGCAAAATAAATGCATGACATCCTACTCTCCACATAAAAGTACTTCTTCATATAATCCACTTATCTACGTCCACGCTGGCTGTATCTAGGTTGTCCTTCTCTTTAACACCAGTAGCCTCAAACCTGATGACTACCCTCGCTGTTCCCTTAGTTCCACTGGTCTTAAGGAACATACTGCTTGCCACCACAGCCCTGGCTGAATTCACCATCACTTGGTAAGAATTCGTCTATCCGAATCAATTAAATGGGTCCTCTAATGGGTCTCCCCCTTGTGGTGCTTCAGTAACACCGTTTCACCTAGTCTTACTCTCCGACTAAATCTTTCGATTCGATTAGCTCCCTTCACAAGAAGCATTAATACCTCCAATGTTAAAAATACAACAATCTCGCCACCTGCATCGACCATCAAAGAAGAATTTCCCTTAAGTGCAGACAAATCCTCTCGCGAGTCCAATACTCACTTAAGAGTTTTCTTCTCTATTATACCAACTTTATCTGGTATAAAATTCATTTTCACAAATGGACCTCTGTCTAGCTCTTCCTTTGATGAGTTCAAAACACTGTTCACATCTCCTTCTGAACAAAATATGAGGAACTTTCGGTCCAACCGCACCGAAGATCCTTCAATTGACATAATATTTCACTTCCTAAATGTGTTAATCTACTTCCACCTTAATAACTCTTCTCCTACGAGCTAAGAAAAATATACCCAAAATTTACACTTCCTGGTATACCACACTTCGCCATATGCCAAAGTCTTTGGATATCTTACATCCATTGTCTAACACACACAACCTCAGCATTCATAAACATTCCAACGGGCGGCCTCTTCAAAGACCCCCTAACTCTTTCCCATCTTAACCACAATGGGTAAAATAAATTCGGCACCACTCTCTGCTATAGCGGTACTTGAAGATATATACTGCACCGTAGCAGTTCTTACAGCTCAATCTTCCCGAGCAACAGTAGGAGTGACCTAAACTACGGTCATAGTCCCCAAAATATTCTTTAACTGAGCCCTGCTACCTCCCCACGACCTTCGTCGGTCATCCATTCGTTGTTCGACAAACGAACACACCCGAACGCAAATAAGATTCACTAATATATATACTATAGCAGAATAACGAAATCTCACCATATAAATAAAAAATCCTAAACATAGGGAACACTGAAAACGTAGTACGTCCGAACAGATTCCTAAGGACTCTAGAACTTGATACTCTGATACCACCCGTGACACCCTGCCGAATAAAATACCGGGTGATTAGTCATGTATCAAATCAAATAGGAATCTCAAATGGTTTCATTCTCTGCATCACTGTCGAAAACATATTAATTACTAATAACCTATTAGGCCTGTCGTTAAATTTTAAACTTTATAATCTTTTTAAGTTTAATGTACAATTAAAACCATTCACACAGGAATAAAATAAACAAATAAATAACCGATAACTCCCCGTAAACGTTTATACAACCATATCGAATGAGTGTAAAATAAAATCGTTGTAAATAAAATAAATGGCATCAGTTGGGCAACATACCCGATTATTACAACAGCACCTCCGATCTAGATCATAATTATAGAAGCGACTAAAATAATTTTCTACCAACATCCACAACTGCAGCAGCACATTTAACTCGATAGAATAGTCATCCAGACATCCCTGTGTTTGGACACCTAAAAAGAATTCATAGGAGAAGAAAAATAAAAATAGATACGGTTCAGAGCTCGGGTTTTGAAAATACTTTAGCAAGTGCTTAATTTACTTTAATATTTAAAATATGGTACTCTCCATATTTAAACTCGTATCGCACTCACATGAGATACCCACACCTTTCATCTAACAGTGCGCACCTATCGCATGTATTTTAAACCCCTAGTTATGCTACCCAACCTAACCAGCATCTCACAAAACTTCCGAGTCACCTTACACTATCTCATACCCCGCGTAATATAAATATTCTAAGCTATTGCCCGAGCTTATACATACAATTTCTCACATCATTTACCCTTACCTTATGAATGACTTTCACTAGTTATTTACACTATTCACATTTTAGTGTTATCATCTTGTATATAATATTCCCATCATTATATGCATATATTACATTTTATATTTTGGATTTTATACTCTCGGATAATAGAAATTAACTCACATTTCTTTCCTTGTTTTAGTCCACACACACACACACACACACACACACACATATCTATATAATAAGGAGTAAGGGTCTTTTTACTGTTCAATAAACATACAAGACATTTAATGGTTTCAGATTGTGCCATGTCACCATTGACACGGCACAATTGGCCAAATCTGATGGTAGAATAAAGAGGCACGTCAAGGTGAGCTCCCACCGACCCCATTAATTGCTGCCTCGAGACACACACTCATACACGCATGATAATGATGGACAGAGCACAAGGCTCAAGAAATTAAAAAATCTGTCTAAATCTCCCCTCTCTCCTCTCTCCAAATCCGTTTGAAACCAAAAGAAAGAAACCTTATATAGGTAATGGATTTCCCCTTTCAACAAAAGCACAAGGATCCATCTCTCTCTACAAAATGGATGCGCCATTGCCGCCCCTCGATAAAATGGCCTCCCCATCACCGCCCCTCTCTCATCTTCCTACACGAGTTTCACTCGCTTGCCACAACTCCTCCCTCTTTGGGGGGTTTGATCCCAGGTATCTATTCACAATATATTTCATATAAAATTTTGTTTCACATTTGGGGGGTTTGATTCCAGACGGGTTTTTCCTTAATGAATGATTCTTGAAGTTGATGTTTCCAAAGGGGGATTAATTCTAAAGGGTTCACATGGTTTTTCCACGCTGCTTTACCTTCCCCGCCTCCATCACCCTTTCTATGCCCGCTGCCTCAGTTCCCCTTCTCCATCACCCCTTCTCCGCCCATCTCCGCCTCACAAATCTACGATCTACGATCTACTATTTCACACATATATGTGTGTTCAATTTCACAGATCTACGATTTCTCAAAAAACACCGTTTTCTCTACGTTTTCTTTTTTCTTTTATATTTTGTTTGCAGTTGGAGCAGATGTCTTTGTTTCAAGTTGATGGAGGTTTCGAGTCTGGCCGAAAATAGTGGGTCCGTTTGCGGCCATGTGGGTTTTATGTCGACTCCGGTGAGCAGATGTCTTGGTTTCACATGAGGCCACGTGGGTTTTATGTCGTCTCCGGTGAGGTCTCAAAACTTCTTGATTTTCTAATTTTGTATATATCTATTTTTTCACGTTTTTATTTTTTTGACTTCGGTAGGAAATTTTGTTGTACAGGTATATTTTTTTTGCTTCCGGTGAATATTGGGTTTGTACAGATCTTATGGAGTTGAGGCTGAGTTTGTATAGGTTTATAATTCTATGAGTTTGAGTTGAGGCAGAGTTTCCAATGAGCCCGTTTCTGGATCCAAGATATTATGGAGGTATTATCCTTCGCATAAATATTTAAGGTATGGCTGTGAGTTGTTTCAATTTTTTTAAAATTTTTCAGGTGAGAGCGTTGAAGGATAATTTTATCTAATAAATATTTAAGGTGAGAGCATTTCTAACACTTAAATTCTCGATCTTCTCGAACTCAAATAGACATTGTTATGTGGGTTTTTTGAATTTTGTTGTCAGACTTCTCGAACCTCTATGAATTCCTTCGTTGGACGTTGCAGGGTCTAAGAAGAATCTGGAATCGCATCATTGAAGTCGACCTTGAAATCATGACAACTTTCACCTTGAACAGTTCGGGCCATTTGATCGGTTTAAAGTTTCATCAGTGGTGATAAAAGAAGATAACTATGATTTCTTTTGTAAAACCTTTTGTGTTTTTCCTATCTTCTCTCTCCAGGTCTCAGAGATCTTATTTTAGGTTTTTAAGTGTACATACAATTGAGGTATTTTTCCTTCATGCGTTTGGACTTTTGTTACTTATTTAGGATTCTGAAATTTTTAATTAGTAATTTTCTTAACTTTTTGGTATGAAAATAATTAGTTGTATTTTTGTGGCTCAGATACATTTATCCGCAAGAATGAGGTAGTAGTTCAAATTAGTTTTTATATCTATTTTCTATGTAAGAATTAGTAGTATTATTTTTTTTTATATCTTTTGGCTATTTAAGTTGTGGTAGTAGTAATTTTCCTCACTTTTTCAGGTTGAGTTATACGCATCTCCTTTGTCTATCAGTTCTCTTTTTTTTTTCTCCTTCTCTATTGAGTGGTTGTGATTTGATTTTGGACATCAAAGGTATACTACACTCTTACAACTCTCAACTGAGTTTTTCACATGTGGTTAGTTTGTAATGAATATTTTTAGATTTTTAAAATAATTTTTTTGCCTATTTAGGGTTTTCTGAAGTTTTATAATGGTGAGTTGTGTTTTGTTGCATTTTTTAGCCCCGTAGACATTGTATATCGGCCATTTAAATCTACAGTCAAATTTTTATTGTACTACTGATGGCCTTCACGCCTTTTATTTTCGAATTTTCTATTTTTATTGTAATTTACCTCTTTAATTCTTGAACTTGCAAGAGGGATCACACTCAAGTGTTGTTTAAACCTCAATATCCACAATCAAAATATTTTTTGTAGTGTTACTGAAATTATTTAGATGTGAAGCCATTTTTTATTATTTTTAATAATGCCTTTTTTTAATCTCGACTTACTGTCAAAGTTTCTAAAATTCTTTCTGTAATGCAATTTTTGTTTTGATAACATGTGTTGGTGAGGAAAATAAAATATTTTATTAATTTATATTGTAGTTTAACAATTGGTGTTTTATCTTTTTTCTACACCAAATTAATTGAAGACTCAAAGTTTGAATCTATTTATGATGGTGAGAGATTCACACATGGGTGTTCATGTTTAAGACTCAAAGAACTGAGCACATGTCTCTACGTACATGTATTGTTATAAAGGTGATGGCAAAGGCTTCTAATGGGTACAATTATGAAGTTCAAGTGAAAACGCTTAATGGGTTTCTTATAGGTCAAATCAAATCAAAACAAGTAAATATAAGATATTGGACAAAAAAATCTTTCTAACAGTTATTCTATATCAGCTATCGTATATATCTTAGACTTACAAAATCTTTCTATGGCCAAAAGCTACAAGTTACTATAACAGTTGGAGGACACTTCAGATTCGGTCGAAATCACAAAGACTAAAATATTAAACTAACCAACAAATTCTCATGATTTTATCAGATATATTTTATCAACTTTATACAAGAACATTTATTTTTATCATCGGGAAATGCCCAAAGCCGTAGAACACTTTGCTCGATGTACTTTTCTGTAAAGTATTTCAATAAAAGCAACGTTCTAATTAATGTGTTACATCATGCAAATGGCATGATTTAAACTAAAATCTTTCTTAACAAAAAGATATTGTAAAAACGCTAGGGATACGTAAAAGAAATATAAGTTGAACTAAACCCAAAAAATATTTTATCTTACAAGATTAAGCGTTATCTCTATCTCAACTTAACAAAAAATGAAATTTATTAATTGAAAAATTAATTATAGAAAATTTATAAAAGTATGGAAATGTAAAAATGAATTCCAACCCTTCGTTAGTAAACTCAATTAATTTTGAATTAACAAATTATAGAAATTTTGAGTTATTTTAATTTCGATTTATTTTAATTTGTTCAGTCTTTAAAAAAAATAATTGTTGTTTTTAAAATATTTTTTTATAACGAAAAATAGTTTTTAATAAAACATTTTTGTTGTATAAATTATTTAAACAATTTTAAAATATAAGTAAATCAACATTAATATTTAGAAAACAGTAGTTAAATAAAATTATTGAGGGTCTACACATTAACGTATAACTTCATGTTAATTCGTATCATATTATTGTGTGCTTTATTTTTTCAGATGGATGCCTTTAATATCATTGAAACTGTATTGTTTTCTAAATTCCGATGGATGTCTTATGTATCATCATTGAAACTGTTTTCAAAATTCCAACGGATGTCTTATGTATTATTTTATTTACTTACAACTTTTATCTTCTTGCCTAATATTTATTGGTCGAGCGAGGATGCAAAAAATGTTGTAGGCATGCGTACGACTTTGGAAATTATGTCCTATAATTTTTAAAATTACACTTTATTTTGTTGGGAAACAAAATTGTTTCCATTTTGGAATTACGTACTTTGGAAATTTTCAACGTGCCTTCAGGTACGGGAAAAACCCTAGTGTGTATATATATATATATATATATATATATATTATATAAAATAAAGTAGAAAACTTATGTATATCATAAGATAGATCTATGATGTCATGAGATGATTTTATCCTGCAATGCCTATTTTACCCTTGAAAATTTTGGGTGCACATATTTTCTTTCTCACTAATTAATTTCCCTTCTTATTTATATTATATTGGCTGAGGTGTTTTTTGTCAAGACTATAATGCATGGCTAAGATTAAATGTGTTTATATCTAATGGTGTAAGAATTTTCCACGTGTCACTTTTAATGAAAAAATAAGGTGATAATACGAGCTCTTTTATTTTCCAAAAAAAATTGAAGTCCCGCTCATTTCATCTGTACACTTTATTTTCAAATTTCAAATTTTATTACTTTTTTATGTGAGAAGTACACCTATTTTCTTAGGAGGACACTTTATGCGTACTTGACTTTTCATTTCCCCCTTTTAGATTTTGGTTTCCCGTATGTAGCTTCTCAATATATCTTCATCTTCTCTTTAGAACTGATAGTCTCTCTCTCTCTCTTCTCCTGCTTCTAACCTTTTCATTTCCCCCTCTTTCTAAATCATTAATTTATTTCCACGAGAAAACTAACAATTGGAAGAACGACCTCACGTGATCTTGAGAACATGAACTGAGTCCAGCGTAGGAGATTCGATAAGGAGGGGAGGTTTGGGACCATGTGGAATCAGGGTTGGGTCTTTGGTATGTAGTGGGTAATGCTTTTTTGTAGGTACTGGGTAATGCTTAACTATTATCTCAGTGATATTTTCATATTTGCTATGTAGTGGGTAATTTTTTTTTGTATATAGTGGATTTCTACACAATATTGTTGACTGTGTAAAACTCTAAATTCTCTACTCTTAACGAGGTTCTGCACTGGGTGTGTAATATTGTTTATTGTGTAAAACTCTCAACTCTTAACCCGAGTCGTTGGGTATCTGAATGGTGTATGAATCCGGGTTTTCTTGTATTAGTACACTGTTGAGGGTAGGGGTGAGACGGAGTTTACAGAGTTGATGGAGTTTTCGAGTATCAAGACGCGACAGCAGAAGAGGAACGGTTATGATTATGAAGATGAATAAGAGTAAGAACTTCAGGAAGCCTAAAAAGTTAGGTTGCGTTTGTTTTTTTATCTGAATCTGAAGTCTGAATCTGAAATCTGAAGACTGAATCTGAAGTCTGAAATCTGAATCTGAAAAATGTGTTTTTTTTTATGTCTGAATATACTTCTGAATGAATGTATTTAGACTGGTTCAGACTTCAGATTCAGACTTCAGACCTAACTCTACCTCTTAATCATTAAGAGGCAAGTATGACCGTTAACCTCTTAATTATTTAAAAAAACAAACATTTTTTGATACCTCTTAAATCTGAATGATTCAGATTCAGACTTAAGAGGTAAAAATAAACGAACCCTTAATCTGGTTTGCAAGCGTTTATTTTCTATTGAATCTTTGTTTGACATTTTGGGTGGTTGCAGTGGCACGTATGTTTTGTGTTTTCTTTGTTATTACTGTTTGTTAGTTGCGTGCTATTTTGTGAGACCTATTTACATAGAACATTAGTGGATGCTATTAGCTGTTAGTTGGTTATTTTAGTAGAAATCCTATTGTGATAGACATTAGAATGAAAGTCGTGTGCTTATTGATGATAGAGCAGATTTAGGGGTCTAACATTTTTTTCTTAGTTGGAACCTTTTTGAATGTTAATCTGGCAATCAGTTTTTAATTGCTCTGTTTTATCCATATTTGAGTTGGAAAAAGGGAGCAAGCTTTACAACTGTTATGATTGCGGGGTTGTTTTCTGTTACTCACTTGGAGCATGTTGGGTTGTCCCAACAGCATCAAATTCAGGTATGAATTTTTCTGAAATTTTATTTTGATCACTAATAAGATCATTTGGTCTCTATAGTGTTTTGTGGACTTTTAATTAGAGGATTTTTAGTCATCTTTGGGTTTGTTTTAAGTTCCATTTTACATGTTTTTTAGCATTGATAACTGATGATTCCCTGTTTTAAGCATTGATTAATGAATATGGTGTTCATTTTTTAGTTCGTCTGAATATGGTGTTCATCATCGGGTTTGTTCGAGCACTGATAACTGATGATTCCCTTTTTTATTGGGTTTGAAAGTTCGTGACATATAATTTATGTATTTACTTTCCAGAGAGGCCAATCTCAGATGTTTGTCGGCAGCCATATCAACTCCATATCGCTCATTTTTCCTTCACCAACAAACTACAATCATATTTTCCTTTTAATTTTTCGCCTTTTTGGACGTTCTGATTGTTTCATAGCATTTTTTTCTTATTCTGTTCATCCCTTCATGTTCACTGTGAAGCGTTGTATGAATTTATTGATTACTAATCAATTAATAATTTATGTTCTAAAAGTTTGATTCGCCAGGCTTGAAATTTGCAAGCCATTAATCATTATGTCAATTAATTTGTTCCTCTTTTATATCACAATTATAATTATGATTGAAAATTTTTTGGGGAGTTCTTTTGATTAGTACATAAAGATGTCATCTTTAACTGCAAATCCTTTTTTTTTTTAGCAAAAACAGCTTATGCTCTGAAAATATTATCAGCAAGGATGTTGACAGGACGACTGCATCTATTAAATGTAACGTTGTTCCTGTTCAACCAAATAACCTACAAGGGAGCACAATGGTAGCCCTGGTACTGCACCATTAGGTATATGGTGATGTGAGTGCAGATGTACAACCATTTACTAATATATATATATATATATATATATATATATATATATATATATATATATTTTGCATATTATTTTGTTATGTAATATTTTTACTATTTTATATGTAATATAAAAAATCCATGTCGTATATGTAATATGTCCAAAAAATTACATATGTCCAAAACAAATATTATAATGTCTTATAAAAAAATATTATTACTATTTTATTATGTCCAAAATATTACATATACAACATAATAATATTTTTTGGACAAATTATTATTTTATTTTTTTGCATATTTTTTTAAGACATAATTGATTTATAAGACATAATCAAGATTTTTTGGACATGAACATGACACGACTATATGTAATTTATCTGACATGAACACGAGGCGAATAGAAAATGAGATGACACGACTGACGTGATTTTATGAATTTTACACTACATTAAACATAAGTATACCATAAAATTCAAATCAAACGCGATTAAAATGAGAATACACGATAACACGACTCATTATTTTGATAAGAATATGACACGATTTTGTGGAATAAGAACCCGACATGAATACAAATATGAAATAGTGTTAAGTTTGGGTTGACAATTATTTGTGTTATAAAAAAATTAGGAAGTTAAATTATGGTCCTTCTTTTTTAAAATTACACTTTCTTTGTTGATGAATGAAATTTTTGTACTATTGTTTACAAATAGTATAAACGAAATTTTTGTACTATTGTTTTCAAATAGTATAAGCGAAAATTAGTCCTATAAACAAGTAAAATTTTTGCAAATTTTTTAAAATTATTTATACTATTTGAATGTTGTTGGACTATTTATTATTTGTAAATCAGGGTGAGTAGTTTTATAAATAGAGGTGATTATGATTAATTTTTTTAATAAATACACTTTGTTTTGTTGGGGAATGATTTTTTTTTGTTTTGGCTATTAAGTTCTTTGGAATTTTTTAATAATTATACTGGACGGCTATGACTTGGGAATTATACGCTCCAGCTCCTCAAGCCAGGGCCTCACCCGCGCAACTTTCCAAGATAGCACTAAAGGGGTATGTTTTACATAAATATATCAATCACACACAGATATATTTATCATCACGTCATATATCTATATTCTCTCTCTCTCTCTCTCTCTCTCTCTCTCTATATATATATATATATATATATATATATATATATATATATTGGGCTATCCATGCCTATTTCTCGTGGCATTTGCCTATAATCCCGAATACATCAATTCGTATAGATTAATAAGTACACACATTTTTTTTTAATCCCATAAGTATCCACTCACTTATGATATGATTTTCACATTTCTTTTTTCGAATAGTAGCTTATCACTCTAGCTAGTATTCTTATATCATCATATTCACACCTTAGGATATTACTCATATATTTCTATTCGGCATATGCATATTCTTCCCATATATAATTGGTATATATATTCTACACGCATAAATATATATGTACGAACCCGCCGAATAATTCCTCGAATGTCGTTCGTCCCAAACATTCCTAATTTTAAACTCCGGATCTTTCCCATTAACCCGAGACTTATACATTCCCCATTTACTCTTTTAGAGATCCTCGCACTCTATTTAGGATCCCTTAACATTTATCTCCAAAAGGAATTCGTCTCCAATCATTTTTAGGCCAAAAACACAATTTTTGTTGCTCTGTCAATGTCGGGCCGATCCGATGGCCAGAAAATCTAACCGATCTGGTGATAAACCAACCGACACGATAACGCCCAAAAATGAACCAGTACAGTCCTTACAATTTTGAAAGTTCATCTTCTCCAACTCTAAAAATTCATCCTAAAACTCAACCAACTCAATTTCTAGAGTTTCTAACATCACCCAACATCAATATATATGTCCATACACTATGATTTACCCAACACACTAATTAATTATGGGATTCCTCAATTTATTCAAGAATTAAACCCTAATTCTTATTAAACCCACCATTTTCATTTCATCCAATTTTTCACAAAAGATTATACGATTAATTTGGATTTTAGCTCAGATTTCATGTAAGATTATTATCTCATCAATTTCTTATGAAATCGTCTTCCAAAAATCCATTTTTGTGCCAGAATCCCAAACCCAAAATCTTATAGTTTTCACACCAATTATAATATGGATCATAAACACACTACAATAATTAACGCAAGTTAAACACTTGCTTAGTTGGATAAATCCGACGATCTCTTGCTGGAATTCGTCGGAGCTTGGTCGAAAATTTTCTCTTTTCTCCTTTTTTTCCTTCTTTCTCTTCTTTCTTTTCTTTCTCTTTCACTCTTTCTCTCGTGGCTTATAAGAGATAAATGATGGTTTATCCCTTATTAAATCCAAAATTGACTCGTTTACGCCAATGTGATTCCATACTAATCCAAAAAGTCCCAAGAACCCAAACACTAACCACGGGTACTATATTCAGACTATCTTGGCCCTTTCGAGACCAACTGTGCACTCGAAATCTCCATTCGAGTCATTTATCAAAAATTCGCATCTTAAACCAAACATATCTCCACACCTGTTTTTTTCGCATAAAATAACATCACTTGTTGCCTTTATTCACATGCGACATGAAATATAATTAGTCCATCTTATTTACTTTAAACTCTCAAATTATTAAATTACACCCACTCATGTAATTTAAATATCCATAAAAGTAGAGGGTATTACAGAAAGGCTGGCATCGCTCCTCATTTATCAAATTCCTTTTGATCCCTTATGTTTGTATATTTTTACTGTTTTTAGTGTTATTTTTTAAACTTTAGCATTAACTCCGTTACAAATCAAAGATATGGTCAAAGACTCGAAAAGTTTTGAGTTCATAATGGTATCAATTTTGGCATGACAAAACAATACATTATTTAGAGAACAATTATTTTTCCTGAAAAACTAGTACAATTCGTGGATCAGCCTTTGTGAATCGGTAAATCAGCATGGGGAGTCGACATGATTTTGTCTGTTTCATTAAAAAAACTTTGCACGTCACTGTAAGTCAAATTTTTTTCGTTGATATATAAGTCCAGGTAGTTTCGGATTAGTGAGTGACTGGATGACGAAACCTAGTCAACTCGTTCATTTCTGTTTAGTTTTAGCCTTTATTTTAGACCATGATTGTTGTGGTTTCGGGGATAGGAATGGGTTTGGCCTCACATTTTTGTACAGTCTGTAAGTTTCTAATTCACAAGAGAGTTGTGGAATTAATCCACTTCGCTTCATAGAATTATCATATTTTGCGTACCTAAAACTGTAATGTGAAATGACTTGTCCTCTTATTTAGTTCCTTGTGCCAATTTTATGGTTTTCTAGTGTGCTCGTTGTTTTTAATTTGACATTACAAAGTAGTGAGTTAAAAGAACCTTTATGTCTTCCCAACCCAGGAATGGATTATAACATGAAGATATTATTAGCATTTTGTATACAAAAACACTATTTTCACTCGTCTGTCACCTAATACCCAAAAAGAAACTCTTTAAGATGTTCAACCAACTGGTACCACCAAAATAAACTCTTTAAGCTATTCAACCAATCAAGGAATGACTATTATGGTCTCCAATGAAGTCACCAACTTATAACTTAGCACCGCACCCCGACGTCTACTGGATACCCTGAGGTCTACTGGATACTAGTCAACCTGGGTTTACTGAATTATGGATTGGTTAAATCCTTTCTTTTTCTTTATTTCCCAACCCGAAGCTACCAAATATTCAATTGAGGATTGAAATAATGGATTTTAGAAACCAATGTAACTGAATATGTACTTGCGCTGGAGAACCATCATACTCATAGTATACTCAAATTCATTTCACCTATTATATAATTTTGAAATTTTCTCCTTCTCTTTTTTTACAGACTTGTGGGCTTCATAAACACTCCCAAAATTCTTGAGAGGTTTGTACGAATAGAACAAGAGATTTAACATATTAAGACTTCCGTTCAGTCCAATGAATTGTCAACAATCAATATAGCAGCTGAAGGTGGTATTAGTGCTAAAGTTTTATTTACAATTTTTGGGGCATTTATACCTAGGTCGTCGTTGTTGATATATTTATTTAAAAAATCCACATTTTTCACTTTTGTGTTTCATCCCCGAACGAATATGTTGTAGACCACTAAAATATTTTATAACTTGGTCCAGGAAGATATATTACAGACTCCCAAAGATATTGTAACAAACCAACACAAGGGCAAACAGTAAAGTGTGACACCCCGCCTAATAAGATATCGGGCGATCACTCCAATATTAAATTAAAACAGGAGTCTCATATGGATCATTCTTAGCATCACTGTCGAAAATCCATTTTATTACTAATAACCTATTAGGCCGGTGTCAAAATTTTTAACTTTACTACTCTTTTTAACAATAATAAATAAAACATCCACACAGTTTATGCGTAAATGAAATAAAGTAACCGAACACTCGGTCAAAATATACAACCATATCGAATGATGTACTAAAAGAATAAATAAATGCAGTTGGACCATTGGCCCGAATGTTTATACAATACCTCCTATCTAGATTACAAGAATGAAAGCGTCTATTGAAAATCCTGCACGCATCCACAGCTGCTGCAGCTGACGTCTGACTCGAAGGAAGTGCCATCCAGGCGTCCCTGTGTCTGGACACCTATATATATATATATATATATATATATATATATATAATATAGAAAGAAAGGAAAAGTAGATAAACGGGTCAGAGCCCGAGTTTTGAAAATATTTAGCAAGTGCATAAATGCCTTATTATTTTGAAAAAGGTTTTATCTCATATTTAAGTTTGATATCGCACTCCCATGAGACACCCCTCACCTCTCTTCTAACAGTGCACTCCTAGCGCATCCCTCTAAACATCCTAGTCAAGCTATCCCGCTAAACTAGTCTATCACCAACCCACTATCAATTCTAGATAGTCCAAGGAATGTACTAAGGGCTAAACTTCACCCCAGTCTCAACGATATGCCATGTTCGTGCGTGGGGTGTCTCGCGAAGCGAAATCCAAACAAGGAACCCCCCGATACACTACTACGCGGCACGGTCGATCGTCGAGATCCGCCAGTCCCTCAGTACAGAATATATATATAAATAAATATATATACCACAAGAAATACTAATACTAGAGCACTAAGGATTAAACTTCTCCTCAGTCTCAACACAGTGCCATATTCGTGCGTGGGTGTCTCGCAAAGCGAAATCCAAGCAAGGAACCCTCCCCGATACACTATTATGCGGCACGGTCGATCGTCGGGATCCATTAGACCCTCGACACTCGATTTATACATATATATACATTTCACCATATACATTCGGATCTATCTCCCGGAATGAGAATTCATTTACAAAGTATTTATCAATACTTATCATTTTTATTTCAAAACCTTCCATTTCCCTTCTCATATCCAGGAAATGTATTTAAAAGCCAATTCATTATCATGAATTTCTTTAACAAATCATATACCTTTTTAAAAGCCAATTTTATTATCATAAAAATGCTTTTCCGTTTCAAAATATCCCATTTTCCTTTTTATATTCAGGAAATGTATTCAAAGCCATTTTCATTATCATAAAAATGCTTTGATCATATCATATGCTTCCATATCCCTTCTTCCATCCGGGAAGTGTTACCGAAGCCAATCCATATAACCCATTTCCCTTCCTATATCCAGAAAATGTAATTAAAGCCAATCCATTATCATGAATTGCTTTAATATAACGCGTTCTAAGACCGCCCGTCCGGGTTTCCCCACTGTGCGCGCCCCTAAATGACTATCATCTTTCAGGTCCTATCATCAAGACAACCTGGGATCCTACATCGCAAGACGTCGGGAAGCGGCCATATGCCTGCGGGATAGTCAAGACCACACCCGGAATCTCCTAACCAGCGCAGAAAAAATACAACAAACGCTCATATGGCCTATAGGACTATATCCACCCTGCGTTAATTTGTCAGGAGGCTTCACCATACGCACGCAACTTCCCTTATGATAGCGATTTAGAGAGGTGTGTATCCATATTTTATTAATTCAGAAAATCATTTATCTTTCCATTTTGAAAACATTCATATTTTATTTTCAAAATCATTTACATCATATCATATATGTTGTAATCACATAGTATATACCTATACCTTATATTCATCCTCGAATATATATAAATGGCCATATTTTCCAACTACATCTAACGATAACCATTAATCCCAAAGATTATTTTAAAGAATCATAATCATGCATTCATATAAGCATGATACTAAACCCAAAGTATTTTCTTACTTTAATAAGTAATATCTACCTTAATCCCATATAAGGATTTATTGGATATCTCCAATTATACTAATTCACTCTAAGTGAATATACATACATATATATATATATATATATATATATATATATATATATATATATATATATATATATATATATATATATATATATATATATATATATATATTCCCAATTCATCAAGTCCTTTAGGACATAACCCTCCATAATACTCTAATTTGGAAGGCCCTTAAACTCAAAGAGGAGAAGTAATAATAATCTCCAAAATCTTGGGCTGAAAACAGGGCACCGGTCAACCGGTCCTAGACCCCCGGTCGACCGCGGGTTGCAAATAATCCTACGAAACAAAGCAGTAGGCCCTTTCTTCTTGACGGGGTCGACCGGCCTTAGGGGCACGGTCGACCGGTCACACCAGGTCTCCCAAATTAAATTTCCTCAAATCCTTTTATCCAACAACCCAAATTCATTTTCGGGATTTCTAAACTACCCCCAAAATTATCCCGAACATCTACGCAATTAATTCTAGCCGTAATTTTTCCAATTCCCGATTTGATTTTCGAGTTGATGATTTCAACCCGGAGCTTCCATCTTGTAAAAATCATATCAAATCGTAGAAAAATCAGAAAAATACGCAGTCGGCTTCCACACGACCGTATCGAAAAGATCTACAACTTTCGTGTTTTGGCCGAAGCTAAATCAATTCTTTTCCTGGCCAAAAAGGCCCCCTAAAGTGATGGATTACTATTCATCGTCTTCTCCGAGACGATTTCGGCCATTAAAGCTTCTCCCAAACTTTTGTCGCCTCACCCAACGTCCTACAACCTCAACCAACTACAAATACACATATATGAAGGATTCTAAACATCCTAGAGCCCGGAATCACCAATTAATTTCAGTTAAAACCTAAGTTTCTCCAATTTACCATTTTTAGGGGTTTATTCGTTTTAACTCCCAAAAACCCGTTTTATCCACGAAACCCCAAACCAAAATCTTTAGGGTTTGATTATACCAAAATACGGTATGAGATATTTATGCAAAAAAAGAAATAAAGCAAGTAAACACTTGCCTCGTGGATAAAATCCGACGTCCTCGAGCCGATTCCCGCGGAGGCTGGCCGGAATCTCCCCCTTTTTCCTCTTTTCTTCCCTCTCTCTCTCTTCCCTCTCTTTTTTCTTCTTTCTCTTCTCTTTTCTCCCCCTCTCCATCCTTTTATAAGGAGAAAAGGGTTAAATCCCTTAATACCCCCAAAACGACTCGTTTACTCAATTACGAGCATATTTAACTCCAAAATTACCTGGAAATCAATTTCGACAATCGGACACTCTTTTCCGACTATCTCGGACATTCCGAGACTCATGGCGCAGTCGAAATTTCCATCTGAGGTACTTGACCACAAATCACTATTCTAACCCAAAATAATTAAATGCGGTCTTCTACTCAAAATCTTACCTCTTTTGTCAATATATTTCACGACGACATATAATTAAATTACTTCGACCTATATAGTCCCAAAATAATTTATAACACCCTCGAAAATCATTTAATCCTCGAATATCCCAAAAATTACTATTTTAGGAAATTCTCCAAATTGCCAATTTATATTTATTTATGGAATTTAATCGTCTCCAAAAGGGCGGATTGTTACATAAAGTTTCAAACATACTGGGGCACTGATGCTTGAAAATAAAGATTTTTTTCTTCTTTCAAGTTTACCATATTAATGCACCTTTAACTAATTGTCTATAAACTTTACACCAAATGTTGGGAACTATTTACTTCTAATTTAACCTGAAACTAATATTTTTGTCATTCCACTTACAAGTTTTGTCAACAGGAAGTTTGCAAGCTGCTGGTCGTATTACAAATAAGTCAACTGATTCCTCCAAGGTACGTTGTGGACAAGTATTGAGAACAAGTATTTAATATGTTTTTTAAATTTTAGAAAGCGATGTCACATAATGGATTAATCACCCATTTCTCTTTCATAAATGTAATTTACTATGTGGTGTGGGTTTGCTGTTTTTTTTTTGGGAGATAATTTGTGATACTGAATATCAACTAATGCTTCATTATTTAGTGGATATGGAGGGATAAGTGATTATGCTAATTTTAGCATTAGTTGATTCATTATATATGTATTAGTCATTGGATTCAATATATTTGTATTAGTTGCTCATTTTCCATGGCATCATAACTGTTTGAAACAATTGACATCTAGCCTTATTACACTTATGATAAATATTTACAAGTGAATTAGCCATAGAGCTCATCATCATAACCACGGGCATATCGATAATTAGCAAAAAAAATTGGGTCTTACTTCACCCTTTTTTCATAGAGAGTTGTGTAATTTTTTTTACTGTATTTATGAAATTAATTTTAATGGTGTACAATTTTTTGTACCAAATTAATTTTGTATGACTAAATGTTGATATTATAACTAATATGACAATCTTATTTTGTTTGACAGATTTTAATTTTTGGATACTGATCAAGTTTTCAATGTTACGGGTTACGGTGTCGATGACGATGATAATAGAACAAAAGTTGATAGTCAACAACAACGGACATCTTTTTTATATTTCATTTGCTTGGTTGTAATATAAAAATATATCATTTCGGGATGATTGTATTCGTATGTTATATTGGATGCATTTATGAAAATAATGTAATTTTTTTTATGATCGTATTATGATGTTTCATTTGTTTGGCTTAAGTTTCTTTTGTAAATAAAGATTGGAGTCTATATAAAATGTAAATATTGAATATAATGCCCTTGTTTATGTGGACTATTTTTGTATATGTTCTTAGGATTTGAATAGTGTGGTAAGAATAAGTGAATTTGTTTAAATTCGGGATATTATACTTTTAAAAACATATATTTTTTAAATATGTATTAATATTACTAACGGACCTTTATCGTTACAAAATCAAACAAAAGTGTTATAAAAAGTGGTGTAATTAGGTTAAAATAATAACATAAATTTTCGTTACTAAATCAGAATTAGTAATGGTAAAATACTGTTGATAAATTCAAAATTCGTAACATAATTGTACTGTTACTAATAGTAACGGCAAAATTATGTTACAAATTTTATGCCCCATACCTTTTTTCTAATAGAAAAATTCCGTTACTAATATTTTTTAGTAACAGTAAAATACCGTTAGTAAAAGCGCGCTTTGGTGTAGTGAGATGGGATATGCTGGAGTGACTAACCTTTTGTATGGAAAGGATGCGCGGTCGAGCTCTGCTATCGCACCACAGCTTACCCTTGGGGGTGTCCTTATCAGACAGACAACGGTCCGTTTGAGGTCAGCGGCTAGCCTTGGGACCTCTTCTCTACCTCAAGATAAGTTGGGGAGTTGGAAAAGATTTTAAACACCAAGTGTGAAATAGGGTATCATCAGTAATTCTTTGTTACTTCCCTTGAAAAGGTTGTAAGGGTAAACATTTATCCTCTGTGCAAGTTGGGGGTTGAGTCATAACTGCCCACCGAGATTTATCATCATTAAATCATGTTGGGAAGAAGCTTACACATGGTTGGGGATGGGTGTTGGAGAGTGATCTCTTTGATGTGATAGAGGCTTCTGACTTCGGGGGATAGTAGTGGTCAGAATGTAACACCCCGTATTTTTATGATTTGTACATATTGGATTAATTAAATTAAATATAGGAAATTAATTAATAATTAATCCGGATTAAAATAAATATTAACTAGCGAGATAAGAGTTAGTATTTGTTAGTGATAACTTTATTGAATATTAATGAGCGAATAAAGTAATATATAATTGTGGATATTATTGTGAAGTGATACAAATTATCGCGAGTGAGAAATACGACAGTTACAGAAATTAAGTTGGGACGCGCGTGTTAGCCGTGTCGGGATTTAATTAATGTAATTAAAATAAACTATTTATAAGTAACCCGAATGGTCATTTTGAGTGCGTCATTGAGTCCGAAAGGGTTGAGTTAGTTAGAAAAGTCTACCCAGGAGTTTCGTTTGTGTCCCTGGGCAATTTTAGGTCTAATCGGCATCCCGGGAGGGCGTTTTGGTAATTTCTATTTTTCGGCATTAATCACCTACGAAATCAGGAGAGGTATTTGTCAGTTACGTAAGGGAGACTAGGGTTATCATTCACAAAATCCAGGTGGGAGTTACAGAGGAAGAGGGAGAGCCAATTCTAGGAGGCTAAAGCCAAGAACAACCATCTTGCACCACCTAGACCACCAATGCATAGATCGGAGAACGTCAAACACTACCATACCAACTACACCAACGGATCAGACCTTCACTTTTGAGGCAAGTGTTTAAACTTGCTTAATTCAGAGCAATAATGGAACTTATGTTAGTGTAGGTTCAATTTGAATATGAATATGGTATTTATTTTATGAAATTGGAGAGTTAGAGTGACTAATTAGAATCTGGAAATAATTAGGTTGAACTCTTCATGTATGTAGATTAGGAATCACGAATTGAGAATTCATTATGGTGAATGAATCTGAAAATTTTGGTATTCTTTAATGTGAATTTGAAGAACAAGGGTTTATTGAACTAATTTGGGGATTTCGAAATTTACTAAGATTTATGCATGATTTAATGATCCTAGATTGTTAGAAATCATATAACTATATCAAAACATTAATTAGAATTGTTGGATTGGTGTTTGGGATGATTTTGTAGTGGTTTTAGTATCATTAATGGTGGGAAAATGTAGTTTCATAAGGTAGAAGTTGAACAATTCGGTTCTTTTTTCTACAGTACCGGATCGGTTCATTTTTCTGGCAAATTTATTCTACTGTTATTTCGTGACTCCTTATAATAGAATAGTAGTATAAAAGTGGGATTAGCTACTAAAAAAGATACTTGGAATTATTAATCTCTTTACATGAGGTACGATAGAGAGAACAATCGTAATTAAATAATATCGGGAGTATCATGAGAGGTATACCGCATACGAATTTGTATTTATGTTGTGTATACCTACTAATTGGAATAGGTTGCGTGAATACCTACATGATTGATTTAATATGTGTATAACATACCTACACTGCTTGCTGTCGCGGGAGGTTATTTAGGAAAGGGGACTGTCTTATCCTGATGAGCCCAATTGGGGGGATTTTAGATTTGGTACCTCAGAACATGGAACCTAGGTACGGGCTATCTGTGAGAATGATATTTATGACGATCATATGGGTGTATTGATATGTGCGTATCCCATAGACTTGGAACCATGCTCGCCTCAAATATGTGTGATTTGTATTTCGATGGTTGACACAACTTAGAATTTGTCTCAAAAGTGCGTTTTCTATGGGCTCAAGTGCAAGCCTGTCGCGTTAGTAATAATCCGACAAGTCGGGATCGTATCTACAGGGATTAAGAATTGGAACTTTTATAGGGAAAGTTATTAAATCTTGAAATGATTCCTCCAAAGAAATATAAAGATGATTGATGATGAGAAATTGCAATTGGAATAAAATATACTCAAAGAAAGAGAACCCTAAAAAAATTGTGGAGAAATTAGATTGAAAAGTAAGAGAAAATAGGGTAGGGTACAATCCCTCAAACCTTAAAGAATTTTCGTGTAGAACACTAGAATTGTAAATTAAAATTCTTAACTAAATCCAATCTTTATAAATCCTAAGCATTACATATATGAAGGATCTAGTCCCCACCATATGAAATCAAAGGTAAATATAAAGCGGTGAATGGAAAATTACACTTTCAAAACATTCTTAAACATCTCAAGTACCTAGGGCAAGAGAGATTAAAAGATTGGCATGTTCATGTAATTTCCTTCCACGATTCGGTTAATATTTAATTTACCCTCTATTTTCTACATAAGTAATTTGCCTCGAAGTGAGTTCATGTACCCCATCCCTTAAGAATTTAGCTAGACATGATTTGATTAGAAGACAAATTCATACACAGAATTATAGACCTACCAAACATTAGAAATAATTTGCAATACAATTGAGATTTAACTAATATAGATACTAAGTAAGAGAATGGAATTGTTATACTTGTATTCAGCAACAGGAAAAAAATTTGAATCCAGAAATTGTTGTCTCTCTCTCAACCTTACAAACTAGGGTTTATGAAAACTCCTTATCCAAGAAAATGAAAATTTCCTAACTTCTGAATTGATCTCTCTCAGAAAATCTGCCTAGAATGAAGTAGGGCATGGACTTTTATAGCACCAATTAGCACGAATTTGACAGCCAGAGTTACTTGTTGCGCAAGATTTCACCAGCTATGCACATAAAAATCTTTACAATAAATGCCAGGATTTCTCATGACCGGACCGGTCCGGATAGCCCTCGGATCGGTCTGGTTTTTCAGCCACCGGATCGGTTCTTTTTTTATTCTACTGGATCGGTTCGGTCCCCACCGGATCAGTTCTGTTGTCATCGGTTTGTCATCCATCCGGGGTCTACTGGACTAGAGTCATTTCGGATCGGTCCGGATATACACCGGATCGGTCCGATTTTCTTCCATGTTAACTTTTCTCTTTCATCTTTGACTAGCCATAACTTTTGATCTCGAGATCCGATTTGAGTGTCGTTTCTTCCGATGCTCTTGTGAAATCAAGCACTTCAACTTCCCTTTAGGTGTCGAATTCGAATTCTGGATAGAAATTTACGCTTTTGCCCTTTGACTTATCTTCCTTTCATCATTTCCTTTCTTCCGGTTTCTTTCTCTCTTTTCTTGCACTAAATTCCTGTAAAATTTATCAGAAATACACGAAACTCGAGAAAATTGTTAGAAACAATCAATGGCAATGATATGGAATAAAAATGATTCAATTACCTTGTTCGGAATATCAAAACCACTAACTTAAGGGGCTAAATTCAGAAGAATTTATGCTTAGTCAAATCCCCCTAACTTAGGACTTTGCACGTCCTGGGCAATGTAAAAGAAATTAGTTTAATGCTCCACTCTTGAAAATTATTTTATTGGGATAAAATACCTTTTTCGCGGGCAAGCGATTGCATTTAGCGTATGCAACAATCCTTTAAACCCCTAGGTTACCCTAGTAGGACGAGTTTTATCTCGTGAGGGTTTGCAGTGAATACACCCACAAAATTCTTTATTGACTCAAATAAATATCAAAATACTTAAAAATTGTACAATTTAAACTTTTCGAAAAATAATCACCATAAATTCATATTCAAATGTCTCAAACCATAGCGTGTGTGTGTAAGGCCAAAAATTAAACCTCAAAATTCCACCGGTTGAGCATTACATTACTTTCCGAAAATTCGTTTTGATTCAAATTCTTACGGATGCACTTACAAACGAATCACTCGGATTGTGGCTATTTTCTCGCGGTATGCATGATATAAAGAGTAAATATAATGGACACAAATTCACGCATACAAAATTGAAAAGAAGGAAATATATGGTGAAAAGATCTCATCATCGGAGTACGGTTACTTGGAAATGGGAACATCACCTCTTGTTCACACCATTTAATCTCTCATATTTTCTTTTCATATCTTAGCTCTCCACGCGGTAACCAATTTCGCAATTTGGACTCGGTAAGGACTTTTCGGGTTAAAAAGTGTAAAGGGTAAAATTGGGAATGGACGGAATGTTCGAAATTGGAAAATGTCCTTATGACGTCCATTAGTGCGTTTTCGGGCATTTGCTCATTTTTCTCTTTCTTTTTCTATTTTTTTTTTTTTTTTTTTTTTTTTTTGCTTTATTTTTTTTTTGCTTTATTTTTTTTTTTTTTTGCACTTTTCGGACTTAATGAATATTCCATTTTCGTAATTCCGGGTTATTTGGGTTTTTCGGGTTATCAAACGAAAGGAAAATATTTTATTAGGCTCAAAGTGGGTTGCAAAGGGATAATTTTGTTTTTCACAACTTTTTATGGCTGATATTTTTGGGTAACAAACGAGGGCCTACTTCATTGTCCAAATTGCTAATCACATTACCATATGCATCTCGAGATTAGTTAAGTTTATAGATATATTTAACACGAATTTCGAGACGATATTTCACACATTTCCCATAACCGATCAAAACAAAGGATTGAGATCATCAACGACTTATTAAAACGCTGAAAAGAACTTTGAGTTAATTATAAACTCGGATTGATTTATAAACTCGTAAAAAATTGAAAGGCTCGAAATCTCACCGGGTTTGATCAATCTCCACACTTATTCGTTAAGTCGTCAATTTTCTTTCAATTTCCATCTTCGGTCAATTTTGGCTTAGTGCATTTTGCTTGTTAATAATTTGAGACTTTAAATAGACTAAAAGTGATATTTTTGAAAATTTTAAATTCCAATTTTTATTTATTTTGAAGAAATATATATATATATATATTTACATATATGCGAAGTTTTATGAATACGCACTTGTCATCCCCCCTAACTTAGTGATTTGCATTGTCCTCAATCAAATGGACGAGAGATAAAGAAGACAACATTAAGAGTGCGATAAATAAAACAAGCAAATATCATATTAAAACTGTATATTACAACACAACTGTGGAAACAAAGGATCACAAACATAGTTAATTGAACATAAAGGGGTAGCGGGCATCCTAAGGGGCGGGTGGGGGACGGGAAGTTACGGGAGCAACCGGATCATAAGGATTGTAATAGTAGGGAGGAAGGGGGGCCTCGGGACCCAACTGGAGACGGTACAAGTCAGCCTGCATACGCAGGACCATACTCATGTCCCTCTCATATGAAGTCATAAACCCGTCGAAACGCGTTTCAAGAGAAAGAACGCGCTCAGTCAAACCCGTACCAACCGGTACATAATCCGGATAAGCCGTTTCATCATATTCTTCCTCCTCCCCTTCTTCCATCTCAACATCCTCATCAGCAACGTCCTCTTCCGCATCAGTCTCGTCATCACTCGAATCGCCGTCGCGCCGTGCACGGATTAACTGGATTTGCCTTTCACTTCGAGTGCGGGATTCTTGGCCTAATGGCTTGGGCAAGTTGATAAGATCTTATGGCGGTTCAATCCCGGCATCCTTGATCAAGGAGGTAATGAGACGGCCATAAGGAAGAGGGGCCCGACCCTTTTTGTCATAGGCCACAAAGAGAATATCATTATGAAATGTGCGGGCCAAATTGATAAAAGTTGCATGGTCAAACAAGTGATACATCATTGTAGCTTGACGCGGGCGCATTGCCGAATCATTGGAGATTTGCAAAATGTTGGCATAAATAATGTGAAAAGTGAACCGTGCCTTGTCACATAACCGACCAACAGGAAAGGTTTCGGTAGTCCAAACCGCACCCGGCTCGATTCTTGAGATGCAAATTGCTTTGGACATAACGGGGCCCGGACTGGGATAAGCAAATTCAGCGGGAGTGACCACACCTTTAGACTCGAGTTTCTGGGCCAGAATCTCAAGCGAGAATGGTATCGGTGTCGAATCGACAAATGCTTGAGATTCGAATTCAGCGGTACGGACGAGCGAACCGTAAAATTGACGAACTTCATTCTCCCATACAGCTTCATATGGCTCATGGAAAAATCTGCACCAGCCTCTTGACATGAACATGGCTGTGACAGAATTGGGTAGCTGATCCCAAAGCACTTGACGCTCAATGTGGATTTTTTGGGTTGGACTGAAAAACCGCCGGCACCAATTTGCCTCACTGCGAGAACGGTATTCTCCATTTTCGTCGGGCAGGACTTCAATGGAGGTATATTTCTGGGGAGCAACATGGGTATGGAAAGAGTAGACAGAAAGGGAGAGAGAATAGAGTATACGGAGGTGTGAAGAAAAATGGTGTGTGGGATGGGGTTATTTATAGGTTGGAGGGGTGGGAAATGATGGTGGGAAAGGATGGGGAAGGGGGGTGTACGAATTTAATTTTGGAGGAGAAGGGATTGGGGGAATGAATGTGGTGAGGATCGAAGAGGTGTGAACCTCGGGAAATTGTATTGACTGCAGAATACCGGACCGATCTGGTTTTATAGACCGGACCGATCCGGTCATCCGGATCGGTTCTTTTTATTTTGAGCCGGACCGATCCGCCTTCATCCGGATCGATTCTTTTTTTTTCTGGGCCGGACCGATCCGAATTGCTGAAATCCCATCTTCTCCTACTTTACTTCCATGGCCACTTTTACCCTAATTTTTCCACCTCAACGCTTTTGTAAACTCAATTGGACCTCAAAACTCTCAAAACTTTAATCAATCCCCGAACCACACCCGAGATATGCTGTTGATTCCCACTTCTGGTAGTGACACACAACGAGGATTTCCTAACTAACCTTTCATCCTATGACTACTATATATAACATTCACCCCATACTCGTCGGGGGTGCGACGACCTCACTTTTCTTTTTTAGTCAATCCCCATAAATGGGGTCCGATAACCAGATTGTGTCGGCTTCCTTGACCATCGCTTCCAAATACGGCTTTAGACGATGACCATTGACCTTAAATGTGTTTCTCCCTTTTTTCATCTGCGAGTTCAACAGCTCCATGGGGAAATACTTCTTTCACAAAGAATGGACCTGACCATCGTGAAACAAGTGCAACCTCGAGTTGTAGAGGACTTTTTATCCTAAATGAAACTCGTTTCGTCGAATGATTCTGTCGTGAGCTCGTTTCATTCTATCTTTGGATATTTTAGCATTTTCATACGCATCATTACGAATTTCTTCCAACTCGTTCAACTAAAGTTTACGTGTTTCACCGGCTTTATCCATGTTGAAGTTCACCCTTTTGATAGCCCAATACGCTTTGTGTTCGATTACAACCGGAAGATGACATGGTTTGCCATACACAAATCTAAATGGGGACATTCCAAGGGGATTCTTGTAAGCAGTTCTATATGCCCAGAGCGCATCATTCAATCTGAGAGACCAGTCTTTCCTATTAGGTTCGACTGTCTTTTCCAAGATATTTTTTATTTCCCGATTGGCAAGCTCGGCTTGGCCATTCGATTGAGGGTGATAAGTTGTTCCAACTTTATGGACAACTCCATACTTTCGCATTAGCTTCTCCATAAGCCTATTGCAAAAATGGGTACCATTATCACTGATTATAGCCTTAGGCATTCCGAAACGAGAAATTATGTTTTCTTGAATGAATTTTATCACCACCTTATTGTCATTCGTCTTCGTAGCTATGGCCTCTACCCATTTTGAGACGTAGTCTACAGCGACGAGGATGTATAGAAACCCAAAAGAAGGTGGAAAGGGACCCATGAAGTCAATACCCCAACAATCAAACAGCTCCAAGACTAGAATTGGGGTCAATGGCATCATGTCACGACGAGTAATAACTCCCATTCTTTGGCATCTATCGCATGATTTACAAAAAGTATTCACATCCCGGAAGATTGTGGGCCAGTAGAGACCGCTTTGAAGGATTTTCGCAGCAGTTTTATTTTTGGAAAAATGACCTCCACATGCTTCCGTATGACATAATCGAATTACCCCTTGGATTTCTTCATCAGGTACACATCTCCGGATGATTTGATCAGCACAATACTTAAACAAATATGGATCATCATAAAATAACATGCGTGACCATGTAATGAACTTCCTTCTCTCTTGCGGAGTCCAATTAGAGGGAATAATTCCAGTGACAAGGTAATTGACCATATCCGCAAACTAGGGGAGAGAAGAAGTAGCAAATAGATTTTCATCCGGAAAATACTCGTCTATGGGAATGGAATTAATAGGTACGTCGGACGATAGGCGTGACAAATGGTCAGCAACGACGTTTTCTACTCCTTTCTTATCTTGAATCGAGAGATTAAACTCTTGTAAGAGTAGGATCCACCTGATTAGACGAGGTTTGGCGTCTTTCTTGCTCAAGAGATATTTGAGAGCTGAATGATCAGTGAAACAAATGATGGGCGACCCAACATTGTAAGAGCGGAATTTGTCTAGAGCAAAAACGACTGCTAGTAACTCTTTCTCTGTAGTAGAGTAATTAAGCTGAGGGCCAGATAATGTTCTGCTAGCATAGTAAATAACATGAGCTTTCTTGTCCTTTTTTGTCTAAGAACGGCCCCAATCGCATAATCACTTGCATCACACATAAGCTCAAAGGGGAGAGACCAGTCAGGAGCTTGCATGATAGGAGTAAAAATTAGCATGATTTTAAGTTTATCAAAATCTTCTTGACATGATTTATTCCATTCAAATGGAGTGTCCTTCATGAGAAGATTACTCAAATGTCTAGCGATGGCGCTAAAGTCTTTGATAAATCTCCTATAAAATCCATCATAGCCTAGAAAGGACCTCACATCTTTAAGCGATTTGGACGGGGGTAACTCAGCTATTACTTCAATTTTTGCTCGATCAACTTCAATCCCCCTAGATGAGACTATGTGGCCTAAAACTATGCCCTCAGTAACCATAAAATGGCATTTTTCCCAATTGAAGACTAAGTCTTTTTCCACACATCGGAATAAAACTTTTTCAAGATTAGCTAAACATTGGTCGAAAGATGGACCAAAACCGTTGAAATCGTCCATAAACACCTCAAGACCTTTTTCAATCATGTCGCTAAAGAGACTTATCATGCACCTTTGAAAAGTTGATGGTGCATTACATAATCCAAATGGCATACGTTTATAGGCAAACGTACCAAACGGACATGTAAAAGTCGTCTTTTCTTGATCAAGTACATCCACTTCAATCTGATTATAGACAGAATACCCATCTAGGAAACAGTAGTAAGGATGGCCGCCACTCGTTCAATCACTTAATCGATGAACGGTAAGGGAAAATGGTTTTTTCTAGTTCCAGCATTGAGCTTTCGGTAGTCAATGCATACGCGCCACCCGGTGATGGTGCGCTGAGGTATTAGTTCTCCCTTGGTGTTTTCAACCACGGTCATACCCGATTTTTTTGGAATGACCTGAATAGGGCTCACCCATTTACTATCAGAAATGGGATAGATAATCTCAGCATCTAGCAATTTGATAATTTCCTCTCTTACTACATCTTTCATGGTTGGGTTTAATCGCCTTTGCATCTCTCGCGAGGGCTTCACCTCTTCCTCAAGATGAATTTTATGGGTACAAATCAATGGACTTATACCTTTCAAATCTTCTATAGTCCAACCAAAAGCATTTCTATGCTTCCGTAACACATCCAACAACATGCCCTCTTGCTCTTTTTTTAAACTGGAAGAAACAACAACAGGAAATGTATCATTATCTCCCAGAAAAGCATATTTGACATGCGAGGGTAGTTTCTTCAACTTAAGACTAGGAAATCTATTTTCAGAGGGAATCATGTTTGTCTCCCTCGGAGGTAATTCTTCAAACCGAGAAATCCAGTCAACATCTCTTAATTCCTCAAAACTCACATCTTCTAGTAACCAAGTTTCCAACTCTTCCACCTCACGCTCAAACTCAGTATAAAGGCTCTTTTTCTCACCACTTTGCACTAAACACGCTTCCAGTGCATCTCCTCCTATGATCTTCTCGATGTGCTCATCCACCACTTCTTCAATAAGATCCACCTCAAGAATTTCATCCTCATCACCCATTTGGTTAGTGACATTGAAAATATTGGTCTCGAGAGTCATGTTTCCAAAAGTGAGTTGCATTTGGCCATTCCGTGTATTGATCTAAGCATTAGCAGTGGCTAAAAATGGACGGCCCAATATTATTAGAACATGATTTATCACATGGGGAGCAGGCTCAGTGTCCCAAATGACGAAATCAACAGGGAAGTAGAACGTATCCACTTGAACTAACACGTCCTCCACAACCCCACGAGGCACTTTCACTGTTCGATCAGCTAACTGTAGAGTGATTCGGGTAGGTTTTAAATCACCTTAATCAAGCTGCTTATAGATGGAGTATGGAAGGATGTTCACACTCGCACCTAAGTCAAGCAATTCTTTTTCCACTCTTTTTTCTCCTATGACACAAGAAATTGTGGGTGCACCAGGATCCTTAAATTTTGGTGGTAGATCATTGAGAAGGACCGAGCTCACATTTTGTGCCAAGAAAACGTTCTTCTTCACCTTGAGCCGTCGTTTGACAGTCAAAAGATCTTTGATGACTTTGGCATAAGCTGTAATTTGTTGAATAGCATCAAGGAACGACAAGTTCAATTTTACTTGCTTCAAAACATCCAACACTTCTATACGCGATGCCCCTTTTTTGGGTGAAGCTAAGCGTTGAGGAAATGGAGCAGCAGTTGGTAGTTTGACTTCAATTTCAGATTCAACTCCCTCATCTTTGTCTTTCGTATCCAATGGAGTCTTAGCAGACTCGGAAGTTTTAGATTCCTTGGGAATTTCAGGTTCAACTCCCTCATCTTTGTCTTTAGATTCCTTGGGAATTTTCGGTGCTAGATCAATTACGCGACCATTACGAAGAGTAGTAGCAGCTTGACATTGTTCTGGAAAATCTGATGATGTGGAGCTAACCGTGGGTTGTCCTTGAAATGGAGGTCTTTGGCCTTGAGCTGGGAATTTACCCTTCTCTTGAGTATTTACTGCAGATTGCAACCTAGAGATGCTAGTATGAATTTCAAAGAACATTCGATCATATTTAGCATTGCTCTCTTTTTGAGATTGGATGAATTGATTCAGATTATCTTAAAGAGATCGCCTAGGTGGAGCAACATACGTACCAGGAGGTGGTACCTGCATAGGAAGATGCATCTGAGGAGCCACTTGCTGAAATTGAGGGGGTGGTAGTGTCACATGTGGGTTAGGAGCCATCCCCCCTGTGGTTGTCCATAGTAAAAAGTAGGGTGATTCCTCCACGATTGATTGTATGCATTCCCTTGCTATGCATTATAATTTCCACGAAACCCCCCTATTGCCTCAACTTGTTCAGTGTACATTGCCTTGTATGCAGGGATGGTAGGACATCCTTTGGTAGAATGACCAGCAGCACAAATGGCACACACTTTCTCCTTCCCGGCTTGCACGGGTCCAGCTACTTCTCTCAATCTCACTTCAAGCATGTCTCTGAAATTCTTTTCCAATAGGTCAAATTTTTTATCTAACAAAGTGTACTTGTCCAATGATAGATACCAGACGCAGCAGGCACATTGGACACTTGTCTATTTCTATTTTGACTATTGGGATCAGAAATATCCCATGCTTGGGTAGTCTCTGCTACATATTTTAGATGAGCCTCCGCATCGCTTGTGTCTAACTCCCAAAAAGGTCTTTCGCACATGGTTTGAAAAAGTTGTTTAGATGCTAAAGTAAGGCCTTGATGGAAAAATGAAATCAAATGATGTTTTTCAAATCCATGATGTGGGCAAGCACTAACTAACTCCTGAAATCTCTCCCAACACTTGTCGAAGGCCTCATTCTCATTTTGTCGAAAAGCTTGTATTTGTGCCTTGACAGAATTGGTTTTGTGTTGAGGAAAATTTTTTGAGAGAAACTTGGTTTGCATATCTCTCCAAGATAATACGGAATTTGGGGGTAGCGACCATAACCAAGTTTTAGCTTTATCCTTAAAGGAAAAAGGGAAAATCTTTAACCTGATAACATCTTGTGGGCAAGATTGGTCACCAAACGTCTCACATGCTTCCTCGAACTCTCTAATATGGAGATATGGTTTTTTCGAATCCATTCCGTGAAATGTGGGAAGAATTTGAATCATACCATTTCGAAAGTGGAACTGACCGGCATTATACAGGAGTAAAATGCAACCAGGGGTAACAGTTCTCTCTGGAAATAAATGATCTTTCATGGGAAGATATGGTATCTCTTCCTCTCCAGCACCAATACCAACACTACCGTGCACCGACATATTTCTACCTAAAGATTCAGAATTCACACTTAGTGTTTGACTCGATGACCGACTTGTGATTGAATTGTTAGGCGAAGGAGGAGGAACCCAAAAATGAGGAGAGTCAGTGGTATGAGAATTTTCAGAATTTTCTTCGGCAATAGGATTTTCGTGAACTTGGGTAGAAGATGAATTCCGCATATAAACGCATAAGAGATGAGATGTAAAAAGATTTTTTTTTTTTAAATCACTTGTAGATTAAAATCACTTTCCTAAATTATACCAACTGATGATCCCCGGCAACGGCGCCAAAAACTTGACGCGACTTAGAATTTGTCTCAAAAGTGCGTTTTCTATAGGCTCAAGTGCAAGCCTGTCACGTTAGTAATAATCCGACAAGTCGGGATCGTATCTACAGGGATTAAGAATTGGCACTTTTGTAGGGAAAGTTATTAAATCTTGAAATGATTCCCCCAAAGAAATATAAAGATGATTGATGATGAGAAATTGCAATTGGAATAAAATATACTCAAAGAAAGAGAACCCTAAAAAAATTGTGTAGAAATTAGATTGAAAAGTAAGAGAAAATAGGGTAGGGTACAATCCTTCAAACCTTAACGAATTTCCGTGTAGAACATTAGAATTGTAAATTAAAATTCTTGACTAAATCCAATATTTATAAATCCTAAGCATTACATATATGAAGGATCTAACCCTCACCATATGAAATCAAAGGTAAATATAAAGCGGTGAATGGACAATTACACTTGCAAAACGTTCTTAAACGTCTCAAGTACCTAGGGCAAGAGAGATTAAAAGATTAGCATGTTCATGTAATTTCCTTCCACGATTCGGTTAATATTTAATTTACCCTCTATTTTCTACATAAGTAATTTGCCTCGGAGTGAGTTCATGTACCCCAGCCCTTAAGAATTTAGCTAGACATGATTTGATTAGAAGACAAATTCATACACATAATTATAGACCTACCAAACATTGGAAATAATTTGCAATACAATTGAGATTTAACTAACATAGATACCAAGTAAGAGAATGGAATTGTTATACTTGTATTCAGCAACAGGAAAAGAATTTGAATCCAGAAATTGTTGTCTCTCTCTCAACCTGACAAACTAGGGTTTATAAAAACTCCTTATCAAAGAAAATGAAAATTTCCTAACTTCTGAATTGATCTCTCTCAGAAAGTCTGCCTAGAATGAAGTAGGGCATGGTATTTTATAGCACTAAGAAGCACAAATTTGACAGCCAGAGTTGCTTGTTACGCAAGATTTCACCAGCTATGCACATCAAAATCTTTACAATAAATGCCAGGATTTCGCATGACCGGACCTGTCCGGATAGCCCTCGGATCGGTCCGATTTTTCAGCCACCGAATCGGTCCGGTCTCCACCGGATCGGTTCTGCTGTCATCGGTTTGTCATCCATCCGGGGTCTACTGGACTTGAGTCATTTCGAATCGGTCCGGATATACACCGAATCGGTCCGATTTTCTTCCATGTTGACTTTTCTCTTTCATCTTTGACAGGCCATAACTTTTGATCTCGAGATCCGATTTGAGTGTCGTTTCTTCCGATGCTCTTGTGAAATCAAGCACTTCAACTTCCCTTTAGGTGTCGAATTCGAATTCTGGATAGAAATTTATGCTTTTGCCCTTTGACTTATCTTCCTTTCATCATTTCCTTTCTTTCGGTTTCTTTCTCTCTTTTCTTGCACTAAATTCCTGTAAAATTCATCAGATTTACACGAAACTCGGGGAAATTGTTAGAAACAATCAATGGCAATGATATGGAATAAAAATGATTCAATTACCTTGTTCGGGATATCAAAACCACTAACTTAAGGGGCTAAATTCAGAAGAATTTATGCTTGGTCAATGGTTCGTTTGTAATTCCGAATCATTAGTCCTTAGTTAGTACGAGATGTACCGGGACTTGACAGGAGTGTATGCATGCACCGCAGCTGAGTCTAGGGATGTTGTTTTAGTATATATATATATATATATATATATAATAATAATAATAATAATAATAATAATAATAATAATAATAATAATAATAATAATAATAATATTGTGATAGCTATGTATATATGCTTGTAATATTATCTACTATGGGATAATTATAGATAAAGAAGGTGACGAATTCTTAAATAACTTAAGTATATGAACCCTTAAACAACTTTTGTGAAACTTATACTCGGGGTAGTGTTTATAAGAAGAGTGCATAGTGATGGTACAGAGTGATTTCGGGATATTACTACGGATGATAAAAAGATGGTTTATACCTAAAAACTAGTTATATGAGAATTATATTTAGAGTAGTTGATTAGGCATAAATTCTTTCGAATTTATTCCCTTGATTTAGAGACTTTTAGCACCTCGGACGATGTAAATTATGTTGATTTATCTCGTATATGTGCTATTGACAATTCCTACGTAGTGCCTCGAGGTTTTTTTTTATTTTTCGTGCTTTTTACTGGTATTCTATACAAGTGAAGAGAAGAGAAAACTCAAGAACCGAGAAACCGAGAAAGAAAGAAAGGAAGAAAATTCATAAGGCAAAATAGTCAATTTATATTTGGAGTTCGGATGAGGGACCAAAATGAAAATTAAAGACCTCGTGTCTAAAATCACGTAGGAAGAAACGACGTCCCAAATCAGAAGTTATGGAACTTCGAAGATGAGAGGAAATCAAGAGAAAAGAAGAAAAAAATAATTCAAGAACCAAACCGGTCTGGTCAATTCCAGCAACGAACTTATCCGGGAGGAAGGCAGACTCTGCATAAAATTCGCCACTGAACCAATCCAATCCAATTTCAAAGGTGCCTTGAGGATCTCTGCATAAAATTAAAGACCGAATCGATCCATTATAAAAGGAAAAAAATCAATCCGAATGATTCTAGACCGAACCGAAGATCGCCGCTGGACCAGTTCGGATGATATTTTTTCTGAATTTTCTTTTTCAAATTAAGAGTTTTATCTTGCTCAAACTCTTGTAATTTTCGTAGGGTATTTGATTTAACAAAATGACAGACATTAGGAGGTTTAATTATTATTTGTTTTAAAGGGCTCTTGCATTCAAGAACCCTAGGGTTTAAAAATTTTCCAACAAGTGTTCAAGATTCAATCTTTAAGTCCAGATTTCTTTGTTGCAAGTATTATTTAATTTCTGCTTTTAATTGCTTTCATAGTTTAGTTTAATTAGTCATTCAATTTTAGTTTGCAATTCCTATTTCTAAATTTCTTCCCAAATATTCACACAGATATGAATTTCTGCAACCTTAATTCTGAATGAGTATTTATTTTAATCATGCCGAGCTAAGTTTTTAAGGTTTGGGATGCATGAACCCAATCCGATGTAATTTACATGTGTAGAAAATAGGTTTTGAATTGAAAATTTATTGGTTCGTGTTGTAAAGTAAACACAATCGTAGTAGGCCTTCTAACCTCATTTTCCCTAGGTAATCGAGTGTTTAAGGATGCGATGCGCGTGTTAGCTATTCATCACCACTTTATTCATACCTTTGATTACGTAAGATGCGAGCTAGTACCCTCATATATGTAATGCTTAGGATTAATAAAGACTGGGTTCCATCAACTTTCTAATTCAAAAGCTAGTATTATATCCAGTAAACCTACTAGGGTTCGTGGGATTGTATCCTAAACTATCTTTCCCTTATTCATATTTATTTCACTGCAGTAGTTTATTTCTATGCACTTAGTTTAGTCAGTAGTTTAAATTTCATTCACATTTAGTTAGTAGTCATTTAGTTCACAATTAATCATCTTTTTAGTTTCTTTTCTAGAGTCAAATTAGAGTTAGTCTTCAATTTCTACATCGTCACGATCTTTCTCCTTAGTTCCCGGTGGAGATGATCCCGACTTATTTGATTATTACTTGAGCGACATGCTTTCACTTGAGCCTATATAACACGCACACTAGATACACATTTGTGTTCGCGTCAAGTTTTTAGCGCCATTGCTGGGTAGTTAGGTTGACTTTAGGTTTGTAGATTCAATCCCAAATTTGATTCCAAAAAAAATTGAAAGCCAAAATCAAAAATCCATAAAAATTCAGAAAATAAAAGCCAAAAAGAAATCATCTCTCAAAATTCCTTTCATCAAATATCAAGTACAAACTCCTCAAAATACTCCAATAAGAATTTACGAAAATCCCATCATTGAGTATAATTCCGATAGCCCCCATACCCCTCGCATTCCACAATTCTGGGCTCCACCTCCTACCCCTCTAAACTCCATCACGAGTCACACGCTGAGTCACACTTATAGAACACTGACTGAGGATTTTGAGTCCATTAGAAAGAGAGCCATGTCGGATATCGCTAGTTTTGGTATGGGTGAGGGAAACCTACCGTATCATCCCATGAAGGAACTCCTATTTCCTGAGCGAACTGTCACACCTGGATGCATTCTACTTCCATACAATGCAGGACATATCCATTTCCATAATGAGATGATATAAATTCTTCCAACATTTCAAGACATGGATTAGGAGAAACCATATCTCCATATACGAGAGTTCAAATAAGCATACGAAAGCTTTAGTGATCAAGCTTGCATGCAATATGTCGTTCCCCTAAAACTTTTTCCTTGTTCCTTAAAGGATAAACCTAAGACCTGGCTTTGGTCTTTACCACCGAACTCGATCATATCATGGAAGGATATGCAATCCAAGTTTCTTTCAAAGTTCTTTCCACAACATAATACCAATTCTGCCAATGCTCAAATTCAAACTTTTAGACAACAAGATCACAAGTCATTTGACAAGTGTTGGGAATGATTCCAAGAGTTGGTTAACGTTTGTCCCTATCATGGATTTGAGAAACATCACCTTATCTCTTTCTTCCATCATGGGCTTACTATAATGTCTAAATAACTTATTCAAACAATGTGTGAAAGACTGTTTTGGGAATTAGATGCGAGTGACGTCGAGGCTCATCTTAAGTATGTCGCCGAGACTACTCAAGCATGGGACACATCCGACCCTAATGCCTAAAACCAACCACAACAAGCTTCATCACTCCTGTTGTGTCTGGTCTATACCAATTTAATCATGATACCTTAGTAGACCATCGACTTAATCAGTTTGAGAAAATATGAAATATCTACTCGAGGTACGACTGAGAGAAACTACCGGATCCACCCACGTCGTGAAAGAAAAGGTGTACACTATTTGTGAGGTGGGCCATTCAACAAAGGAATGTACGATAATACCCGCTTACAAAGCCATGATTACCGAGCAAGTAAAAGCAATCAGAGGGTTTAAGGGAAATTTTAACTCCCCCATGGGAACTCGTACAACCCTTAATGGAGAAGCCATCCCGGCTTTAGCTACGGGAAACAACAAGTTGTGTTAAATCCACCTTCACATGTTGCCCTACCTCCACCCCCTCCTCAATTTCAACAAGCGCCACCTATGCAAGCACATATGCAAGCTCCACCTCCAGGCCCATACATTACCCCCCATAGAGGACTCTTGATGACAAGTTAACCCAGTTTATCAAATCTCAAAATGCAACCAATGCCAAGTTTGAGCGCATGTTCACTGATATGCATACAAGCATATCTAAGTTGAAATCTTCGTTGATTGTCCGAGAGAACGGAAAGTTTTTGGCTCAAAGAACTCCTCAAGGTCAAGCCAATGTTATCTCTACATCTTTCGATCAGCAAGAGCAATAACAAGCCGTCACCCCTCTATGTAGTGGGTGAGTCGTTGATTTATCACCTCCCCTACAGGAGAAGCCAAAAGACAAGGTGGTTTCGCCCAGCAGGAAAGAGGCCGAAGATACCACCTTGAATAAGAGTGGTAATAAAGACGTTAGCGAGCCCAAAGTTATTGTGAAACTACCCACCTCCGCTCCATTCCATCAACGGTTGGCCCTGCCTCAAAAGGGTGCCTCCCGTGCAGATGTGCTAGATGTTCTTAAGCAAGAGAAGCTGAATTTTCCATTCCTTGTTTCCATCCAGAAAATTCCCGTCTATGCTAAGTTCATTAAAGATCTTTTGACTATCAAAAGATAGCAAAAGGTGAAGAAGAATGTCTTTCTAGCACAGAATGTGAGCTCTGTTCTACTTAACGACCTTTCACCCATGTTTAAATATTAGGGTGCACCCACAATCTCATGTGTTATTGGAGAACGTATAATTAAGAAAGACTTATTGGATTTAGGTGAGAATGTTAATATCCTTCCCTATTCCATTTATAGGCAAATTGAGTTGGGTGACCTTAAGCCCACATGGATTACTCTCCAATTAGCGGATCGCACAGTGAAGGTGCCTCAAGGATTGTTAAGGACATATAGTCTAAGTGGACACTTTATACTTCCTGATAGACATTGACATTTGGGATAATGATCCCTCCATCCATTCTAGTAACCATGTTCCTATCATTCTAGGCCTTCCATTCTTAGCTATGGCTATTGACTTAATCAATACACGAAATGGACAAATACAGCTCACTTTTGGGAACATGACCCTCGAGATGAACATCTTTATTGTTGGGTGACAAAGATGAAATCCATATGATCAACCTCATAGAGGATGTAACAGATGAGCACATCGAGAGAACCATGGGTGGGGACGCGTTAGAATCATGCTTAGTGAGAGGTGATGAGAGTGAGAGTCCATCACTGAGTTTGAGCGAGAGGTCAAGGAGTTGAAAGCGATATTAGACGAGGGAGTGTCGTTAGAGGAGTTAAGAGATGTTCATTGGGTTTCTAGATTCGAGGATCTACCCCTGAAGGAGTCATGCTTGACCCCCTCCGAAGAGAAATTTCCTACCCTAGAGTTGAAGAAACTGCCTTCTAATGTGAAATATGCTTTTCTAGGAGAGGATGAGAATTTCCTGTTGTTGTCTCGTCTATACTAGATAAAGAGCAAGAGGGTAAGTTGTTGGAAATGTTGAGGAAGCACAAAGGTGCTTTTGGTTGGTCTATAGCGGATTTGAAGGGTATAGGCCCCCTGATTTGTACCCACAAAATCCACCTCAAGGAGGATGTGAAGCCTTCGAGGGAAATACAAAGGAGACTAAACCCAACCATGAAAGAAGTTTTTAGAGAAAAAAATATCAAATTATTAGATGCTGAGATTATCAACCCTATCTCGGATAGCAAATGGGTAAGCAAATTCAAGTCGTCCCGAAGAAGTCGGGAATGACGGTGGTCGAAAATGCTAAGGGAGAACTAATTCCTCAACGTACCACCACCGGGTGGCTTATTTGCATTGATTACTGAAAACTCAATGCCGGAATGAGAAAAACCATTTTACCTTGCCTTTCATCTACCAAATGCTTGAACACATAGCGAGGCAGTGAGCCACCCATAATATTTTCTTCCTTGATGGGTATTTATTATATAACAAAATCGAGGTAGACATACTTGATCAAGAAAACATGACTTTTACATGTCAATTTAGAACGTTTGATTACAAACGTATGCCTTTTGGATTATCCAATGCACCCGCGACCTTTCAACAGGGCGTGCTAAGTCTCTTTAGTGATATGGTAGAGAGAGTAGTTGAGGTTTTCATGGATGATTTCAGCATTTTTGGCTCCTCTTTTGACTAATGTTTATCGAATCTTGAGAAAGTATTATCCCGGTGTGTGGAAAAGAACTTAGTCTTCAATTGGAAAAAATGCCACTTCATGGTTACCGAGGGCATAGTTCTTGGACACATAGTCTCATCTAAAGGCATAAAAGTTGACCGAGCAAAAATAGATTTCATAACCGAGTTTCCTCTGCCTAAATCACTAAAGGATGTGCGCTCCTTCTTGGGCCACGTAGGATTTTATAGAAGGTTTATCAAGGATTTTAGCACCATCGCTAGACCTTTGAGTAACCTCCTTATGAAGGATTCACCCTTTGAGTGGCATGATGCATTCTAAGAGGCTTTCGATAAATTGAAAAGCATGCTAATTTTTGCCCCCATCATGCAGGCTCTGGATTGGTCCGTTCCATTCGAGCTTATGTGTGATGCTAGTGATTATGCGATTGGGGCTGCTTTGGGGCAAAGAAAGGAAAAGAAATAAAGGACAAGAAAGCTCATGTCATCTATTACGCTAGCCGAATGTTAACCAGGCCACAACCTAACTACTCCACTACGGAGAAAGAATTTCTAGCCGTTATTTTTGCTTTGGCCAAATTCCGCTCATACCTTGTTGGGTCGCCCATCAAATTTTTTACTGACCGCGCGACCCTTAAATATCTCCTTACGAAGAAGGATGCGAAGCCGCGCCTCATAAGGTGGATCTTACTCCTGCAAGAGTTCAATCTCTTTATAAAAGATAGGAAAGGGGTAGAAAACGTTGTTGCCGACCATTTGTCACAGCTCTCGTCCGGCGTGCCTAGTGATCCAATACCCATAGACGAGTACTTTTTGGATGAGAAGCTCTTTACTACTTCTTTTCTACCTTGGTTTGTGGACATCATTAACTATCTTGTTATGGGAGTCGTTCCTCCCGAATGGACATGATAAGAGAAGAAGAAATTCATCACTTGGTCCCACATGTTTTTCTATGACGATCCATTCTTATTCAAATATTGCACCGACCAGCTCATCCGAAGATGTGTTTCGGATGAGTAAATTCAAAGTGTAATCCAGTTTTGTCATACGAAAGCTTGTGGAGGCCATTTTTCCAAGAATAAAACGGTCGCTAAAATCCTCCAAAGAGGTCTCTATTGGACCATAATGTTCTGAGATTTGAACACTTATTTCTAATCTTACGATAAATGTTAAAGGATGGGAGCTATGACCCGCCGCGACATGATACCAATAACCTCTATACTAGTCATTGAGTTATTTGATTATCGGGGAATTGAATTCATGGACCATTCCCTTGCTCCTTCTGCTTCTTATACATCCTCGTTGTGGTAGACTACGTCTCCAAATGGTTAGAGGTAATAGCTATCAAGATGAATGAAAACAAAGTGGCGATAAAGTTCTTATAAGAACACATACTCTCTCGCTTCGGTGCTCCGAAGGCGGTCATAAGTGATAACAGCACGCATTTTTGCAATAGGTCGTTCAAAAAGTTAATGAGAAAGTATGGGGTCATCCACATGGTTGGAAGGACTTATCACACCCAAAAAAGTGGACAAGTCGAGTTAGAAAATCATGAGATTAAAACCATCCTTAAAAATACCATCAATCCTACCCAAAAATATTGGTCCCTTCGATTGAACGATATGTTATGGGCTTACAGTACCGCCTACAAGAACCCCCTCAGGATGTCCCCATTTCATTTTATCTATGGCAATCCTTTCCATCTCCCCGTGGAGCTATAGTACAAAACCTATTGGGACATTAAGAGGTTCAAACTACAATCTAGATAAAGCCGATGAAGCTCGTAAGCTTCAATTGAACGAGATATAAGAGATGCGTAATGACACGTATGAGAATGCTAAAATTTCAAAGGAACGAATGAAACTCGCACATAACAAGATAATTCGATGCAAAGAGTTTCATCCGGGATAAAAAGTGCTTCTCTACAACTCTCGATTACCCTTGTTTCCCGTCAAGTTGTGTTCAAGGTGGACATGTCCATTTGTGGTTAGAGAAGTATTCCCCCACGGAGCTGAAGAGTTGGAAGATTCAAAAGGGGAAAATACTTTCAAGGTGAATAGCCAACGTCTCAAATCGTACTTTGAGGCGTGCATTGAAGAAGCCGACACCATTTGGTTATCGGGCCCCATCTATGGGTATTGATTGAGAAGTACGAGAAGGTCATATCTCCCCCGACGCGTATGGGGTGATTCTTGTGTATAGTAGATGTGAGTAGGTTAGGTTAGTTAGATTCGATAGTATAGGTCACATAGGATAGGTGCGGGAGAACGCACGTCGAGATCAAGTCTAGGTTTTCGAAGCAAGCATTGAGATATTTTAGGTCAATCATGCGTAGGTAAAGTTATAGGAGCATACATAATTGAGAGAGAAGAGTGAATTTTGCAATTAAGGGAAGATGTTAATTTCAGGGATCCAGACCAGCCGCTAAGGGTCCAGATCGATTAGTTTTTTAGAAAAAATAAAATAAGTAAGGGACTGGACCGGTCCGATCCTGGTCACCCGGATCGATTCGGCATTTGGGTATTTTTTCTCCTTCCCAAGATTCACCCCCCATTCCCCACCCCCCATTCTTCCCTCCCAATCCGTTTTCCCTCTTCCCTATCCACCCTTTCCCTCCCAAATACACTCCCCCTTCCTTCCAAAACTAACCCTTCCCTCCACCCCTCCACCTATAAATACACACTTATCCTCCCTCATTCCACCACCACTCCACCCAACTCTCTCTCTCCCTCTTCCAGATTTCTACCTTCAACCCACTGTTGTCCCACATGGCCAACTACGCCCACCCTAAAAAATATAACTCCGTCAAGGTCATCAACAACAACAATGATGCATACCGCTTAAATTAAGATCAAATCTGGTGCGAATGATTTTTCATCCACTCTCGGAAGTTGGATATGGAGCGCCAAGTACGCTGGAATGAGATGCCAAATTCCGTCACCAACCTCTTTCTTCCACGGGGTTGGTGTCGTTTTCTTAACGAGCCCCACGGAGAGGTGTGGGCAGCTAAGGTGAGAGCTTTCTATTGATCCCTTGTACGCACTGCTAATTTTTTTTTCGAGGTGTACGTTGACTGCACACGCATTCCATTCTCCCTCGCAGTTCTCAAACAAAAACTAGCAGAAAAGGATATTTCGAGACAAACCCAGTTCACCTATCCAAACAATCTTTCCCCTCTCGACAAAGTCGTTTGCATGTCACGCATAGCAATCGTCGATCTTTGGGGCACCGAAACATTTTTTATGGGCCAGATGAGCGACAAGGCGTGCATCACATTCCAAATCGTATGCGCAAATATTCTTCAAACCTCAAATGATTCGGCTATGCGCCCCCGTCGGGTGAATCTCATATATCATCTTTTTTACCCCACCACCCCGATCCACTTGGCCCATACCATCTACAAAGACATATTTTTTATGACCTTGGGCAAAAAGGGGATCACCCCTTTCCTGTATGCCCGGCTCTTCACATCCATTCTAGCCGACGCGAGAATTGCTCCTCCCACCGAGTTTCCTCACCTTCCCAATCCTCTTGGGCAGGGCACCCGTACCGAAAGTGAGAGGCAACGGGAGATCATCCGAGAACGGATGGCATTTGAGGATGACGAAGATGATGATGATGACGAGACGAAGGCGGAAGATGAGGACAAGAGTGATTCCAAGGAGGAAGAAGTTATGGACACTGGCGTGGTTATGGGAGAGGGTGAAGAGAAGGCATACAATGAGGACGATGATTCATATTTCGAGCCACCGCGAGTAGATTTCGATAAATGCATCATGACACTCGAAGCACGATTCGACGGGTTCATCAATCGATATGATGCAGACCAATGTGCATACCTGTGAGACACAAGCATGTTGCATCATCTCCAAATTTAAATGTATCGCATGACTATGGGTGCACCTCCCACGGATTATTTCTATGACCCATACAACCCTAATGATCCCGGCCCTGCTCACCCTCCACCTCAGTAGCTTATTTTTCTTGGGTTGTTTATGTATTTTTCCTATTTCCTATTTCCACATGTTTGTATGCTTGATATATACCTACGCTGCTTGCTATCGCGGGAGGTTATTTAGGAAAGGGGACAGTCTTATCCTGATGAGACCAATTGGGGGGATTTTAGATTTGGTACCTCGAAACATGGAACCTAGGTATGGGTTATCTGTGAGAATCATAGTGATGACGGTCATATGGGTGCGTAGGTATGTGCGTAGCCCATAGACTTGGAACCATGCTCACCTCCAATATGTGTGATTTATATTTCAATAGTTCGTGAGTGATTCCGAATCATTAGTCCTTACTTAGTACGAGATGTACCAGGACTTGATAGCAGAGTATGCATGCACCGCAGCTGAGTCTATGGATGCTGTTTTAGTATATATATAATAATATTGTGATATTTATGTATATATGCTTGTAATAGTATCTACTATGGGATAATTATAGATAAATAAGGTGACGAATTCTTAAATAACTTAAGTATGTGAACCCTTAAACAACTTTTGTAAAACTTATACTCGGGATAGTATATATAAGAACAATGTATAGTGATGGTATAGGGGGATTTCAGGCTCTTAACCTCGTTTGCCCTAGGTAATCGGGGTGTTTAAGGATGCAATGCGCGTGTTAGATATTCGGAACCACCTTATTCTTACCTTTAATTACGTATGATGCAGGCTAGTACCCTCATATATGTAATGCTTAAGATTAATAAAGACTGGGTTAGATCAACTTTCTAATTCAAAAGCTAGTATTCTATCCGGTAAATGAACTAGGGTTCGGGGGTTTGTATCCTAACTTATCTTTACCTTATTCATATTTATTTCACGGCAGTAGTTTATTTTTGTGCACTTTGCTTATTCTCTACTTTAAATTTCATTCACATTTAGTTAGTAGTCATTCAGTTCACAATTAATCATTTTTTAGTTTCTTTTCACGAGTCAAATTAATGTTAGTCTTCTATTCCTACGTCGTCGCGATCTTTCGTCTAAGTTCCCTGTGGAGACGATCCGGACTTATCGGATTATTACTTGAGCGAAGGCTTGTACTTGAGCTTCTATAACATGCACACTAGATACACATTTGTGGTTGCGTCAATAGTTTAGCGGTACGTTAGGCGTGCACATTAGTGTGCGAAAATCTAGCTTGTGTTTTATATTTTCTTAACAACATCTTTAAATTACTTGCTAAATTGTTTTAAAATATTTTACACTCGAGATCTTGCCCGTCTTTTGTAAAAATCTATTTTCTTGTGTATTATTTTAGGTGCTCATCCAGAGGGACACCAGGGTTAGACCATTGGATCTTTTGACATGTTGCGGTTATTGTGGAAGTTATTGGTCCTCGCATTTAGATGCCTCTACTTCTATCTTTTCAGTTATAGTATTTAGACTTCTCCGTTAGGTCACGTGTCACCCATTCTCAGTTTATTTATCTCAGAGGAACATTGTACTTATTTATTTCAACATTTCCATTTCAGTTGGATTTATTATTATTGGTTTGGATTTTATTTTACGAGGACGATTATTCTTGTTTATTATATTCTATTGGATGATGCTTATTCCTTAGTTATTTATTCATGAAAATGGTTAATGTTTTAATAGTTTAAATTAATGGACTTAAAATAATTCAATAAAATGTTTTAACACTAGCTTAATTAATTATTAGGTGGTTAAATAGAAAATTATTTTTTGACAGTGATGCTAAGAATGGACCAAATGGATATTCTATTTTAAATTTTATAAAGGACTGGCCAACCAGTATTTAATTGGACAGGATGTCACCGGTGGTATCATAGCATCAGGTTCTAAAGTCTTTTTGGATCTGTATGGCTTACTATGCTTTCAGCTTAGCGTTCCTTGATATAAATCCCTATTTTTAGGATTATTGCATTCTTGCTTATGTGATTACGTCTTCAGCTATCTAAGATTTAATAACTGTGGACTTATAAATTCCTTCTCATTTCAGATGCCTCCAAGACGTACACCAATGGACATAAATTCCCAACCCGAGCCCCAACCCGCACAGACTCAGGGTATGATTAACGCTGCAGAGGTAGATGCCATTGTTACCCAGGTAGTTAATGTCGCATTATCTGTGGTTCAGCATGCTCAACCACCGGTATAGGTAGTAGCACCAACTCCAGTACATGTGTTCCCTTTTGTTTGGGAGTGAGTCAGAGATTCCTTTTAGAAAGCACCCCCATAGTTCCAGGGGATTTCAGATGTTGTGGTAGCGAGCCAGTAGAAGAAGGATATCCATCGACACTTGAGGATGTATGAGTGCTCGAAGGTGTAGAAGCAGGTACTAACTAATTTCAAGCTAGTGGGAGCAGCGCTAAAGTGGTGGGAGTCCACTACTACCGCAGAGGAACGCAATTCGATGAGTATAATATACTTCTGGGTGCGGTTTAACTGCAAATATTTTCCTTCCGCCGTCCAGACTGAGATGAGGAGGAAACTACTTGACCTCACCCAGGAGGGGAAGACTGTGGCGGAATACGAGGAGGATTTTACTAGGTTGGTGAACTTGGTACCAACAGAGGTGCCCACTGACGAGAAGAAAATTCAGATGTTCATGAATGGTCTGACCTGGAGGATTCGACAGCATCTTCTGGGTAACCTTTCCTTACAGTCCTACACATATGTACTTAATGCAGCTTTGTAACACTATCAGGACCACCGCTTCCATGTCAAGGGGAGAAAACATGGAGGGGAGTCCAGCCAGCAGGGCGTGATTGGTGGGGGTAGTGCCAGCGGGGCACAAGCAGCTCAGGGTCAGTAGAAGTAGGGTGAGCAGGGCTCCCATCAGGGAGATTCTACTAAGCAATTCAGATCAATTAGTTTTTTCCAGGGACAGAGAGGTTTCAGGCATGGCCACCAGGGCTAGTAAGGACAACAAGGCCACCTGGTCCAATAGCAGTTTTAGCAGGGCCATCAGGCCCAAAGGAGAGGTAGCAACGTCCAATAGGGTCGAAGTCAGCAGGGTTAGGGGGAGGAAACTTTGTCAGTAGGTGTTTCGTTTGTGGCAACACTGGTCACAAATGTCAAGAATGTCCGCAAAAGGATAAGGCCCCGCAGCAGCAGTTGGGTGCTCGTCAGGAGCCCCAACGATTGATATTCCCAACCGCTCTCCCAATGCCAATGCCATTTCCATCTTTTCCTGCCATTTCAGCAGCCCCGATTCAGTAAGGACAACTTCAGTGTTGTCATATTTACAACAACCACCAGGCAAAATCTCCACAATCTCCACTCGCAATTGAGGGTATATTTTCTATCCATGGGTCTATAGGGCATATTTTATTTGATACAGTAGCCTCACACTCGTTCATAGCCACTAGTATTGCACGGGCCGCAGGGTTGTTAGACACGACTGACAGTACAATGAATTGTGTACACTCACCGCTGGGTAATGGGTCATTGATTTTCTTTATATGACGGGGTGTAGGTATAGTGATTGGGAGTCTTATTTTTCCTACCAATATGATTGTTTTAGACATGTCTTTTGGGATGGATTGGCTAATCGCGTATAGGGACATGATTGATTGATTTAGTATTGGATCATTATTTTCGCTATCCCTAGTTAGAAGATGTTTATAGTGGTGGTACCTCGCCTCGAAGGAGGATCCTCCAGTCGCTTATTTTTTATAGAGGATAAGACCTCTATGGGAGTTGCAATTTCCCTTGATTCGATTCCAGTTGTTTGTGAGTATGTCGATGTATTCCAGGATATACCTGGACTACCGCCGAGTAGAAAGATATAGTTCGTGATTGATTTACCAACGGGCACATGGTCGATAGCTCGTGTATTCTACCGTATGGCTCCTATGGAAATAAGGGAGCTACGTGATCAGACTGAACAACTGTTGGGATAGGGTTTCATCAGGAGGAGTACCTCACCTTTGGTTGCCCTAGTTCTTTTTTTAAAGAAGAGGGATGGATCCTTGCGATTATGTGTGGATTATTGGGAGTTAAATAAAGTCACGATACGGAATAAGTATTGATTGCCTCGAATTGATGACTTGTTCAACCAGTTGAGAGGAGCATCATTCTTGTCAAAGATACATTTGAGATCAGGATACCATCAGTTATGGATCAGGGAGAAGGACATGTCTAAGACTGCCTTTCTGATGAGATAGGGATCCTACAAAGGTCGAGTTATGCCGTTTGGGCTAACTAACGCTCTGGAAGTATTTATGAACTTGATGAACAGGGTGTTCAGAGAGCTCTTGGATCAGTTTGTCATAGTCTTCATGGACGACATCTTGATTTATTCACGGACCGAGGAGGAGTATGTAGAGCATCTACATAGGGTTTTGGAGACTTTACAGGAGATTGAGTTGTACGTTAAGATTGAGAAATATTGGTTCTCTCTGCGAAAGGTACAGTTTTGGGGCTATATTATATCTGAGAAGGGGATATCAGTGGACCCTAGAAAAGTGTCAGCGGTGAGGGAGTGGGGACAGCCCACGACACCAACAGAGGTGCGGAGCTTCTTGGGGTTAGCCGATTATTATAAACGGTTCATTCAAGGATTCTCGAAGATTGTGGGTCCGATGACTAAGCTGGCTCGTAAGGGCGTACCGTATATTTGGGATGATGCGTGTCAGTTTGTGTTTGATGAACTCAAGGACAAGTTGACTTCAACAGACGTACTAGCGCTCCCTAGGGTAGGAGTGGAGTACCTTGTTTACACTGATGCATCATTACAGGCGCTTGGTGGAGTACTATAGCAAGAAGGTAAGATATAGATTATGCTTACCTCAAGATTAAGTCTCACAAGAAGAATTACCCCACCCACGGATTGGAGTTAACAACAGACCTTTTGCACTTTGGATTTGGAGACATTATCTCTTGGGAGAGAAATTTAACATGTTCACAAATCATAAATCACTGTAGTACTTATTCCCTCAGAGAGAGTTGAATATGCGCCAGCACAGGTGACTTGAATTTGTGAAGGACTACCAGTTTGAGATCCAGTACGACCTGGGGAAGGCTAATATAGTTACTGATACGTTAGGATGTAGGCTAGTAGTTGAGGTGGCTGAGGCGTGGAAAGTAAAAATGGAAGGAGTTGGGACATCAGGATGCAGTGGCCCAATCATTCATGTCTGTTATGACAGTTACACCCCAGATTGTGATAAGGGTTGTATAGGCCCAGGCAGCTGATCCGTTTTGTCAGGGAGTAAAGTCTTATTCGATGACTTCTGAGGGAGGCTTGCGCTTCAATGGACGTCTAGTCATTCCAGAGGGGGGAGGATCTGCAAAATGCAGTGATGATAGAGTCACGTGGATCTCGATTTGCGATACATCCCGGCGGGGATAAGATGCACCAAAATATGAGGTGATAGTATTAGTGGAGTGGAATTAAGGGAGACATTGCTGAATTCGTCTCAAAGTGTGCCACCTGTCAGTTTGTTAAGATGGACCATCAAAAATCGGGAGGGCTTCTTTAGTCATTGGAGATCCCGATGTGGAAATGGGAGAGCATTTCCATGAACTTTATCACAGGGTTACCTACTTCTTAGAGGGGTCACTATTCCATATAGGTGATTGTGGATCGATTGACAAAGGTAGCCCACTTTTTACCAGTACGAATGGATTACACGACAGGTCAGTAGTCCATATATTCATCACCGAGATTGTGAGATTACACGGAATGCCCCTTGATATCGTGTCATACCGGGATAAGATTTTCGTGTCTCACTTTTTTGAGAGCTTTCAAGAGGCTATGGGAACCGACTTGTTATTGAGTACAGCTTACCACCTGAAGACTAATGGGCAGACCGAGCGAACTAATCAGATGCTGGAGGATATGTTGCGTATGTGTGTCATTGATTTTGGGTGAGGTTGGGAGGAGTACCTTCCACTGGTGGAGTTTGCTTATAATTACTCCTATCAGTTCAAAATTGGCATGGTACCATTTGAGGCGTTGTACGGTGGGCCTTGTAATTCTCTTGGTGTTGGTTAGAGGTGGTGGACAACAAGATACTAGGGACGGAGTTAATACAGGACACGATAGCTAGGATTGAGATGATTCAGAGTCGTATATGGGTAGCTCAGGACTGGCAAAAAAGCTACGTCGATGCCAAGCGATTCTTTTGGGAGTTCACTATGGGGGATCAGGTTCTTCTGCGAGTATCTCCTATGAATGGGATAATGCGATTTGGGAAGAAGGGGAAGTTGGCACCGAGGTATGTGGGGCCATTTCACATTATTGATAGGACTGGACCGGTTGCATACAAATTGGGAATACTCGAACACTTTAATCGTTTACATGACGTGCTCCATATTTCTTCACTTAGACGATGTCTTTGAGATGAGTTGGCTCACACCGATATTGCGATGGAACAGATTGATTTACATCCTGATAGTTCATATGAGAGAGGCCGGTGTCTATCCTAGACCATAGTGAGAGGATATTGGGGTCTAAGGTAGTGCCACTTGTGCTCGTTCACTTGGAGCCCAATAATATAGAGGAGTCTACTTGGGAGTGCGAGGATGAGATGCGCGAGAAATACCCAGAATTATTTTTATCAGGTATACTATCTTTTTTCGAATTTCGGGACAAAATTCCATTGTAAGGGGGAAACTATGTAACACCCCGTATTTTTATGATTTTTACATATTGGATTATTTAAATTAAATATGAGAAATTAATTGATAATTAATCCGAATTTAAATAAATATTAACTAGCAAGATAAGAGTTTGTAAGGACATATTTCTCATGTCCATTATCTTACATTTGTATATGTCATACGCTGTTACATTTGGCACATCTTTGCACGATCTCACACGATGGTCTCAATCCGAATTCTGGGAATCAAGCATTCATCGTCTCCATCAAGTATCCCACATCTGCCTCAACGACTTCACGTTCCATGTTTTTAGGCTCGTAATGCAAGTGGTACGCAAGAGAAGTCAAAACAGTGAAACAAGGCACGATATGGAAGTTCAAGATCAATTTGGTAATTTTACAATCACCGTCCGGAGGTCCGGTCAACTGTAAAGTTGAAAATCTTGCTGCAAGGAAGATACTGGAAGAAATGTCACCTCAATCCGAACTACAGCGAACAAGTTACGGCCTTTTGAAAATGGAGAAATTTTCAAGAAAAAGACTTGGGAAAAATGCTTAGTGTTTAAGTTCCTCAGGCCAGCGATTTTTTCCGAACCGAGGGCCAAACCGATTCGAAGGGCGAACCGGTTTGCAGGAGACCCGAACCGATTTGGGGTACCTGTACGCTGGATAAAATTTCAGTGTTTTTAAAACGTGGAACTCTTCATGTGTTTCCCTATAAATACCAACTTCGGGGGAGTTGTTTTTCAAGACTTTAATAGACGAATTTAAGAGTCCAAATACCTCAAGTATTCACCTTTATGAGTCCCTAGACTCATGTTTTGATTCACACAAACTTTGCCAAAACTTTTTGAATCCATTTGCAACCCAAGTACACATTCGTGTGTCTGTTCATACTCCTGTGGAGAAGACCGTTCTTTTTCTTCATTGCTGCCCTCATGGAAAGGGAAACTTCCAGTCGCCGACTACAGATCCGACACCTGCGGGTAACTCTGTGTCACTGTATTTTCATTGTAATTCGAGAATTTGTATGTTACAATATTATAATGAAAATAAATGATTTTGCCCATTTGGGGGATTTTTCCTCACATATGTGTGTTTGAATGTTCTTGCATGAGTTATCATCTTACTCAATCACATATAGTTGCCTGTTTAGGATTTAATTGATAAAAACTGCATTTAATTAAATAATATCTCTATTTGAACGCAAGCGCACTCTTTCAAATTGGTATCAGAGTAGGTTACGCTAATCTATCGCGTATTCCTAATTTTCCGCAAATTTTTTCTAAGATATCAATTTTCTGAAAAATTGATTTTTGAAAACAAATGTGTTTATAATGGAGAAGTTATATAATAAAATGTCAGTTTTTGACGGGACAAACTATGCATATTGGAAAGCCCGCATGAGATCTGCATTAAAATCCATTGATGAACGTGAATGGATTTTAGTTGAAAGAGGGTGGATACCTCCCTCCGTCACTGTTGAAAATGTGACCAATTTAAAACCGGTCACCTCTTGGACTGAAGAAGAATTTAAATGGTCATTTTTTAATTCTAAGGGTCTAAGTGCTATTTTCGGGTCTGTCACACCTGATGAGTTCAAACGCATAATGACGTGCACCACGTCAAAAGAAGCATGGGATGTTTTACAACTCAGCCATGAAGGAACTAATGCTGTGAAAGAGCCTAAATTGCAAAATTTAACAACTCAATTTGAAACTATCACCATGCATGAAACTGAATGTTTTGATGATTTTTATGCTAGGCTATCTGACATTATTAATACTAGATTTAATCTTAGTGAACATATTCCTAATGCTAGAGTTGTTAAAAAGATTCTTCGTTCTCTCCCTAAGCGTTTTATCCCTAAAGTCACTGTGCTAAATTCTATGGGTAATTTAAATACGCTAAAATTGGAGGAACTTGTAGGAGACTTGCAAACATATGAAATTGATATGTTTCCTAAAACTCATAAGTTTAAAGATAAGGGAATTGCACTTAATACCCAAGGGAGAAAGAGTGAGGGGTTGGCAAGAAAGAAGGTAGAGTCATCTAGAAAGAGAGAGACTGACACGTCAGATTCTGATTGTGATTTTGATCTAGATGATTTAGCCCTATTTGCTAAAAATTTCAAAAGAATTCTCAAATTCAAGAAAAATGACAATTTTAAAGATAAAAAGAAGTTTGAGAAATATAAGTTTGAAAAGAAAAATGTAAAGGTTTTTAAAGATCCTCCTAAAAAGGAAAGTGAGAGATGCTTTGAGTGCGACGATAGGGGTCATAGAGCTTTTGAGTGTGCTACTAGTATGAACAGAGAAAAGGGAAAAGTTGTCCTTAATGCTACCCTTAGTGACGACAGTGAGGTCAAGTCGGTGGATTCTGGAGATGAGGCACCGCATGAGTGTAACTTCACCGCATTCATGGCTAGTCATGTGAGTACTTATAGTGCTCCTCACGACGATGAGGATGCTGCTTCACAGGGACACCTTGACAGTGAGAGCGATGTAAGTGAGGGGGAGGATGACACAAGTGAGAGTGAGAGTGATCTTCAACGCGCCTACCCCGAGCTATATTCTGAGTCTTTTAAAACAAAAAAGCGCAACAAAGCGTTAGTTCTTAGGATCACCGCTTTAGAGGAAGACTTAAGAAAAGAGAGATAGAGATAGAGAGAGAGTCCTCCACCTGCACTACCTTAAGATAGAGGGAGTCTTCCTGTGTTGAGAAAGAGAGCCTGTTTAGAGAGAGAGAGAGTTATTTTGAGAAAGAGAGAGGGGACTTGATTAAACAAGCAGCTAGTCTTACGAGTGAGCTCCATTCCTCCGTGGAGACTAGGAAGAAACTTGAAGCCCTTGTTGCCTAGCTCACTCATGATCTTGAGAGAGTTCAGGAAGTCAAGGTTCAAATCGAGGACAGATCTGGAAAGATGGGAAAGATGCTCCTCAGCCCCACTTTAGGTTTTGGTGATCGGCAGGGAATTGGTTATGATGGTGCCTCCTCGTCCCAAATTGCACCGGGACCAGATCTTGAGTTTACTACGACTCCTTACGGCCATCGTCAAAAATCTCGAAGGAGAGTCAAACCAAGGTCCGCCTTTGACTGTGTTCTTTTGTACATATTGCAAAAGAAAAGGCCACCTCAGGGAGTTTTGCTATAGTATGGGTCAGACACGATGTACTACTGCTCTGCCTCAGCATACTGATGATTTTACCAGTCTGAGAGAGCGAGTTGAGTATTTAGCTGCCACTTCTCAGAGTTTGATGGAGGAATTCCGACGGATGTCTTTACCATTAGTGAATGCTTCTCACATTCCGGCTAAAACCAACAACAACAAAGGTAAACAAAAGGTTACCACTTCTTGGGTACCTAAGAAAGATAACAAGGCCTTTGTTGTTCATATAGCTCTCAAAGCACATAATACCTCACAGTGGTATTTTGATAGTGGGTGATCGAGACATATGACAGGTGATGCCTCATTTTAACGTCTCTTGAGGACTATCAGGATGGCAGAGTCACCTTTGGAGATGGGAGCAAGTCTAGCATTGTAGGACATGGTACTATAGAGTTACCAGGTTTTCCTAAGCTTGAAAATGTTTTGTACGTCAAAGGTTTGAAAGCAAACCTTCACATCATTAACCAGTTGTGCGATGATGACTTTGCCGTAAAGTTTGATCGGGATGCTTGTAAGGTCTATAATCAAGCCGATAAACTTTTAGTGCGAGGGGTGAGGACAAAGGATAATTGTTATGGGACTGAGCCCACATCCTCACTTGTCTGCAACAGCGCCAAGATCACTCCTATGGATCTGTGGCACCAACGTCTAGGTCACGTGAACGTTAGAGATTTGACACGTTTAGCCAAAAAGGACCTAGTACGTGGCTTACCAACTCTTGAAAAGTCAAATTCCACGGTTTGTGGACCCTGTCAGTTGGGAAAGCAAATTCGGAGCCCTCATAGGAAGTTGCATTCCATTACCACCTCCCGAGTACTTAAGATGATTCACATGGATCTTATGGGTCCTACTCATACTGAGAGTTTGGGTGGTAAGAGGTGATCCTCGTGATGGTAGACGATTTCTCCAGATATTCTATTATAGGTTTTCTAAGGGAGAAATCCGATGTTGTTGAGTTTTTAACGACCAAGTGTCGTGTCCTGCAAAATCAACATGGAGTCACTATTAATAGGATATGTAGTGATAACGACACTGAATTGAAGGAAGCAAAGGTAGATCTTTATTGTGATAGCCTTGGGATCAAACATGAGTTTTCTGCTATGAAGACTCCTTAGCAAAATGGGATTGTTGAGAGAAAGAATAGAACGATCCAGGAAATGGCTAGATTCATGCTTCTAGGTCGTATGGTTTCTAGGAGACTTTGGGCAGAGGTGGGGTCTACTTCATGCCACACGGTGAATAGGGTTTACCTGCGTCCACACACCCTTCAGACGCCTTATGAGTTGTGGACTGGAAAGAAACCCAACCTTGCATATTTCCGTGTCTTTGGGAGTAAATGCTACATCCTACGGGATAGAGAGTAATTAGGAAAATTTGACTCCCAAAGCTATGAGGGAATACTATTGGGATATTCATCGAATAGTAGAGCATACCGGGTTTTTAACCTGAAGATCTCTAAGGTCATGGAATCAATAAACGTCACCATGCAAGATGACGAACCTCCGACGGTTATTGATCCTAACCTTCAATGTGTGGATGAGGACTTCTCTGGCAGTGATTTACTTGTCCCTCACCCACACATTATGGACCCTACTCCTGTGTTAGGGGACACACCTTCTTGGGTTTGCAAGGGTCATGACCCTTCTTCCATTGTTGGTGATCCCACTCTTGGGGTCAAGACTCGTGCTCAGCTAGAGAACGTTGTTAGCCACTTTTGCTACACGTCCAAAGTCGAGCCCAAGAATCACAAAGAAGCACTCACTGATGAACACTGGATATATGCTATATAGGATGATTTGCTTCAGTTTAAAAAGAATAATGTCTGGGAACTAGTCCCCTGACCTAGTGAGACTAATGTGATAGGTACCAAGTGGATATTCAAGAATAAAATGGATGAAAATGGTACCATAATTAGAAACAAGGCTAGGTTGGTCGCTCAAGGCTACACACAAATAGAGGGTGTAGACTTTGGGGAGACATTTGCCCCTGTTGGGAGGCTTGAGTCCGTTCGCTTACTACTCGCCATCGCATGTCATCTGCGCTTTAAGTTATATCAGATGGATGTCAAGAGTGCCTTCCTGAATGGCATTCTACAGGAGGAGGTTTACGTGGAACAACTGAAAGGGTTTAAAGACCCTCAGCACCCGGAGCACGTCTACTATCTGAGGAAAGCCTTGTATGGTTTGAAGAAACCACCCCGTGCTTGGTACGAGAGGCTTTCTTCTTATCTCTTAGCCCGTGGCTTCAAGAGAGGGGGAGTTGATATGACGTTATTCATCAGGAGAGATGACTGTGATATTTTGGTTGCCTATGTCTATGTGGACGACATAGTCTTTGGATCCACGTGCTCTCAACATGCTCATCACTTTGAAGAGGAGATGAAAAGTGAGTTTGAGATGAGCATGGTTGGTGAGATAACTTTCTTCCTTGGTCTCCAGGTTCGTCAGCTAGAGGATGGGATGTTCATCTCCCAATCCAAGTATGCTAGAGACCTAGTGAAGAAATTTGGTTTAGACTCCGCTAAGCATGCTCGTACACCTATGAGTACTTATGTCAAGCTTAGTAAGGACACTTCAGGCAAGGACGTAGAGCAAACCTTGTATCGGAGTATAATTGGTAGTCTTCTCTACTTGACTGCCAGTCATCCCGACATTGCCTTTAGTGTTGGAGTCTGTGCGCGATATCAGGCGTCCCCAAAAGAGTCACACTTACTCGCTCTAAAATGATTATTAAATACGTGAGTGGAACTCTATCATATGGTATTTGGTATTCCTTTTATACCAATGATCGCTTATCCACCTATTCAGATGCCGATTGGGTCAGGGATGTAGATGGTTGTAGGAGCACTTCTGGTGGGTGTTTCTATTTTTGTTCTGGTCTTGTCTCATGGTTGATCAAGAAGCAAAACTCTATCTCTTTGTCCACTGTGGAGGCTGAGTACATTACCGCAAGGAGTTGTTGAAAGAAACTCTTATGGATGAAGCAGATGCTGGAGGATTATGGGATTTCACGGGACACCATGACTATTTCCTGTGATAACACGAGCGCGATACACATATCTCGCAATCCAGTCCAGCATTTGCGCACAAAGAACATCAGGATATGCAAGCACTTCATACGTCAGTTAGTTGAGGAGAGAGTCGTATCCTTGAGTTTTGTCCCCACCGACCGTCAGTTAGCCGATATTCTCACGAAACCTTTAGATGCCCTTAGATTCGAGAGTCTTAGGAAGTCTTTGGGGATTTGCACAGTTGACTGAAGGGTTGGTCCGTGTCTAGCATATGATGCATTTCTCGTATCATCTGATGCCTATTGCTAGATTGTATCATTTATTTTGTTTTATTTTGCTTTTTATTTTTTTTGAAAAATCCAAAAAGATTTCCTTTTATAAAAAATTTAGAAAAGCTCAAAAAGATTTTACTTTGATAAAATTTTGAAAAATCCAAAAATATTTTTGTAATTTTTTTTGCACCTTTTATGGATGAGCATTTAAGATAGCCAAGTCACAATTTCATTCCATTTATCCACGTGACTGTTTGATAGAGATTTGAGACGCTACATCATTTCATCCATGTGCTTTACATTGTTTGGAGTCTTTAAGATGTGATTAGTGATATCTTTCTACATGTTTGACTCCTATCTCCTTTATTGCACACATGCACGGATATATTTGATTATTGTACTTGTCTATCACATATTGGCTTGAGTGTTTCCATCTCAATTCTGTCTATACAACGTCCAATATGCGATAAAACTTGACAAGATTGGAATGCATGTAAAAATCGTTTTGGTGAGACTGTGTGTTTATTTGAAAACGGGGAAGGACCTAAAAAATTGAGGAATTTTATTATCCGGGGTCCAAAGAGCCCAAAAAAATTAAAGGCAATAAAAAGCAATACATGCCAAATATGGGCCATTAGGTTTCACCATCAATTCTCCAAAGTTTGAGAATTTAGATCGGCTCTATACAAAATATAAATCTGAGGGAGGTTGGTTGGAGAATATAAACGGGTTTGCACTTCCTTGAAAGTCCTGAAAAAGCATTAAATCGTTTTGGACGTTATTGGTGTGGAAATCATTTTTAGCTTTGACTTGTTGATTTGATTGAGTCAATGTCTCATATTTCCATCTCTTTACACCAAAGGAAGATTTTGAGTTCATTCGTTAGGAGTATCCGATATTCATCGTGCACATATGTCATGTTTTTATGCATTGATTTTCCTATTGAATTTGTTCACACCCATTCTTTTGCGCTATCATCGACTTGGTTATTTTGTCCTCGTTCATGGTGTGTTTCTTTGTTTATATTTTTTGTGTGAAAAAATTTGAAAAATTCAAAAATAGTAAGTTTATTACCTTGTGAAATTCTCCATGTACATCTATTTCTGCTTCTCATATCTGTTTATTTGTGGACATCATAAAAAGGGGGAGAAAGAATTATCATATAATGGGGGAGTCTTTTAGATTTGTCATATGCTGTCATTGCAAATTGGTATCTATGTTTATCTCATTTCAAGCTCGATATGTCACTTGGTATCTGCTTTATCTCATGTGTGTAGGTAACATTGATTTCCACACCCTAATGAGAAAAGCTTTGAAAGTTTTGAAGACTTGAAGATGATCAAACGATGAAGAATTATTCATTTGTATCTTTCCAGTTTTGGGTTCATGGAAGGGTAGATTTGTATAGGCAATTGTGTTATTTGATAATTCGAATTTTTTATGTATGTACCGGCATAGACATAGGGGGATATTTGTAAGGACATATTTCTCATGTCCGTTATCTTACATTTGTATATGTCGTATGCCGTTACATTTGGCACGTCTCTACACGATCTCACACAATGGTCTCAATCCAAATTTTGGAAATCAAGCATTCATCGTCTCCATCAAGTATCCCACATCTGCCTCAATGACTTCACGTTCCATGTTTTTAGGCTCATAATGCAAGTGGTACGTAAGAGAAGTCAAAACAGTGAAATAAGGCATGATATGGAAGTTCAAGGTCAATTTGGTAATTTTACAATTACCGTTCGGAGGTCCGGTCAACTGGAAAGTTGAAGAGCTTACCGCAACTAAGATACTGGACGAAACGTAACCTCAATCCGAACTATGGTGAACAAGGTATGGCCTTTTGAAAATGGAGAAATTTCCAAGAAAAAAGACTTGGGAAAAATGCTAAGTGTTTAACTTCCTCAGGCCAGCGATTTTTTTCGAACCAAGGGCCAAACCGGTTCGAAGGGCGAACCGGTTCGTAGGAGAACCGAACCCTAGTTTCACCTAAACCGTTTAAGATCCAAGTTTCATCCTTATAATCTTGTTTAGGATCTCATATTTGAGCACCGTTGTTTGATTACTTTTAATTTGTTGATTATGGTTTCATAAGGTGGACTATGTGTTGAGGTGATAGTTCACTAACCTAGATCGATGGATACCGGGAGGTGTGAGGGGTATTCGTGGGTGGATTCCTATGTGTTGCTCTGAAGAAGGTTGAAGGAATGAATTTAGCATCATGGCTTGAATGAGTTGAGTTGGTTGTGTAAATCTTTTGTTATTCTCTTGTAATTCTTAGATTATATTGAATTTTTGTGGTTGGGTCATTCATGGTTTCTCTTATTGTGGGTTTTCCTCGTACATCAGTGTATTTTATGATTTCTGTATTTTACTCTTGCTATACTCACCTAGATGCGTGTTTTAGGGAAAGATGAATTGGATGAACTATTTTTCACAACACAAATGCAAAGTTAAAATCGATTTAATTAATGTTGACGAATTAAAAATTATTGTGTGTTTAACAATCAATATAATCCCTTAAAGTGTGGTATCACTTTTAAATTGGTATCAAAGAGGGTGTTTATAAGTTTTTCAGGCATAACTCTTGGAGGTTTTTATATGGAGGGTCAATCAATGTCTAGGCCACCTTTGCCTGATGGGTCTAATTACGCATACTAGAAATCACGTATGAAATCTTCACTTAAGTCCATTAACGAGCATATATTTTAATACTCCATCATTTTAATGCATAATTGAATGAATTAAATTATTAAACTTTAATTATATGAAGTGACTTGTGATGTCACTAGTTATAATTATTATATTTCATTTAGTTTATGTGTATATATTTTTATCAAAATTAGAATCAGACTTAATACACGGCAATGAATTAATAGTTATTTAATAAATAATTTAATCATTGATTTTGGACTTGTAGCGTGTACTGGATTAAGATGTTTAGTATGGTAGTTCAGGTTGACTTTTGGGACATGTAGAATGTTCAGTTATGACTTATAGTGTTGGTTTTTAATCCTATGGGTTGGTATATAACTTGGGCCAGGTTTTGAGCGTTTAGAATAAAAATTGGGATCATTTGGTCGGGTTTTAGATTATGCCTAAGCCTAATTTCGTGAACGGTAGGTTATTAGAGTGGTTAGACTTAACCTAAACACATATTATACCTTTAAAGAAAAAACTTAGAGACTAGAGAAAATGAGACAACTTGGAGGAAACTGAAATAAGAAAAATTAGGGCATTGAGCTTAGAATTCACCTTTTGAATTTGAGGAAAGTTTACTTTGTATGTGAATATCATTGTTTTTGGTGTTATAATATACTTATGTAATGGAATCTAAAGATAATTGTAAAGAAATCTTATTTAACTAATTAAATTACTAATTTCAGAAATTATCCAATTGATTAAGTTATGTTATCATTCAAATTCATAACATAATATAAAAGTGATAGGAATCCATATAAAATTGAATTAGAATTGTTGAAAAATTATCAGAACTATATTCTATTGTGTTAGTTGATCAAAATGGCCTCAATGATTTCGCAAATTGATTGGTAATTTGAGTTAAATTGGTTAAATATGAAATTCTAGGGCACTTGAATGATATGGGAATTTATACCATTATATCTTATTGGAATCATGTACAAAAAACTTAGATATAAGTTAGAAGTGATTTTGAAACACTTATATATGAATATAGTTGGGTTTTGTGATGATTTAGGAGCTTGGAAGTTTGTTAATGGAGGTTTTTGAGGTAAAAATCGTAGTTAGAATAAGGAGTTTTTGTACAGGTATCATCGGTTGATCGACCTTGAGGATCGATCGATCAAAGGTACAAGATTGTGTAAAATTGAATTACGAACGCGTGGGCGCTAGTTTCATTTTTTTGGATTTTTATTGAATTTCTTATGAATATTTTACCAAGAGTGATCAAGGTTGAGATTTATGTTGGAGTGAAATGCCTAACTAAATGAGACATATCAAATTAAGAATGTTAAATTAAGACTTAATACCCATTGTATGATTAGGAATACTATTCTTTAGTATTATGTCATTGTAGATCTGAGAGTGAAATGGATTGTTATTTTGTTTTGAGAAGTTTAGAGATTTGGATTGGATGGTTGTTAGTCTATTAAGAATTTTGACTCGGTTAATATTGAGAATAATCTTAATTAATCAAGGTAAATTAATTTAATGCATTTAATTTAAGACTTGTAATCTAAATATGTTTTGACTCGGTTGATATGGAGAATAATCTTAACTAATAGAGGTTAATTACGTTAATATATTTTATTTAAGACACGTAATCTAAATATGTTTTGACTCGGTTTATATGGAGAATAATCATAAGTTAATACATTTTAATGACAAACTTGTAACCTCTATATGTAGTGGTTTTCTTTCTTTATGTATTATGTGCAATATATCGAGCATGTATATTCGTGGGATACGTACTGAGGGGATATTTGTATGGGGCATGAGTGATTGACACGCGAGATTCTAGCATCGTGTGACTATGCTAATAGTTGTTATCGGCTCCTACAACTAATGTAAAAACCTAAACTTTAACTACACTCGTATGGGAGTATAGCGTCTAGTTCGGTTACTAAATCCTTAGGGAATGAGTGCTAGATGTCAATTGATTTCTTACTTCTAAATAATAACGTAAAAGATAATTAAATATTAATATGTCAATTGTTTTAATTAAATATTAATATGGGCACGTATTTAAACTAAGTTAAACACAAGAATATTGAAAACTATAGATTGAGAGTAATATCCCTATACTAGGGTTAATTAGCATAAATGGTTACATGGGAAGAAAATATTTGCAATATTAAATCTCATTTCGTCAATTAATCAAACCTAGAGTTGTCACCCCCTAAATTCTCATAAAGCCTACTATGATTTTAGAGTCAACAAATATACTGAAGATTACACACGCAAGGTCGTAAATACGGAGAATACATTATATACATCGTTAAATATCGTAGGCATAAAATCAAGAACAACCTAACCCATTAAAACTAGCCTAATCCATCACCAAAGCAAAAAACCAACTAATACAAGGTGAGTTCAATAATATCAACCTAAACTAAATTAGCTATAAAGCATTGTAAAGTATGTATTTAAAGGAAAGAAAGTAAATTACTAAAAGAAACTAAGTTAACAAAGTAATAAATGATAAAATAAAGCTTGAATTAAAGCAAGAAGAAAATGAATAGTACTTACAAAGCTATAAATGGGAAACCCTTAGGAAAGAGAAGGAGAAGCTCCCAAAATCACCTCTCAAACCAAAGCAAACCTTAAAACTAAAATAAAACTTGATTTATACAAATAAAAACCTAACTTACATATGGATAGTAAATGATTAAACAAAGGAAAAGAAATGAAATCTCTTAAAAATATCTCATATCTAACATGATCAATCGATGGATAAAATGGATTGATCGATTGGTGGTTGTAGAAAATGCGCACTGATTTTCAAAATTGCCAAAGAACAACTAAGATGATCAATCTATTGGCCATTCGTCGATCGATGAATGAATGAGGTAATTGTGCACTGGTAAAAGTACAAGGCAGACTCTGTTTGATCGATTGATCGATGAGGGAGGGTCGATCGATCGATCCCCTATTTTTTGGGGCTATTTGCTCTTCAAAAGGAAGAAATGCTCTTCAAAAGGAAGAAATGTTGTGTCACAAAAACAACCATAACTATAAAGTTCTGACTCAGAATGACATGTCGTCAATGGCCATGCAAAGCTAACTCAACGAACTACGTTCCATAGAGATCCACTAATGGGGACATGAAGTCTAAAATTATAAAATTTCCTTGAATTTGCATCTTATGACATAACTTTCTAGAAATGCAAATAATTGCTCCATTAAGAGTTCCAATACCTACAAAAACTCAGATAAACCTTGCACAACATATATATATATATATATATATATATATATATATATATATATATATATATATATATATATATATATATCACAAACCAAGGTTAACTAATAAATGAGAATAAAGTACGAATTCACGGGCACAGTCATGCTAGAATGCATAAGAATAAAGGGTGTTAATATACAACATTCGTGACTAATCAACAAGCGAAGATGATTACATTGGTATCCTGATGTGAAAGACGAGTTTACCTTGATTGAGGGATAATTTTTACATAGGTACACTGATGCGATGAGATGATTTTACCTTGGTTATGATTTCCTGTGACACTACGTGCTCAAATTCCCGTTGTATCTAGAGTTAGATGCTCGAGTTGATCCTTTCATATAGATTTGGGTATGGGGCTATATATGACTGGTGTGAAAGCATATTTATTATCTATTTGGAGATGATTTAATGGTTATAGGTGTAGGATGGCCTATAACTATGCGTAGTATACACGAGCAATCCTCAGAGGCAGTAGGATAGGTCTTCGTTATATACAGGCTTAAAAAGGGCCTTTGTACGATGTGCGAGTGTTGGAACGTGCATGTATTATGTGGATGTAGATTAGAAAATACTTCTATTAAGATATTATACGATTGATATGTATAAGATGATTAAGTAGTGAATACTTCTTTCAAGATTTTATAGAGTTGAGATGTATATGATGAATAAAATCAGAAGCGTAAGACCATTAAGATTAATAAGACATACTCATTGGAAAATATGGACTTGGGATTAGACTCATGTGATATGTAGGGTTGTTTTGGATTGGGATAACTTCAAAGAAAATAAAATATGAGAAAAAGGTGTGTAGTTTATTGTAACCCAAACTCAATTATATTCTTATACTTCGTAGACTTGTTGTTATTGTTAGTGTTGACTTTACTTTTCAAGACAAAGGAAATTGTGTCGCCTCTACCCTAAGATCATTTTAGTAGTTTGATTATGTTGATAACAATTGTAGTTATGTTATGGTACTAGTACTCTTGGTTAGTTTGGTATCAGAGTTATGTGTTTCACCTTGGTATATGTACGTTACTTATTTAATGCATTTAATTTTTATTACATTCATGCTTATAATGATATTCAATTGTTATAGTTAAAGTGAGGATGAACATAATTTGCATAACTTCAATTCTCGTGGTCTGAGTGCTTTGTTTTGTGTTGTTACATTAGAGGAGTTCAGTCATATTATGACGTGTGAAACGTCCAAAAAGGGTTGGGAGATACTTCAACTCACCCGTGAGGGAGCTAGTGCAATAAAGGCTTCCAAACTTCAAAATTTTCACCACATAGTTTAAGACCATTAGGATGGATGATAGTAAAACCTTTGATGAGTTATATGAAAGATTTTCTGCTATTATAAACTCATCTTTTAACTTGGGAGAGAAAATACCCAAAACAAAATTTGTTAAGAAAATTTTAAGGTCCTTACCTGAAAGCTTTAATCCCAAAGTCACTTTTTGAATACATTAAGAACTTTTAACTCAATGAAACTCAAAGAGCTTATAGGTGACCTTTAAACTTATATACTCATCATGTTTTTGTGACAACCCGCTATCCGAAATAAAGGGTGGCCAGCCCTATACCTCGATAAAATAGGAAATCATGGATAAATATCATTCTCAGCATCACAACAATATACAAAGTATAAGGAATAACCACACTATATTCCAGAAAACGGGTTATCAAAAATTTTGGTTTTGAAATAATAAGAAAACATTTTCCACAACCCATGATAGAAATAGAGGGTGGAAAACCCCACAAACGCATAAGAACTAAAAGGATACAAAAGGACCGAATGGAACGTCGGTCAATAATAACCATACAACATACAATAAGTTCCAGGTGTTACATAATAGATACATTATACAATTACAACGGTTTGGGCAACATGCCAAAATAAACTGATCATAACTAGAAGACATAAACGGAGGCGTCTACACAAAACATCCCGTGATACCCGCACGATGTCACGGCTCCTCAAATCATGTGGAAGGAAAGGTCATTACGGGCGACTGTGCGGTGGAACACCTGAACGGATTATATATATATACATACGCAACAAGAAAGGAAAACCGATCAGGGCCGGATATATGTGATCAATAGATAAATGACAGGTATGACAATGATGCGCAAGTACGCATGGATGATAGTCTATCATGGTAACATCAAATAAGGAACTAAGGCTGATAAATAACTATGTAACATTGAGATTCACTTAAACAAGAATTTATTTTACTTATGAGACTTTTTCATCTTTCATCATATTTCAATTTCAATCTTCTTTGACGTTTCCTTATCAGGAATGCAATTTTCATCATGTGCTCTTTATGGCACTAATCTCAATAGCATGATCTTTGTGGCATAAATTTCTCTTTATGGCATTCGTGTTCCATCGAGTCCAACTCGATAATAAGAATAGTCATAAATATAAGTATAACGATTCTAAGACCGCCCGTCCGGGTTTTCCCACTGTGCGCGTCCCTAAATAACCATCATCTTCCAGGGCCTAACATAAGACAACCTGGGATCCTATCGAAATCGTCGGGAAGCGGCCATATGCCTGCGGGGTAGTCAAGACCACACCCATAATCTCCTACCCATCGCAGAAAAATAAAACAAGCGCTCATATGGCCTAGGACTATATCCACCCTGCATTCATTAGCCAGGGGGCTTCACCTATCGTACGGACTTCCCTTAAGATGGTATTTAGAGAGGTGTGTAACATCCATTTTATTTATTTACATTTCATGATTTAGTAAATTATCATTTACCTTATCATCTTCACGTTTTAACAAAGGTATAAGCCTAACCGGGACTATATGTATTTCGTACCGTCATAACATCCTCGATAAGGGATTCAGACTCCAAAGTTATTCCCAAAACCTCCTTTAGACTTTAATATAAACCCTCAAGTCAAATCTAACTCGAGTTAATTCCTAAAGTCTCCAAAGTGACCTTAATATGTTCTGAACCCTTATAAGACTACAAGACAAAAGAAATGCCTAAACATTTCTTTAAACTCCCCCTTGGAAGAACCCCAGATGAACCCTTTCGAATCTAGGGTGTCGACCCAACTCAACTAGGAATCTAAAACCCTATGTTTACTTCATTTAAGAAGATCCCTAATCACTAATCCTAAAGAAAAGGGTTAAAATGAAAAAGGAAAAATTTGGAAAATTTTAGAGCTACCGAATCGATTCGCCCCCCTGTCCGAATCGATTCGGCCAGAAAATTTGAGTTTCTGCAAAGCTGCCGAATCGATTCGGATGGAAACCGAATCGATTCGGTTAGAAAATTTGGGTTTCTGCATAACTGTCGAATCGATTCGGACCAATTCCGAACCGATTCGGTTCATAAGACCTGAGCACTGGACCTAACCGAATCGATTCGCCCAGGGGGCCGAATCGATTCGGGCCTGCGATTTTGCCAAGATTTGGCTATGGAGTCTTGGACTCCATTTTCTACCCCAACTCAAATTTCTTCCAAACCAAACTTATGTACCAACACCAAGATAACATCAATGATACTATTGACCATCTTAAACCTCATGAATCATCCCAATCATCTTTGAATGAATCAAAACCCACAAAAACATAAGAAAAATCCTAAACTAATTAAATCAATATCAATACATCATTATCATCACAAATCATCTATCTTAAGTCACAAATAGCAAGTAGAAACTTGCCTTGATTCAGCAAATTGCAGGTCTCTTGGTTGTAGGAGCAAGAATCTCTCTCAATCCCCAAATCTCCAAATCTTTCTCTCTACTCTTCTCTTTCTCTCTTTGGTTTAGGAAGGAAATTAGGGAAATTGGAAGACTTGGAAAGCTTAAGTCGTGACCTAAGACAATTATTCCACTAAATTAACTAATAGTGCGATAAAATGATACGCAACTGCATAATTTAGGTACAATCAGTCAAAAATGCCCAAAACTTCAAAATACAATATGGTACATTACTTGACTATTTCGAACGTTTCGGAATCAACTGCTACCTCCAAATTATCATTTGGACATTTTAAAATTCAATTTAGGTTCCGGTCTCATTATTAAGCCAAATATCATTCAGATGATATTAATAAGCATGACATAACAATATTTACCCATATTTAAGATATGTATGCAAACTCATAATAAATATTAACTTTTCTATATTGAATTATCATTCAAATCATAACCCAACACTTGTCTCTAATTACTATACTAAGTAATCACTTATAAAATACGGTCTCACAAGCGAGGGTTATTACATACTCCCCCCCTTATGAGGGAATTTTGCCCCCAAAATTTGGGCGTACCTCATAAGAAAAGATGTGGATATTTCTTTCGCATCTCGTCCTCACGTTCCCACGTTGATTCGTTTGCATGATGATGACTCCAATGAACTCTCACTAGGGGCACCACCCGAGATCTTAACTTTCGTTCCCCAAAATCAAGGATAGCAACCGGTTATTCTTCATAAGAGACATCAGGCTGCAATTCGATATCTTCAAAAGGGATGTGCCAAAGGGCACCTTCGCATCTTCTATACTTCTTCAAAGAGGAGACGTGGAATACATCATGGATTTGTTGTAAGGGATCCGGTAAAGCAAGTTGGTATGCCACGGGACTAACCTTTGCAATCACCGAGAAAGGTCCAACAAAACGCGGTGCAAGCTTTCCTTTCTTCCCAAAACGTTTAATGCCCTTCATCGGGGACACTCGCACCAACACTTGGTCTCCAACCTCCAACTCCATATGTCTCCTACCCACATCGGCGTAGCTCTTTTGACGATCTTGGGCTATCCGTATGCGATTTCGAATAAGCTCAATCTTCGAAGAAGAGTCTTGGATCATTTCAGGTCCAAGGAACTTGTTATCACCCACTTCCAACCAACAAGCGGGCGACCTACAAGGTCTGCCATACAGACCTTCATAGGGTGCCATTCCGATTGTAAATTGGTATGAGTTGTTATAAGCAAACTCAACCAATGGAAGGTATTGTTCCCAACTGCCCTTAAAATCGAGTATGCACATACGAAGCATATCCTCCAACATCTGGTTTACCCTTTCGGTCTGACCGTCTGTTTGAGGATGATAGGAAGAGCTTAACTTCAACTCGGTCCCCATTGCTCCTTGGAAACTCTGCCAAAAGTGGGACACAAATATCTTATCTCGGTCGGAGACAATATTCAAAGGTACCCCATGAAGTCTGACGATCTCCTCAATGAACAATTGGGCATAACGAGCGGTATCATAATCGGTGCGCACAGGCAAGAAGTGTGCCGACTTAGTCAAACGGTCGACAATTACCCAAATTGAGTCATGACCCTTCTGCGATCTAGGTAGGCCCGTAATAAAGTCCACTGAATTGCTCTCCCATTTCCATACGGGAATCTCGGGCGGTTGTAACAAACCTGTCGGTCGCTGGTGGTCTATCTTAACCAACTGACAAGTAGTGCATTGAGACACAAACTCTGAGATATCCCTCTTCATACCCGCCCACCAATACAAACGACGCATATCTTGGTACATTTTGTCCCCGCCTGGATGTACCGCAAACCTTGACCAGTGGGATTCTGCCATCACCGTTCGTCTCAAATCCCCATCGTCGGGAACCATAAGTCTTCCATGGAAACGTAGTCTGCCCTCGGAACCAATCGAGTACGACTCCGCTCCCTCGGACAACAGCTGGCGTGTATGGTCTTGACAAACTTTATCTCTTTTCTGGGCTTCCACAATCTTTGCTATAATCGTGGGAGTAACCGTCATCACGGAAATGAATGCTCTTACCCCTGCATCCTCTAGGCTGAGCTCTCTCCACTTAGCTTTCCATACCTCAGCTAAGTCTCCCTCGGGCTTCCTGCTCAAGGCATCTGCTACTACATTCGCCTTTCCGGGGTGATAATGAATATCAAATTGGTAGTCTTTCACAAACTCCAACCAACGACGCTGGCACATGTTCAAATCCTTTTGGGAGAATAAGTATTGTAGCGATTTGTGGTCGGTGAAAAGACTAAACTTTTCCCCCAAGAGATAATGTCTCCATATCTTCAAGGCAAATACAACTGCGGCAAATTCCAAGTCATGAACCGAATAGTTCTTCTCGTGAGGCTTCAACTTACGAGAAGCGTACGCAATGGGTTGTCTCTCTTGTTGAAGAATACCTCCTAACCCCTGAAGAGATGCATCGGTGAAGACGAGATATTCCAATCCCGGCTTTGGCAATGCCAGGACTGGAGCCGAAGTTAGTCTATCCTTGAGCTCATCAAACGCCGCTTGACATGAACTGTCCCAAACAAATCTTACTCCTTTCCGGGTTAAATTAGTCAATGGGCTAGCAACCTTGGAAAAGCCCTTAATGAATCGACGGTAATAACCCGCCAAGCCCAGGAAACTACGAACTTCAGTAGGTGTAGTGGGCTGACCCCACTCTTTTACCGCGATCACCTTACCCGGATCCACAGACACGCCTTGGGATGACACCACATGCCCCAAAAATTAAACTTCCTTCAACCAGAAGCCACATTTCTCAAACTTTGCATACAATTGATGATCCCTCAATCTCTGCAGGACCAACCGCAAGTGAGCAGCGTGATCCGACTCTGTCTGAGAATAGACTAGGATGTCATCGATAAAGACAATGACAAACTGGTTAAGGAAATCTCGAAATACCCTATTCATAAGGTCCATAAACACCGCAGGGGCATTGGTTAGCCCAAAGGGCATAACCAAGAATTCATAAGATCCATAACGGGTCAAAAATGCCGTTTTGGATACATCTTGCTCTCGTATCCTCAATTGGTGATACCCCGTCCTCAAGTCGATCTTGGAGAAGTAGGAAGCTCCCCTAAGTTGATCAAACAAGTCGTCGATGCGAGGTAAAGGGTATTTATTCCGGATGGTGACTTTATTCAACTCTCTATAGTCCATGCATAACCGGAGAGAACCGTCTCTCTTCTTCACAAACAATACCGGAGTGCCCACGGTGAGGTACTACGCCTAATAAAGCCCTGCTCCAGTAGCTTCTGAATCTGATCTCTCAGCTCCCTCATCTCCATAGGAGCCATTCGATAAGGAGATTTGGCGATCGGTCGAGTTTCCGGCATTAAATCAATCACAAACTCTATTTCCCGACTTGGAGGTAATCCCGGTATCTCCCGAAAAATATCTTCAAAATCTCTAACGATTGGAAGAGAATTTAGGGGAACCACGACATCTCTAGATGCGTCTTCCGCAATACAATATAGATAAGCACTCGTGCTCCCTTCCATACAAGGCATAACTACCAGGAACATTTCTTGTCCCGGAACCGCAAAAACTATGCTCTTCCCGTAACAATTTACTATAGCACGATACTTCATTAGCCAATCCATACCCAAAATTACATCGTACCCGACCATATCAAGGACGAGCAAATCAGCCTCAAAACACAAGTCACCAAGGTTAATTCCTACATTTTTACATACGAAGGAAATCAATGAGCCATCGCCCATAGAGGATTCAACGCTAGTGAAGGTACTTTCAGCAGATTTTATCAAACCTGAAGTCTAGGCAAAACTTCTAGAAATAAAGGAGTGTGTAGCACCCATATCAAATAGAATTTGACCCATGTGCCCATGAACGAGAAACTTACCCTCGATCGCTGGTGGTGCTGGAGGAAGCAGAGCCTCCTGAATATGGTAAACCCGACCGTACTACAATTGCCCCTGTTGAGGAGGAGCAACCGGATTAGGCGCTTGGGGCGGAAACTGTACATACGGCTGCTGTGGGGCCCTAGGGAGATGCCCTCCAACCAACTGAGGACACGCCCTTTTATAGTGGCCCAGCTCCCCACACTGGAAACATTTATTTGTCGTATTATCCTGATTCCTACCTTGGTTATTTCGGAATTGCCCCGCACCTCGGCCCTGTTGGCCTCTACCTCCATTTCCACCTCTACCACCCTGTGGTTGCTGACCCCCTTGACCCTGCCTGTTATTATTGCCACCAGCATTAAACCCACCGAAATGTTAACGCTTTACCGAATCCCCCTGCTGAGGATCCCTCTCAACCTGCTTGTTCCCCGAGGATTGGGACGAAGAAGATGTTCCCCCTCCGCTCCCAACACCTCCCTGCCTCGCCGCTTGCCCCACAACTACAACCTTCTTCTTGTTTTGCACAAACAATCTATGCTCTTGACAGTGAAGTAAAGCAGCATTCATCACATCACCAAAGGTCACCAGAGATGGATTTCCAAGCAAATGTTGTTTTATTCGCCAGTGCAAACCTCCCATAAACTTGGAGATCCTCTTCGCTTCTGGAGTTACTTCATCCGATATAAAGCTTGCTAACCGAGTAAACTCCTCCTCGTACTCGGCAACCGATCTCTCCCCTTGTACTAAATCTTGAAGCTTCCTGTGCATTTCCCTCTGAACTGCGGGAGGGAAATACTTCCCATCAAATAAAGCCCAAAAATTCGTGATGGACATAGTATCTCTTTGCTCGGGTGTCGTCATTGACTCCCACCAGTGTAAGACCGGTCCGACCAGCTTGAAGGTAACGAGAATTTTCTTTTTCTCCTCACTACATTCCACCATCCTAAGATGGCGCTTCATATCTCTCTTCCACTGGTTCGCCTTTATAACATCCGAACCTCCCTCAAATTTCGGGGGATGTCCCTTAAGGAAAGACTCCCTCACCCGTTCCCACTGAGAAGGTCCCGTAGGAACTAGTGCTTCTTGTCCCCTTGCTTGAACTTGTGGAATTTGTTGGGCCACTGCAGTCATCGCGGCGTTGACAGCTTGGGCCGCAATAGTTCCCACCTCAGCGGCACTGATACTCCCCTGTGGCTGCGGTGGAGGACCAAACGAATCCTCAACAACCCTATTACGTCTAGCGGGACGTCCTCTCTTTGGCAGCATCTGAGATAAAGACGAGGCAAAGTTAAAACATAATACAAAACAATCTATTTAGCAGAAGATCGCATACATAAGCAACAAACAATCCTAACATTAAGTTCTATATCAAAGAACGCTACGGTAGAACGTGACAAGTCCGCATAGATCCTAAAGACTCTAGAACCTGATGCTCTGATACCATCTGTGACAACCCGCTATTCGAAATAAAGGGTGGCCAGCCCTATACCTCGATAAAATAGGAAATCATGGATAAATATCATTCTCAGCATCACAACAATATACAAAGTATAAGGAATAACCACACTATATTCCAGAAAACGGGTTATCAAAAATTTTGGTTTTGAAATAATAAGAAAACATTTTCCACAACCCATGATAGAAATAGAGGGTGGAAAACCCCACAAACGCATAGGAACTAAAAGGATACAAAAGGACCGAATGGAACGTCGGTCAATAATAACCATACAACATACAATAAGTTCCAGGTGTTACATAATAGATCCATTATACAATTACAACGGTTTGGGCAACATGCCAGAATAAACTGATCATAACTAGAAGACATAAACGGAGGCGTCTACATAAAACATCCCGTGATACCCGCACGATGTCACGGATCCTCAAAACATGTGGAAGGAAAGGTCATTACGGGAGACCGTGCGGCGGAACACCTGAACGGATTATATATATACATACGCAACAAGAAAGGAAAACCGGTTAGGGCCGGATATATGTGATCAATAGATAAATGACAGGTATGACAATGATGCGCAAGTACGCATGGATGATAGTCTATCATGGTAACATCAAATAAGGAACTAAGGCTGATAAATAACTATGTAACATTGAGATTCACTTAAACAAGAATTTATTTTACTTATGAGCCTTTTTCATCTTTCATCATATTTCAATTTCTATCTTCTTTGACGTTTCCTTATCAGAAATGCAATTTTCATCATGTGCTCTTTATGGCACTAATCTCAATAGCATGCTCTTTGTGGCATAAATTGCTCTTTATGGCATTCGTGATCCATCGAGTCCAACTCGATAATAAGAATAGTTATAAATATAAGTATAACGATTCTAAGACCGCCCGTCCGGGTTTCCCCACTGTGTGCGTCCCTAAATAACCATCATCTTCCAAGGCCTAACATAAGACAACCTGGGATCCTATCGAAATCGTCGGGAAGCGGCCATATGCCTGCGGGGTAGTCAAGACCACACCCAGAATCTCCTACCCATCGCAGAAAAATAAAACAAGCGCTCATATGGCCTAGGACTATATCCACCCTGCATTCATTAGCCAGGGGGCTTCACCTATCGCACGGACTTCCCTTAAGATGGTATTTAGAGAGGTGTGTAACATCCATTTTATTTATTTACATTTCATGATTTAGTAAATTATCATTTACCTTATCATCTTCACGTTTTAACAAAGGTATAAGCCTAACCGGGACTATATGTATTTCGTACCGTCATAACATCCTCGATAAGGGATTCAGACTCCAAAGTTATTCCCAAAACCTCCTTTAGACTTTAATATAAACCCTCAAGTCAAATCTAACTCGAGTTAATTCCTAAAGTCTCCAAAGTGACCTTAATATGTTCTGGACCCTTATAAGACTACAAGACAAAAGAAATGCCTAAACATTTCTTTAAACTCCCCCTTGGAAGAACCCCAGATGAACCCTTTCGAATCTAGGGTGTCGACCCAACTCAACTAGGACTCTAAAACCCTATGTTTACTTCATTTAAGAAGATCCCTAATCACTAATCCTAAAGAAAAGGGTTAAAATGAAAAAGGAAAAATTTGGAAAATTTTAGAGCTACCGAATCGATTCGCCCCCTGGCCGAATCGATTCGGACAGAAAATTTGAGTTTCTGCAAAGCTGCCGAATCGATTCGGATGGAAACCGAATCGATTCGGTTAGAAAATTTGGGTTTCTGCATAACTGTCGAATCGATTCGGACCAATTCCGAACCGATTCGGTTCACAAGACCTGAGCACTGGACCTAACCGAATCGATTCGCCCAGGGGGCCGAATCGATTCGGGCCTGCGATTTTGCCAAGATTTGGCTATGGAGTCTTGGACTCCATTTTCTACCCCAACTCAAATTTCTCCCAAACCAAACTTATGTACCAACACTAAGACAACATCAATGATACTATTGACCATCTTAAACCTCATGAATCATCCCAATCATCTTTGAATGAATCAAAACCCACAAAAACATAAGAAAAACCCTAAACTAATTAAATCAAGATCAATACATCATTATCATCACAAATCATCTATCTTAAGTCACAAATAGCAAGTAGAAGCTTGCCTTGATTCAGCAAATTGCAGGTCTCTTGGTTGTAGGAGCAAGAATCTCTCTCAATCCCCAAATCTCCAAATCTTTCTCTCTACTCTTCTCTTTCTCTCTTTGGTTTAGGAAGGAAATTAGGGAAATTGGAAGACTTGGAAAGCTTAAGTCGTGACCTAAGACAATTATTCCACTAAATTAACTAATAGTGCGATAAAATGATACGCAACTGCATAATTTAGGTACAATCAGTCAAAAATGCCCAAAACTTCAAAATACAATATGGTACATTACTTGACTATTTCGAACGTTCCGGAATCAACTGCAACCTCCAAATTATCATTTGGACATTTTAAAATTCAATTTAGGTTTCGATCTCATTATTAAGCTAAATATCATTCAGATGATATTAATAAGCATGACATAGCAATATTTACCCATATTTAAGATATGTATGCAAACTCATAATAAATATCAACTTTTCTATATTGAATTATCATTCAAATCATAACCCAAAACTTGTCTCTAATTACTATACTAAGTAATCACTTATAAAATACGGTCTCACAAGCGAGGGTTATTACAGTTTTCTCCCAAAAATATGAAGAAAGATAAGGGCATTTCTTTGAAATCTCGGAAGGAGGAAACAACTATTTATGATGATAAATTCGACTTTAATTCCGATGATATGGCCATGGTTGCTAAGAAGTTTAGAAATTTCTCAAGTTTAAGAAATAAAACTGTAAATTTGATGAAAATAAGTTTAAGAAGAAGAAGTTTAACATGCCTAAAACATTCCCTAATAGTCGCAATGAAAATTTTAAAAGGGGTGAATCGTATAGATGCTTTGGGTGTGGGGGATATGGTCATAGGGTAGTCGAGTGTGCCACTAAACTAAGGAAGGAAGGCAAGAATTCGAAGGCATACTATTTTATCCTTAGTGATAGTGAATCGAAAGAGGAAGTTAATCCCCCCATTAAGCGTAATTACACTTAATTCATGTCTAGTCATGTGGTCTAAGATGAAAAGTCTTCTGACATTGAAGATGATCATTTACATGAAGATTACAAGGTTCGGTCTGTTGTTTACCGATAGAGTCGTGAATAAAATGAGAAAGAAGAGAATGAGGAAGATAAAGAAGAAGAGGGTGAGAGTGAGCTTCAAGTTACCTTTTGTGAGTTGTACGTGGAGTCATTAAAGTTAAAAAAAATGCTAACTTAAAGTTAAAAGATAAGTTGAAGGAAATTATTGTAGGTAATGATGATAGTAAATTTATTGAGGATTTAAGGGCACATGAGAAGACTCTTAGGGAGAAGCTCTCACTCGTTGAGGGGGAGAGACATAACCTTCGTGGATTAATGGACAATATGAAGAAGGAGTCCCTAATTTTTTTATGAGTCGCATCTTTTGATTGAGTTCGGGATTGAGGAATTAAAAGACAAATTGAGATACTCAAATTACGTCAAATTTGATTTGGAATTTAGGTAAAAAAAGTTTGACAATATTTTAGGCACCATCTAAATCAAAATCGACAATTTTGGAATTGACTTCAATTATCCAAATTATTTTGCTACTAAATCCAAGGCCGGTGTTTTGAGACAGCTAACCATTTCTAGGGACGTTAGAATAGGCCAATCCAAAGGTAAAACTCCTCGTTGTGTCTACACTTGTACACATTTTTATGGGAAAGGTCACCTTAGGAAGTTTTGTTATGATCTCCAAAAAGGTCCTAGGAAAACTAAGTCTAGTTTCACCAAGGTTCCCCAAACCCAAGATCGTCATGTTACATGTATGTGAGTTGGGAGATCCGATTAGGAGGCGCTTAATATTAGGCTTGTTGACTCTCGCATGCTTTCACAAGATTCTACTCATGCTAAATCTAATGATTTATTGTGTTTGCATGTCTTTCATACACTAGAGTTTGTGCTTCATGTTATATGGTATTTATAGTTGTATGATGTTTAAGTCTTTTGTATTTTTTTTTCATTTTTGGGGGTCTATATGAGAGTTTTTTTTTGTCTTTTGAGTCATTTTTTAAAAAGTTTACAAACTCAAATATATTTTATTTTGTTTTGTGCAGTTTAGTTTTACACATTTTGTGTGGCATATCAGTGTGTTTGAATCCCATTCGTTCCATGTTTCACTTTGTACCGCATCCTATTTAAACATAATGATACCATATGAGTGTGGAAAGCTTATATATTTTGTGTCTTTTGTGGTGTTTATACATATAAATGCTTATGTGTTATTGTTATATGTGTGTGTATATATATATATATATATATATATATATTATGCTTCTTTTGAGTCATTGCGTTTGCATTTAATCCATATTTTTCATATACTTCATCTTCTATTAAAATTGGTATGTTATATGATTATATTGGTATCTTTTGTTACATGTTTACACTGGTATCATTTTTTCATTATTTTTTCTTATGTTGTCCAGTTTGTTTATCATTACACATATCACTTCACATCATCGCATGATATTGCTTGTTTTTCTTTATGTTCCCATATGTTACATTTAGGGGGAGAAGTTGTATTATATTTTGAACTTTACCTTCGTATATTCCTAAATAAAATGGGGGAGAATATATACCTTAAGGGGAGACATCTTATCTTAGGTAGAGAAAGCTTAACCTTTATTTTAGAAAATGTTTGGGCATAGGGAGAGAGTTTTCATATGAGAATTTACGTTTTTTTATATATTCTCTTTGTATTTGAAGATGTGTTCAAGTGTGCAGGTTTGCAACAATGCGATAAACTTTTCACAAGAGTAAAGCTACTCAAGTTTGAGTCGGTCAAGGGTGTGTAATTTTTCCTTTAGGGGTTGGGATTGAGTCTTTAGAGAGCTTGACGGTCCATGGATTTTTATTTTGTATTTTCCAATAATAGACAAAGAGGGAGATTTGTAAAGGCAGATTCCTAATTAGTCAATTAGTATGTATATTGTTTTAATTTCATTTGGACAAAACCGATTGAATCATACTTTAGGAATTGAGTTTGTTTATCCTTCAATCTTGTTATGTTTGATTGAAGACCATAGCGTCCAAGTAAAGAAACATCACCCAGACACCATATTTCATGCCGAGTTTTGTCTCCAATGTCAGTGAGATCTCAAGAGGTATGAATGCGTATATGTCTCATCCTAGGATATTAAGTTGGGTATTAGTTTTTAAATTTAGGCTATTTTTATAAAAATAATTTTCAAAATTAATATAGTCATTCGAACGAGAATATTTGCCATCTCAAACAAATTTATTTAAGTCATTTGAACGAGTCTTTTAGTTTGTTTAAGCGAGAACGAGGTTTTTGTTCAAACAAAGTTCAAACGAGATGTTTATGTTTTACAATGAGAAGTCGTTCAATCTCATTCAAAGTAATTTGGCTAACAAGTCCTTCATCTCCAAAACTTCAAACTTAAATGGAAGGGAAATGATATGTATCTATAACACCATAAAATGATGTTGAATCGTTTCCATTCCCATTGTAGGAAAGAAAAATAATTATAAGGGAAATTTTTTTATCATTGCCTCTAGTACCTAGGTTACAACGAGTATGGCATATCCCGTTACATCCGTCATGGCACTTCACGTTCACACTTTCAAGAATACGGATCCGAATATCAAGAATCTTCAACATGCTTTACGACATCGTGTAAGTTTGGTATGGTTGCTGCTTTGGTTTTCATAGAGTTTTTGCTAAGTATTGGGAGATTTTTATAAAAATAATTTTTTATAAAATGAGGCAGTTTTTTGAACAATTTCTTAACTTAAAAATTAATTTCATTTTTTGACAGTATCCTTCAAACGAGAGTTAAAGCGAACTATAAGTCGTTTGAATGACATCATTATGTCGTTAGAACGAGGTCAGCTTCTCGTTTGAATGAGGTTATGCCGCCTCAATTTTCTTGTTTTCCTATAAATACATGCCTTCGATAGGTTTTTTATTTTTACTTTTCATTTACGAAACTGCACAACTGTTGTAAAAAGTCTCCACTCTTTTAAAAGGGAAAAACTTATTTTGATTCACACATCATTTCCTATATACTTTTATGAATCATTGGAACCCAAAACACTTTTGTATTGAAGTTAGTCTTGTAGAGAAGGAGTCTCTACTGCTTCTCTTGTGATTCTTCGGGGAATTATTGTTAATTGAAGGATGTGGTCTTTGTGAGTTCTTACGGGAATTCATTACTAAAGAAGACAAATGTCACCTGGAGGAGATTCATTGAGCTGTATTTCTCTATTGTGATTGTAATTTTCAATTTACAAACTATAGTGAAATAAAAGGTTTTTCCACGAGGTTTTTTTCCCTGAAACTCTGTGTTGAATGATTTAATAATGGCATGATTTATTGATTAATGTCTTGAATCACCTAGATGCATGTTTTAGGGTTAAAGGAATTAAAATTTGATTATAGGATTGACATCTAATTAAATAAGTTTAGTCCATTAGAGAATAGTGCACTCTCAAATTAGTATCAGAGCGGGTTTCACCAAACTATTGTGAGATCCTTTTTTCGCAAAAAAAAAATTGAGATATCAATTATTTTAAAGAATCGTAAATTTTCTGACAAATAACTTACTTAATCGGATGCCGTATTTGATGGCACAAATTATGCATATTGAAATGCCCGTATGATATCTTGTTTAAAATCTATAAATGAAGGGTTTATTTAGTATGTGAAAGAGGGTGGAATCCTCCCACTATCAAGGTTGGAACGACATTAATCCAAACCTATTTCTGATTGGAATCATGATGAGTTTAAGTGAATTACTTATAACTCCCACGGTCTAGTGCTATTTCTAGAGCCGTCACCCCTGACGAGTTCTGCCGCATCATGATGTGCACTACGTTTAAGGAAGCATAGGATATCCTACAATTGACACATGTGGGTACCCACATTGTCAAGGCATCTAAGCATTAAAAATTGACCACGAAATTCGAGACCATTACGATGGTAAAGTCTGAGAGGTTTTGATTAACTTTATGCTAGGTTGTCTAACATCGTAAACATTAGTTTTAATTTAGGTGAGAAAATTGAGGAGTCGAGAGTCGTGAAAAATATTTTTAGGTCACTCCCTTCTCGATTTATTCCTAAGGTCACCGTGCTTAACTCTTTAGTGGTCTTAGACACTCTTAGGTTAGAAGAATTCGTAGGAGACCTTCAGACTTATGAGATAGATATGTTCCCTAAAACCATTAAACCTAAGGATAAAGGGGTATCTTGAAAGACTCAAATTAAGGGGGAAAATGATAAAGTTTATAAGTCTGAATCTGAGAAAGAGTTTGATTTCGATTGCTGGGATTTATTTACGAAATTTTTTAAAAAGTTTCTCAAATTTTCCAAAAATAATTCTCCTAATAAAAAGGTTTTTGAGAAAAATAAAAGGAAGAATGAGTTCAAGGGTAGTAGTGAGAAAGAGGAAGAGATGAGGTGTTTTGAGTGAGAGGACAAAGGGCATAAGTCTTTTGAGTGTCCCATATGTTAAAGAGAGAGGGAAAAGAGATTGTTAATAAAGCCACTCTTAGCAATAATGACATCGAGTCTGTTGATTCAGAGGGAGAATCACCACATGAAAAGTGTGTTGCTTTAATGGCTAGTCACGTGAGTAATTCTTTATCCCACTACGATGAGGACATATGTAAACCTGAGAGACTCGATGGTGTTTCGAGCCATTCGAGTGAGTGTGAGGATTAGATTGCAAGTAAGGGAAAAGGGTATCTCCAAAAATCATTTAGTGATTTTTACACCGAGACATTGAAGATGAAAAAGATGAATAAGGAGTTGTCTCTTAGGGTGATAGATTTGGAGAGAGAGGTAGAAGTTTTTAGGGTGTATGAGGCGTCAGCAAGTCAATTCAAGAAGGTGAAGGTTTCTTTATGTGAGAAGTGATCATCTTAGGTCCGACCAACACTATGGATAGTCTTATGGTAGATCATCAATATTCATTGGAGACTCGCGAGTAACTTGAAGCTCATGTATCCTAACGCGAGAGATATCTCGAACGTGCTCGAGAGGTCAATTTTACTTTAGAGGATACATCTAAGAAGGTTGAAAAAAAGCTCCTGGGTCCCGCAGTAGGAAATTTTGTTTTAAGTTGGGTAGTGTGTCGTATAGGTATCTTCCATGATATGCCACTACCCATGTTCCTACGTACACTCCCACACATATTACTTCTCATGCTCCCGCACATCACATGAGAGATTTTGAGAGTTTTCGTAATCAATTTTAGTATTTGGTTAAAACTTTACATGATTTAACGGATGTTTTTCATACGATGTCATCTCCTTTAAAAATTCCGTCGGACCCAATGATTGAGGTTTAGACTTGTTTACTAGAATACAATGCATTTCATATTTACATCATCCATGCCTATTGCTAGATTGTACTATTATTGTACTTATATTTTTTATTTTGATATATTTTTTAAAAAATACAAAAAAGAGTTTTGTTTTTTCTTGAAAATTTTTGAAAAAATACGAACATACTTTCGGTCTCCTTTTAGAAAAAGTGAAAAAGCCAAAAAGATTTTATTGTTGATAATTTTTTTGAAAATTTCAAAAGGAGTTTTGTAGTTTATGGTACACCATATATGGATGAATATTAAATATGTCTGAGTCACTAATTCATTCCACATCCGTGTGACCATATTGTAGTGTTTTGAGATGTGATATCATTTCATTTTGTGCTTTATAATGTGTGGAGTCATTAAGATGTGATATGATGACTACTTACTACACGTTTGAATCCTTGTCACCTTTAATGAACATGAGCATGAACTTAATTAAGTATTGCACTTACCTTTCCCATGTCTCTTATAGTGTTTTTATCTTAATTTTGCTTTTAAAACGAACCAAATGCGATAAAACGAGATAATTAAAGTAGTGTTTGTAAGAACCATTTCCCGAATTGCAAATTTTTTAAATCATATCTCCGATAAATATGTTATATTTGATGCAATAGAATTGAACTGCGAAAGACAGTTTGTCTTTGCGTGAAAAAACACCATTTGCAAAAAGAAAAGAGCCTAAAAGATTAAAGGCACGTAAAAAGAAAAATATAAAGTGCCAGACCAATTTTTAGAACATCGATGCGTCGCTACATATGACCATGATTTCTTGAAAATAAAAGATTTGAGAGTAAAAAAATCTACGAGTGAGTTTTACGGGAGTTTAGTCAAAGATCAATGGATTTGCGTGTCCTGAAAAAGTCTCGTAAAAGCATTACATAGTTTTGGGCGTAATTGGTGTGAAAATCTTTCACAATCTTGACTAGTTGAATAGAATGAGTCGATTTCACTCGAGTTCACCATTTTTACACATAAGGTAGACTTTGAGCTTTTACGTTAGTGATGTCTCATTCCATCGTGCACATATGATATGATTGTTTGTGTTGATTAACCTATATAATGTGTTCACACCCCTACATTATGTTTATATGGTTCGGTTATTTTTGTGTTTCTCCATGGTGTGTTGTTTTTGTAAGAAAAAATTGAAAATTTCAAAAATAGTTTATGGAGCCTTTGGGATTATCATTGCATGCACTTAATTGATATATGTTTATGATGATATGATATATTTGTTGTGACACACTCCAGTTTATTATTTTTTTTTTCTTTTCCTTGTCTACTTCGGACAAATAAAGAGGGGGGAACGTATTATGGGGGAGTGGAAGTTGAATTTTTAGGGGAGAATCGATTTGATTTATTTGTTTGATCTTATTTCAAACTCGATACTTCACGAAGGTATATTTCTTTGTCTATTATGTGCATGTACACTTTGATGACCATATTCAAAATACGCATAAGATAATGCTCCCAAAAAAAGTTCAAGAGAAAATAAGAGAATTGAAGATTTGAAAAGTTGAAGATTTTCGAAGACTTGTACAATTTTAGTATCTTTTCGTTTCTGGGATTCTAGGAGGGCATAGATTTGTATAGGATTTTTTATGTATGAATAATTCGGATTTTTTATTTTGTACCGAAATAGCCATGGGGGAGATTTGTAAGGGCAAATTTTCTATCATTGCCCCTATTACCTAGGTTACATCGAGTATGGCATATCCCGTTACATCCGTCATAGTGCTTCATGTTCACACATTTAAGAAGTCGGATTCGAATAACAAGCATCTTCAACATGTTCTACGACATCACATAAGTTTGGTATAGTTGTTGCTTTTGTTGTCATGGATTTTTTACTAAGTATAGGGAGATTTTTATAAAATATTTTTTTACAAAATGAGGCAGTATTTCGAACAGTTTTTTAACTTAAAAATTAATTTTAATTTTCAATAATCTCGTTCAAATGATATTTCCATCTCGTTAGAATGACTGGGATCTCGTTAGAAGGTCGTTTGAAACATTTATCAAACGAGGGCTTATTGTCATGGATTTAAATCTCGTTTGAAGCAAACTGTATGTCGTTCGAATGACATCACCATATCATTAGAACGAAGTCAGATTTTCATTCATATGAGGTTGTACCACCTCGATTTTCGTGTTCACCTATAAGCACCTGTTTTCAATAGGTTTTTTATTAAGACTTTTCATTTATGAAAACTGCAGAACTGCTACAAAAGTCTTCATTTTTAAAAGGGAAAAACTTGTTTGATTCCCACATCATCTCCTATATAGTTTTGTGAATCATCTTCGAAACCCAACATACTTCTGTATTGAAGTTACTCTTGTAGAGAAGGAGTCTATATTGCTTATCCTGTGATTCTTACAGGAATCATTACTGATTGAAGGTTGCAGTCTTTGTGAGGTCTTGTAGGAATTCATTGTTGAAGTAGATGAGGGTCACCTGTGGGAGATTCGTCGGGCTTTATATCTCTATTATGATTGTAAGTTGTGATTTACAAACTATTGTGAAACTCTATATTGAATGATTTTGTGTTTGCATACTTTATTTATTAATGTCTTAAATCACCTATATGCATATATTAGGGTTAAAGGAATTAAAATTTGTTTGTGGGATAGACATCTAATTAAATAAGTTTACTCCATTAAAGAATAGCGTACTCTTAAAAATGTTGTTTTCGTCATTCATTGATTAAATCATATAACTAGTAATTATACATTTATTTAAGATGATTGTCAAACGTTTAATTAATTAAGATGTATTTAGATTCAAGGTTGCAACTAAATTTTTTTTTTAAATGATTTGGGTTAAATTTGTATCAATCGAGAAATGAAGTTAAAGTTAAAAAATTTGCAACAACCAATTTGCCTATTATTAAATCTTACATATTACACTGTTGATTGTTTTAGATATTAATATGACATGTGGATGGATAGTCGAATTCACATTTAAATTTTGATAAGTTTTTTCAAAATACCAAAGGTTGTGACTTAAACTTATAAGTCTCATTTGGTTCAAGGTTTGGAAAGGGAATGGGAATCCTTGATTCCACTTCAATATTTCTAGATTCTTGGAATCTTTAATTCCATTCCGTTATTTGATTCAAGATGGAATTACCTTTTTCCAACATCTAAAATTTATTTCCCATATTTGACATGATAAAAATTGGAAAGGAATTAATATCATTCGACTAAAATACCCTTTTACTTGATTTGAGTCTATGTGTATGTGTCTATGTGTGAATATGTATATGGTTGTGTATGAAAGTGTGTATATTTGAGTGTGTGTGTGTGTGTACGTATGTGTGTGTGTGTGTATGAGAGTAAGTGAATTAGTGTGTACAAGTGTAGGCATGTACATGTATACATGTGTGGGTGTGTGCATGTGTTTGTGGGTGTTTGTGATAGTGAGCGTGTGTGTGGTGTGATAGAGAGTGCATGTGTTCGTATGTGAATGTGTGAATGTGTTTTGTCATAATAAGGGTATATGTGTGAATGTGTGTGGTGTGTGGGGTGTGTGTGTGTGTGTGATAGAGAGAGTGGGTGTATGTTTACTCGTGTGTGAGAGAGAATGTGCATATGTGTAAGAGAATGAGAGAGAAAGAATGTATGTGTATGTGAGAGAGAGATAGTGTAACTGTATATGTGTGAGAGAGAGAGGATGTGTGTGAGTTATGTCAGTGAAAGTATTATTTTCTCATCAGAAAACTAAGCTAGAATTATTAAGAATATATCATTCCCCCCATTTTATAGGGGAAAGGAGAATTCTAATTTTATAGGATTCTAAATTCCAGTAATTCTAAGTTCTCATAATTTTCCAATCAAGCTTTGTACTTCTAAATTAGGGGAATTATAAATTCCAGGAATCTTACATTTCATTTCCAAACCTCGAACCAAACAAGGCCAAAATGTGCTTGTTGTCAAAGTAATTTAGACAACTGAAAAACTCAGAGGCACGTGAGTTTATATATACTCTCAAAATCTCTCCATTTGTCTACTCCGTGAAAAAATAAAAAAATATATATACAAGTAAATTAACCAACTCTATCACAAATGACCCTACTAGATGCGTGAAAGATAGAAGTTACGTTTACAAGAATCAAAACTACATAAGACGCTCATAAAACTTCGAAAGTTCTCTTGAACATGGTTTTCAGTGTCCATAATAGACCATGTAAACATATAAACGCATATACAAAACTAATGATGTTAAGCTAGATTATAAAAATATATGTGTATGAAATGTAAAATCATATCCCAACCTTACAAGTGTGTCATTCAATACACAGAATATAAATTCCTTGCATGTATAATATGCTACAAGAAATAAACATGCAAACCACTCCCCCTTAATCATGCATAACATCATAGAAATTTACATACCCTATCTATGAACTTCTTCCCCAATTTTCAAGGAAAATATAAAGGAAATAAAGATCAAATAAATTAAGGCAAAGCAAAAAATGGAGAAATTCATGGTATAGAACTAAAATTATAGCAATATGAAGTAAATCAAATGAGACAACTAAAATTTCATGCAATGTTTCTCTACACAAATGAGATTACAATGAAATTAAAATACAAATATTCAATAAGAGAAAATTAGAAGACCACTTTTGACAAGGAGAGAAATATAGGCAAAATATTCTCCTTATCAAAATTTGATCTTGTGACAAAATGTTTATAATCAAGAAAAGATTATCTAAAAAGGATAATAACATGATGATATGAGCCATATCTTATTTTCGTAAAAAAATAAATTAACAACATTATAAGATTAAAAAAAAGCTTAAGTTCAATTAAGATATGAGAATGCGTGTACTCGAATCCGAGATGGAATAAAGGTAAAAAAAATTAAAATTAAATTCATAATAAAGGCAATCCTTTTCTTTTAACTCCTTTTGGGGAAAAATAAGATAACCTAAGTCTATGTGATAAAATGTTTAAAATATCTTTAATACTAGGTTACTAATCAAAAATCGAAATAAGTACGAAAATTATACAACACCAAGTTGTATGATGGAAAAGCCTACTAACGGGTAAAAATTCAAGCCAAGTGAACAACAAATGCACGATGGAAGAATTTTACAAAAAGAAACTAATGATTTAAATCACATATCATGCTACTGATTATCCACACTTCTGCGTCATATCTTTCGTTAAAGATCCCAATGTGACAACCCGCCTAATAAGATACTGGGTGATCACTCCTATATCAAATCATAACAGGAGTCTCATATGGATCATTCTTAGCATCACTGTCGAAAGTCCATTTAATTACTAATAACCTATTAGGCCGGTGTCAAAATTTTACTTAACTAATCTTTTTAAACGAATAAAATAAAAACATCCACACAGTATATGCGTAAATGAAACTGAAATAAAATGAAATAACCGAACACTCGGTCAAAATATACAACCATATCGAATGATGCTCTAAAAGAATAAATAAATACAATTGGACCATTGGCCTGAATATTTATACAGTACCTCCTATCTAGAGTACAAGAATGGAAGCGTCTATCAAAAACCTGCACGCATCCACAGCTGCTGCAGCTGACGTCTGACTCGAAAGAAGTGCCATCCAGGCGTCCCTGTGTCTGGACACCTATATATATATATATATAATATAGCAAGAAAGGAAAGTAGATAAACGGGTCAGAGCCCGAGTTTGAAAATATTTTGCAAGTGCATAAATGCTTTATTTTTTTTTGAAAAATATTTTTATCTCATATTTAAGTTTGTTATCGCACTCCATGAGATACCCCTCACCTCTCTTCTAATAGTGCACTCCTAGCGCATCCCTCTAAACATCCTAGTCAAGCTACCCTGCTAAACTAGTCTACCACCCCACTACTAGCAACCCTAGATAGTCCAAGTACTAAGGGCTAAGCTTCTCCCCAGTCTCGACACTGTGCAAAGTTCGTGCGTGGAGTGTCTCGCAAAGCGAAATCCAAACAAAGAACCCCCCCGATACACTACTATGCGGAAAGGTCGATCATCGAGATCCATTAGACCCTCGGCACCCAATTTATCCATATATATATTCATATTTCAATACACATTCGGATCTATCTCTCGAAATGAGAATTCATTTACTCATATAATACACATCCGGATCTATCTCCTGGACTGAGGTGTATTCTATACTCATATCAAAACCTTATATTTCCCTTCTTACATCCAGGAAATATATTTAAAAGCCAATTCATTATCATGAATTGCTTTAACAAAACATATAACTTTTTAAAAGCCAGTTTTATTATCATAAAAATGCTTTTCTGTTTTATAACATCCCACTGCCCTTCTCATATCCAGGGAATGTACTCAAAGCCATTTTTATTATCATAAAAATGCTTTGATCATATCACATGCTTTCATTTCCCTTCTTATATCCAGGAAATGTATATAAAGCCAATCCATTATCATGAATTGCTTTAACAAATCTAAGACCATCCCTCCGAGTTTCTCCACTGGATGCGCCCCTAAATGGCTATCATCTTCCAGGGCCCATCAAACAAGACAACCTGGGAACCTACCAACGTCGAGAAGCAGCCATATGCCTGCGGGAGAGTCATGACCACACCTAGAATCACCTCACCAGTGCAGTAAAATATATAATCTCCATATGGCCTAGGACTATATCCACCCCGCATTCATTATCCAGGGGGCATCACCATACGCACGCAACTTCTCTTATGATAGCGATTTAGGGAGGTGTGTAACCATAATTTATTAATTATAAAAATCATTTCTTTTCCATTTTAAAAACATTCATTTTTATATTTTCAAAATCATTTACCTAATATCATATATATACTTTAATCACATAGTATATACATATATACCACATATTCCTCCTCGAATATATATATATGGCCATAATTGCCAATCACATCTAGCGATGACCAATAATCCCAAAGATATAAACCCCTAGAGATAACTTCCTAGGTTTCACCAAGATGTATTAAACTCACATACATTCAATTACATAAATACCTAGGTTCGATGTTATCCAAACTCCCTCTCAAATTTTGTTCATCCCGAACGTTAACTATATTCGTTCCCCGGATTATGCCCTACACCAATCTAAGGCCTTCTATTTCATCTAAATGTTTATTTACCCTCAAAAACCTCCTTTAGGAACCCCCATATCATAACTAGGGTCCCCCACATAAGTTCCCAAATTTAATTTAACTCCCCATACTCTTAAGGGGAGAAAACTGGCAATTCTGACCAAGGCAAATCGATTCGGGTGGGCAAATCGATTCAGGCCCCCAATCTGATTCGATTCGGAAAGTGTTCTGCAAATAGGTCCTTAATGGCGAATCGATTCGGTCTAAATCCGAATCAATTCGGCCCATGCAGAATCACAGATCCCCTTAGGCGAATCGATTCGGCCTGGACCCGAATTGATTCGCCCTGTTCGAGGGTCACAGTTTGGGCAATTTTTTTTCAATCTCCAAAATACCCAAAATTCAATCCAATCTACAGTTAAATCATAACTTGGATTTATTCCTACAAACCCAAAGTTTTTTATATCTCCTCAAATTCTTTGTAATACCCCGTACTTTTAAAGGTATTTAAATTACACTGTGGACGTAATTTGGTAATTTGAGGAATTATTATGAATAGTAATTCTGGGATTAATGAGTGAAATTCAAAAAATTCGATATTATAAAGTGAATAGTAAATATTAGTTTTCGAATGACAGATTAATATTTACGTGGATTATATTTCGAGATTAAGTATATGAGTGGATTATTTTTATTACATGTCGCAGTTGGGTAAAACGATGAAGAAAAATATTTTAAATTGGAAAACGGGCGTATTAAACGTGTTGGGTCAAATTAGTGAATTTTAGTTACGTGACTCGGATGGAGATTTCGACTCCGCCATGGGAGAAGATGATGGATAGTAACTCCGTAGATTGCGGGGTAAATTCGAACAGGAAGAGGGCAAATTCAGCTCTCGGTCAAAGCACAAAAGTTATAGATCTTTTCGATACGATCGCGTGGGCGCCAACCTCGTATTTTTTTTATTTTTCTTCGAATTGTTTTGATTTTTACAAGATGGAAGTTCCGGGGTGAAATCACCAACTCGGAAATGCACTCGAAAATTGGGGGGAAAAAGGCTAGAATTCTTTGGAGATAAATATTTGGGGTTCCTAAAAATAGTGTGGGGACTTCTAAATATTTTTTTTTAGTAAGATGTGTATCTTGGGTCAGATGAAAGTAAACCCCAAGATTTACCCAAATAGGGGTGTTTGGGAGGAGTAACATTCAGAGTGATGTTTCGGTGGGCAAAATTTTATATATGTAATTGTGCGCGTAGAAAATACACTTATATGTCGATTTTGGTTGAGTAAAATCCTACGAGGTGACTCGGATGAAATTTAGGATATGGGCTAAAGAGAATTGAGCACTTATCCGATACGTCTATTTTTGACAATTATTATAGGTGAGAGGAATGCCTACTATTATTTATGGGACGGATAAATATATCGGTGTTGTTGGTATTATCATCGTGCGGTGAGAAAAGTTCGAAATATAAAATATTGAGGAATGATTTAAAATCAATAAAAGCGTAGAATATTCGAGATATAAATATGCTACGTGGGAAATTTATTATACGGGTTGTGCGTATGCCCGAATGTTATTATATACGTGGGTTAAATAATTACCTACGGGGAATTATGTATAGGTGAGAGAAATACCTATAATTATAATATGGTTGTGTGAATACCTAATTGATGGTATATTTATATAGGTGAAATGTGTACCTATATGATTGTTTATTATGTGTATGACATACCTACCATACTTGCTATCACGAGAGGTTGGCGTTCGGAAGAGGACAATCTTATCCTGTGTTGCCTTCGGGGGGGATTTTAGATATGGTACCTCAAGAACATAGGGCTGTGAAAGGCTTATTTGTAAGTCGATAAGTCTGTTGCTTATGGGAACGCAGGTATGTGCGTGACACATAGGTACGTAAACTATGTTCCCCTCCAATACGTGTGATTTGTATTATTGCAGTTCCTAAGTGATGTGGAACGGGTAATCCTTTTTGTACGAGATGTACTTGGATTTGGATAGCAGAGTATGTGGGCTTTTGATTTGATATAGAGCCTTATGATTAGGATTGTTGATATCCTCGTGTGAGATTTCGTTCTCCTGCCATTATGTAAAATTATTATAAATCTTTTGCGCACTCATTCTGGATTCGTGTGTTGATCGACGAAGGGCGACTAGGGAAGTTCGTTGTGTGGGCAGCAGGAGGCGAGGCTTAGTTAGAGCTATAAGTTGATATTGGAAATGAGGACCGCGATAAAGGTCATTTTCCTTGTGGCATTGTCGGATTTCTACAACGACTACTAAAATATAGTAGTTAAAACTATTAAGAATCCTTGTACTCGAGATTGGTGCTAAACTTGAACTAACAAGTAGAAGACTCAGAAGATCTTGCTTAGAGTTTGGTATGGAATTACCCATATGTGAAAATTTAAGGAAATTTTTTTCACTCATGAAAGAAATGTTGAAATGGTGGGGACGATAATCACCATATTCAGGGGAGCATGACGTATTGCTCATAAATTAATCTTACAGATGGATTTTTTTCCCTTAATAAGAATGTGAAATTTGGTGAATTAGATGTTAATCACTAAATAAAAATGGAGTTTTTTATAGATAAAAAAAACCAATTTTGGGTTTATGTTAATATAACTCATGGGAAAATTTATGGATTTGTTGTATTGACTTGAAGATTGAAAGGATTTAATCCCTAAACTATGCTAAGAAGTGTTTTAGGGTGACTTAGAGTGGTTTGGGAACCTTGTGTTTGGGTTGGAATGAGTTTTGGATTGCATTAGGAGAAGGAAAAATGGGAAGAACAAATTTTGGAAGATGAACAGTGCATCTGCAGAAATCTAGTTCGAAGTTTGCCCATATCGTTCGAACGAGACTTCGTTCGAATGAGACTTCTAACGAGAATTCTAACGAGGTTCCAGTAGGCAGTTCGTTCGATGTTGGAAATGTCGTTCAAACGAGCTCGTTCAAACGAGAATTTTGGATCGTCTAACGAGATTCCAGAATGATTCTTAAGGCCCGATTTTTGTTTCGAACTTCTCGTAGGCTTATTTAAATGAGTGTTAAGCCTGTATGAATGTCGAGTAACTTAAAATTTATGAGTGAGCGAAGAATATGCACGATTATCTGTAAAATATTATATATATATATATATATATATATATATATATATATATATATATATATATATATATATATATATATATATATATATATATATATACGGGCATATTCAGGCCTATATATGAGATATGTTAAGTATATATGTGTGTGATTGTTAAACATATATGATATGATTTTTACCGAGTCGGTGTGATAGTCCAACCACTGGTACCCAGGATGTTGTATAATTAATTTCCTGGAAGATGATAGCATTGATAGACTACTTCCATTGAGTTATAGCTCTGAGGGATTGTTATTATACTTATATAGTGTCTGATATATAAGTATGGATATACTTGATTTGTATAGTATATTGTATATATATTTATATGAGATGTGAAACATATATATACGGACATATTAAAGAATGGAATGCGAGGTAAATTATGGATGAGCTCGCCTTGATTATATGTTTAGATGGAACTTCGATGAGGAGATGTTTCATTATCATGATTTGAGTGCATGGGGACCTTATGGATATAATTTAAGGTATGCAGGATTTATAGTTAAGCTGAGAGTTTAAACTCGTTGGCGTTCACGCGAAGGACTTAGTGTTAGTGCAAGCGCTTGTGGTATAGCTCCTTGACATGATTGAGAGTTCTGACCATATTGTGTTGGTAGATGGGATGGGATTATCCCGATTGTATATTTGAAGATAACAAAACACTCCATATGTGAACCTTAACGACGTCGGGAGTGGACAAATGTTAAAAAATGCAAGAATGTGAGTTTTGACGATAAGTCATCTAGTGTAGAGGAAACACTATAGAGTGAGAGCATTTTGATGACTATATAATTATATAGAGATATAAGTGCTATCAAGAAGCACTGAAATTTTCCTCTCACCTTAAGTATGTGGGTGAGGTAAGATAAATGAAATTAATTTGAGATTTATAGCCAGTCTTTGAATATAAGGAAAATTCGGAGGAAATACATTCTGGGTATGATGTTCATAATATTATTTTGCAGAGAGTACGTGCCCTAATTAGTTGGACTTTCCATTTGTACAGGATGGAAGGATATAGTGGTAGAAGTACATTAGTAGGTTAACGAGGTAGGATTTAGAATGTCCTATTGGTGTCTCTTAGATCGCTATATCTCGATGACCGACAAAGCGAGGGAGTAGTGTATCGGGAAGGTTCCTTTTTTGGATTTCGCTTTGCGAGACGTCCCACGCATGAAACCAAGCAAATGTCAGAAGTCGAGAGATGTCTTGGGCACTAGGGATATAGTTAGAATATTACTCATATTACGTGTGTTAGAAACACCTTAATCTTAGGACTACCACTAAGTAAGGGTAGTAAGATTATCGACACTGATATAGGAAGGCTATTGTGAGCTAACCACAAAAAGATCGATGAGATAATCTTGAGAAGGATTGACTTTCCAGGTATTCGGAGAATTAAATTTCAAATTATTAGGGTTAAGGGATACCCAGGTGTTAGTACCAGGCCGATGAAATGATACCCATTATTTATAGTAAGTGTAAGGTATCAAAACGTTTACAATGGTTGTGCAGATATACACGAATGATAGGGGGTACGAGTACCCTAGTTAGTTAATTTAAAAAAATATATCCGAGATAGAAGGATGTAAAAATGAATGTGTAGAATATATTCCTGAGGGGAATCTATAAATAACGTTAATATGGTATGACGAATTGAATATCGTGTGAGACTGCTGATAATTCAAGCATTTATGTGCAACAAGAGCTAGCACACCCGACATGGGTTGGAAGGTTGTGTAAAGCCATTTAAAAGATACCTCTTAATGAAAAGGATACCAAATAATGTGAGAAAGTAGAGCGGAAGCTGACTCGAACGAGTGTTGAAGAGTGGCTTGCACATGATTGTATTATTAGAATACTCCAAGGAAAGGAGGGTATGTAGTACCAAATTCCGGAAGAGTATATGAGAGTTAATACTTTAATTATTTGGTATAAGGAATGTACCTTGGAGATTACGAGAGAGATAGTAATCCGAATATTTATACAATACATAGCCATGAGATTAAAAATACGTATGGTAAGTATGCAAATAGGTTGGGAGAATACCTATAAATTTTAATAGGAGGTGTGTATGCCTATTATGTGATATGATTATTAAGAGCACTAATGGGTCTTAACCCGGGGGTGCAGGATTAGTATATATATGCATAGCGATGATGAGAATATATATATGAGCATACGCCTTGGGATGGGGGGAATATAGTGGGAGACCATTGTGTTAAGCTATATTTAAATTTGGTTAAGCTGGGACGTAATGTATATACCGATCCTAGAGTAGTGGTACATGCTATATCTAAATTTTGAGGACGAAATTCTGTTGTAAGGGGGAAGTATGTAATACCCCGTACTTTTAAAGGTATTTAAATTACACTGTGGATGTAATTTGGTAATTTGAGGAATTATTATGAATAGTAATTCTGGGATTAATGAGTGAAATTAAATAAATTCGATATTATGAAGTGAATAGTAAATATTAGTTTTCGAGTGACAGATTAATATTTACGTGGATTATATTTCGAGAATAAGTATATGAGTGGATTATTTTTATTACATGTCGCAGTTGGGTAAAGCGACAAAGAAAAATATTTTAAATTGGAAAACGCACGTATTGATCGTGTTGGGTCAAATTAGTGAATTTTAGTTAAGTGACTCGGGTGGAGATTTCGACTCCGCCATTGGGTTCAGAATGGCCGAGATAGTCGAAATAGAGTACCCGGTGGTAGTATTTGGGTTCCGAACATTTTCGGGCTAGTAGTGACTCGTAAATGAGTACACGAGTCATTTAACAATTGGGTATACACCCAATTTCGGGTTTAATAAGAGAAAACCCTCATATTTGTCCCAAAATCATATTTAAGAAGAAGAAGAAGAAGAAGAAGAAGAAGAAGAAGAAGAAGAAGAGAAGATAAGAAGGAAGAAGAAGAGATTTCCAGTCCAAACTTCGCCGGATTCGACTCGAGGTCATCGGATTTCATCCTCCAGGCAAGTGTGTACTTGCTTTATTTCATTTTGTGCATTTATGTCATATTATGGTTGGTAAACCCTTAAAATAAATTTTTCGGAAATTTGAATATGAGTTTGCATATTGATGTAATGTAAATTCTTAATGATTTCTAGTGTTAAATCCATGTAAATGGAGTGAAGAAATGGATTAAAATGGGTTAAACTCATAAGTTGGGGTTTTTATGCTTTTAGGGTTTAAATCTAAGAAAAATGGTTTAATACCCCAAATTAATTGATGTGTTAGTTGTAAAACATAGATTAGATGTTTATGGAGTTGTTGGATGAGATTAGAAACAACAAAAATGGAGGTTAGGATTTTGGAGAAGATGATAAATAGTAACTCCGTAGCTTGCGGGGTAAATTCGAATAGGAATAGGGCAAATTCAGCTCTCGGTCAAAACACGAAAGTTGTAGATCTTTTCGATACTATCGGGTGGGCACCAACCGCATATTTTTCTGATTTTTCTTCGAATTGTTATGATTTTTACAAGATGGCAGTTCTGGGGTGAAATCACCAACTCGGAAATGCACTCGAAAATTGGGGGAAAAAAGGCTAGAATTCTTTGGAGATAAATATTTGGGGTTCCTAAAAATAGTGTGGGGACTTCTAAATATTTTTTTTTAGTAAGATGTGTATCTTGGGTCAGATGAAAGTAAACCCCAAGATTTACCCAAATAGGGGTGTTTGGGAGGAGTAACACTCGGAGTGATGTATCGGTGGGCAAAATTATATATATGTAATTGTGCGCGTAGAAAACACACTTATATGTCGATTTTGGTTGAGTAAAATCCTATGAGGTGACTAGGATAAAATTTAGGATACGGGCTAAAGAGAATTGAGCAGTTATCCGATACGTCAATTTATGACAATTGTTATAGGTGAGAGGAATGCCTACTGTTATTTATGGGACGGATAAATATATCGGTGTTGTTGGTATTATCATCGTGCGATGAGAAAAGTTCGGAATATAAAATATTGAGGAATGATTTATAATCAATAAACGCGTAGAATATTCGAGATATAAATATGCTACGTGGGAAATTTATTATACGGGTTGTGCGTATGCCCGAATGTTATTATATACATGGGTTAAATAATTACTTATGGGGAATTATGTATAGGTGAGAGAAATACCTATAATTATAATATGGTTGTGTGAATACCTAATTGATGGTATATTTATATAGGTGCAATGTGTACCTATATGAGTGTTTATTGTGTGTATGACATACCTACCATACTTGCTATCACGGGAGGTTGGCGTTCGGAAGAGGACAATCTTATCATGTGTTTCCTTCGGGGGGATTTTAGATTTGGTACCTCGAGAACATAGGGTTGTGAAAGGATTATTTGTGAGTCGATAAGACTGCTGCTTATGGGAGCGTAGGTATGTCCGTGACCCATAGGTATGTGAACTATGTTCGCCTCCAATACGTGTGATTTGTATTACTGCAGTTCCTGAGTGATGTGGAATGGGTAATCCTTTTTGTACGAGATGTACTTGGATTTGGATAGCAGAGTATGTGGGCACCGCTGTTAAGCATATGGGTGCCGGATATGGATATATGTATTGAGATTAAAATATATGTACTTGAGATAATCCACGGTTGCTTAATATTATAGCTCGGTGGATGATTAATATACATGTTGCGTGTAGTATATTATTTATATATATGAGATGAGATATCATATAACGTATCCCTGTATAAAAGGGAAAATAATGAATAAATTGATATACTCCTTTCGGTAGATTTATATCCGGATTTATATGAATTTGGATCACTTTCAGCGTTGCTTTTGATTTGATATAGATCCTTATGATTAGGATTGTTGATATCCTCGTGTGAGATTTCGTTCTCCTCCCATTATGTAAAATTATTATAAATATTTTGCGCACTCATTCGGGATTCGTGTGCTGATCGACGAAGGGCGACTATGGAAGTTCGTTGTGTGGGCAGCAGGAGGCGAGGCTTAGTTAGAGCTATAAGTTGATATTGGAAATGAGGACCGCGGTAAAGGTCATTTTCCTTGTGGTATTGTCGAATTGCTACAACGACTACTAAAATATAGTAGTTAAAACTATCAAGAATCGTTGTACTCGAGAATGGTGCTAAACTTGAACTAACAAGTAGAAGACTCGGAAGCTCTTGCTTAGAGTTTGGTATGGAATTACCCATATGTGAAAATTTAAGGAAATTTTTTTCACTCGTGAGAGCAATGTTGAAATGGTGGGGATGATAGTCACCATATTCGGGGGAGCATGACGCATTACTCATAAATTAATCTTACAGATGGATTTTTTTCCCTTAATAAGAATGTGAAATTTGGTGAATTAAATATTAATCACTAAATAAAAATGGAGTTTTTTATAAATGAAGAAAAAAAATTTGGGTTTATGTTAATATAACTCATGGGAAAATTTATGGATTTGTTGTATTGACTTGAAGATTCAAAGGATTTAATCCCTAAACTATGCTAAGAAGTGTTTTAGGGTGACTTAGAGTGGTTTGGGAACCTTGTCTTTGGGTTGGAATGAGTTTTGGATTGAATTGGAAGAAGGAAAAATGGGAAGAACAAATTTTGGAAGATGTACAATGCATCTGCAGAAATATCGTTCGAAGTCTGCCCAGGTCGTTCGAACGAGACTTCTAACGATAATTCTAACGAGGTTCCAGTAGGGAGTTCATTCGATGTTGGAAATGTCGTTCAAACGAGCTCGTTCAAACGAGAATTTTGGATCGTCTATCGAGATTCCAGAATGACTCTTAAGGACCAATTTTTGTTTCGAACTTCTTGTAGGCTTATTTAAATGAGTGTTAAGCCTGTATGAATGTCGGGTAACTTAAAATTTATAAGTGAGCGAAGAATATGCACGATTTGCCGTTAAATATTATATATATATATATATATATATATACATATACGGGCATATTTAGACGTATATATGAGATATGTTAAGTATATATGTGTGTGATTGTTATACTTATATGATATGATTTTTACCGAGTCGGTGTGATAGTCCGACCACTGGTACCCAGGATGTTGTGTAATTAATTTCCTCGAAGATGATAGCATTGAGAGACTGCATCCATTGAGTTATAGCTCTGAGGGATGGTTATTATACTTATATAGTGTATGATATATAAGTATGGATATACTTGATGTGTATAGTATATTGTATATATATTTATATGAGATTTGAAACATATATATACGGACATATTAAAGAATGGAATGCGAGATAAATTATGGATGAGCTCGCTTTGATTATATGTTTAGATGGAACTTCGATGAGGAGATGTTTCATTAGCATGATTCGAGTGCATGGGGACCTTATGGATATAATTTAAGGTATGCAGGATTTATAGTTAAGCTGGGAGTTTAAACTTGTTGGTGTTCGTGCGAAGGACTTAGTGTTAGTGCAAGCGCTTGTGGTATAGCTCCTTGACATGATTGAGAGTTCTGACCATATTGTGTTGGTAGATGGGATGGGATTATCCCGGTTGTATATTTGAAGATAACAAGACACTCCATATGTGAACCTTAACGACGTCGGGAGTGGACAAATGTTAGAAAATGCAAGAATGTGAGTTTTGACGATAAGTCATCTAGTGTAGAGGAAACACTATAGAGTGAGAGCCATTTGATGACTATATAATCACATAGAGATATAAGTGCTATCAAGAAGCACTGAAATTTTCCTCTCACCGCAAGTATGTGGGTGAGGTAAGATAAATGAAATTAATTTGAGATTTATATCCAGACTTTGAATATAAGGAAAATTCAGAGGAAATACATTCTGGGTATGATGTTCATAATATTTTTTTGCAGAGAGTACGTGACCTAATTAGTTGGACTTTCCATTTGTACAGGATGGAAGGATATAGTGGTAGAAGTACATTAGTAGGTTAACGAGGTAGGATTTAGAATGTCCTGTTGGTGTCTCTTAGATCGCTATATCTCGATGACCGACAAAGTGAGGGAGTAGTGTATCGGGAAGGTTCATTTTTTGGATTTCGCTTTGCGAGGCGTCCCACGCACGAAACCAAGAAAATGTCAGAAGTCGAGAGAGGTCTTGGGCACTAGGGATATAGTTAGAATAGTACTCATATTACGTGTGTTAGAAACACCTTAATCTTAGGACTACCACGAAGTAAGGGTAATAAGACTATCGACACTGATATAGGAAGGCTATTGTGAGCTAACCACAAGAAGATCGATGAGATAATCTTGAGAAGGATTGAATTTCCAGGTATTGGGAGAATTAAATTTCAAATTATTCAGGTTAAGGGATACCCAGGTGTTAGTACCAGGACGATGAAATGATACCCATTATTTATAGTGAGTGTAAGGTATCAAAACGTTTACAATGGTTGTGCAGATATACACGAATGATAGGGGGTACGAGTACCCTGGTTAGTTAATTTAAAAAAATATATCCGAGATAGAAGGACGTAAAAATGAATGTGTAGAATATATTCCTGAGGGGAATCTATAAATAACGTTAATATGGTATGACGAATTGAATGTCGAGTGAGACTGCTGATAATTCAAGCATTTATGTGCAACAAGAGCTAGCACACCCGACATGGGTTGGAAGGTTGTGTAAAGCCATTTAAAAGATACCTCTTAATGAAAAGGATACCAAATAATGTGAGAAAGTAGAGCGGAAGCTGACTCGAACGAGTGTTGAAGAGTGGCTTGCACATGATTGTATTATTAGAATACTCCAAGGAAAGGAGGGTATGTAGTACCAAATTTCGGAAGAGTATATGAGAGTTAATACTTTAATTATTTTTTATAAGGAATGTACCTTGGAGATTATGAGAGAGATAGTAATCCGAATATTTATACAATACGTAGCCATGAGATTAAAAATACGTATGGTAAGTATGCAAATAGGTTGGGAGAATACCTATAAATTTTAATAGGAGGTGCGTATGCCTATTATGTGATATGATTATTAAGAGCACTAATGGGTGTTAACCCGGGGGTGCAGGATTAGTATATATATGCATAGCGATGATGAGAATATATATATGAGCATACGCCTTGAGATGGGGGGAATATAGTGGGAGACCATTGTGTTAAGCTATATTTAAATTTGGTTAAGCTGGGACGTAATGTATATACCGATCCTAGAGTAGTGGTACATGCTATATCTAAATTTTGAGGACGAAATTCTGTTGTAAGGGGGAAGTATGTAATACCCCGTACTTTTAAAGGTATTTAAATTACACTGTGGATGTAATTTGGTAATTTGAGGAATTATTATGAATAGTAATTCTGGGATTAATGAGTGAAATTAAATAAATTTGATATTATAAAGTGAATAGTAAATATTAGTTTTCGAGTGACAGATTAATATTTACGTGGATTATATTTCGAGAATAAGTATATGAGTGGATTATTTTTATTACATGTCGCAGTTGGGTAAAGCGACAAAGAAAAATATTTTAAATTGGAAAACGCGCGTATTGAACGTGTTGGGTCAAATTAGTGAATTTTAGTTAAGTGACTCGGATGGAGATTTCGGCTCCGCCATTGGGTTCAGAATGGCCGAGATAGTCGAAATAGAGTACCCGGTGGTAGTATTTGGGTTCCGAACATTTTCGGACTAGTAGGGACTCGTAAATGAGTACACGAGTCATTTAACAATTGGGTATACACCCAATTTCGGGTTTGATAAGAGAAAACCCTCATATTTATCCCAAAATCATATTTAAGAGAGAGAAAGTGAAGAGAGAAGAGAGAGAAAAAGAATAAGAGAAGATAAGAAGGAAGAAGAAGAGATTTCCAGGCCAAACTTCGCCGAATTCTACTCGAGGTCATCGGATTTCATCCTCCAGGAAAGTGTGTGCTTACTTTATTTCATTTTGTGCATTTATTTCATATAATGGTTGGTAAACCCTTAAAATAAATTTGGGGAAATTTGAATGTGAGTTTACATATTGATGTAATGTAAATTCTTAATGATTTCTAGTGTTAAATCCATGTAAATGGAGTGAAGAAATGGATTAAAATCATAAGTTGGGGTTTTTATGCTTTTAAGGTTTAAATCTGAGAAAAATGATTTAATACCCCAAATTAATTGATGTGTTAGTTGTAAAACAAAGATTAGATGTTTATGGAGTTGTTGGATGAGATTAGAAACAACAAAAATGGAGAAAAATGGAGGTTAGGATTTTGGAGAATATGATGAATAGTAACTCCATAGCTTGCGGGGTAAATTCGAATAGGAAGAGGGCAAATTCAGCTCTCGGTCAAAACACGAAAGTTGTAGATCTTTTCGATCGCGTATTTTTCTGATTTTTTTTTCGAATTGTTATGATTTTACAAGATGGCAGTTCTGGGTGCAATCACCAACTCGAAATGCACTCGGAAATTGGGGGGGAAGAGGCTAGAATTCTTTGGAGATAAATATTTGGGGTTCCTAAAAATAGTGTGGGGACTTCTAAATATTTTTTTTTAGTAAGATGTATATCTTGGGTCAGATGAAAGTAAACCCCAAGATTTACCCAAATAGGGGTGTTTGGGAGGAGTAACACTCGGAGTGATGTTTCGGTGGGCAAAATTTTATATATGTAATTGTGCGCGTAGAAAACACACTTATATGTCGATTTTGGTTGAGTAAAATCCTACGTGGGAAAGTTCGGAATATAAAATATTGAGGAATGATTTAAAATCAATAAACGCGTAGAATATTCGAGATATAAATATGCTACGTGGGAAATTTATTATACGGATTGTGCATATGCCCGAATGTTATTATATACGTGGGTTAAATAATTACCTATGGGGAATTATGTATAGGTGAGAGATATACCTATAATTATAATATGGTTGTGTGAATACCTAATTGATGGTATATTTATATAGGTGCAATATTTACCTATATGATTGTTTATTATGTGTATGACATACCTACCATACTTGCTATCACGGGAGGTTGGCGTTCGGAAGAGGACAATCTTATCCTGTGTTGCCTTCGGGGGGATTTTAGATTTGGTACCTCAAGAACATAGGGCTGTGAAAGGCTTATTTGTGAGTCGATAACTCTGCTGCTTATGGGAGCGTAGGTATGTGCATGACCCATAGGTACGTGAACTATGTTCGCCTCCAATACGTGTGATTTGTATTATTGCAGTTCCTGAGTGATGTGGAACAGGTAATCTTTTTTGTACGAGATGTACTTGGATTTGGATAGCAGAGTATGTGGGCACTGCTGTTAAGCATATGGGCGCCGGATATGGATATATGTATTGAGATTAAAATATATGTACTTGAGATAATCCACGGCTGCTTATTATTATAGATCGGTGGATGATTAATATACTGGTTGCGTGTAGTATATTATTTATATATATGAGATGAGATATCATATAACGTAACCCTGTATAAAAGGGAAAATAATGAATAAAGTGATATACTCCTTTCGGTAGATTTATATCCGGATTTATATGAATATGGATCATAAGTTAATGAGAACTATTAATATATATGGGATGGTATAAATGTGGTATGTACTTAAGGCTTAATGGATCCCGATGATCAACATTGTCACGTAGTAGTGTATTGGAGGGGTTCCTTGTTTGGATTTTGCTTCACGAGACACCCCACACACGAACATAACGTAATGTTGGGAATGGGGAGAAGCTTAGTCATTAGTACTCGGATTTTTGGGGATTTTGGAAGATAAGGGAAATACCTTAGTAGGCAGGGTAGCTTAACTAGGTTGTTTAAAAAGGTATGCGATAGTTGTGCACTATTAGAAGAGGGGTGAGGGGTATCTCATGGGAGTGCGATACCAATTTAAATATGAGATACAACATAATTTCCTAAATAAAGTATTTATGCACTTGCAAAATCTTTTCACAACTCGGGCTCTGACCCGTTTCTATATTTTTCCCCTCTTGCTATATCTATCTATCTATCTATCTATCTATCTATCTATCTATCTATATATATATATATATATATATATGTAGGTGTCCAGACACAGGGACGCCTGGATGATGATTCTTTTGAGTCAGACGTTTGCTATAGCAACTGTGGATGCAAGCAGGTTTGTATTAGACGCTTCTATCATTGATATCTAGATATGAGGTATTGTAGAAACATTCGGGCTTATGGCCCAACTGTACTCATTTATTCTTTTATCACCTTTTAGTGCGGCATTCGATTTGGTTGTATTATTGTACCGAGTGTTCGGTTATTTTCTTTTATTTCATTTCAGTTGCTGCATAGAAACTGTTGTAATTTTTAATTAAATGGTTTGGTTAAAAAGATTAGTTAATTAAAAATTTGACGCCGGCCTAATATGATATTAGTAATTAAATTGGTTTTCGACAGTGTTGCTAAGAATGAACCATATGAGACTCCTGTTTTAATTTGATATAGGAGTGATCGCCCGGTATTTCATTAGGCAAGGTGACACATTCTTTAGAGGTCCTAACACTCCATTTGAGAACCCCTAATATTTATCTCCAAAGTTCTATCCTTCATTTCTAACTAACGATTTCGATCTCGAAAAACTTTTCGTAGAAAAATCACTATAAATCCAAAAAAATATATAAAAATACGCGGTTGGAGCCCACGAGACCGAATAGAAGAGATCTACAAATTTTATTTTTTGACCAAGAGCCGAATCGATTCGTATCAAGGCCTAATCGATTCGAAAAGACGCATGTCACTATTCATCATCTTCTTCGAGACGGTTTCGGCCATTAAAGCTTCTCCCAAGCTTTTGTCGCCTCACCCAACGTCCTAAGACCTCAACCAACTACCAATACACATATAATACGGGTTCTAAACGTCCTAGAATCCGAAATCACCAATTGATTTAGGTTAAAACCTAAGTTTATCAAATTGAAACATTATTGGGGTTTAATTGTTTTAACTCCCAAAAATCCGTTTTATCCACGAAAACCCAACCCAAAATCTTTAGGGTTTGTTATACCAACAATGATATGAGATATTTATGCTCAAAAATAAATAAAGCAAGTAAACAGTTGCCTCGTGGATATAATCCGACGACCTCGAGTCGAATCCGGCGGAGTTTGGCCCGAGATCTCCATTTCTCTCCTCTTTTCTCTCCTCTTCTCTATCTTCTCTCTTTCCTTTCTTCTCTTTATCTTTTCTTTCCCTTTCTCCCTCTTTATATCGGAAGAAAAGGGTTTTAACCCTTAAAACCCAAAAACGACTCGTTTACTCAATTACGAGCCCGTTTAACACTAAAATTCTCTGAAACTCAATTTTGACAATCGGACACTCTTTTCCGACTATCTCGGACATTCCGGGACTCACGGCACAGTCAAAATTTCCATACGAGGTACTTGACCAAAAATCACTATTCTAACCCAATATAACTTAATGCGGATTTTCTAATTAAAATCTGACCTTTTTGTCACTTTTCTCCACGGCGACATATAATTAAATTACTTCGACATATTTAATCCCAAAAATAATTACAACACCCATCAAAAATCATTAAATCCTCAAAAATCCCAAGAATCATTATTCCGAGAAATTCTCCAAATTTTAATTTATACTTAATTATGGAATTTAATTATCTCCAAAAGGACGGGTTGTTTCAGCCAATAGCTGAAGAACTCTACATAATCAAGACTAATTTTGGCCTCGAAAATGTCTTCGAATCTTTACCAAGAAAGAAAAATATCATTTTTGAAGAGAAAGCTTAACTTTGTTGAGAAGAAACCCAATTATTAGGCACCACTTTCTAGGATGTGAGTTTTTCTAAAATTTTTGAAAGTGTTGAAAAATACTTTGACTTGCTCAAAACTCACAATGGATTTTTAAGATATTCACAAAAGTCTCTCAATAACAAGGATATAAATATATTTGTTCAAGAATAATGGTGTAAGTGTTTTAGGATTTAATATGACGTGTGATCAAAGTTTGAAAACAAACATATCAAAAATATAAAAAAGAGAAGTGAAGAAGAAAACTATGGTTTTAATCTCTAGAATAGTAAAACTCAAAAACTTCTTTCTTTTAAATTTTCTCTCGATCAATGTTTCTCCATAAGTGTAGTAAACCATAAGTAGCACAAGTGGGGAGAGTGGCCTCATTACCAAAATATCACTCAATTTTTTAAATAAGGAAAGATATGTTTACAAGAAAGTCTTGCACGGATTCTCAAAGAAAAGCAATCTTTTTAACGGACAAAAAAGTGTAGTCCTCAAAGCGTTGCCGACAAAAGTCTTACCCGACATGAACCATCCACAAGGAGGAAAGTAGCGTTAAGCATTTGCAAAACTGGAACAATATCTTAAAGAGTCTGCAATCAACGTAGATTCTTTGCGGACGTGAAAAGCTTTTTCGTAGATGAAACTAAGTCGTGAGAGATCCCGAAAATTTAGTAAAGATAGAAAAACTTATGTAAATATTTAACCATAATAAAAAAACATACACGATGTAGTTATACATGTTTATTTATAAAATATTTATATGAAAACGCATACATACAAATCCATATCAAAGCACTTACACACAAGAAATATATTTTCCAATTATGAAAAAGTTATATGAGTATGACCAAAATGCAAGTTTACTGCATATGTTACCTCAATCTAAGTGAAATATAATAAGTGTGGTCATGTACAATGGTCTGTTGTGTTTTGATGAAAATTTACAATAAATATGACTTTACATAACGGTTTGTCGGAACGACTTCAAGGTAAAAAGACTTCGAGTATATTTTGTAACACATAATAGGATAATCTAATTTCCTGGGGAACATTAATATACAAGTACTCTTACAAGATAATGAATCGTAAAAATCTCTAACACCCTTTTGGGGGTCATTTTTTACTCTCACATCTTTTCTCCATTAATAAGTGATTGTGATTTAAGATCTATTGTCTCACGCCCTTGGTGTTACTAAATTTTTAAGAGATAAAAACCATAAGATATGGAGGATTTCATATAAACCACAATAGCTAAATCTCTCCATAAATAGTAGATATCAAATTTCCAAAGACCTAAACCCACTCATAATTTTTAAGATACATCATAAGATTTTTTAACTTCTCTATTGATGAGTCAAGACAACTCATATATACAGTTTTAATGAGTTTAAACATTCTTTAATCGATTTAAATAAGTTTTGAATAATTTATTTAATACCATAAACATTTCCCAATCCTCCTAGAGTGGCACCTAATTAATGTGTTGTACGGTGTAAAGTAAAACTTTCTCGATATCGACACCATGGGGTTCCAATCTTCTGACCATGCATGTTCATTACATGTCTCTCAAGTCATCCTCAACTGCAACATATGGTTGTTGTGCTCTTGTAGGGTACACCCATGGGGTAAAGTAAGGTTGTTAACTATGTAGAATTCATAGTTCTAGTCTTTTGACGACAATTCGCATGACATCGATGTCATCTTCTCTATAAACATCTGGTTATAGTCTGTAATACCCTGTATTTTTAACAAAATTAATATTTAATTAATTGAGAATAACTTAATTAACTACATGGAAATTCGGATAAATTTGATAATTTAAATTATGAATTTAAGTTTAGCTATGTGGATTTAAATTTTAAAATGACGTAAATTGGAATGTTAGAGTTTCTTCAAAAAAATTGAATAAGTTTCATGAGCTAAAGTTTAACTATTAAAAAATTGGAGCTAATTTAATAGTTAGAATTATTTAGAACTCGTGGGGAATTGTTAGAAAGGCTTGGAGGAAGAATAGTACTATGCATTTCTTGGGAAACAATTAGGTTTTTGCAACTTTGGATTCAGAAGCATTTTAAAGCCTCTAGGGAAAATTGGGATCCAGGCCAATTGTCGCGACCGCGCCGATACAAACCATAATTGTGGTAGGAATAATTCTCGACTGCGATCTGGTCATGGGGTTTATGAGTTGGGTGTTGTTTTAATAACTTTGTCGAGTTTAAAGCCTCATTTTTCACACCATACCTAAATTGTAAGTATCTTCTCCACCAAAAAACCCTAAAATTCTTTAAACTCTCCCTCAAGCAACTTTTTCCCTTAATCAAATCAAGATAATTTTCAAGGCTTTGAAGAAAGGATTCAATGGAGGTTTTCCCAAACATTTAAATCAAGTTTTCAATAGGGATTCGAGGCTAACTTTTTAATATTTCTTCTCATCAATTAAAATCAAGTATCATGTCCATCGTCTAGGCAAGTTGTTATATTAATCCTCTCCTTTTATATATACACATGTTAATTTCACCTAAACTCTAAGTTTTGGTTTAAAATGTGTTAAAAAACTTAGGGATTTGAGATTCCTTATTGAATGATCTAGTATACGTGAAATTGGTTATCCTCACATTTTATATATTAAAACTTGGCCCTAATTAATGTTCAAAATTGGAAATTAAACCCTTGGTAATAAATTGATATATTAGGGACTGAGGTTAAATCTTGGATTTATATTAATTCAAAGGTATGATGAGTAATTTGGACATGATTAAGGCTTAATTAAGTATTGAATTATATGTGTTAAGTAAGGTCGTGACTTTAGCTTTATGAGGAGTGAATTTGGTGACAAACACATATTCGATAAAATTCTAAGCATGAAAATCTATAATTATTGTCTAGTTACTTAAAATAATCCTTTATTAGTGATTATCCTATGTTAATACTCTTTAAATGTAAATGGAATCCCTTTTATTGAATTCTGTTCTTGAAACTTAGAATTTGGACTTAATTATATAAGAATTCAATCCATTTACTATTTTTCTCTTATTGTTGAAAATGAATTAATTGAGTAGATGAATTAAAAGGAGTATGGGAAAAACATGTGTTGGCTTTTTGGTTTATGGTTGATGTTGGCTTGTGTTAAACGAATGAGGTTGGATCTAGAAGTCGAATATTTAATTTTCTTAATCTCTTAATTTAATATACTTAATAAATCCTTAATTAATTAATGTCTTAATGACTACCCGATCTAAACGAAAGTGTATCAAGGGGTCCTTGTTTTGATTTCATTTATGAGACATCCCACGCATGGAGTTTAGAGATGGGTAGCTTGATGACTTTAGAACCCTTAATTAATACTTCTTTTCATTTAATGTTTATATTTATGATTAGTCACACATACATGCATTATCCTTTGAGTCTTTAATGAAATGACATAACATTTGGTTTAAAAATCTAATTAGAATGAGTCGAAGGGTGGGGTAAATGGAAAAATGATAATGTAATGATAAGTGATAAGTTACATGTGAAACTTGGAAATTTGGTAAAGAATGAAATATTGATTATGAATAATGGGTGTGTATTGAGAGAGAACACTCTTATGTGATCATACTCGAGAATTTATAAGTGGAATTTGGTGCATCACACCGGTTGGGAAATTCTGATCATGAGAATAAAAGGTGGCGACAAGATACGATTTTATTATATGTGAGTCACACGGTGGTGTGGATGTTCTTGCCCCACTTATCACAAGTGTCAATGGGTTATGTGAAAGTTTTATACTTGCATGTCGCATGTTTTTCGATATGGTCACGAGAAGGGTATCATGTGACACCCCGACTAATTAAATACCGGGTAGCTACTCCTTTATTAAATTAATTCAAAATGCCAAGTTGGCTCAGTTGATAGCATCACTGTCGAAAACATTTTATTATTACTAACCACCTAGTATTTAAAAAGTAAGTTGCCAAATTTTAATTTAAGTCTGATTAACATGCAACAAGCGAAATAAAGAATAAATACACCATTCACCATACTGAAGCAAAACTAATAACCATCACAATAGAGTAAATAAAGTCTGGAGGAAAAACTCCACTACAAATCCCACAACTGAAAAGTAAACTGAATACTGAAACAATACATGCTAAAATCTGAAAACTGAAATGTAAAAGATGCTCTAAATAGAAATGGGCAACATGCCCTACAACTGATAGATAGTGACTCTGGAATCCAAAAGATAGAAGCGTCTATAAGCAAATCCCTGCAGCTTCCACAAACAGCTACAGCTCGTCACCTGAATGAGAATCCTATGCTTGGTGTCCTTGTGGCTAGGCACCTAAAATGGTTTTACAAGAAAAAGATTTGAAAAGCAAACGGGTCAGAGCCCGAATGTGGAGTTATATTTTAAAACCTGCAAGTGCTTTAAAAACATTTAAAACATTAAATGCAAAGTACATGTTAGGACGTACACTCACATGATATTCTCACCTCTCGTCTAACTGTGCACTCCTAACGTAAGTACCCATCTACAACGATATAAACCACTAGCTAAGTGACATCATAACTAGCTAGACTGTAATAGTTTCTACCCTTATTACCCGGTTCTATTAACCTATAACGCTCGTAATTAGATAGGGATTTAATGTAAACTCAGATGCTCAAAATGCAATATATATTTCTCTATCAGCTAACTCGAAACAATACCGTAATTATATTCACAACAATAACGTGAAGGTTCCCATTAATTAAGTGTATATTATTCACATCATAAATATACAATACGAGCACCCCGAGAACTAAGCTGCGGTGCACACATACTCTGCTATCCATCCCGGTACATCACGTACATAAGGATCACATATTCCGAATCTCTCAGGGATAGTTCAGATAACACAAATCACAAATAGTGGAGGCGAACACAGTCACATCACATGGGTCACGCACATACCTACGCTCCCACGATCAGCGGACTTATTAACATCCCAATAAGTCTTTCTCTGACCTATGTTCATCGAGGTACCAGTCTATATCCCCCCCGTAGGCACACAAGGATTAGAGGGTCCTAAGCGAACGTAACCTCCCGTGATAGCAAGTATGGTAGGTATGTCATACACACAATTCATATACCAATACTAAGTAAACACACGTCTTAGTAATACCGTATTTTAATCGTAGTACATATCGCATTCTCGTACTAACTATAATTATCACAATTTGTACTATTCCGGTTTGTAATCATACGCGCCATAATTTCTCACGTCGTAGTAGACACTCACGTCCCAACCCAAACCGTCCATGTAATACAACCCTCGTATGTAAATTCCTTCTCATAAATACCCAAATGTCCCAATTCTATCATTACTACATCTACGGAATGATATCTATATCCTCGAATAAGTTTACGAAACTCCAAATATCAAAACAGTCCAAAAAGGACCAAATTGTCACCTCGTTAGAAGTCTCGTTCGAACGAGACTGTTCGAAAGAGATTCCTCTGCCAACTCGTTAGAAGTCTCGTTCGAACGAGGTCCCAGTTCGTTCGAACGAACTGTACCTTATAACGATATCTTGTTCGAACGAGATATCGAACGAAATCCATTCTCGTTAGCAGCGACTGGTCAACTCGTTAGAAGCTCGTTCGAACGAGTTCGTTCGAACGACCTGGGTAGGGGCTTCTAACGAGATGCCAGATTCGTCCCAGATTTTTCCTTCCTCGTTTTTAACCATTTTAACACTTCTAATCTCATCCAAAGTTCATCCCAACAACGTTTTATGGTCTCTAAGTGGTCCTAAACATATTCAAGTCAACTCCTAACATGTTTTTAAGGATTAAATCTCTTCAACATCAATTAACATATGAATTTCTACACTTTTCCCCAATTATCTCAAGAACATGAACCCTAACATTTTGAATCAAGAATTAACCCAACAAAATCCGTTTTAATTTCTTTTCAATCATGTATATCATCAGTAAAAACATTTACCTATCATTCTACATGCAATCCTTCTCAAATTTCTCAAGTTCTATGATCTAAACTACATGGGTTTTCATTATCTTTCAAGAACAATTGATATTCTCCAATTTCTAACATGGAAAAGACATTCTCTGAAATTAAATGGAATTAAGTCACTTGCCTTGGTTTGATTTCTGACTTTGGTGTAGGTTTGATGATGTTTTTCTGCAGAATTTCCTCTCTCCAAGCTCCTTCTCCAATGGTGGCTTAAGGTGGCTAGGGTTTGTTTTGGGGAAAGTTGTAAACCTAAAGATAACCTCCGTAGCTTAATGGTTTAATATAGGATGGTTAGTGGGCTTTATGGGTTTAATCCACATCAGATTTACATCTCCAATTTTCGTCACTTTTAATTCCTAAAAATGTAAAATTACCAAAATACCCTTTAAGTTGCCGGTATGGCCTAAAAATATCCCGGGACCCAAACTACACCCCCGGGTAGTGTTTTCTGACTATCTCGACCCTTCCGGACGCGTTGGCGCACTCAAAACGACCATACGGATTATAGATTTTAAATTCACTTTTATTAACAAAATATTATACCGTGACGCGGCGGTCCCACGCGTCTCAACAAAATTTCTAAAATGTCGTATATAAATCTCACCACAAATTTTATAATACCAAGTTAATATATAATCATATATGCACATAATCAAATACCAACTCGCATCACATTAGTATTTATAACCCGGATTAATTTCCAATTAATACGCATTTAATTAATTAATCCCAAAAATAAATATAGTCAAAAGTACGGGGTATTACATACTCCCCCCCTAATAACTGAATTTCGTCCCGAAATTCGAAACTAGAAACTACCTGCTAAAAACAGCTCTGGATAACGTTCGCGCATCTCATCCTCGCGCTCCCATGTGGACTCCTCGACATTGTGATGTCGCCACTGAACTCGCACTAACGGAACTATCTTTGACCGCAGTTTCCTCTCGCTTCGGTCCAAAATAGCGATCGGCCCCTCCTCGTAGGAACTATCCGGCTGGAGATCGATGTCCTCCATAACAATGTGAGAATGGGCCAAATTATCTCTAAGGTATTTCCTCAGCGAGGAAATATGGAACACGTCGTGAATCCGATGCAAATGCTCTGGTAGTCCGAGTCTATACGCAACCGGTCCGATCCGCTCAATGATAGGAAATGGCCCCACATACCTCGGTGCCAACTTTCCCTTCTTCCCGAATCTCATAATCCCCTTCATCGGAGATACCCTGAGCAAAACCTGGTCCCCCACTTGGAACTCCCTGAAAAATCTCTTCGCATCAGCATAACTCTTCTGCCTGTCTTGAGCTACCCGAATGCGACTCCGAATCAACTCAATCCTTGCCGAAGTATCCTGAATCACTTCCGGCCCAAGTAGTTTGTTGTCCCCCACCTCCAACCAACATGTTGGGGAACGACAAGGCCTACCGTACAATGCCTCAAACGGAGCCATGCCAATCGTGAACTGATAGGAGTTGTTGTAAGCAAACTCCACCAGTGGAAGGTACTGCTCCCATCCACCCCCGAAGTCAATAATGCACATGCGTAGCATGTCCTCCAACATCTGGTTGGTGAGCTCTTTCTGCCCATCGGTCTGCGGATGATAGGCCGTACTCAACCGCAATTCCGTGCCCATTGCCTCCTGGAAACTCTCCCAAAACCTCGAAACAAATATCTTGTCTCTGTCAGACACGATATTTAGGGGCACACCGTGAAGTCTCACAATCTCTGAAATGAAGAGCTGGGCATACTGTCCCGTAGTGTAGTCAGTACTTACGGGTAAGAAGTGAGCGACCTTGGACAACCTGTCCACAATTACCCAAACGAAGTCGTGACCCCTCTGTGACGTAGGCAACCCCGTGATAAAGTCCATGGATATGCTCTCCCACATCCACACCGGGACTTCCAATGGCTGTAGTAATCCTGCCGGTCTCTGATGATCCACTTTTACAAGCTGACAAGTGGCGCATTTCGAAACAAACTCAGCGATATCTCTCTCCATACCGCTCCACCAATACTGCCGTCTCATGTCTTGGTACATTTTATCCCCTCCGGGATGTACCGTGAGCCGTGCGACTCTGCCATCACATCGTGCCGCAATTATTCCCCTTCCGGAACTACCAATCTCCCATTGAAGCGCAATCCCCCGTCTGAGCTAACGGTATAGGACTCGGCTCCCTCTGCTAGTAATCGAACTATCTGCTCCTGACAGAACGAGTCATTGGCCTGTGCCCGTACTACCTTCATGACAATCTGCGGTGTAACGGTCATCACAGACATGAAAGATCGGGCCACTGCATCCTGGTGTCCCAATTCCTTCCACTTTGCCTTCCACACCTCTGCCACCTCATCTGCTGGCCTACGGCTCAACGCGTCTGCTACCACGTTAGCCTTACCCGGGTGGTACTGGATGTCGAACTGGTAGTCTTTCACAAACTCAAGCCGCCTACGTTGCTGCATATTCAACTCTTTCTGCGTGAACAGGTACTATAGGGACTTGTGGCCCGTGAACAGTTGGAACCTCTCCCCTAAAAGATAGTGCCTCCAAATCCGTAGGGCAAATACCACTGCTGCCAACTCCAAATCATGCGTGGGGTAATTCTTCTCATGAGGCTTAAGCTTACGGGAAGCATAAGCTATGGCCTGTCTCTCCTGTTACAATACACCTCCCAGTCCTTGCAAAGACGCATCGGTGTAAACCAAATACTCAACTCCCGGTCTCGGCAATGCTAACACAGGTGCTGAGGTCAATTTGTCCTTCAATTCATCGAATGCCAACTGGCAGGCATCACTCCAGATATAGGGCACACCCTTACGAGTCAGATGTGTCAAAGGACCTGCTATCTCCGATAAACCCCGAATAAACCTCCTGTAGTATCCTGTTAGACCCAAGAAACTACGAATCTCCGTTGGTGTCGTGGGCTGTCCCCACTCCCTCACCGCTGACACCTTCCCCGGATCAACAGATATTCCCTGGTCGAAAATGATATGTCCCAAAAACTGGACTTCCTTCAGCCAAAACCCGCACTTCTCATATTTTGCATACAACTCGTTCTGACGAAGTGTCTGCAAAACCTTCCTCAAATGCTCGGCGTGCTCCTCCTCTGTCTGAGAGTAAACCAGAATATCAACAATGAAGACAATGACAAACTGGTCTAGGAAATCCCTGAACACTCTGTTCATCAAGTCCATAAACACTGCTGGAGCGTTGGTCAAGCCGAAAGGCATAACCCAAAACTCGTAAGAACCATATCTCAATAAGAACGCAGTCTTCGAGACATCCTCCTCCCAGATACGTAACTGATGGTATCCCGATCTCAAATCAATCTTCGAGAAGAAAGAAGCTCCTATCAACTGGTCGAATAAGTCATCGATTCGAGGCAACGGATACTTATTCCGTATCGTGACCTTATTCAACTCTCGGTAGTCCACACACAATCTCAGTGAACCGTCCCTCTTCTTCATAAACAGAACTGGAGCGCCCCAAGGTGAGGTACTCCTGCGAATAAATCCCTGACCTAACAGCTGCTCTATCTGATCCCGTAACTTCCTCATCTCAGCTGGAGACATACGGTACGGTGCGCGTGCTATAGGTCTCGTACCTGGTAGAAAATCTATGACGAAGTCTATCTCTCGACTGGGTGGTAAGCCTGGTATCTCCTGAAACACATCTGAATACTCCCTGACAACCGGAATCGAATCTAAAGGAATCACAACCTCCTTAGAGGTATCCTCCTCTATGTAATACAGATGAGCGGTCGATCCTCCCTCTGGGCGAGGCATCGCCACTATAAACATCTCTTGCCCCGGAATGGCAAAAACAATGCTCCCGCTGAAGCAATCAATCATGGCCCTATATGCTACGAGCCAATCCATACCGATGATCACATCGTGAATATGCATGTCTAACACTAACATGTCTGCAGGCAATACCAAACCACCAATCTCTACCCCCACTCCCCGGCATATAAAGAATATAAGTGACCCACTCCCCAATGGTGAGTCGACACACGTCACTGTGCTCTCTGCCGTAGCTAAAAATCCTAAAGCTTTCGCGAAGTGTGTAGCTATAAAATAGTGTGTAGCACCCGTATCAAATAACACCCGACCCATAGTACCATGGATAGGAAACGTACCCTCGATCGCGGGCGGTGCCTGTGGAACTGCAGCCTGGTGGACGTTGTAGACACGTCCATACTGTAGCTGCCCCTGCTGAGCTGGGACTGCTGGAATGGGTAGCAAAGCTACCATCTGTGGCGGTGCGGGAAGAGCGGCGGGAAACATAGGTCTCTGTGGCTCCTGGCGAGCACCCTGCTGCTGCTGCTGCTGCTGCTGTGGGGCCCTGCCCCTATCAGGACAATCCTGCTTCTTATGGCCAGTCTTGCCACAAACAAAGCACTTCCCTGGGAAGTTCCCTCCCCTCTGCCCCTGCTGTCCCCGGCCCTGGTGGCCGTTACCGTTCCTCCCTTGGCCCTGCTGACCCTGATGAAACTGCTGCCCATTCTGCCCCTGCTGGCCCTGATGGCCATTTGGACCCTGATGGCCCTGACGAAAACCTCCCTGTCCCTGCCTGTAGTTCCCTGACCGGAACCTCTTATTATCCCCCTGCTGGGAGCCCTGCTCATTCTGTCTCTGCCCCTGACCCGATTGTGCCCCGCTGGCACCATGTCCTCCAGTCCTGCCCTGATGGCTAGACTCCCCCGACCTCTTACCCTCGGCCATATGAAAACGGTGGTCCTGACAGTGCAACAATGCAGCATTAACCACATCAGAATAAGTGGCCAACGATAGGTTCCCTAGCAGATGCTGACGGATCCTCCAATTCAACCCATCGGTGAACTTCTCAATTTTCTTCTTCTCTGTTGGAATCTCGTCTGGAACGATATTCAACAGGTTAGTGAACTCGGCCTCATACTCGGCCACTGTCTTACCTTCCTGCTTCAGACTCATCAGCTTCCTCCTCATCTCTGTATGAACAGCCGACGGAAAGTACTTGCGGTCAAATCGCACCCAGAACTCCTGAATCGTGAGAGTATCCCTCTCCTCCGCGGTGGTAATAGACTCCCACCACTGCAGTGCAGATCCAACTAGCTTGAAAGTAGCTAGCACCTGCTTCTGAACATCAGTGCACTCATGCATCCTCAAGTGCCTCTGCATGTCTTTCCTCCATTGGCTCGAGACTACCACATCTGAGCTACCTGCAAACTCTGGCGGATGCGCTTTCTGAAAAGCGTCACGTACACGCTCCCAAGCAGATGGGAATGTATTAACCTGTACTGGCGCGACAACCGGCGCCTGAGGTGGTACCTGCTGAATTACGGCAATGGCGGCATTTACCGCTTGAGCTACTATAGCTGCAACCTCAGCGGCGTTCATCATGCCCTGAACTGGAGCGGGCTGGGGTTCGGGCGTTGCATCCCTGGGAACTCGTCGTGCACGTCGTGGAGGCATCTGAAATAAGAACAAAGTTTATAAGTTCACGGTTATAAACTTAATATAGCTGAAGAACGAAGCATACAAAAAGGAGTACAACAGTCCTAAAATATAGGGCTCTATATCAAAGAAACATAGCAGAAACATAATAGCCGTACAGATCCTAAAGGACACTAGAACCTGATGCTCTGATACCACCTGTGACACCCTGACTAATTAAATACCGGGTAGCTACTCCTTTATTAAATTAATTCGAAATTCCAAGTTGGCTCAGTTGATAGCATCACTGTCGAAAACATTTTATTATTACTAACCACCTAGTATTTAAAAAGTAAGTTGCCAAATTTTAATTTAAGTCTGATTAACATGCAACAAGCGAAATAAAGAATAAATACACCATTCACCATACTGAAGCAAAACTAATAACCATCACAATAGAGTAAATAAAGTCTGGAGGAAAAACTCCTCACTACAAATCCCACAACTGAAAAGTAAACTGAATACTGAAACAATACATGCTAAAATCTGAAAACTGAAATGTAAAAGATGCTCTAAATAGAAATGGGCAACATGCCCTACAACTGATAGATAGTGACTCTGGAATCCAAAAGATAGAAGCGTCTATAAGCAAATCCCTGTAGCTTCCACAAACAGCTACAGCTCGTCACCTGAATGAGAATCCTATGCTTGGTGTCCTTGTGGCTGGGCACCTAAAATGGTTTTACAAGAAAAAGATTTGAAAAGCAAACGGGCAGAGCCCGAATGTGGAGTTATATTTTAAAACCTGCAAGTGCTTTAAAAACATTTAAAACATTAAATGCAAAGTACATGTTAGGACGTACACTCACATGATATTCTCACCTCTCGTCTAACTGTGCACTCCTAACGTAAGTACCCATCTACAACGATATAAACCACTAGCTAAGTGACATCATAACTAGCTAGACTGTAATAGTTTCTACCCTTATTACCCGATTCTATTAACCTATAACGCTCGTAATTAGATAGGGATTTAATGTAAACTCAGATGCTCAAAATGCAATATATATTTCTCTATCAGCTAACTCGAAAAAATACCGTAATTATATTCACAACAATAACGTGAAGGTTCCCATTAATTAAGTGTATATTATTCACATCATAAATATACAATACGAGCACCCCGAGAACTAAGCTGCGGTGCACACATACTCTGCTATCCATCCCGGTACATCACGTACATAAGGATCACATATTCCGAATCTCTCAGGGATAGTTCAGATAACACAAATCACAAATAGTGGAGGCGAACACAGTCACATCACATGGGTCACGCACATACCTACGCTCCCACGATCAGCGGACTTATTAACATCCCAATAAGTCTTTCTCTGACCTATGTTCATCGAGGTACCAGTCTATATCCCCCCCGTAGGCACACAAGGATTAGAGGGTCCTAAGCGAACGCAACCTCCCGTGATAGCAAGTATGGTAGGTATGTCATACACACAATTCATATACCAATACTAAGTAAACACACGTCTTAGTAATACCGTATTTTAATCGTAGTACATATCGCATTCTCGTACTAACTATAATTATCACAATTTGTACTATTCCAGTTTGTAATCATACGCGCCATAATTTCTCACGTCGTAGTAAACACTCACGTCCCAACCCAAACCGTCCATGTAATACAACCCTCGTATGTAAATTCCTTCTCATAAATACCCAAATGTCCCAATTCTATCATTACTACATCTACGGAATGATATCTATATCCTCGAATAAGTTTACGTAACTCCAAATATCAAAACAGTCCAAAAAGGACCAAACTGTCACCTCGTTAGAAGTCTCGTTCGAACGAGACTGTTTGAACGAGATTCCTCTGCCAACTCGTTAGAAGTCTCGTTCGAACGAGGCTGTTCGAACGAGGTCCCAGTTCGTTCGAACGAACTGTACCTTCTAACGATATCTCGTTCAAACGAGATATCGAACGAAATCCATTCTCGTTAGCAGCGACTGGTCAACTCGTTAGAAGCTCGTTCGAACGAGTTCGTTCAAACGACCTGGGTAGGGGCTTCTAACGAGATGCCAGATTCGTCCCAGATTTTTCCTTCCTCGTTTTTAACCATTTTAACACTTCTAATCTCATCCAAAGTTCATCCCAACAACGTTTTATGGTCTCTAAGTGGTCCTAAACATATTCAAGTCAACTCCTAACATGTTTTTAAGGATTAAATCTCTTCAACATCAATTAACATATGAATTTCTACACTTTTCCCCAATTATCTCAAGAACATGAACCCTAACATTTTGAATCAAGAATTAACCCAACAAAATCCGTTTTAATTTCTTTTCAATCATGTATATCATCAGTAAAAACATTTACCTATCATTCTACATGCAATCCTTCTCAAATTTCTCAAGTTCTATGATCTAAACTACATGGGTTTTCATTATCTTTCAAGAACAATTGATATTCTCCAATTTCTAACATGGAAAAGACATTCTCTGAAATTAAATGGAATAAAGTCACTTGCCTTGGTTTGATTTCTAACTTTGGTGTAGGTTTGATGATGTTTTTCTGCAGAATTTCCTCTCTCCAAGCTCCTTCTCCAATGGTGGTTTAAGGTGGCTAGGGTTTGTTTTGGGGAAAGTTGTAAACCTAAAGATAACCTCCGTAGCTTAATGGTTTAATATAGGATGGTTAGTGGGCTTTGTGGGTTTAATCCACATCAGATTTACATCTCAAATTTTCGTCACTTTTAATTCCTAAAAATGTAAAATTACCAAAATACCCTTTAAGTTGCCGGTATGGCCTAAAAATATCCCGGGACCCAAACTACACCCCCGGGTAGTGTTTTCTGACTATCTCGACCCTTCCGGACGCGTTGGCGCACTCAAAACGACCATACAGATTATAGATTTTAAATTCACTTTTATTAACAAAATATTATACCGTGACGCGGCGGTCCCACGCGTCTCAACAAAATTTCTAAAATGTCGTATATAAATCTCACGACAAATTTTATAATACCAAGTTCATATATAATCATATATGCACATAATCAAATACCAACTCGCATCACATTAGTATTTATAACCCTAATTAATTTCCAATTAATACGGATTTAATTAATTAATCCCAAAAATAAATATAGTCAAAAGTACGGGGTATTACATATCAGTTATGGTTAAATCAATTAAGAGATTAATTGATTATTGAAACTAATGAGTTAATTAAATTGACTGTGAGTTTCCGTGACACAGATGGGTTATTAATATTAGTTAAATAAATATTGGATTTATCATATATATATATATATGTGTGTGTGTGTGTGTGTGTGTGTGTGTGTGCGTGTGTGTGCGTGTGTGTGTGTATGTTTTGAGTTGCGTTTGAAAACTTGTTGGGTTTTGACCCATTTTATCCGTGGTAATATTTCAGATGATAGAGTTGTTGGTCCTCCCACGTATACTTTCTCTCTCTAGCTAGCACATATTATTTATTCTCCTCTTCATACGTCATCATCATGGATTGACGTAGGTTCATCCACTTATTAGACTATCTTTTATATTCCAGTCGTATGAGTTGTACTTTCTAGATTCAATTGACATGTATTATTCGAGCATCACTTGTCACGTATTATTGACACTTGGTATTGGCATGTACTTTTTTGGAGTTGGTGTTTAGTTGTATAGATCTCTCTTACTCTATTATAGGTATGATGAATTCTTCGAGTTTTATATTGGGGTTTATAATATTGAATTCTTATATTGTCACATATTTCATTTGTTTCCTTTCATGTGAAGAATAATATTTAAATTGATTTTACAAGTTATATATTTGAATTTTAGGAATTGATTAACTCTAAGGTTAAATTATACAGAGTGATGTATTAGAGCCTAAACTCCAATAGCATTCTCATACCGCCGAGAGAGAGATTTAATTATATAGCTATGCACTTTTCAAGATGAAAAATACAAAGTAGGAGACAACACTTGATATTATATATCTTTCTTCAACTTTTCTTCATAAAGTATTTGAGCATAAAAATTCAAAGAAATTGCCTTTTAGCTACAACGTACAAACTAATTATTAGTTATACTTTTTTAAATGATTTGCGTTATAAGGGTTGGGAAATGGCTCCCCTTAAGGTTTTCCAATCGATATGTTCTTGGGACAACCTCTTTTGTGACTCTATAGGGCTCGTGCCAATTAGGATGAAGCTTATTAGTCTTCTGGATGACTTTTTTTAGTACGAGATCTCCAATCGCAATAGGCCAAGACTTGGCTCTCTTGTTTTAGAATTTGGCATCTATCTCTTGATAAGTTTATTATCTAATGTCCACGTCTTCTCTTCTTTCTTCAATAAGGTCCAAGTCTAGCTTCCTTTTCTCCAAATTTGCCTTAAGGTCGTAAGTTTGAACCGTGTGGCTTGTTAACATGATTTCTATTAGAATAACTGCTTCTGAACCATAGGCAATAAATAAATGGGGTCTCTCCAATTGGGTTCTTTCTGTCATCTTATATGCCAATAGAATGCTATGCAACTTGTCAACATATTTGCCCTTGGCATCTCCTAATTTCTTTTTGATTCCATTCAATATCGTCTTATTTGTTACCTCAGTCTGCCCATTAGCTTGTGGTTAGCCCGGTACAGAAAAAAACTGTTTTATGCCGACCCTTCTATAGTAGGCTTCCAAAGACTTATTCTTAAATTGCTTTTCGTTGTTAGATATTAAGGTATATGGGATTGCATACCGATAAATAATAATCCTTCGAATAAATATGAAATATTTCTCCTCAATTATGGTTATCATAGCCTCGGTTTCTACCAACTTGGAGAAGTAGTCTGTCATAACAATCAGAAAGTAATGATTCCCTTTCGCTATGGGTAGGGGTGATCAAGTCAATCCCCCACATCGTAGAGGACCAAGGGGCCGATATTAGGGGAAAAAGTTGATGAGGATGATGGGGTATTTTGGCAAAGCTTGTCACATTTGAAAACATATTCGGTCGAGCCCTTAGCAAGGGTCGGCAATAATAACCATGAGTGACGATCCTTTTGGCCAAGGATCATCCACCAATGTGGTTTGCATAAGAACCCTCATGTATGTCTCTATGTATGTAATTCACCTCATACGGATGTACACATCTCAAGAGGTGGAGAAGAAAAACCATTTTATACAACATATTTCTAATAATAGTGAATTTAGTTGCACAGTATCGTACCTATCTGTGCTCGACTTTAGCGTTCGACAGCTTTTCTCCTCTTAATTACTCTATAATCGGGTTCATCCAAGATGGTCCCAGGTTTAAATTCATACACACTTCAATGTCTTATTCTTCAATCTATATGCTCATCTTTAGAAGGATGTCTATGGGAACTGATCGATATATCTCTGTTCTAATAACTGATGCGAGCCTCGCTAGTGCATCTGCCCTTTCATTTTTAATTCTGGGGATTCTTTTGATCTTGACTTCTTGAAAGTTTTTTAAAATCTTCCTGACACTGACTAAGTACTTAGATATTTTCTCATCCTTTGCTTCATAAGTCCCCAGAATTTGGTTAACAACCAACTGGGAATCTATGTGGGAAACTATTTGGACGACATTCAATGTTTCTGTAAGCGAGAGTCCTACCAATAGGGCTTCATACTATGACTCATTATTTGATGCTTCAAAGCTGAATCATTGGGAATATTTAATATCGATCCCATCTGGCGCCGATAATATCAATCCTGACCCACTATCATTTGCACAGGATAAACCATCATTAAACAAACTCCATATCGATGACCCTGGTGTAAAGTGACCTTCATCCAAGGCACCATTTTTCAATAACAAATATCGCTTTAACATATCAACTTTGGTATCTGTTAATGTTCCTTCGTGTGCAATTTTCTTTCCCTTTAGGATGACCTTTGGGACTTTAACCGATAATTCTCTTACCATGTCATTCGCGAATTCCCATGTGAACTCGACCATAAAATCTACCAAAGCCTTCCCTTTAGTCACACTTCTTGGCTAATAGATGATATAAAACTCACCTTACTCAATTGACAAGGCCATTAACTTACCCGATTGCTCAGGTTTATGAATTAAATTATCGGAGGGGCGTATTAATCAACACGGTCATCGTATGATCTTGAAAGAAAGGATTTATTTTTTTAGAGGCATGGATAAAAGAATATACAATCTTTTCCATTTTTGGATACCTTAAATCTTCTCCCGGGAGGTCCATGTTGTTGAAGTAAAAAGGTTCATGTACTTTATTATCGTCTCAAACAATGTTTGCGCTAATGGACGACTGCAAGACGGCTATGTATAGGTATAACATTCCTCCTTGAATCAACCGAGAGAAGAGAATATATAAATAATCCTTCAACTCATGAAATGATTTATCATATTCTTTGTCCCAAACAAACACTTTCATTAAAATTTAAAAAAAAAAGGCAAACACTTGTCCATTGCCCTTGACGTAAATCTATTCAATGCGGCTACTCAACCTGTCAGTCTCTGAATATCTTTGATCATCTTCGGCATCTTCATGTCAATCAATGGATTTATCTTGGCAGTATTTGCTTCAATGTTCCTCTTATTGATGATGAATCGAAGGAACTTTCCACCTCTGAGACCAAACACACACTTTTTCATATTCAATTTCATTATGTGATGATCCATTGTATCAGAAGTTCTTTCTAAGTCGGCCACATGACTCTCGACCTTCAAACTCTTAGTGAGCATATTATCCACGTAGACCTCCAATGTCTTCCTGATCTGGTCTTTGAACTAATTATTGACTAACCTCTAGTAGGTAGCCCCGTACATTTTTCAATCCGAACGGCATAACTTTGTACCAATATGTTCATTTGTCGGTGATTAAGGAAGTTTTCTCAGTGTTCCCTTCATACATAGAGATCTAATTGTACCCAAAGTAAGCATCCATGAAACTCATGAGTTCGTGGCCAGTTATAGCATCCACCATCTAGTCAATTCTTGGCAAACGAAAGCTATACTTTAGGAAGGTTTTGTTAAGGTCAGTGAAGTCTACACACAACCTCCACTTTCTGTTCTAATTAGGCATTATGATAATATTGGATAGACATTTTGGGTATTGCACTTCTCTGATGAAGTCTGCAGTCTGTAACCTCTTTATTTCCTCCTGTATAACTTCATATTTATCTATGGCAAAGGTCCGTCTTCGTTATTTTACTAGTTTCATTATCTCGTCTATATTAAGTCGATGCCAAATAATCTCTGGGTCAATCCCCGGTATATCACTATGGCTCCATGCGAACACACTTCGCCTTCTTATTAACAACTCAATTGTAAATAACTATGTGTGATAAAGATTCAAATAAACTCACAAATCCAACTACAAACTTATTTAATTATATTCAATTTTTGAATCAAATTAATTCAGCCTTTAAACAAACATCTACGTGTGTGCGTGTGTCAAATTATCATAAACACAAATATGCTAATTCACATATTTCAGGAAAAAATCCCCTTAGGGCAAAACCTTTTATTTCACTTTAATTTGTAAATCACAATTCACACAGAATACAATGAAATCTGTAATAAGTTTACCTCAACAAACCTATATTGACGCGTTGTCTAGAGTTAGCAATGGATTCCACATAACGAACCCACATGAATCACAGTCCAGTCTTCAGCAAAGATCCACATGCATCGAACCTTAATGACCTCAGTCTTCAGCCAATACCATAAAAGGCACCTAAATCAGCAACATAAATTTCCAGCAAAACATGTCTTGGGTTCCATAAAACAACTCACATAAAAGTAATTGGGATTTTGTGAATTGATAAACAAAACTTGAACCCTTTAAAATGGAGAAGAAAACTTTATATCTAAAGAAGTTATCGAAACAAAGTTAAAGACTTTTCTCTCAAAAAATGTTCTAAAAAATACAAATCACTTCTTCATTTTTCAAAACAAAACTGAACGCCCATTATATAGCAATCATTGAGGTGGTGGCGTGTCAGCTTAAAAAGCAACGCCGCTTGAACGACTGTTTTATCGCTCCAATGAAAACGATGTCGCTCGAACGAAAGCTGATCTCATTCAAACGAGATGACATGTCATTTGAACGATATTGTTCTCGTTTGAACGATCAGAATCTCATTCAAACGAGATGACATGTCATTTGAACGACATTATTCTCGTTTGAATGATCAGAACGTCAATCTCGAGGTTCTCCATCAGACTTAGAAAAATTCTGAAAAACTTTAAATCTTTAAACATTCGAGATCAGTAAACGTTTTTTAACAAAAAAAAATTATAAAAAATACTGTTAAAAAACTAACTTTATAAAAACCATTTATAAAACTTTCAAGAACCATTAAATATTCTAACCTTTATAATAAAAAAAATATCCCAGCACTTTAAATATGAAATATAAACGGAATTTAAACATATTGTTATCGAAATTATCTCGTCGGGGCCTGAATGTTGAGGTTCACTTGAAATTCAAATTCGTCATTTGTAGATATAAACTTCCTCAATTCTTTGACGAATTGTAGTCGTATACGACATACTTAATTGTGACGAACATTTATAAAACCATGTCCTTACAAATCTCCCCTTATGTCTATGTCGGTACAAAATAAAAACATCTGAATTATCAAATAAATGACCTATACAAATCTATCCTCCCAAGAACTCAAAAGTGGAAAGATTTCAACAATCAAATCTTCAAGAGTTTCTCATCAGGGTATGTAAAATAATAATCTTCAATTTTTGTACCTACACATATGAGACAAAGCAAATACCTCGTGACGCATTGAGTTTGAAATGATATAAAAATGCATCAATCATCATAATCAAATCTCCCCCATAATTCAAAAACTCCCATAATTCGTTCTCCCTTTTTTTATTTGACCAAAATAGACATGGAAACGAATAAACAAAGCAAGCAGTGAGTTGTCACGATTAAAGATATACTCAAACATCCTTCACAAACTATTTTTTATTTTTCAATTTTTTCTATAAAAAAACTAAAATCACACCATGAATTTACACTAAGGCAACCAAATCATAGAAACGAAAAGAATGGGTGTGAACATATTCAATAGGTAATAAAACTCAATCAAGCATATATGCACGATGCATAAGTGTACTCCTATCGAATGAGCATAAAAAATATCCTTAGACGTAAAATTGTTGAATTTAGATGATATCGACTAAATCAAATCAACAAATCAAAGCCAACAACGTCCAAAACTATTTAATGTCATTTCGATAATTTTTCAAACGACGTGAAAACCCATTGATTGAATTCCAACCAAACTCCCTTATATATAATAATGCAAAAAAAATTCTATCTAATGAGGTACTAAATTCTCAACTTAGAGAAAATCTATTGGCCCAAATTTTGGCATATTTATCTTTTTATTGCCATTTATTTTTTTTGCGGGCTCTTTTCAAACGATGGATTTCACGACATGATTTTTATTCACTCGCAGTCCTTTCCCGTTCACACTCGTTATTTTTTTTTAAATTTAAACAAATTCCTCACTGGCAATGGTTTTTACATGTACTACTTTTATTACTCTAGTATTATTGCACTTGGTTCGTTTTAAGGATAGGATTGAGATAAAAACACTCGACCAACATGTGATAGGCAAGTACAATAATCAAATAAATCCGTGCTCGTGTGCAATAAAGGAAATAATGAGTCAAAAATAAAAGAAGTATCAACTAGTAACGTCTCAATGACTCCAAACATTATAAAGCACATGAATGACATGACATGTTGTCTCAAAACACTATCAAATAATCACATGGATATGGAATGATATTGTGACTGGATCATCCTAAATGTTCATTCATATACCATATCAATAACAAACTCGAGAACCGGCTAGGGTGCTGCAGATGAAGTGGATGCACCATCATGTCCTATTCATAAACTCTCACCACACCCCAAAATGGGATTGAGAACAATATTTCCAACCTTCTTAGATGTGTTCTCCATAGTGACTTTAGCCTCCAGGGCGTGTTTAAGATCTTTCTCTAATTGTGACACACGGGCTATAAGTTCACTTTTCTCTTAATTCACAACGATAAACTGCTCACTCAAATTAATCTTTACCTTCTCGAGTTGACTCGTCGATGCCTCAAAACTCTTCAAACTTTCTAACTCTCTGTCCAAATCTCTCACCCTAAGACCTAATTCCTTATTCAATTTATTTGTTTTCAAGGTCTTGGCATACAAAACTCTAAATGCAATCTAGAGCTCACTATCACCCTCACTAGAACGCTCACACTCAGACTCGCTAGAAACACTTAAATCCTCCTCCGGGGTCTCACGCGCACAAGTGTCCTCATCGTCGTGGGACAAAATAGGTGTTCTCTCATGACTAGCTAAAAAGGCAACAAACTTTCCTTATGAATTTTCATCCCCGGTATCACTCACCTCTTCCTCACTATCACTAAGGGTGACTGGCATAGCAAATTTTTCTCTCTCTCTCCTAAGTCTAGTGACACACTCAAACGACTTATACCCGCTTCCCTCACACTAAAAACTTGCCGCAATTTCTAAATATCCCTCACCCTCTTTCTCTTTCTCACCGCTTTCTTTGGCCTTATCTTTTTTTCTCTCAAAAAAAATTTATTAGAAGAATTTTGTTTTGAAAAGTTGAGAAACTTTTTAAAATTCATTGCAAGCATGGCCATATCAAAATCAGACTAGTCCTTAGATTCGGACTCACAAAAACTCACTTTATTTTTCTTGTTAGACTGGACTTTAAGTGCTATCCCTTTATCCTTAGACTTGACAGTGTCAGGAAATATGTCAATCTCATATGTTTAGAGGTTTCTTACCAGCTCTTCTAATTTTAAATTGCCCAATTACCTAATTTATTTAAATCAATCATTTTAGGGATAAAATGTTTTGGCAGCGATCTTAAAATCTTTTTAACTACTCGTGCATTAGGTATAGGCTCACCAAGATTAAAACTAGTGTTGATAATGTCAGACAAATGTGCATAAAAGTTATCAAAACACTCAGTCTCAAGCATGGGAATTGTTTCAAATTGAGTAGTTAAATTTTGAAGTTTAGACTCTTTGACCACGTTAGTGCCTTCGTGGGTGAGTTGTAAAACATCCCGATCTTCTTTAGACGTGATGCACATTATAATATATTGGAACTCGTCAGGGTTGATGTGTCCAAAAAATTCACTAAGCCCACATGAATTAAAATTGCTCCACCTAAACTCATCCTCAGTCCAGTCTGACATAAGTTTTAAATTCGTGACCTTATTAGCGGTAACAGTGGGAGGAATCCAGCCTCTTTCACAAATTAACCAAACTATCTCATCGATTTCTCTTAAATGTGATCTCATGCGGTCTTCCCAGTAACCATAATTAGACCCGTCAAAAATTGACAACCAATTATATAAGTTTTCACTTGAAACATTGTGACAATTTAAAAAAAAAAAAAAATTCATCAATAGCACACAAATTTTTGAGGAAAATAGGAATACACAATAAATTAGTATAACTTGCTCTGATACCAATTTGACAACGTGAGTAGTCAAAATTTATCGGACAAATAAAAATCAGGATCACGCAATAAATTAGCGTAACCCGCTCGGATACCAATTTGTAAATAACTATGTGTGATAAAGATTCAAATAAACTTGCAAATTCCAACAACAAACTTATTTAATTAGAGTCAATTTTTTAATCAAATTAATTCATCCTTTAAACAAGCATCTACGTTTGTACATGTGTCAAACCATTATATACCCAAATATGCTAACTAAGAGATTTTTGGAAAAAAATCTCCTCAAGCAAAACCTTTTAATTCACTATAATTTGTGAATCACAATTTACATGGATTACAATGAAATCTGTAATAAGTTTACCTCAGCAAACCAACATAGATGCGCAATCTAGAGTCAGTAATGGGTTCCACGCAGCGATCCCATATGAACCGCAGTCCAGTCTTCAGCAGAGATCCACACGCAGCAAACCTTAATGACCTCATTCTTCAGCCACTACCATAAAAGGCACCTAAATCTGCAGCATAAATTTCCAGCAAAACAAGTCTTGGGTTCCACAAAACAACTCACATAAATGTAATTGGGATTTTGTGAATTGATAAACAAAACTTGAACCCTTTAAAATGGAGAAGAAAACTTTCTGCCTAAAACAGTTATCAAAACAAAGTTAAACACTTTTCTCTCAAAAAGTGTTCTAATAAAAACAAATGACTTCGTCATTTTTCAAAACAAAACTGAACGCCTATTATATAACAATTATTGAGGCGGTGGCGTGTCTGCTTAACAAGCAGAGTCACTCAAACGACTGCTAATATTGCTCGAACGAAAATGGTGTCGCTCAAAAGAAAGTTGATCTCGTTCGTACCAAATGGCATGTCGTTTGAACAACATTGATCTCGTTTGAACGATCAGAACATCATTCCCGAGGTTCGCCATCAGACTTAGAAAAAATTCTGAAAAACTTTAAACCTTTAAACCTTAGAGATTAGTAAACATTTTTTAACAAAAACTTTTATAAAACATACTTTTGAAAAATTAACTTTATAAAAACCATTTATAAAACTTTTAAAAACCATAAAATATTCTAACCTTTATAAAAAAATATCCCAACACTTTTAATATGAAATGTAGATGGAACTTAAACATATTTTTACCAAAATTATCTCGTCGGGGCTTGAATGTTGAAGTCCACTTGAAATTCGAATTCACCATTTATAGATACAAATTTCCTCAATTCTTCGACGACTTGTAGCGGAATATGACATACTTAATTATGACAGGCATTTATAAAATCATGCCCTTACATCAATCAACTTCTTCTTTTTATCTAATTTGAGGGATGAGACTATTTGGATGGTTTTTTCGGTTCATCCTCATTTAGGACAATGAATTATACTTCTTCTTCTTCTCGTCTCTTGGGTTAAGAGTGTCAATGTTGTACGAGGTCATCTTTCTCTTGTGGGCTTCCTTTTCTTTCGCTGAGGTGAAATAGCATTCATGTGCTTCCACCTGATCACCATAAACTTCCCCTAATACAAAAGGAGTAAGTAATTTCATCATTTAGTGTATAGTGGAAGGCAAAGCTTCAAACTCCTTGAGTTCTAAACTCCCCAGAATTATATTATAGGTCGAAAAGATGTTCTCATTCATTATAAAAAAGATGATCTATCTAGTCAGGCATCTCGACCAGGTTCCCACGCAAACATCAATTTTAAAGACTCCCAGCAGGTGGACTTTCTCTCCGATAAACCCAATCAATGGGTGATGATATGGGACGAGTCTCTTATTGCTTAGTTTTAACCCTTTAAAATAATCCCAGAATATGATGTTGGTCAAGCTTCCCACATCCACCAAAATTCGAGCCACGTTATAGTCATGTACTCGTGTGCTGATGAAGAGTGGATCATCATGTGGGACTAAAATTCTCTTAAAGTCTTTTCTGTAGAAGCCTACCATGAGACTCTCCATATCGAATTTCTTTAATTTGTTTGGTTTACTCTCAGCCTCAACCAAGTTGGATCCATATCTCTTAGGCAGGCCTTGGCCTCAATCGTATGAGCCTTCCTACCAACCGACTCAGTTACTCCACCTATCATTCCTCCATAAATCATTTTTACGTTTAAAGAAATCATATTAAGGTTACCTTTACTTATAAGAAGTTTGGCAGGAAGATTTGGGCCATCTTCATCATTATCATCTGACTCCGGGTCATTTTTATTTACTTGTATCTCCTTATTCTTGGGCCTAGTATCCTTTGGTTAAGAGTATCTATTTTCGGTATCTTCTCGGCCTCTCTCTTGTTAATTTAATATTATATCTTCCCCTATTTTAATAACTTCTGGATCTTATCCTTCAAAGCGAAGTATTGGTCTATCGTGTGGTCGTGATCTTGATGGAACTCACACCATTTGTTCTTGTCCCTCTTGTGAGGGAGATGTCTAAATTTTTCTATCCACCTAAGCTCTTTGTCATCATTTATCTTGTTCAGAACCAGATATGGACTAGCTATCAGAGGAGTATACATCATAAATATATCGTCATTATACCTTTTCCTCCCTTCTTTATCTTTTTCTTTATCTCGAATTTAGCTAGAATGGTTATTTCTGACCTCTTTTTGGTCTCTTCTTTTAGTTTCCATGGCCTTATCTCCATTTATGATCCTCTCGGCCTTGGCTAGAAATTTTTTTATGGACTTTGGGGGATTCTTGAAAAGATTATAATAGAGTTTGCTCGACTGAAGTCCATTGATAAGAGTTGTCATCGCAATGCTCTCTTCATAATCCCCGACCTTCATCTTTTCTTTATTAAACTGAGATATATAGTGCCTCAAAAACTCACTCTTCCCTTATCTAACATTCAAAAAATGAGTAACATGTTTGGTCAGCTTCATGCTGAAACAAAAGTTATGAATAACCTTTTCAACTAGATGTTTAAAGCTTTTAAAAGATCATCTTGGTAGGTCGGTGTACCATACATGAGTAGCACAGTAAGCATAGCAGAGAAGGCCTGTCATCTCATCTCGTTCGAGGTAGAGTGTATGTCAGAAACCGACTGATACATCTATATGTGATAAACAAGATTTATACTCCCATCATACCTAGGAGTCACGGTTGGAGGTTTGAAATTCTTGGGGGTGGATAACTGACTATTTTTAGCACAAAAGGAGAACCCTTCATGTATCCATTAAGTCTGGGATCATTTTTTCCTCTAGAACTGCATTGTCACCTGCTCGTTCCACTTCAGCAGTAATTTCTCTGTATTTTTTCGCTCGCTATTAACTTCATTATTCTCCCCCCTCTCTGGTCTCGTCTCAGTCGATCATTTTTGGGATGACCAATGATAAGTGTACCACCAAAATTATGGGGGGATATTATCTCGGCCACTATTTCCTCTTGGGCTAAAATGGTTAAAGTCCTATTCCCTTCTTAGTCGGTCAAATGTACTGCCTCTGATGACTCTAAGGAGTGTGTTGAACACTCCTCCCTTTATAAGTTGGTGTTGGGGCGACCCCTAGATGATATGAGGTATTGAAGGTCTCGTATCGCTCCCAATAGTTATCCTCTTTATATACTAAGTCACTCTTAAACTCCCTTACCAAGGCATAGAAGTCGCGGGTCGGTGATTTTCCTGCACATGAGGTGGTGCTGGACTTCTTTAGCGGGAGATGGGGTTAGTCCCCCGATTATTGGATGTGCGGCCTCTCTGGAGATCGAAGTAATGAGATTAATAATGGGATCCTTCAGTATTCGATTTATGATATCTTGGTTGAAGACTAAAAACTATTATTGTATCTGTTGTTGGCTAGCCACAAGGGACTTTATAAAACGTAAAAAATGCGGTGTGTGATACCGATTTGAATTAATTCGCAAGTTTCCAATTAAACCTTATTTAATTGGAGTCTATTTCAAAACTAAAATAATTCAGCCCCTAAACATGCATCTATGTGAGTGCGCGTGTCAAACTAAAAATAGATAAAGCATGTGACACAAAGCTAAGGGAAAATCCCCGAAGGGTAAAACCTTTTATTTCTAGAACTTTGACAAGTTTACAAGACCATTGACTTACATACAATCTTGCTTTCGCCCACAAGAGTAACCCACGGTTTCTTCGATAAACCTCCAAAGCAACGGCCAGAAATAATTTCGGCTGGAATCTCCCGTAAGAACTCCAGGTGGTCAGTAATGAAAAAGAAAACGGCTTCTCCACAAGTTGTGAACTTTATAAGGACTCCCTCCACAAAAGCACGCAGCTGTCGGTTGTAGAGTTTTCCCCACAAAGAATGAACCAAAGAAAAATATGTTCTTGGGTTCCACAAAATAACTCACGCAAAATTAATTGGGATTTTTGTGAATTGTAAACCAAACAAAATATTTGAACCCTTAAATTGTTGGAGAAAAACTTTTTGCCAAAAGATATTTTTCTAATTGATTTTGGGCAAATAAACAAAAAAAAAAGTTTTCAAAGGATAAAACTCTTTAAGGTTGAAAATTGTTCTCCACGTTTTAAAACAAAGGGTTGCTGTCCCTTTTATAAGAAATTTTGAGTCAGTTACATATAGAAGGAAATGCAGCGTGTTAGCCAAAAAGTAGCGTCGCTCGAACGAAAACCCCATCTCGCTCGAACGAGATACACGTGTCATTCGAACCACTATGTACGACATCTCAATATCGTTCGAACGAGATGGTGATCTCACTTGAACAACCTTGGCGTCGAATTTGAGGTACGCTTACTGCCTTACAAATTTTTCCAACCTTTTCAAAAAATAATGTTTTCTCAAACAGTTAAGAAACCTTTTTATAAAAAACATATATAAAAACATTTTTAGATAAAAGCCTTTTTAAAACTCCTTTTAAAAATATCCCAACACTCTTAATATGAAATGTAAATGAAACTTTAAAATATTATCTTACCAAAGATCATATTATTGGGCTTGAATTTTGAAGACAACTTGTAATTCAGATTCGTCTTTAATAGATGAAAACTTCTTCAATTCTTCGACGATTGTAATGGTATACGACATAATTAATTGTGACCGACATTTATAAAAAATGTGTCCTTACAAATCTCCCCCTAAGTCTATGCCGGTACATACATAAAAACATCTAAATTATCAAATACCAAAATACCTATACAAATATACCCTCCTAAGAATCCCAAAACTGAAAAGGTAAAATTTGCAAGTTCTCAAATTTCTCTTCAACACCAAAACTCTCAAAGCTTTTCTTATCAGGGTATGCAACATCATGATCTTCAATATTTGTACCTACACACGTGAGATAAAGCAAAAACCTTCGTGACGCATTGAGTTTGAAATGATATAAGAGTAAATCATTAGAAAATAAAATCTCCCCCATAATGATAAAACTCCCCCATAGACATGATAATTCTTGCTCCCCCATTTTATGATGTCCCCAAATAGACAGATAAGAAGAAATAATCAAAACATGGAGTGTCACGATAAATTGCATAGCAAACATGGATCAAGCTATGTGCATGCAAAGGAGTATCTCAAAAATTTCACAAACTATTTTTGATTTTTCAATTTTTTCATACATAAATAAGATACTAAAAATCACACCATGGATTTAAACACAAACAACCAAGTCATGGAAATGGAATGAATGGGTGTGAGCATATTCGATGGGAAAATAAACTCAATAAATCATATGTGCACGATGCATATCTGTACCCCTAACGAATGAACATCAAAAGTATCCTTAGGTGTAAAAATTTATTGAATTTAGATGACATCATCTTATACAAATCAACAAATCAAAGTCAAATGATTTCCACACCAATAACGTCCAAAACTATTTAGCACTTTTTCAAGATTTTCATGAACGTGAAAACCCGTATAAAATCTCCATCCAAACTCCCTCATATATATTTTCTTTTAAAGGTGTTAAACTAAATTCTCAAACTTTGGAGAATTAGTGCAAAAACTTAAATGGCCCATAATTGGCATGAATTTCTTTTTATTGGCTTTAAATTTTTTTGGGCTCTTTTAAACCTCTTTGGACCCCGGATAATAAATTCCTCAATTTTTAGGTCCAATTAAACGGCGGCTTAATCGCAAAGGATAAAAAATAATCTTTCGTATCCTTCACCGTTTCAAAATAAAGCACACAAACTCATAAACGGCTCTTACATGCACTACTTTCTTATCAAGTTTTATCGCGCTTGGTTCGTTTTAAGGACATGATTGAAGTGAAAACACCCAATCAACATGTGACAAGATAAGCACAATAATCAAACAAATTCGTGCATGTGTGTAATAAAGGAAATTATGAGTCAAATATGTTAGAAGTAACACTTAATTACATCTTAATGACTCCAACCATTATAAAGCACATTGATGAATTGACCTATTGTCTCTGAACACTATCAAATAGTCACATGAAAAGATGGAATGATCTTGTGAATTGGTCATCCTAAGTGTCCATCCATAAACGGTGCAAACCAAATACAAAAATCTTTTTGGTATTTTCAAAAATTTTATCAAACAAATTTTTTTTGTATTTTTTCAAAAATTTTCAAAAAATAAAACCTATACAAAAAGTACATGTCACAACGCTAAAAAATATATCAAAAAGCATAACTAGCGTATGACAAACATGGAAACATAATAATCTATATGATATGGTAAGAGAAGAATCATGTGTAAGCAAACGAGAATCAACGTGTCAAAAATCTAGTGCCTTTAAAAGTGATTTTCTAACCCAAATAGATGTGAAACGGCGTGTGGGGGATTTATGAACCATGGGAACACTAGACATAAACTTCCTAGGACATTTTCCAAGATCAAAATAAAAACGCCTAAGGTGACCTTTCCTACCATAATATGAATATGTATAAACGGGTGGAACGACACCTATGGGTTGACATTTTCTAACATCGAGTAATGATTTTGGCTTTAGCACTAGAAGCATGAGAACAAGATGAGCCATTACCATCACTATCAAACCTACTTGAGTCTGTCAAATCATTTTTGAACTTCAAAATTTTTACTCAAGCAAAGAATTAGACTCTTCCAATTTAAGGGATGCCTGTTTCAAATTTTTAACAATTCCTAAAAGGGTATCTCTCTCTCCATCAATTAAAGCAAATTTTTCCCTAAGAGTCTCTTCACGTGCCACAAACTCATTGATTAAAATATTTTTGTCATCTTTGGCACAAACACAAACCATCAAATTTTTAAGGTCCTCCAATTCTTTTTCTAAAAATAGGACCCTACCATCAATCTCCTTCTTGGACAATTTTAAATCAACAAAGTCATGGTCCAAGGAAACAAAATTTTCACGATAAAAATCTCTTTGAATTTGAACCGTTTTCAAAAGATCCAATGCAGATTTAAAACGAGAATTTTCTTTTTCCAAAAAGTCAATTCTTTTTGCAAACGTCAAATTCAAACTATTTAAATCATTAAAACTTTGACTCGTGTCATCAAAGGGGGGCATCGATTAGATAAGTGCTCCATTGACAAATTGCGGTTTTTCACAAAACTAATTTTTTAAAAAAATCAATATCACACAATTTTGCAGAAAATAGGAACACGCGATAAATTAGTGCAACCCGCTCTGATACCAATTTGTAAAACGTAATAAACGCGGTGTGTGATACCGATCTGAATTAATGCATAAGCTTCCAATTAAACCTTATTTAATTGGAGTCTATTTCAAAACCAAAATAATTCAGTCCCTAAACATGCATATATGTGAGTGCGCGTCTCAAACCATAAATTGATAAAGCATGTGACACAAAGTTAAGGGAAAATCCCCAAAGGGCAAAACCTTTTATTTCTAGAACTTTGACAAGTTTACAAGACCAATGACTTACATACAATCTTGCTTTTGCCCACAAGAGTAACGCCCGGTGTCTTCGATAAACCTCCAAAGCAACAGCTAGAAATAACGTCGGCTGGAATCTCCCGCGATAACTCCAGGTGGTCAGCAATGAAGAAGAAAATAGCTTCTTCACAAGTTGTGAACTTTATAAGGACTCCCTCCACAAAAGCACGCAGCTCTCAGTTGTAGAGTTTTTCCCACAAAGAATGAACAAAGAAAAATATGTTCTTGGGTTCCACAAAATAACTCACGCAAAAGTAATTGGGATTTTTGTGAATTGTAAACCAAACAAAATATTTGAACCCTTAAATTGTTGGAGAAAAACTTTTTGCCAAAAGATATTTTTCTAATTGATTTTGGGCAAATAAACAAAACAAAAGTTTTCAAAGGATAAAACACTTTAAGGTTGAAAATTGTTCTCCACGTTTTAAAACAAAGGGTTGCTGTCCCTTTTATAAGAAATTTTGAGTTGGTTACGTACAGAAGGAAAAGAAGCGTGTCAACCAAAAAGGAACGTCACTCGAACGAAAACCCCATCTCGATTGAACGAGATACATGTATCATTTGAACGGCTACGCGCGACATCTCAATGTCGTTCGAACGAGATGGCGATCTTGCTTGAACAACCTTGGCGTCGAATCCGAGGTACGCTTACTGCCTTACAAATTTTTCCATCCTTTTAAAAAATAATGTTTTCTCAAACGGTTAAGGAACCTTTTTATAAAAAACATTTATAAAAACATTTTTATATATAAAAGCCTTTTTAAAACTCCTTTTAAAAATATGCCAACACACTTAATATGAAATGTAAATGAGACTTTAAAACATTATCTTACCAAAGATCATATTGTTGGGCTTGAGTGTTGAAGACAACTTGTAATTCGAATTCGTCTTTTGTAGATGAAAACTTCTTCAATTCTTCGACGATTATAACGGTATACGACATAATTAATTGTGACGGACATTTATAAAAAATATGTCCTTACAGACTTGATCATCGCCGCCACATCAACCATTTTAGACTATTGAGTTGTTTGGTTCGAACCAGCCACAGGGTTTGACGATGGATCAAACTCCATTTTTTATAACACATAGTCAACCAGTAAAAGGGTGAAAAAAAAGTAAAAACCCCCAAAACATGATGAGCTAAAGAAGCTAATGAACCCATCAATGCAATTGCCTTTAATTGTGATTCAACTCAAATAGAGGTGGACCTGGATTGCCATTAGAGATGAGAAATAAAGAGTTTAAGTTGAGATGAGAAAGAAAACACTGTCTCTTCCCACTGATTGTGCCAAAATGATGATGGTGGAAATCATTCTTCAGGGTTCAACCTGGTTTAGAGCTTGCACAATAATTTAGGAAATAATAAACAAAATTATAGTAGAAAAGATAAGAAAAAATAGATTTACACAAGTATTTAAGAGGTTCATCCTTAGCTTACGTCCATTGTGCAAAGTATGGGAATAATTATTCTATAAAGATGAGCAAATAACCATAAATGGAGTATAAAAATTTTATCTCTCTCTCTCTCTCTCTCTCTCTCTCTCTCTATACAAATGCATAGAGTAGAATAAGGGTTTCTTATTTTTTATCCTTTAGGAAAAAGACACAAGGTGCCTTTTATAGGTATAGGGTGCGCAATGTCACCCCCTAAGCACGCAATCCATATGTGAATGAGAGAGGGGCCAACGAGCATGTGACACCTGTAGATAATGGTATAAAAGTTATAATGAAGAATATTCTTCCCATGTGCCGATTGATCTTATGTAACGGCTTTAGCTTGATATGTCCACAATACCCCTGTCATGATTTCCATACGTGAACGAGATGTTTGTAGAGGGTCTCGGCTACCCAAGTCTGCGGGAGCTTTATACCACTCCAGTTAGGCCTAGATGAGATCGGCTTACTATCTGAGACTAGTGTGGGGATGTTGCTGAGTTGACCTTCTGGTGTTATCTGAGGCCGACACTAAAAATAGCTGAGACATGTTGTCGCTTACTAAAGCAAGTGGTATCTGAGGTCGAAACCACTTAGGACGAGACTAAGGATGAGGGCTTCCGAAGGATGATGGCTCTGTTTGAAGACATGTCTGGAGTAAGACTCTTCCTTAGTGGGTCCTTGGGAGGAGACCAAACTTATGTATATAAAATATAGATGGATTTGAAAAATATTTCTCATACTCAACCACGCTTCATGAACCCTGTTCCATAGTGAGAAAGTCCTTCTTTACGGATCATAACTCAAATTTTCTAGATTCACATACTCCATATAGTATATTAAACATTATTGTATAAATTTCACATGCTAAACTTGCAAATTTCACATATATTTTGTATTCTCATTCAGATAGTCCAATTCTAGGAATTTACTCCATAAACGTAAGGGTTGCACAAATTTCAAATCGTATTTAATAATTAGAGAATAAGTAGGTTTTTCTTTCTCTAATTAAACTTATAATCACTTTTAATTAACAATTAAGCAGGGTTTATGAAATATTTCCATCATAAAGTACTAATGGGAAAGAGTTGAGTATTCTTTCCTTTAATCTGTTTCTGAAATCTCACTTGATTTCCTTGATATCATCTTAATTTTGATCAACTTTCCCTCTTAAAGAAAATCTCAATCCCAAATGAAAGTCCCTTAAAGGGAGGTTAAAGGTTTTGTTTTAATGAATTTTAAGGTTTTATGAGGTTGGGGATAGAGAGACAATAAGGGATGTAGGTTTGGTTTAAAAGAAGATAAATTTACAGATGAAAATGCTTGAGTATAACCAATATAAAGAACCACGGTAGATTACCCCACAACTTGATTTGGAGCTAACTAGGTCGTAGTCACACCTTAAACACCCATGGTCGTGGATCTCCTCCTATGCTTGTTATCCATCTATTTTATCTCACCCGCCTCCTATTCACACTTATGTTTATACACCATAAATAAAAAATAGAAACTCTCTTAGGTCCTAACATGGTTACCAAGACATATTAAAACACCCTACTGTCCCTAACTTATCTATTAGAAAGTGGGACTTACACTTTTGGAGAATCTATGTTTAATACCCAAGCTCCTTATTAGAAGTATGTTATTAATAATTATACTAAATCCATAATGATAACCATATTTAACAAATAGTGTATCTTCCACTCGGTAATAAACTTAATGGGTACAAATAGATCTTTAAAAGAACGATGAAACCGAATGATTCCATTGATAAAGATAAGGAAAGATTGGTTGTTAAAGGGTATAGACAATAATAAGGCTTAGATTTCTTTAACAACTATTCTCCATTAACTAGAATAATTTGCATTAGGATGCTAACAGATATTGCAGTCGTATATCATCTCAAAATTCACATATGGATGTAAAAATGGCATATATAAATGGTGATTTAGATGGAGAAATTTATATAGAACAACCTGAAGGGTTTATTGTCAAAGGATAAGAAAATAAAGTGTATTGCATTATTAAATTCTTATATGGATTTAAAGAAGCACCCAAATAATGGCATGAGAAATTTGACAAAGTCAAAATTAATGAGTGCAATGAATGCTTCTATGTTAAACAAATTAATCATGAACATTTCATTATATGTATCTATGTTGACGACGTGTTAATCATATGAATAATGTTGACATAAGAAATGCTAATAATAAATTTTGATATGAAAGACCTTGGAAAGGAAGATATTATTTTAGGCATCAAGATCATTAGAACATCGAATGGTTTGATATTATCTCAATCCAATTACAATGTAAATATGCTAAATTATTTTGATAAAAATAAATATGCACTTGCTAGAAGGTGTTTTTCAATAGAGCATCACTTGAAAAAGAATAATGGGAATACAGTTTCCTAACTAGAATATTCTCGGATTAATTGGAGTCTTATATACATTATGAAATGCACAATACATGATATTTCTTATGTCGTAACAAATTGAGTACATACACATGGAACCTAGGGATTGAATACCATAAAGTGTTAGTTAGATTTTTAAAGTACCTAAAGTACACCATAAACTATAGGTTACACTACACAAGGTATCCCATGGTATTTGAAAGGCATAGTGATATTAATTAGATTTAGGACTCTAAGGAGTAAAAATCCATTATTATATATGTATTCAATAAAGGAGGTGGAAATCTATTTTGAAAATCCTCAAAACAAACATGAATCGCTTCTAGGTGTAAGAGCAAGTTTTATAATTGCTCAGTTTATTTTTATTTGTCTTATCCCATTACACATACACTGCACCATCATGATTGTTTCTACGTATTCGAAGATAAAGTTGAAGACTTTTGAAGGATTGAAGAATCGTTCATCTCAACAATATTCATAAGAGTTATGTTGGTTCGGTAAAACCTTTACTTTTTCAAGGGTTTACATCTTTCTAATAGTTTGCATTTAAAACAAATATATTTTTAAGGAAAATTTTAAAAATTTCGGTGACTCGTTAGATTGAGATTTTCTTATCGTTCGAACGAGTTACATAATGTCGTTAGAATGAGGTTTATTGTCCAAACAAAATATGGGATTACGCCATTTGGTCAGTTCTGGAATGTCATTTGAAATCTCATTAGAAGTCGTTGAAACGAGATTTGGTATGTCATTAAAACGCGGGTTCCCACGATCGAATGAGATGACTTTTCATCAAGTACTGGAATGTTGTTCAAAATGTCATTAAAAGCCTAATCGAACGAAAAAGGCACGTCGTTCGAACGAGACACTTAGTTATTCGAACGATTGCACGAGATTTTATTTTTTAATTAAATCTAATCCAAATATATAATGTTTATCCTTTTGCAACAAATTTCCTTTTAAATAGAGATAAGGGATTAGAGTCTTAAAGAACTCTTTTGCAAGCTTTTCCACATCCTTTTAGAGTTCCTTATGTGATCAAACTATACCAATTTTCATCCAAACCCCTTGAAAATTTAGAGATCACTTTATCATATCAAGAAGAATAATTTCTAATTCAAACACCACTATACTAAAACTGGCAACTTATCACAATCAAAAACCTTGACAAGACAAACTTGTTATGAAAAAAAACCGTGACAAGTTTGGGGTGATAATTTTTTTACCACGGATCTGTCATGGTCAAAGTCCGTGACATGAATTGTACTTGTCACGGACTTTAACCGTGATAAGTCCGTGACAAAGAAAAAACTATCATGGACTTTGATCGTGTTATGTTCGTGATAAAGAAAATTGTCACGAACTTTGACCATAAAAATTTCGTGACAAAAACAAACTAGTCGCGTACTTGTCATGGTCAAAGTCCGTGACAAGTTTGTCTTTGTCACAGACTTGTCACTATAAAAGTTCGTGACAATTCTGGGCCGATTTAAAAAAAACTATTGGGCAGTATGGCCACTGCCACTTCCCAATAATATTTTTTAACCCGTTACAACATATTTTAACCTGTTAAAGCAGTATAAATCTCAAGAAACATTAATCAATTCATAAAAACTAAAAACATACACATTAATTCAATCTTATTATCAAACAATAATAAAAAAAAATATTCAATATTCATAACCTCCCAACAAAGACAAGTGAAATTATTACAAATAATTTTCACGGGGTTGAGTTTTCAACAAGTCTAAGGATGAAGGTAGGCCACACTACATACGAATTAATATAACCCTCAAGTTTTCGAACGTCGCATTGTTCATCCAACCACAAGGGTTCATTCTCTTTTCCAGGCACAATATGTGTGACGCGAACCCTTATCTCAATTGGTTGCAACACACGTCCATGCACCAAGATACCGGGGTATGTGTCTGGGTCCTTCAACCCATATCTATGGGCATGTCACCCCGTGTGTCTATTATATGCACACTCGGCCAACCAATTATTGACATAAGTCATTCGACAAGGGGTAAAGGTAGATAATGGATCATATGGAGGCAATGACTAGGAGGGCATCTGTGTGGGGGTACGTATCAGTGGTGAGGATGAGAGAGATGGAGTAATGGCGTCCTCGTCTACCTCTTTTCCCTTGCACTTACATGAGTTGGATCCCAACTGATGATTTACGTAGTCGAACATATTTTGGATTTTTGACAGGCGCCTTCCTCCAATCTTAGACCCCAAATAAGTAATGCAAAATTAGTAAGTAATGCAAAGTAATGCTAATGTAGAATAACATAAAGCTAAAATGAATGAAAATTAAAAACTTACCATCTTGTGCTCCACCTCGGCGTAAGACGTACGACCGAAGTAGTTCACGTCGACCTTTATGTTTCGGTTTGCCCTCTCTGATTGACGAGAGGACAATTGTTGATCTGAGATATCACTATTGACAAACTACTGCCATCTTGCCAATAGTATTGGCTCTTTCGACGGTACCGTGTTCCTATGCCTCAATATGGACTCCTACTCCAAGCTAAAGTACCGTGCCCACAAGTTTTTCTTCAAAATTTTGTATTGATCTCTCAATTGTTTGAACATGGTGTTGCAAACATGTGGGGGCAGGCCGAATTATTTTTATCAAACAAATACACCCCAAAAATAAAGTAAGTGTTCGTAGTATTTAAATTATAAAATATAAATATAAATACAAAATAAAAATAAAGTGAGTAACTACCTGTAGTGCCCCTCAGATGGCCATCTTGAGCTTAACAAGTACCTTCTTCCAATCTGTGTACCCCGGGCTGACGATCATCTTGAGAAACTCTAGGGTACTAGCCTATAAGGCCATCTTGTTCTCGACGAGGGACCCTAATTTTCCCCATTTTGGGGGCCTAGTGGCCAACGAGCCTTCCTCGCCTCCGCTACCCTGTCGCCCTGATGAAGACATTTCTTGAAAAAATTATTAGTAGTAGTACAAAAATGTATATGAGAAAATGATCAAATCCAAATGAATAAAAAACTCACATCCTATAATAACAAATCACTAGAAGACTACAAGTTAACGACATTATAAGAATATAAATAATTGGAATACTTATTACAAATATCACTATTGTTTCAAATTCGGGTCATGTCACGGACTTTGAATTAATGCTTAAATTGATTAAAATCCAAATTAGCATATTCACTAACCAAAAAAATAATTTTGATTCAAGTCCACAGAACCTGATCAAGTCCAAATGAATTAAAAGCATTAAATTGTCATCCGATAATAATAAAGCTCTAGAAGAATACATGATAATGGTTATTACAAATAATTGAAATACTTATTACAAATTTAAAATTTGTTTCAAATAATTGGAATACTTATTACAATATTAATCATATTTCCTCTATCTCCTCTAAAGGGTGAGTGGTCCTGTCCCATTTAAGATCGCATATTTCTGTAATATATTTAGCAGCTCATCCACATTGTTCCAATTTGAGGAAAATTCGATAGCATATCACCATAGTTCTCCAAGTACATGATATAGATTCACAAGTGTAAGTGAATTTATCAATTGAAATAACGCTTAACACCGCATCATCTAAAATGTACCCATAGAATATTAAGAGAAGGCAGCAGAACTTTCCCCAAAAGTAACAACTGTAAGCCACTACGAACATTATTATACAGAAACTATATCGTCCCAAATTGTCCAAACTGGACAATTCGAGAGTTCTCCTTACAAGGGTAATGACTCTCAAGACTATTGAATGTGTTCACATAAGATTAAGAAGGCTAGTATCTATGCGCATTATATGTAATATAAAGTGGTTATAAATTACCACCTATGTAAAATAATAAAAGAGTATACAGAGCACCCCTAAAGCCTAAGGCTTTGGGGGTGCTCTATATACTCTCTTCTCATGGTACACATGTGGTGATTTATCAACTAGTATGATCACAATGAATTTTTAATACCAGTTTTTCTTATAACTACTTTAAACTTAGAAGGTTTTTTTAATTGTTAGAAGATGATTTGCAATAAGTATCATTTTCTTATTCATTTTATGTTTTGCCATGCACACTATTTTATTTATATTTCCATAGTACGTATGTTTCGTTTATTTAGTAGTAATGTTTGCAGTGATGATTTCTAGATAGTTATGTTTCATTTCGCAATATGAATTGTATAACACAAATCTTTGAAAATTTATAGTATGTTTCATTTCTGTCTTGTTTATGTTCGGTAGAATCACAACCCTAAATGTTAGAAATGCCAAGGGCCAACAAACTCAATGGCTATATAAATGTTCAAATACACTAGTCAACAACAATTCAATTAATAATGTGAAATATTATAAATGCCTAGGGCCAACCAACTCAATGGCCATTTAAATTTTCAAATTCACCAATCAACAACAATTCAAGAATCCTAATAATGCGAAATATTCAATAAATGAGAAACATCTTACCGCAATAAGGTAACATCATTTTTAAATTAGCACGATAAATAATAAGGTGACATCATTTTCAAATTAGCCAAATAAATTACAAAAATTAAATAGGTGCATGTGTTTGTGTGTATGTTTAAAATCATTTTTAAGGTTTCAAATTAATTTCATTTGTGGAAATCTTTCTAGGTTTTTTTAAGGGGTTTTATTTTAGGGTTTTCATTTTACGGTGTGTATGTGGGGTGTGTGGGGTGTTGGTATGGTGTGGTGTGTGTTTCTATGTGGTGTGTGTGTATGTGTGTGTGTGTGTGTGTATGTTTGTGTGTATGTGTGTGTGTGTGTGCATGTGGTGTGAAGGAAAGAAAGAGAGAAATGTACCAAAATCAAGAGAGAGAGATGGTCACCGGAATGAAGAGAGAGAGGGTCGTCGCTGCCAAAGTATAAAGAGAGAGAGTTATGTTAGGGTAAATTGAAATAAGGGTCTTCCAACTTTTTGCAAGTAAAAAATATGTCACGGTCCTATCACGGACTTTGATCGTGACAACTTTATAAGTTGTCATGTTCAAAGTCCGTGACAGTACCATAACAAGTTTGTTGTCAGGGTCAATGATAGTGACAAAAAAACGAGTGTTTTATTGTCATAATTTTTTACCGGGACAATGTTGGGCAAGTGTAAAGTGACAAAAATTTAAACTTGGTGTAGTGCACTCTTATAGAGTTCATTTTTACTATTGATTTGTGGAGTAAAGACTCTACTACTAAAGAAGAAGGTTGATCGTTGGATACCGATGGAAGACTGCTTCCTATGGGCGGTATTGAATTGTGCCATTTTTGTAGAAGAATTGAAGAACTGCGCATTATACTTAGAGAGCTAAGTAGTCTATTAGTCAAATTGTGTCTGTCAAATCTTGTATAATGCTAGAATAAAGGTTTTGCCTGAAAGGAATTTTTCCTACTTCTTCGCATGTTTACCTGCTTGGCTTGCCATATTTAATTTGGACTATATCACTGCATGCACACAATATTAATTCAAGATAAAATCTTCTAAATTTTGAATTTGTGTGTTTGGCTTAAAATCCAAATCATTTAATAGAATCCCTGCATTCTCAATATGGAGTTTGAATTTATTACTATTAAAATGCAGGAGAATAAGTTGAATGGCTTCTACACTTCTTAAAGGACGTTCCTTTTTTGCCAAAGCATGAGTCTGATATAGTTGTTCATTGTTATAATCAAGAGGGAGACTCTATGGCATAAACTTTTGTATATAACAGTAAGTATAGACATATTCATTGTAAACATAACCCCATTAGAAAATTTCTTTCTAATGGAATAATTTTCATCAACTTTATACAATTAAAGAAGAACTTAACAAATCCATTTACAAAACCTTTACCAAAAGAGAAAAATTATTTTACCTCGAGGGTAATGAGCCTAAAAGCCTATAACAACGAGGCACCCTGATGACAACCCGACAGAGTTGACTAGAGGTCCAATGATCTAAGTTCATTGGAACAATAAAGTTATTATGACCTTCTAGTTTCACTTTAAAGATTATATCGTATACCCATTCTTATGATTAAATGAGTGCAGCATGTTGTATGTTAGGTTAATCAATTCTTTTAGTGATCCCTGATGATGCTGAAATTAGCACCACCAGATAAGGTGTTTTCAAGCCCAATCTAAGAACAACAATGGCAGCATAGTTATGTAAAAGGTAAGCGAATGAGATAAGGAGAAGAGGAGAGAGCACCAGGATATAAGTGGTTCAGCCTAAATTGGCATACGTCCACTGTGTGTGTGTGAATAACCTCACTGTAACAAGGCACTAACGTCCATGGATACAATCTCTCAAGCTTTCTCTCTCTACTGTGTATCTAGTTAGAGTTTCAGCTAGGGTTGAATATATGGATCCTTTGCAAGGTAGAGGATGAACTCTATATATACAGTACTTAGGGGGTGTAGTGTACCCCCCATGCATGTAATATGCATATGTGTGTTAGCCTCACCAATAGGGGGAAGCCACCTATCACTGTCACATGTAAGGAATGATGATGAAATATTATCCCCACGTGTGCAGAATAATCTTGTTACAACTGATTTGTGCCCATGTGTCCTTATCCAAATGTCAACAGATGCTCGGCCGCCATATTGGTGCGTGACCTCGGCCTAGGAGAGGCCGAGCTGTAAAGGCTTGATATTAGTTCAATCCGAGATGTGCCATAGGGAGTCTCGACCTGATCTCAGCCGAGACATTATGCTGGGGTCGGCCCCAGCCGAGGTTGGACTGATTCTATGTTGAAGATTACCAAGGCTTCTTGTCACCTCGACCTACACTCGACCGAGGTTGCCATACCCAGGTATATGAGAATGCTGTTGATGCCCATGATGCGCGTAGTGTCCATTGGAAATGTAGGTGATAGTGTCAGTCTGGGCCGACCTTACTAAGGCTGAGGGTTGATATCGTGGGCTCATGGCTTATCTAGGGTCGATCAATATCTCGGCCATCACCTCGGCCGAGGTTGGTGTCTCTAGGCCGAGGTCACACTTGGGGCATATCAATCACCCCCCAGCCCCTAGTCACATATGAGGGAAGGTGACTAGGGGATTAGTACGCATCCGAGGCCTTTCTTCTTACGAACCAGTACTTGCTTGACACTTGTCCAATGTTGGAGCATGCTCACTTGGTAGGCGCGTGCTGTCAGTCGCCCTTTGGGGCTCCCAAGGCAATGATGGGCTTTGGGAAATGCGCCCATGTATTTAAGGGTTTCAAAACCCTTTTCCCTCCTTCTTCTTCATTTCTTCTCTCCTGTGCACGATTTGTTCTTTCCATTTCTCTCTCTAAAGCTTCTCTAATAAACGCTCTACTGCCGAGGCCTTTATTGGTTTTTTCGCGAGTTTTCTTCATTTGCCTTCATTGTTTCATTTCCAGGTATTTTCATCCTTCCATTTCCTTTGTTTTTCTCTTTCGGTTTGCATTTTCCGGCGAATTTCTAAGTTTTCCGGCGAGCACCATTATTTCAGGCGAACTGTGTTTGCTTTGAATTTCTTGGTTTGAACTTTAGACTCCTTTATTTTACAAGTCAATCCTGTTTGTAGTTTTAGGAGTTATTCCCAAGTTTAGGGTCGTCCTCTGATGCTCAGACCATTATACCAGCTTCTTGAGGATTTCCCCTCTCTTAGAGAGAAGACCCTAGAAAAGATTAGGCAAATAGAAAGGGCCCAAGAGGAGGCTCGTAGGTTTCAAGAATTTCCTATTAGACCTATCTTTCCCCCACCTCTCAAGGTGGTATATCCGGATCCCCCTGAGTTCTTCTATCAGACAGAGGTCCCTGCCGACCCCATACCGATGTCTGAGTCTGAGTCTTCCACCTCAGACCTTATGTCTGTGGACTCATTTCAGGAAGCCATGGATTTCACACCTTGGCCTGGTCAGGCCCCTGATCAGGCCGAGGTCTCCAGCCGAGCCTCATCCCATAATGGCTCAAGCACCTCAGCCTCTTCTTCAGAGGTTGAAATTGTTGAGCCGAGTGTGGTTGTGCCACCCATTCTTGACTCCATCCCCCTGTCGATCGTCACAGGGGCAGAGTTCGCTCAGAGATTTGCTAGTAACCCATATACATCTGCTCCGGCCGACGTTGAGCTTGATGATGATGAAGATGCTGAAAGTGATGTCGACGTCTGTGAGGCGGCCGAGATCGAGAGCACAGTAACTGAGGTGGATCTTCTGTGCTTCAGATATTTATACTCCATTAGTCCCTCCATAAAATTAAGGAGACCTCTGAGGGAAGAGAGGGCCTATCACGGCCGAGATGGAGAAATCTTCCTGTACGACCAGATGTTTAAGTTAGGATTTCGCCTACCCATTCATCCCATCATCAAATACATTCTCTCTTATATCAACTTGGCCCCCTCACAACTGTCCCCCAACGCCTGGAGAGTCATCATAGGGGCCATTATCTTATGGAGGGCAGTCCACCACTCTGACCTCCCAGTTCAGGTCTTCGTTGGTTGTTATGTCCCAACCTCGGCCAAAAACCATCCGAGCTACTATCATTTTGTGGCTCGGAGGCCTGAGAATAAAATGCTCCAGGTGACTCAGACCTCAAACCATAATTGGAAGCCCCGCTATTTTTTTGCCTCTGGACCATGGGAATTTGGCCCATGCGTTCCCTCTTCCACACTTGAGCCGAGGATACCGCTCAAATGGGGTAAGGTCACCATGTCTGCCAGGGTCGACCCTGGTCTAAGCCCTCAGAATATCCAGAAGGTAAAATCCCTGCAAGACCAAGGGGCACATAGTCTTTTTGTTAAGTTCGAACATTTGTTGACCCCCCATTATCTCTCGGGGACGGGCCTAGGTGGAAGTCCCCTTGTTGACTTTGGTAAGGATTTTTCTTTTAAGTTTAACCTCTGAACTCATTCATATCTGATCTCTAACCCATATCTTTTAACTTTTGCAGAGCGACCACAAGGCATTCCAGACGAACTGTGGGAGATGGCTGCACCGAGCTTAGCGAGACTTGCCAAAAAATCCGGTCTGAACGCTCCTCCCCCAGCTCCCTCTACATCCAAATCTTAGGCCTCAAAGAAGAGGGCCCCAGAATCCCCTGCCTCTGAGGATCAGAGGACGACCTTGAGACAGAAGAAGGCCTCAGATGCTGCAATTCCAATATCCTCGGTCGACGCCCTGTCGGCCCGTCTGGACCAGCTGAAGTTATCTGATAGCATTGTCGGCCATAGTCTGCAGGCCCTTGACGCCATCGGCTTTGCAATGACCGAGGTTGACAAGCTCTTTTTCAAGTCTCTGGATACATAATTACTGGTTTAGTTCGGCCTTCACAGAGCCGTTCAGGTACGTCTTGATCTCTCGTCAAAATTTTATAAGTGCAACATCTGACTTTTCTCTAGCTTAACCTCTTCCTTAAATGTGAAGGGCGTGGCTGCTATGCACCACCTATCGAACTGGACTCTGAGGAAATTGCCCCTCATCCAGAAGGGGCAAGAGGCCGAGAAGGTTCAGAGCACCCTAAATGCTGAGGTCGGTCGTCTGAAATCAGAGTTGCAAAACTCTGAAAGTAAGGTTAAGGGATTGGAGAGAGACATTTCTCTGCTCATCAAAGATCATGCCAAAGCCCTGAAGGCCAAAGATGATGTTCTGCAGTAGAAGGTCAGCTCGACTGTCAAGGCTGCCCTCGAAGATGCCTCGGACAAAATAATTTCTGATTACAAAGCCTTGGACGAATTCATGGGTTTTGGCTTTGAATATCTTGAAAGAGGTATCAAGTCCACTACCAAATGGGCTGAAGCCAGAGAGAGGGAGGTCGGTACTCTAAAGGCCTCTGACTTTGTGGGTCTCGGCTTTGCTGACCCTCAGTTTTCTCAGGCGCTTCAAGAGGTGGAGGACGAGGCTGCTGCTCCTGCTGAGACTGCAACTCTGGGAGGGACCAAGGTCGGAGGGGAAGACCATACTGATGACGCGGCCAAGGTGACTAATGCTGATCAAGCCAATCAGGCCGAGGCTGTTAATGTTCCCCCCCCCCCCAAACCTTTAGGATTTGTAACTTGTAACTTGTAACTTGACCATGGTACTTTGTATTCAAGGAATATTTGTTACTCCTTTGTATTTTAACCTCTGAATGCTATATGATCTCTTCTATTATTTTGTTGTAGTGATGTCTTGTTTATACTCAGTCAATAATTCTGACCTCATACCTCTTCACCACTGAATTGTTATTAGGCTCTGAGGTCATTACCTAAGATGCTATTCTCATAACCAACTTCACCAAATTAATGATGTTAAGGGTCTGAGGTCATCTAACTAAGGTGTTTGAGCTCAGACCTCGTCACCACCGAGTGATGTTATGAAGGTCTGAGGTCATCACCTAAGACGTTATCCTCATAATTAATTTGACCAAATTAATGATGTTAAGGGTCTGAGGTCATCTACTAAGGTGTCTGAGCTCAGACCTCTTCACCACCGAGTGATGTTATAAAGGTCTGAGGTCATCACCTAAGATGTTATCCTCATACTTAATTTCACCAAATTAATGATGTTAAGGGTCTGAGGTCATCTACTAAGGTGTCTGAGCTCAGACCTCTTCACCACCGAGTGATGTTATAAAGGTCTGAGGTCATCACCTAAAATGTTATCCTCATACTTAATTTCACCAAATTAATGATGCTAAGGGTCTGAGGTCATCTAACTAAGGTGTCTGAGCTCAGACCTCGTTACCACCGAGTGATGTTATGAAGGTCTGAGGTCGTCACCTAAGACGTTACCCTCATAATTAATTTCACCAAATTAATGATGTTAAGGGTCTGAGGTCATCTAACTAAGGTGTCTGAGCTCAGACCTCATCACCATCGAGTGATGTTATGAAGGTTTGAGGTCGTCACCTAAGACGTTATCCTCATAATTAATCTCACCAAATTAATGATGTTAAGGGTCTGAGGTCATCTAACTAAGGTGTATGAGCTCAGACCTCGTCACCACCGAGTGATGTTATGAAGGTCTGAGGTCATCACCTAAGACGTTATCCTCATAATTAATTTCACCAAATTAATGATGTTAAGGGTCTGAGGTCATCTACTAAGGTGTCTGAGCTCAGACCTCGTCACCACCGAGTGATGTTATGAAGGTCTGGGGTCATCACCTAAGATGTTATCCTCATAATTAATCTCACCAAATTAATGATGTTAAGAGTCTGAGGTCATCTAACTAATAAGAGTTGTCGTAGGAACTGATCTTATTATTAATAACCTCTTCTCAATAAGATGGTACATTTACATAAAATTCTACGCAACATCATATGTAATATCTCTTTAGGTGTTCAGCATTCCATGGGTTAGTGAAAGGTTCTCCTTCTAGGTTTTCTAGACTGTAAGTTCCAGGCACAACCTTTTCTATTACTTTGTAGGGGCTATGCCAGTTTGGGTGTAGCTTATTTGCCTTTTGTAAGGTCTTCTTTAGCACTAGGTCTCCCACTGCAATGGGTCTTGACTTCACCCTTTGGTTGTAAAATTTCGCTGCCCGCTGCTGGTAGGCTGCTTTTCTGACCTCTGCATCTTCTCTTCTTTCTTCGATAAGATCCAGGTCTAGCCTCCTCTCTTCCCCATTACTGTTTGGGTCGTAGTTCTGAATCCGATGAGTTAGTAGTCCTACTTCCGTTGGTATGACGGCCTCTGAGCCATGTGCCAGCATGAATGGGGTTTCTCCTGTTGGTGTCCTTGTCGTGGTTCTGTAGGCCCATAACACAGCGTAGACCTCTTCTGTCCATCTCCCCTTCGCATCTTCTAACCTCTTCTTGATTCCGTCCAAGATGGTTCTGTTCGTGACCTCGGTCTAGCCATTTGCCTGAGGTCGACCAGGAGATGATAAGAATTGTTTAATCCCCACTCTTAGGTAATACTTTTCTAAGTAGGAGTTCTTGAACTGGGTCCCATTATCCGAGATGAGAGTGTTTGGGAGGCCATATCTGCATATGATGTTCCTCTAAATGAACTGGAAGGTCTTCTGCTCTGTAATTGTTATCATTGGTTCTGCCTCCACCCACTTTGAAAAGTAGTCAATGGCAACTATCAAGAATCTATAGTTGTTGACAGCTCTTGGCAAAGGTCCTACCAAGTCAATTCCCCATACCGCAAATGGCCATGGAGAAGAGATTGATGTCATAGGCTGATGGGGTTGATGAGGGATAGTGGCGAACCTTTGACATTTTTTGCACCTCTTCACATAGTCTGCAGCGTCCTTAGACAAGGTAGGCCACTAGTATCCCTGAGTGATGATCCTCTTGGCTAAGGGCCTTCCCCCTATGTGGCTAAAGCAAGAACCCTCATGAACCTCCTGTAAGACCCGGGGTACTTCCATGGGATGCACACATCTGAGGAGAGGCAATAGAAACCCCTTTTTGTACAAGACGTCTCCTATCATTGAGAACTTGGCAGCCCTGTATCTCAACTTTCTCTTTTCTAGCTTGGACTCAGGCAGCTCTCCCTCTCTTAGGTATCTGACGAGCGGGTCGATCCATGAGTCTCCTAGGTTCACATTGTGACAAGGGCTACATACCTCATCCTCCTCGATGATTTCCTTTCCTAAGACCTCGATTGGAATGGTCCTTCCCATATCTGTCTTTACTGCTGAGGCCAGCCTTGCCAATGCATCAGCGTGATTGTTGCTCAGTCAAGGCACTCTCTTCAGTTTTGCTTCTTCAAAATATTCTAACAACCTTCTTACCTTCTTTAAGTACTTGTCCATCCTTTCGTCTTTGGCTTCGTATACCCCCAATACTTGATTGATAACCAACCTTGAGTCGCTATGGAGTAGGAGTCGCTTTACTCGAAGAGTTGTTGCCAATAAGAGACCTGCTATCATGGCCTCATACTCGAACTCGTTATTTGAGGCCTGGAAGTTGAATCTCAAGGCGTATTCAATGTTGGCGCCATCTGGAGCAGAGAGTATTAGTCCCGCCCCGCTTCCACAGTCATAGGAAGAGCCATCAACGAAGAGGCTCCAGGCGTCTGTATCTGATGAGAAGACCCCTTCTCTCATAACCCCCTTCTTGAAGAGGTATCGATCATCTTCGTTCTCTTCTATTCTGATCCGGGTTTTACCTGAGATGACCTCTTCCCGATCTCGGAAGACGTTTGGTGCCATCTCTTTCGAATCTCGAAAGACACTACGGTTCGTCTCTTCGCCGTCATCTAAGCCTTTCTCTGTCTCAGCCTCTTCCAAACTTCCACCGGCCTCTTCCCAGGTTAATTCTGCGACAAAGTCTGCGAGGGCCTGCCCCTTAATGGCTGTCCTAGGCTGGTAGGTAAGATCATATTCTCCTAGTTCGATGGCCCAGGTCATCAATCTTCTGGACTTCTCAGGTTTGTGCAGAGCCTGCCTTAGTGGGGAGTCAGTGAGGACTACCATGGAGTGAACTTGGAAGTAAGGCTTCATTTTCCTTGAGGCATGTATTAGAGCGTAAGCCAACTTCTCCATTTGGGGATAATTTTGTTCAGACCCTTGAAGGGCCTTACTGTTGAAGTACACGGGCCTCTGGACCCCATCCTCTTCCCGTATGATGGTCGCACTGATGGCTGACTCAAAGACTGCCAGATACACAAACAACCTTTCCCCCGTGATGGGCCGAGACAGCAACAAGGGAGACCCTAAGTATGACTTGAGTTGGTTAAAGGCTTTTTCACACTCTTCATCCCATTGGAAGGCCCTTCTTAGAACTTTAAATAATGGAAGACACTTGTCCGTTGCCCTAGAAACAAACCTGTTAAGGGCAGCCACTCTTCCCGTAAGTCTCTGGACATCCTTGATACTCCTAGGAGTCTTCATGTCGAGTAATGCCTTGATTTTCTCAGGGTTAGCTTCAATCCCCCTCTGATTAACGATGAATCCCAGGAACTTCCCAGCTCCTACTCCGAAGACACACTTTGTTGGGTTGAGTTTCATTCTGTACGAGTCCATGACATCGAAGGTCTTCTCAAGGTCTGCTACGTGAATACATGCTTTCAGGATCTTCGTTAGCATATCGTCTACATATACCTCCATGGTCTTACCTATTTGTTCTTCGAAGATCTTATTGACAAGACGTTGATACGTTGCCCCCGCATTTTTCAGACCGAAGGGCATCACCTTGTAGCAGTACGTCCCTTTGTCAGTAATGAAGGTTGTCTTCTCAGAGTCTTCAGCATCCATAAAGATTTGGTTATAGCCTGAATAAGCATCCATGAAGCTCATGAGCTCGTGCCCTGCCGTTGCGTCCACCATCTGGTCTATCCTGGGTAAGGGATAGTTGTCTTTCGGGTAAGACCTGTTCAAGTCAGTGAAATCTACACACATTCGCCACTTCTCATTGGCCTTAGGCACGATGACTGCATTTGAGAGCCACTCCGGATAGGTAACCTCTCTTATGAACTCGGCCCCTTCCAGCTTTTTTACCTATTCCCGGATGACGTCGTACTTCTCCCTGGAGTAGACTCTTCATCTCTGCTTGATTGGCTTGGCATCTCTGTCCACGTTGAGCTTGTGGCTCATGACCTCAGGGTCGATGCCAGGCATGTCTGCGTGACTCCATGCGAAGACACTCTGTCTCATCCTGAGGAAGTTTATCAACTCTTCCTTGATTCCTGGCTCTAGGGCCTTACCGACCAGGACGGTTTTTTCCAGCTCGTCCTCATTGAGGACGATGGATTCTACCTCTTCCGGGACTCACCCTTCTTCAATTTTGCTCTCTTATGGGCTTCTCTCTCTTCGGCCGAGTTGAAGTAACACTCTCGCGCCGTGATCTGGTCCCCTTGCACTTCCCCTACTCCATAAGGAGTCGGGAATTTTAGCATCTGATGGACCGTCGATGGCACAGCTTCAAACTCTTTAAGGGCCACCCTTCCTATGATGAGGTTGTAGGCCGAGAAGACATTTTCGTCCATAACGAAAAAGTTTATCTTCTTGGTCAGCCTCCTAGGCCACTCATCCCCCATCCGTACATCCATCTCATACATGCCCAATGGGTGGACCTTTTCGCCACTGAAGCCTATCAATGGGTGATGATAGGGCACTAGCCTTGCCCTGCTAAGACCCAGGCTCTTGACGCAAGGCCAGAACATCACGTCTGTTGAGCTTCCCCCGTCTATGAGGATCCTCCGTACCTCGCACCCTTGTTGTTATGACCAAAGGGTCATCATGAGGGGATAAGATACCCTTGAAGTCGAGTCTGTATAACCCCACCACGAGGGTGTCCATGTCTACCTTCTTCCTCTTCTGCACTGCATCAGAAGACGTTAGATTCACAACTTCGAGCTTGGCCAATGACCTGGCCTCTCCTACATGAGCCTTCCTGTCGGCTACCTCAGAGCCACCTCCGGCAAATCCCCCACATATGGTGCTAACACCAAAGGAGATCATACGGACCCTCTTCACCGGGGTGTTGTCATCCTTTGGCGGAAGATCCGGGTCGTCTTCATCATCTCCTTCTAAATCATCGTCCCTTCTGGCCGGGACATTGCCACGGCATCTGTCATTTCTTCTTTTCTTAGGGTCATCTCTTCCACCCTTTGGAGCCTTACCATCCACATACTTCCTCAGCTTTCCAGATTTCAGCATCTTCTCAATCTCATCCTTTAAAGCAAAGCATCTATATGTGACATGGCCATGATCCTGATGGAACTCGCACCATAGGTTTTTGTTCCTCTTATGTGGCGGGGCCTTCAGTTTCTCTGACCACCTCAGAGTTCGGTCAGTCTTAATCTCATTGAGGATGTGCTCACAGCTCACAGTCAGAGGAGTGTAATGAGCGAACTTATCATCTCCTGACCTCTTCTTCATCTCTTTCTTACCTTGGGACTTTCCCGTGCCACCGCGGTTCTCCTCCTCAGACTTGGCGGACATTGCCTCTTCCGCATTCATCACTTTCCCAGCAGCTGCCAGCAGCTCCGCCATAGACCTAGGGGGGTCTTCCGCCAGTTTCCACAATAGCTTCCCCCTCTAGAGGCCTCCTATAAGGGCGGTCATGGCTATGCTCTCTTCATAATCTTCCACCTCTAATTTTTCTTTATTGAATCTTTCTATGTAGTCTCTTAGGCTCTCACCCTTGGCCTGTTTGACATACAGTAGGTGGGTAGTCTTCTTTTGAGGTCTTACCCCAAAGCAGAAGTTATGGATGAACTGCTCAGCCAAGCCTTTGAAGTTCTCAATTGAGTTCTTCAGAAGGGAGGTGAACCAACTGTGCGCTGCCCCTATCAAGGTCCCTGAGAAGGCCCTACACTTCATCTCATCGGGTATCGAGTAAATGTCTGCTACTGACTGGTACATCTCGATATGGTGTATAGGTTTAGTGTTGCCATCATACCTGGGAGTCACTGTAGGAGGCTTGAACTTGGCTGGGGTTGGGAACCCCAATATTCTAGCCACAAATGGGGAGCCCTCTGAGTAACCCCTTTGTAATGGGTCCCTGCTTTTTATGAGATCTCCTATCTTCGCCTCAAGGCGTTGGATAGAATCATTTCAGGGTCTTCTGCCATCAACTTGGCCGAGGTTATCCCCTACCACCTCCCTGCGATGGACAGAGGGTTCCCCAATTGCGACACGTTGGCTTTTGACCTCTTCCTGTTCCCTGCCTCTTCTTTCACAGGGTCGGCCTTGGTCTGGCCGACCCTGCCTATTCCCTTTCTGAGAGCCTGCTGTGCTCCTTGACCTCGACAGCCTCTGTCTTAGGTCATTCACCGGGCCCAGTCTCTCGAAGGCCGACCCTCTGCTCAACCTATCAAAGGCAGACCCTCTTTATTGGGCCTCTTCACCTCTTCGGCCGACACATCCTTGACTCTGCCTGAGAGGTCGTATAGTGTTATTTGACACCTCATACGGCTCCCAACAGTCTTCTGGGGCTTCTTCAGCTTCTAGGTCATCATACCTGTCCTATGGGAAAGGGTTTCCCTGCCTCCCTAGGCGCAAGTGTCTAGGGTCAGCAACGTCCCTTCTCCGCTGGGGTGCAGACTGGCCCTTCATTGGCGCTTGGGGTGGTCCCCTGGCGTCAGGATGAGGCTGAACTGCCGTCGAAGTGATCATGTCCAGTGAGACTCCAGGTGGCCTCATCATAGTTTGACTGATCTGAGCAAATTTCTCCTTCATGGCTTGTTGTGTTGCAACTAAAGATTTCAAGGCCGCTGTTACCTCCGCCATTTCGGACTGGGGGGGGCTGACTGGAGCTAGGCCCTCCACCCCCGGGCGGCGGAAGAGGCGGTGGTAAATCTGGTGCCATATGTTAACACTATAGATATTGAGTAGCAAATGAGCTTACCACCTCACAGGACCTCTTTCAATGGTGAAACAGCTCCACGCTAGGGGGAGACCTGGTTCACCACCACAGTCTCCGGTGAAGTTAAGCAGAAAAAGAGGAAGAGATAGGTTCTCGTTCCCACAGACGGCGCCAAAATGATGATGCTAAAATTAGCACCACCAGATAAGGTGTTTTCAAGCCCAATCTAAGAACAACAATGGCAGCATAGTTATGTAAAAGGTAAGAGAATGAGATGAGGAGAAGAGGAGAGAGCACCAGGATATAAGTGGTTCAGCCTAAATTGGCCTATGTCCACTGTGTGTGTGTGAATAACCTCACTGCAACAAGGCACTAATGTCCATGGATACAATCTCTCAAGCTTTCTCTCTCTACTGTGTATCTAGTTAGAGTTTCAGCTAGGGTTGAATATATGGATCCTTTGCAAGGTAGAGGATGATCTCAATATATACAGTACTTAGTGGGTGTAGTGTAACCCCATGCATGTAATATGCATATGTGTGTTAGCCTCACCAATAGGGGGAAGCCACCTGTCACTGTCACATGTAAGGAATGATGATGAAATATTCTCCCCACGTGTGGAGAATAATCTTGTTGCAACTGATTTGTGCCCATGTGTCCTTATCCAAATGTCAACAGATGCTCGGCCGCCATATTGGTGCGTGACCTCGGCCTGGGAGAGGCCGAGCTGTAAAGGCTTGATATTCGTTCAATCCGAGATGTGTCATAGGGAGTCTCGGCCTGATCTCAGCTGAGACATTATGCTTGGGTCGGCCCCAGCCGAGGTTGGACTGATTCCATGTTGAAGATTACCAAGGCTTCTTGTCACCTCGGCCTACACTCGACCGAGGTTGCCATACCCAGGTACATGAGAATGTTGTTGATGCCCGTGATGCGCGTAGTGTCCATTGGAAATGTAGGTGATAGTGTCGGCCTGGGCCGACCTTAGTAAGGCCGAGGGCTGATATCGTGGGCTCATGGCTTATCCAGGGTCGATTAATATCTCGACCATCACCTCGGCCGAGGTTAGTGTCTCTAGGCCGAGGTCACACTTGGGGCATATCAATCCCTATAGCTTGTCAAACAAGTAGGTTACTGCACGATACTCTTAATAAAGAATCACGTATGTGAGTATGAAGTGCGATTAGTTCTATGAGAATAAAAAAGGATTGATTTTCTAAAGCACTCATGAGACTTCAGAATGTTCAGGAACACAATGAACATAATCATGAGTACTGTACCAACCCCCATATTTGTTGTGGAGGTTGATCAAGTCCTAATGCCAAGATATATCAGTCATCAAAATTAAAATACCATTCTTACTATGTGAAAAATATGAGGCATTTTAAAATGTTTCCAACAACCTAATATGTGAGAGATAATAATATCAATAATCACCAACAATAAATTCCAATAACATCAACCTCCAATATAGTCCAATACTAACAAAATTTAAGCTCTAATAATGTTCAAGTATGACAATGGGGTCACAAGCGAACCATAAATCCAAAAGTTGCCTCATATGAACTAAGTGACGAAAAGAGAAACTACTCTCAACATGATTTGAGTCTCCTAAAAAACCAAACATACACTCCAAGATCTAATATCTCCTAAATATGCACTCCTAACTTGAAATCTTAGTCGATGGCAATAGGCCAGGACCCACTGCAAGAATACTAGCTAGACTATTCCAAATCAGGTAATATAAACCCATTCAGAAGTACTAAATGGCATAAATACCACAATAGAATATTTCATTAACAATAAATATTTATCAATATTCATCGGGTAACATATCAAAATCATATGTTTGAATCACAAGAGATATCAACATTTCGTATAATAGTAAGAATATATGGAGTTATCCATTTAATAATAAGGTTAAACTACTAATTATAAGATATCAGATATCCACAACTATCTACACATTAATTGATATTAATAACATTCCCTTTTAAATATGGAATCAACAACAATCGATTTATCAATCGATACTAACAATTTACCTTTCTTAAAACTCAAAATTCCATTAAAAGTCTTTTACTTACTTTTCACTTTCATATTCCATTAATCACGTCTTTTCATATTCCATTTTTATTCTAGTTAACCTGCCTTATATTTAACATGTATAAACACACATTATATAAGTACCACATTATCATCCCATATATATCATCTTTATCTTGATAACTTTATTATAATTAAGTGTCCTCTCACACGTACATAAACATAGCATATAATAACCCGTGTAACATATTATAATCATACGCAAAATCTATCCACCTCCCGCACGGCCCCACGCATCGCTTGATGCACTGCATTTACTATTTTATGAATATCAAGAAATATGCTTAAATTACATCATTGTATCAACCTCATAACATAGCCAAGCAGTCTCACTCATTCCCTACACATATTCATGACATAGTCCAAGTCCATTTATATCGTTATTATTATCAAACAGTCTAGGTACTACACATATAATACATCTATAGCCATATAACATTAGATCCGCACCAATAGTAACACACAACCATCAATATCCATCAAAGTGCTTAGCCAATCTAGATCCTCCATATTATATCAAGTACCTATAGAGATATCCAACATAACTTTCTACATAAATTTAAATATCCTTAAATTCTCAACTTCTAACTTTATCTAGACTCCATGCATTAGATGTACCATAAATGATATCCAAACAAGAAATCCCCCTATATAATTATGTTTATATTAGGTGATCTTTAAGACTCTATAATAATCATATATCTACTAGGAAACTACTTAAAAAGCATATCACAAATTATACATCCTAATATACCAACTCCTAGTCTTCTATAGACTTCATGAGGGGGAAGTCTTATAAATGAAATTCAAATAAGAAACCCCCTGATACACTTTGTCAAGATTAGGAATTCATATCCTAATGCATCTAACTCTCATCATCAATCACTTATGTCACGTCAAAAAATAAATAAATTCACATTATAACTACTTCGCTCATTCATTTTTCATATTCCTTTAACATCCCAACATCCGCAAGTATAGTCTGCCCATAAGCCACATATTTTAATACTCTCTTAATCAATACTTACAACTTAACACCTAACAATACCTACAAGATTTAATCTTCCTAGACTCCTAACTTTGACCTTCTCTAGACTCCATATAGGGGACATTCGAAACCCAAACAAGAACCCACCCATCCCCCAATACACTTTTGTCTAAATTAAGTAGTCATCGAGAGTGGACAAAAACTAAACCTATCCTTCTATGTCCTTTACTTAATTAAATCCATGTAAATGCATCACTCACATAAATTTCATATCTTACTTTATACATTCCCGAGCATCTCCTTACGTTACCTAACCTATGACATTTTTACGTGTTTCCCAAAAATTAGATTCACTCATAAATCCTAACTTACTACAACCTTTCCATCATATCTCCACTTCTCTTACCCTATAGATAATGACTAATACATTAAATTCTCAGATAAACTCTCCATGATAATACAAGTATCCTCCAACCTTAATTACTTATTTCAATCACTACATGCAAAAATCCTAATATTATGGTTCCAATATTAACAATATATATAAACTCAAATTCCGTAACTCCCAAGTACAACATCGTATGGATAACAACATATATATCATTATCAACAACATATAACAAACAATATAAACTACATCCATAAAAACCATTAACCAACACTCTAAAACTTATCAACGATAACAATTATCCAACAACTTAAATCCCATCTACAAGTAGGATAATTAACTAATACATAAATTCCATAATTATAACAATTATCCCCAAAATAATATTTTGCATGATAACATAATTGTTAACACATCACGTTCAAAGACAACAAATCAATTAATTATACTTCATTTGATAACAACAATAAACCCATAACATAAAACTCCTCTACCAACCATCCAAGTTCCAACATCAACAACATAAGTCTAAGAAAAACAACCTTTCTATAACTACATATTACTTATATTCCTAAATATGATCCTATTTTAATCATAACATTTATTATTGTTAATTCTCATATGGATTAACCTAATTTCTAAGGTTTCAATTACAAGTTTGTACAATACTATTTATATGCATTTATATTTAGATTCATATGAAATTCCAATAATATAAAACATAAATTGTGATGAGCAAAAGGGATAATATCATAATTTTAAGGGACAAGTTATATTCTTGAATCATAATTCACATTTTCTAAACTCCCGTACTCCATATAGCATTTTAAACATTCTTGTACCAATTTCACACACAAAACTCATAAATTTCACAATTATGTTGTAATCTGATTCACATGGTCCAATTCTAGGAATTTACTCCATAAAAGTAAGGGTTGCACAAATTTCAAATCATATTTAATCAAGCAAGAATAATTAGGTTTATCTTGTAATAATTAAACTTATAGTCACTTTTAATAAACAAATAAGCATGGTTTAGGCAATATTTACATCATGGAATACTAATAAGGAATAGTTGAGTACTCTTTCCTTTGATCTATTTTTGAAATTCGTCTTGAGTTATTTGATCTCCTCTTAATTTTGATTAACTTTCCCACTTGAAGCATATCCAAATTCCACGTGCAATTCCCTCAAATGGAGTTTTAAAGGTTGTGTTTTAATGAACTTTAGGGTTTTATGATTGTTGATGTAAAAAATTAAATTGCTTCTAATTATTTAATCACAGATAAATGTAAATGAAACAAAGAATTTTAAAGTGGTTCAGCCTTATAAGAATGGCCTACGTCCACTGTTTTTGTTATTGCCAAGTGTTTTGGAGTTCTCGATATGTAATTCTATCAAGAAAATATGGTCCCCTTGAATGAGGGTGATACAATGTATTTATAGCCCTTGGGATGTACATGTGAAAGGGTAAACAATTAATGCCCTTTAAGAATATACGTCTGTATGATAAGCATTCAATGAATAGTTGAACTGTTGATTATCTGGCAATCAATGTTGTGGCCGAGATGCAGCTCGGACCGCCTTAGTTGTTCGTCGTCCAAGAGTTCCTCGGAGTGTTGGAGTTCCTCGGAACTCGGGGTGCACTTGCTGCTCGTAGTGAGTATGACTTAGTCGGGGAAATAAACTTCCTCGTTGCTATTGTGCCACGTAGGTCGACACGTGTCTTCTTATTATTCGTCTATATCATCATATTAATTTTGGTATCAACAGAAGCCCCCAATGTTTCATATTTCAAACTTTGAGGAATATGGAACATTCTTTCTCGGTATATGGCAATATTAAATGACCTTCCTGGTTTTTAGGAGCATTTTCTCCGTGTTCGAATGTCTTCCAAATTCGCAGAATCCGCCTTTTTGAATTTTTATAAACGCTTCGATCTTCGCGCACTTTTTGTCCTTTTAGCCGCCGGTAGCGTAATAGTTTCTTTTTGTAATCATTTCTTTTGCCGTTTCCCAAGGCAAAGTATTTAAGCTTCATTGGCAATCCCATCATCCTCTACCTTTTCCAATTTCTGCTTTTGAGTTTTCCATAGTCTTTCTCTCTCTTGTGCGTTCATCCCTTTCTTCGTTTGTTGTCAACAGATCTCCTTTTTCCTGTAAGATCTTCTTCCTTCTTCTTCATTTCTTTTATTCACCATGGTTTATGTTATTGAATCTCTTGAGAAATTCCGTTCTGACTTTTCTATTCCATCTTGGGTAACTCTGGAGGATCTTTCTGAGCCTTTAGATTATTTTCGTTTGGCTGAGGGACATTAGTTCCCCAGCCTCTTTATTGCTGAATGTCGATTTTCTTTTCCACCAAACCCTTTGTGCTTAGAGTTCTGTCATTATTTCGATGTTTTCCCTGCAAAAATAGCCCCCAACACATGGAGAATAGTTAATGGGGTGTATAGGTTAAATCAAACTCACGGAACCCGTATAAGAATTCCTGAGATTATGTATTGTTATAGATGGGATGTTCTAGACAATATTTTTTATTTAAAAACTAGATTTTTGAATAGGGCCTTAGTAGTCAACCTCCCTGATGCTAATAGGGATTATTTTTAACATGGGGTGGTTATCAAAAATTGGCAATATGCCCCTTTGATTGGAGATGAAGTATATCAAGGTCCCAGATGCCCTCCATATGGCAATGGGATAGGTTATTTTTATCTTATTTTATTTCTAAAATTGTGATTTCATTATGTTTGAATAAATGTGTGACTGATATTTCACTATGTATTTGTTTGCAGTTGACAGTAAGAGAAAAACTCCAAAAGAAGATGACGTTAACATCAAACATTTGAAACTTATCTGGAGTTTGCATCAGAAATTACGGACGAGCACATCAGATCTGCTTCATATTTGTTGCAGTATAGGAGTTATACAACCTCTTTTACTGCTCGTCCTGTGGTCAGCACTAGTGATCCAGTGTCAATTCCCGAGGACTCTTCTCCAGAACCTCATATTCCTCTGAGTCAGAAAATGGGCAAAAGAAGAGTTCCTGCTCTCTTTGAGGAGACTACCTCTGTTGGAGATGGGAAAAGAAACAAAACAGATGTCCAAAAGGGGATAAAGAAAATAGATGCTGCCCCTTATGTTGCTCCTCAGAAGGCTGCCGAGAAGCCCCCAGTGGCTCCGAGCAAGAAAGATGCACCTGTGGGAGTGGTCATCGTCTCCCCAACCAAAAGCTCTTCTTTGGTTAAAACTGTTGAAATGCCACCAAGGAGACTGAGAAAATCCTCCTCGGTCAATTTGGCTGACACCATTCCTCAGCTCCAAGTTAGTGGAGATGGTGTGCCAACTATTATTCCCCCGAGCTCTGTTATGAGCTCGATGAAAACTTGGACTATTCCTGAAGTCCAAGGAATTGAGGAGAATATGTCAAGGGATATGCTTACATACCTGGCTACTCGTCACATTACCTCAGTAAGTTTATCTCATTCTGAATTTTCTTTCCTTCCATCAATACGTATATCTCTGTGCTGACTTATCATTATCTCCTTTTTTCAGCTGGTGAGTTATTTTAACACCATTGTGAAGAAGGATGAAGCAATCAAGGCTTCCAGTTCCTCGTCTGGAGTGGAAGATGCTTTTCTAGGTTTGGCACAGTCTTTGAAGGAGTCCCGTCAAAAGTATGACGAGGATAAGGCTGATTGGGAGAAGAAATTGGCTGCAGTTGAGGCAGAGAAAGTGCAGTTGGAAAATAAAGTGAAGGATTTGGAGGGAGAGAAAAAGAAATATGATGAGAAGCTCAAGAACTTTGGGGATCTTGAAGACAAGATGAGAATGGCAGAAGAAGAATTATCCCTTCTGCGAGAAGTGAGCCACCAGAAGGAAGAGGTGGAAGCTAAGTTGAAGGCCACCGAGGATCTTCTATCCGAGAATATCTCCTCGGAGAAAATGAAAAGAAAATTGGTGGTGAAAAAATATTTTCGCACCGGTTGGGACAAAGGATGGGACAGGGGGTAGCAGCAATGATGACTCAGGTGCAGTTTGGGAGTTTGAAATACTTCCGAGATGGTTGGGTTGCTGCCCTGCAAGAATTGAAAGTTAATGAGGACTCAGAACTGTTTCAACAACATCTCCCTGGTCCTCCCCCAAACATCGAAGATGAAGAAAAGGACGAAGCTGCCTCCGAAGAATCTTCAATGGTAGTGGGTGATCCCATCCTTACCCAGCCTGCTGACGAGGAGCTTTCATCTCTGCCTGCTCCTCCTGAATAAGTTCCAGCTTCAGCCGACCAACTCATTGTTCCCACCGAGCAACCGAGCTCCTCATCCCAGCCTCCCGAGAAAGTCTTGGGAGACAAGAAAAATGTGTGAAGTTGTTCGGTATTTATTTTATTTTTCTTCTTTTTCAAGTGTAACTAAGATCTTTGTAACTCTGCGTTATGATCTAATAAAATTTGAGTTCTTTTCTTCCATATTATTGTCTCTTTTCTATCTGTACTCTGTCTTGATCTTCTTTTTTATGATTACTTTTTCTTTCTCTGCTAGTTTCTGGCCAGGATGGATCTGCTATCTGCTAATGATACCAAGCTGATGAAGCAATGTCATGAATATTATAATGCTGGTCACACAAACCTGAGTGCATCAGAGGTTGCCGACATCCTTGGTCAGGATGCTTCAGAGCAGGCAATCGAAGTTTATCAGTATCTGAAATGCTTACTTGACCAAGCTGTGGCCAATAATGTGGCTTATTATGAAATGATTGAAGACTTGCAAGGTACTCTCGATCAAATTTAACAGCAGTATAAAGAGTCTTCAGCTCTTTTGTATGAAGGGTATGAGAAGAAACTCAAACAACTTGGTGAAAAAGGCTACGGCAAGATGCTTGCTGGCTATGAAGTGAGAGAGAGAACATTGAAAGCAGATGCCGAAGGGCACAGGCAAATCGCTGAGCTATTGGAACAGGAAAACAACAATCTACAAAAAGAACTAGCTCAGCTGAGGTCTGTTGCTTCATCTTCCACTGCCTTGGTACCGGTCACTGATGATGGATTCTCATTTTTAGAAGTGGAAAATGCCAAGTTGCGAGAAGAGTTAGAGGCTTTGAGAAGAGCTGGGCCTTCTATTGCTACTTGGGGATGAGGAAGAGGTTCTCGTGGACGAGGAAGAGTTGCTCAGAATGTTGACGAGGAACAAAGTACTCAACCTGCTCGGGGACAACCAAGAGGTCTTCGTCGTACTGTTGAAGAAGCTCGTACTCAATCAGCGTTGGAAAACCAAGCATTCCAATTAATGGCTAAGACCCAAGCTTTGTCTGATATGTCAAAGAAAATTAGAGAACTGGAACAACAACTCTCTTCAAAGACATCAGTGTTGGCGACTAATGAACTTTTCATCCAAAGTCTTCACGAGAAGCTTGAAAGGTTGACATTTCAATTTCACAAACAGCCCAGGGAGTTTTGGATGGCTGGATACAACGAAGAACTATTCCATTTAGATGATCGTATCCAGAATGCCAATAATGAGGGCTACAAGCAAGGTTGGCTGAATGCCTTGGGCGTGCTGAAGCTCGAACAAGGACACTACCTGTGGGACTATTATGATCCTGGGGTACTTGACTTGTCTGTGCCACCGTATAATTTGGACATGGAATGGATCCCAGCTCGTGCCATTCCTCGGAGCTTAATTGCAAAATACCTTGGTGATTACAATCTTCATTCTCAGATCGAGGTATCTCGTCCCGAGCATCTACTGGACACACCTTCAATAATGAACGTCAGAATGCTTCGAGATATTAACTTCATTAATTCTCCCCTTTGCCTGGAAGATCCTCCTGCTGGCGAGGAGCCTATTTCAAAAGCAGAAGGGAAAAAACCAGTAGAATAGGAAATTCTGATGTAATAATTAGTACACAATTTAATATTAATGTAATAAATTTGTGTAATTTATTTTGAATTTAATGGAAGAGTTTCATTTTTGTTCGCAAATTTGTATTGCTATTGTCTTGTATTTGTCAAACACTTTATATTTGTGCTTGCATAACAATATTGTGTGGTTCATCGACCAACTTAGTAATAAAAAAAAATTACAAGTATTAGTAATATTGCTCGATCACTTAATAACAAAGAAATGAGTATAAAAATGTTTAAAATTTTTCAAACCAACCAAGGTTGTTAAATTGTGCTCGTCGACCAATTATAGTTAGTGGGTTTTTATCCCCGACCAGTTATACTTGGTACAATTTGGAATATTTTCTCCTCGTCGACCAACTACAGTTAGTGGGTTTTGATCCCCGACCAACCATACTTGGTTCAGTTTGGAATATTTTGTTCTTCGAGGAACTTTTGTATTTTATGTAATAAAATTACCTCCCGACCAACATAAGTTGGCATTTGAGAGCATATCTTGTTTCCTAACGAAACACGTTGGCATTTTTAGGAATGTTGATGTTGTTCTCGCCCTTTTACCAATCGGAGTTGGTCTGAGTTCGAACTATCATGTCCACTTGCCCTTTTACCAAAATTGGTCTGAGCCAGTGTCAGCCTCCTAACCAAAGGAGTATGGTTCGTTCTCGCCCTTTTACCGATCGGAATTGGTCTGAGTTAGAACTATCATGTTCTTTCCCTTTTACCAATCGGAATTGGTCTGAGTTAGAACTATCATGTCCACTCGCCCTTTTACCAACCGAAGTTGGTCTGAGCTAGTGTACGCCTCCTAACCAAAGGAGTATGGTTTGTTCTCGCCCTTTTACCAACCGGAGTTGGTCTGAGTTCGAAATATCGTGTTCTCACCCTTTTACCAACCGGAGTTGGTCTGAGCTTGAACTATCGTGTTGTTTTTACTGTCGAGCAGCGTAGTGTTACACACTAGTATTCCCCGAAAAACTTTCAATAAAAAGAGAGAAGATGGTGAAATATCGTCGTTTTATTCATATTGATGGAACTGCTTTACATTTTACATCACTGATAATACTTGCGTAGGTGTTCAGCATTCCATGCATTCTTAAATTCCTCTCCTTCTAGAGTTGCTATTCGGTAAGTTCCTGGTCGAACAACTTCTGTAACTCGGTAAGGTCCATGCCAATTTGCTTCTAACTTATTGTGCTTCTGAATGACCTTCTTTAGCACGTAATCTCCTTCTTTTAAGTCGCATTTCTTCACCCTCTTATTGTAGAACAGGGTTGTTCGTTGTTGGTAAGCAGCATTCCTAATGGCTGCCTCCTCTCTAACTTCCTCGAGCATGTCCAAATCTAATCTCCTCATTAAGTCGCTGATTGGGGAATTGAAATTCATCACTCTGTGTGTTGGAAGACCCAACTCAGCAGGTATTACGGCCTCACTTCCAAACGCCAGCATATATGGTGATTCTCCAGTTGCTGCTCGGGGAGTTATTCGGTAAGCCCACAATACTGACTGTAGCTCATTAATCCAATTAGCTTTAGCCTCATTTAGCCTCTTCTTCAAACCATTTAGTAATGTTCTGTTCGTCACTTCAGTCTGTCCATTGCTTTGAGGATGGCCTGGTGCTGAATGAACCTTCAAAATGTTTGACTGATGATAATAGGCGGCAAACTCTTCGTTATCAAATTGTGTTCCATGGTCTATGATGAAGGCATGAGGGAGACCATATCGACAAATGATGTTCTTCCAAACGAACTGGTACACCTTCTCGTATGTCATATCAATAAGGGGCTCAGCTTCTACCCACTTAGTAAAATAATCCACTGCGACGATGAGGTACTTGAATCTTCCTCGGGTCGTTGGCAGTGGTCCAACCAAATCAATTACCCACGTGGAAAATGGCCAAGGGGAAGTTATGGTTGTCAACAATGCTTGTGGAGTTCGTCGGATGGAGGAAAAACGTTGACATTTATCACATCTCTTAGCATAGGCTATACAATCAGCCCTCATCGTTGGCCATTAGTATCCCTGCGTCATCACCCTTTACAAAAGTGTCCGACCTGCTACATGGGATCCACAGGACCCTTCATGGATCTCTTCAATCAGATCTTTCACCTCGAAGGGATGTACACATCTTTGCAAACCTGCCATAATTCCTCGTCTATACAAAACACCATTAATTATTATATACCGAGCAGCTTTAAACTTTAATTTCTTGGCAGCAAGCTTATCCTCTGGTAATTCTCCCTCCTCAATATATGCCCTGATAGGATCCGTCCAAGATGGTCCTAAATCAAGGGTAATAATGTTCATTGTTAGGTCTTCATCTATGCTTCGACTTTCTAATACTTCAATTGGTATCGTTCTTCGCAGCTCGGTACGAGTAGCTGATGCTAGTCGGGCCAGTGCGTCTGCTTGGGCATTCTCCATTCTTGGTATTCTGATCAACTGAATGGCATCAAATTCTGCCAACAACTCCATCGCCTTTGCATGATACTTGACCATTAATTCTCCTTTAACTGCATATGTTCTCATCATATGATTCACAATTAATTGAGAATCACTGAATACCATCACTTGTTGCGCTTCCATAATCTTTGCTAAATTAAGACCTTCTATCAAGGCCTCATGCTCAGCCTCATTATTGGAGGCTTTGAATTGGAATCGCAAGGCATATTTCATGTCAATCTCGTCTGGGGTGTTCAAAACAATCCCTGCTCCACAACCTATTGTGTAAGATGACCCATCTACATATAATCTCCGTGTAGGTAACTCATCTTCAAATATCTTATCTGACAGAGTTCCTCGGTGAAATATTTGTTGTTTCCTTTCATCCTCCCCTGGTATTTCTCGCTCTTCGTCGACCATCTCTTCTCGCCCTTTTACCAACCAGAGTTGGTATGAGTTCGAATTTGATGATCCTTCTACATCCATAAGCCCTTTTACCAATCAGAGTTGGTCTGAGCTTGTGTTTGTTGATCCTATAACATCCACAGGTTTATCAGTGAGCAACTTTTGTTCCTCGGGGGTATCGGGATATGTAAACTCTACTATAAAATCTACTACAGCTTGCCCTTTTAGTGATGATCTGGGTTCATACACAATATCATATTCACCGAGCTTTATTGCCCAGTACATCAGTCTCCCTGATTTTTCTGGTTTATGAAGGGCTTGTCTCAAGGGCATGTCGGTATACACGACGACGGTATGGTCCTGGAAATATGGCCTCATTCTTCTACTTGCCTCAATTAATGCTAATGCCAATTTTTCCAGCTTTGGGTACCTGATCTCTGCACCTCGGAAAGCCTTACTTGTGTAATAAATTGGCTTCCGGACTCTATTCTCCATTCTGATCAATGCCGAGCTGACTGCATTCTCTGATACTGCCAGGTATAAGTACAACTTTTCTCCCATTACTGGTCTGGACAACAGTGGAGGTGCTCCCAAATATTTCTTCAAGTCTTGAAAGGCTTTTCACATTCATCATTCCACTCGAAAGTTTTTCGAAGTGTTTTGAAGAATGGGAGGCATCGATCAGTTGCTCGGGATACAAATCTGTTGAGCGCCGCAACTCGTCCTGTAAGACTCTGCACCTCTTTCTTCGTCGTTGGAGATCGCAACCCAAAAAGAGCTTTGATCTTTTCTGGATTCACCTCAATGCCTCGCTGGTTGACGATGTACCCGAGGAACATTCCTTCTCGTACTCCAAATGTGCACTTTGTCGGGTTGAGCTTCATTTGGTATTTATCCAGTCGATCAAAGGTTTGACCTAAGTCAACTAGATGATCATCAGCTTTCTTGCTCTTTGTCAGCATATCGTCGACATAGACTTCCATATTGTAACTGATTTGGTCGGCAAAAACCTTGTTCATCAGCCGTTGGTATGTCGCTCCTGCATTTTTCAAACCAAAAGGCATAACAATATAACAATAAGTTCCCCTAGGGGTGATAAAAGAAGTACTTTCCCTGTCTTCAGGTTTTATTTTGATCTGATTGTAGCCAGAGTAAGCATCCATGAAGCTGAGCAGCTCGTGTCCCAAGGTATCATCCACTAGTTGATCAATTCTGGGCAATGGAAAGTGATCCTTTGGGCATGCCTTGTTGAGATCAGTGAAATCAACACACATTCTCCATTTATTGTTTTTCTTCTTTACCATCACCACATTTGCTAACCAGTCTGGATATTTCACATCTTCAATGAATTGGGCTTTCTGGAGCTTCTCGACCTCCTCTTGTATGGCTTGATTCTTCTCGGGACTAAACACTCTTCTTCTCTGCTTTACAGGCTTGATCTCCTTATTCGCATTGAGCTCATGGCATAAGAAGTTGGGATCTATTCCTGGCATGTCTTCATGACTCCATGCAAAATTTTTCTTTCTGTTTCTAAAGAAAGTTATCAACTCCTGTTTTATTGAAGCATCCAACCTCGAACCTATCTGGGATATTCGTTCAGGGTGCTCGTCGTCCAGAATAACATTTTCTGTAGATTCCACCACCTGTCCTTTTACAAGTTGGGATTCATCTCTGGGATCCAGTGTTTCAATTTCTGTACCTTCATCCACCTGGTAGGTAGTAGTCTTTTTCCTTGAATCTTCAAGCTCTTCTTGCTCGGCAGACGAATAGTAGCATTCCCGAGCTACTTTTTGATCACCTTTCACAACTCCTACTCCAAAATTTGTTGGGAATTTTAAGCACTGATGTACTGTATATGGAACTGCTTCAAACTTCTTCAAACCAACTCTTCCCATGATGATATTGTAAGCTGATTGCACATTCTTATCCATCACAAAGAAGCGTATTCTTTATGTTCGACAAGCAGGCCAAGTTCAAATGAATATATCCAACTTGATCGTCCCAAGTGGAAAAACCTTCTCGCCATCAAAACCCAGGAGAGGTCTGTGATAAGGCTCCAATTGAGATAACTTTAAATTTAAACTGTCAAATCATGAGTAGAATATGATGTCTGCCGAACTACCATTATCTACCAGAACCCTTGAAATCATTACTTCTTTCATCCTCATTTTGATCACCAGAGGGTCGTCATGAGGGTAAAGAACACCTGCAAGGTCATTTTTTGAAAAACCAATGACCAACTTCTCTTTGTTTATCTTCCTCGGGCGATCTTCCTCAGCCAAATTTATCCGTTGAATGTATGAGCAAGCCTGAGCCTCACCGAGGTAAGCTTTTATTTATGTAGTAAGATCTCCTCCTCCTGCATCTCCGCATGTAATGACATTACAATCAAATGTTCCAAAACGTATTAAAAATACCTCGCGTTCTGGTTGTCTTGGCCTTTTGGGAAGATCGGGGTCATCCTATGTATCATCTTCATGATCTCTCTTCTTTTTCTCCTCTGCTCGACGAGGAGATCTAGACTTTTCTCTAGTTCGGTCATTATTTCTTCTTTCACCTCCCCGGTCAACATACTTTGCTAGCTTCCCTCTTCGGATGAGTGTTTCGATCTCGTTCTGAAGAGCTATGAAATTTTTGGTCATATGGCCATGATCCTTATAGAACTCGCAATATTTCTCCCTATTCCTCGTGTCAGGGTCTGACCTCAGTTTCTTTGGCCACTTTACTTCTTCGTTATTCTTGATTTCTTCCAAGACATGATTAATACCCATTTTCAAAGGAGTATAATTATCGAATTTTTTCAGGACTTCCCATGACGACTTATTATTCTTGGAATGCTTGTCACCGCCATTGCCCTTATGCTCATTCTTCTTAGATTTGTCGACTTCCACCTTGGTTTCTTTATCCATATTCTTCTTCGCAGCCATAGCTTCCTCGGCATTCATGATTTTGGCCGCTTTTGCCATCAACTCCGACATAGTTATAGGTAGATCTTTGGCCAAAGTGTAATACAACTTGTTAGGTAACAACCCACTCATCAAGGCGGTGATTGCTGTCTTTTCTTCATAATCTATGACTTCCAGCTTCTCGTTATTGAAACGAGTTATGTAATCTCTAGTACTTTCACTAGATTTTTGTCTAACACTTAACAAGTGTGCTACTCATTTTACTGGCTTTGCTCCAAAACAAAAATTGCCAATGAACAACTCGGCTAACTGAAAGAAAGTTGAAAACTTACCCCGAGGAAGATTATTGTACCATATCTGGGCAGATCCAGTAAGAGTTCCTGATAATGCTCTGCATCTCATCTCATCGGGGACGGCATAGATGTCGGCAGCAGCTTGATATTGCTCTATGTGCAGAACAGGATCTGTCTTTCCATCATATTTGGGAGTCACCACAGGTGCTTTAAACTTTGATGGGGTAGGAAAATGCACAATGGCCTGGACAAAAGGTGTCCCTTGAAAAAAAGTTCGTTGTAGGGGATTCTTCGCCTTAGCCATTTCTCCCAATCTATCTTCCAACCGCTGAATGGAACCTTTCCACGCATCATTTCCTTCCTCGGGCTTATTAGTTCAAGCAATTGATTGTTCTGACGTGGCATCCTGAGATCTATCTTGACGAGCAACCGGTCGTGATTGTGCTGATCCTTCTCTTAGATCTGATGGTTGTCGAAAACTCCTCGACATGGTTTTAGGTGGACTCCTATTCCTCCTAGGGCCTAGTCGACTGAAAGGAGACACCCTACTCAGTCTTTCCAAAGCACTGGGTCTCTCTGGGGAGAGAGTGATACGTTTCCCAGTATCTGTAGCCCGTATTGATGAAGTTCGCCCAGGTTGATAAGAGAAATCATCAGATTCCTCATTACGATACGCATCTGTACGCCTGGATCGTGAAGAAAGTAAATAGGTTTGCCTCTGACCACTTCGATGTCCTGAATGTGCAGGTGCACCGCCATGAAGGGTCTGTATGAGTTGTCGCATTGTCTCTTGCATGGCGGTTTGTCCTTGAGCCAGATTCGTCATAATTCCAGCCAGATATGGAGGTGCAGAGGGATTTGGAGAATTTCCAGCATTTCCAGCGTTTCGATTGCTGGATTCCGGATTATCTGCCATTGATGATGAATGATTTTTGGTGAAAAACGATAACAACAATCGTTCCCACCGACGGCGCCAATCTGTTGATGTAAAAAATTAGATTGCTTCTAATTATTTAATCACAGATAAATGTAAATAAAACAAAGAATTTTAAAGTGGTTCAGCCTTATAAGAATGGCCTACGTCCACTATTTCTGTTATTGCCAAGTGTTTTGGAGTTCTCGATATGTAATTCTATCAAGAAAATTCGGTCCCTTTGAATGAGGGTGATACAATGTATTTATAGCCTTTGGGCTGTACATGTGAAAGGGTAAACAATTAATGCCCTTTAAGAATATACGTTTGTATGATAAGCATTCAATGAATAGTTGAACTGTTGATTATCTGGCAATCAATGCTGTGGCCGAGATGCAGCTCGGACCGCCTTAGTTGCTCGTCGTCCAGGAGTTCCTCGGAGTGTTGGAGTTCCTCGGAACTCGGGGTGCACTTGCTGCTCGTAGTGAGTATGACTTAGTCGGGGAAATAAACTTCCTCGTTGCTATTGTGCCACGTAGGTCGACACGTGTCTTCTTATTATTCGTCTATATCAGCATATTAATTTTGGTATCAACAATGATCTTAGGGACGAAGATAACAAAAGGGTTGAAGGGTTTTGGTTAAGAGAATATGAAATTTACAAATGAAAACTCGTGGGTATAACCAATATAAAAGAACCAAGACAGAATTCCCCGCGGCCTAGTTTCATGTGAACTGGGTCGTAGTCGTGCCTTCAACACCCGTGGTCGTGGGACCTTAGGTTCACGACCATGGTAATAATCACTTGTGGTCACAGGTTCCCTCCTTTACTAGTTTCCCATCTCTTCTCTCTCCTCCTCCTATTCACACTCAAGTACATACACTGAAAAATAAAAAATTCAAACTCTTACTCGGTTAACAAAACATACCAAACGTCCTTCTTGCCCCTAAGATCCTAACCCAATACCCATAATGTACCCAAATCAAATAAAAGTCCATTTTATGCAAATAATTAGCATAAAACTACTATAGAATTTATAAGCTTAACTTTACTCATTTAGTTAAATCTCATTCATTAAAACCATTTTGATTTATAATTGCTATTGTATTATTAATCATTATTTAATTATTTAATTACAATTATGGGGTATTATACAAACCAACTCTATACAGGAATGATATATGTGAGACGTATTGTATGTATTTGCGCAAACGGTTAACCGTTATGTTTTGTGGCTTAATTATATATATGGATTTTTGCCACCGTGCCATGCAAGAATTTTGGGTCTTGTTAACCAGAATTAATTTTATTTAGCCAATAATAATCATATGATTATGTTCAAATGCTTCAATTAAGAAGACGTTTTATGATGTGCTAAATTATTTTTTCTTCATAATTGGTCTAAAATACGAATTAGAAAGAAGAAATTAATAGTAAAGATCATTAAATACAATCAAAATAAAGAAATCTAGAGTGAATTTGTAATTAAAATAATTTTATAATAAAATTATTAAATTAAAATATTAGGAATTAAAAGTAGATTGTTAATTGCATAATAATTTGTTGGAGAATTGAAAGAAGAATTAAGCCTAACCTTACAAACTATATCGAAGAATAAGAAAATAAATCGATATAATACAAGTAGAGTAAAATGTTTTTTTAGTGGAGAATCCTTCTCTATTTTGTCCTCATGTTTTTATTTATTGTCCTCCAAATGGAATCTACCATGGTCAAAAAAATGTTAGGAAGGTTATTTTTAAATTTAAGCTTCTAAGAAATGGGTGTTCAAACACTTGTGACCGATTCATCCAATTAACTACCCACACATGGCTATTTCCATGTGTATTCCCCCCAGGCACCCATGTGTCATTGTATGAACCAAACTTCTATTTTTTCTATCCCATTTTGATAATGGTAATCTCCACATAAATTTTCACATTTCATTGATACATTGTTCGGCTAAATATGATGTAAACATACCCCCCCCCCCCGGCACTAGTTTGTTTTTTGGAAAAAGATAACCAGTGGTATGGTGTTTGTCCCATATTAAACCACCACTCTTTTAGCTTCGAAAAATAACGGTTAGTTAATCATCCCATATCTTGGAATTAATGTTAATAATCACGTTTGGTAAGCTATAGCCTTCTTTTTATGATCTCCTGGCAATTGGATTGATTCTAATTATTAGGCTTTTCACTTCCTATTGTATTTCCTTCCATCTTGTCGCATCTATTATTCTTCTTTGCCATTTTTACTCACCATATTTTCCAACAATGAATATGAGTATGTTTATGCTCCTCCATCACCTACTTCTTCTACCAAAGTCATGTATTACGCCTCAACTTCATAAAATAATGTTCCATGCCCTCAATGTCTTCTAAAATAATATTTTGGCAAGTTTAAAGCCTTTTATTTGGCTCCCTCTGCCAAAGCATCCTCTCCAAATGCAAATTATCTTGTGTTTACTATCGATATCACTATGACCCTTATGGTTAGAACCTAAACCAAATGGGATTCTTTTTTTCCTCCTCTTATAGAAAATGGTGGATAGGGGTGTTCTCTATTTTGCACCTACTATTGATGTTAATCCCTCCCGATTCAACTCCCCCCTCATCAAGTCATGGGAACTTCCAACTCAACGTCCGGGATACACATCATCCCTATATTCTAATCATTAAAATGAATTTTATTTATATAACTTATCAACTCCATTTAGTTTACCCTTCCACTTCCATAACTCCTAAATGTGCAACTGTGTGGAGTAAAAAGGTTTCTCCTTAGTATCCTTTTAATGCCTCTAAAAGTAAAGACATAAACCTTTTGAATGTTTTTTCTTGTTCAAGATCGTTTTGTTGAGATAATCTTACTTTGATGGGATTAAGCACCGAAATCCCTAAGTCCATCTTTTTGGTCGTCCTTTTTTAAAAAATTATCCATAGCCCACTAATATCATAACTAGGCCAATTTCAATTTTGGATGACTTCAAGGATATATTTGGTAATCATAACTATGCTCTTGCTAGTGATAACACTATGATTTTGATTCCCCCATAACTTATGGCCAAATATATTAAAGACTTGAGGTCCTTTTTTAAAGTTGGCCAACAAATCAATTCCATATTGTTAACATTTCAATTGTCTCAGGTAAACATGGCTCAAGATTGGGAGTTATTTCATGCCTTTTAATCTCCCTTTCATTATTCTCCTTCGAGATACTACTCCTAATAACTTCAAATGGGCTAGTGCGATTATTAACATTCCTATGGAGTTATTTCTATAAATAAGGCGCAAATAGACTTCCTGTTTACCATCATTTACAAATTCTTGAAGATGGTGGAAGGATTTTCCTCTCGGAATGCTAATGCTAAATCTCTTTAAGACTCTTATAAAGATCTTAAAATGGATATTCAAGTCCTTTCATATGGAAAAGAGGAGTTTGAAGACATACATCTTGACCTTGTCAATGTTCCTCTTGACGATAATGATACAAAAAAATTTATTAACTGTTGCGAGGATTATTTCAGGGGATGATGAACTAGAGGAACAATCTAAACAGGCCCTTGAAAGACTTTTGAACCATGAGTCTTTGGATTTGAGACTTACTAAATAGCATGAGTATAAATATCAAGAGAATGATCTTTACCAATATGCATGGGACATTTATCATTAGTTTGTGACCTATATGTTTCCTCAGTATTATGCCTTGTCTCGTATTCGAATTTGAAGGCTTTAAACTCCAATGGTTGTAACATTTTCTTTTGATCTTCCAATGTGAATAATCTCAGTCTCTTTTGTGAGAAGTTTTGAATGCATTTTATAGAGTTTGAATATTAACATACTTAAATATTTTATTTTGTTAAAAACTATTTTCTTTTTAAAATTTGGTTTCCCAATTATAGAATAATCTCATGACTTTAAATGTGACTACTGATATTCTATATAAGTAGTTTTGATAGGTTTACACAATGGTCACATTGTCCTTCGAAGCCTCAAACCAAATAAGATTCATTTTATCTTCGAATAGATATTTTTAACCAAAGATGGGTAAAATTGGGACCTCACTAGTTGATATTTAATCCTACTTATTATTTTGACATAAAAAGCATCGCATTCCGATTTAATTACAACCTTACCATTTAAAAGAGTTAGGTGTCTGGCGGGAACATGTTAAGCACGTTGCAACGTTAACTTATACACCACGATATAAGTGGCACCTAGATTCAAAAGAAAACCTTTTTAGACTTTTATCTTTCTCTAACTCTCACATACTCTTATAAACCCTAATTTAACTCTTTCATTCTCCAAACTCTTGATTTTCCATGACTTCTAGTTCTGGAATGTATGCTCTACTCATTGAATAGTTTAGATAAATGGTGACTAAAGTTGTAGATGCTTATCTCACTAGGAAGGAATAGTGCCAATTGATTCACTAATGGAAAGAGTTTTTCTAGACATTGGTCCTATTTTTAGTGGGGATATCCCCTTAAAATACTCATTTCACTATCCCGGGTTTGGCGATCAAACCCTTATTTTTAAGATTTTATTGAGGCTCCCCCTGCTCAAAAGTTTAGAAATTTTCCCAAAACCATGGATTAGCCCAAAGTTTAGGGAACCTGCATGTTGGACGACTGCAGGTGCAACTCGATTGCCCTCTTTGCTCATCTCAAAAGCTTCTAAATGTCGGGCTAATGTGGACACTTTGGCATTTAAATCATAACTTTGTTCGACTTGGTGAGCGAAACCCTCATTGGATGTGGTGGACCTAGATTCTCAATTGGATGCCCATTGCTGGGACTTTTTCGTTATGTCTTCTAAGAATAACCACGAGTCGACCTCACTTTTCTCGATAAAATCACCGTTACAAAGTGACTCGAGTATTCTTCGAGTATTACAATAGAACCCCTCATACAAAATTTGGACTTGCCATCCCATCTCAATCCCATGGTGTGGACATTGTAGTAGAAAGTCCTTGAATCTCTCTAAATACATGCACAAGGCTTCTCCATCCTTTTGGATAAATGTATTGATAGCGTGACGTATCGACGTCACCCTTTGGTTGGAAAAGAATTTTGGCAGGAAGGCAACATTCATTTGGTTCCAAGTGGGGATGGATTCGGGTTTTAATGAATTGAACTAACTCTTGGCTTTGTCTTTCAATGAGAATGGGAACAATTTAAGTTTAACAACCTCGTAAGTGAGTTGTTGGTACTTAATAGTCTCACATATCTACTCGAATTCAGAACATAAAGGTAAGGATCCTTTTTTCGGTACCTCGAAACATGGGAAAAATTAGGATTATTCCCGGATGGAATAGGAAATTGTTCGCATTGTGATCGGGGAGAAGTATGAATGAAGGATGACTAGACCAAGTCGGATAATGGTAATCTTTAAGGGCTCGTGGTGCTAATTCGTCTCCTATTTCAGTAAATATAAAAAATCTACCTACGTAAGTATCGGGAATGCTATACTCCACACTCGAAAAACAACCGTATGATCTTGAAACCAACTTCGCATAAGTTGAGCTAACTCGAATTTTTCTTTTTTTATCTTTTTTTATGTAATTTACTTTTTTTCTTTTTTTTTATGCGAAGAAAATTAAGAAAAAATATTTTACACAAACCACGTAATTCCTAGCTATCACAAAGCAAATTGAATTATCTAATTTAGGTGAGGGCAAACTTAATTTTAAAATCTAGTTTTTCCAAGATTAATCGACGATAACAGGGGTCTCTGAATTAATCTTCCTAATTAAACATCTCCTACTCTTTGACAAGGAAGAATTTATAAGACGACAAACTATGTTTATAGCCTCAAATCCTGCTTTTTTCTCCTGGTAGGTGGTCGGTACGAAGACTCGCTAAAAATCACAAATCCTAGACAAGGTAAAACAGAATCGATTTGACAAGTTCGCGTTGGAGTAGCTTTTAATTCTAGCCTCGTTAAGAGGTTTTCTATGAGCTATGTGATGTCCTAAGGCCAATGTCTACCTGATTTTAAATTAAATATGATGAGTCGGGATATGAAAATGCTTGGTTAATTAGTGATTTTCGGGCAAGGAAGAGAAATGAAATCACCATTTTATCTTTCACATGGGTTTTGCCCTTAAGTCAATTTATGCAACGTACAAAATTAAGTGAGAAATTAAACCACGTAGGAGCACACAAAAACGTACCTCCGGTGTGGAATTTTTACGATCACTTGTTTACGCCGGGACAAAGTTTAAATTGACATCGATCAGAGGGAAACTTCACCTACCTTTCAGCCATCCCCAAGAATTCCTTATGCTCGTGGCAAGGTTGCAGAATTTTTCTTCACGTTCGCTCACCATTGCACACTTTTTCGAATTTTTCTTCACTTTTCCCCTTTTTTTCTTTTTTTCTTTCTTTTCCTATTTTTTTTAAATATGCATCTAAAAAAAGAAACTACAACAAATGTAAAGTGGGACGCACAAAAATAAAAATAAAGAAAAGAAAAAAATTTAGCACAACACAGGCACTAGTGGTGTATTTGACACAAAAACTAACAAAGCACACTAATGAAACAAAGAAAAAATAATTTTTTTTAATATTTTTTTTATATTCTGGAAATAGCAAAATTAATATTAGAGATAAAAATTATTTTTTTTGAATTATCTTTTTTTTATTTTTTTTAGGCACTAACTAAAAAATGAGTCTGGAAATTTCCAGGAAAAAAAAAGAATATTTTTTTTTGGGGTTTTCCAATTTTTTATGTATTTTTGTGATATACTAGTGCTAAAAGTATTATTTACTAAAGAAAGATTAAATCTGATTTTTTTTTACTAACTAAAAAAAATTGAAATATTTGTTGTTGATTTTTTTTCATTATTTTTTTTTTTTTTTTTTATTTTATGAAATTTTTGCTAACAAAAATGCGAAAAGTAAAAAAAAATAGTTCGAAAGTCATAATTTCTTTAAAAAAATCGAATAAATCCTCGACAACGGCGCCCAAAACTTGTTGTCAATTTATAAAATCACATAAGTGCACGGGCTATTATAGAATACCGAGTGTAAATACGGATCGAATCCACGAAGATTTGTCAATTTTTAACTTCTTGAAAGAATTGCAACTTTCCAACTAGACTAACTGGGGTAGAGAATAATTATGAACTAACTAAATAAAAGAAACTACGAATAATGGGAGTAACACACGAGTGTTGTAAATAATATGGATATATATAGAATTAGGGATCCATTTATCCCGTAACTAATATTGCACACTAATTTAATGTTGTCATTCCCTTTTTATAACTCAAATTAAACCGACTCTCGTCACGTTTAATTAGAAAAATAAAACGTTTAAATCAAAATATTTTTAATATTTCAAATAGACGGATAAAATTCCTATTCCCTTAGAAAATACAAGTTTTAAATTTCGCAAATGTATTTAAGCATGGACTATCAAATCAATCGAAGTGCAAGCATAATCCATCAAAAAATACTATTTTCATATCTCAAAACTTGATTTGACAAAACAATTTTGAAAGTTTTAATTACACTCTTGTGTCGTTTTAAAATGAATATCAAATTTTTAATAACAATTAAAATAAGTAGGGAATAATCAATATTTAAATTAACGTGACAATATTAGCTAACTATGATAAACTCCACCCTAATCCTAAACCAAGAATTGCCATAATGAAAGAGAAATTGCAAGAATGAGTAGAGATTTTCATTAATAAATCAAACTTACAAATAGTTCTCTCACAATAATCTTCAAACCTATAAAAAATGATAAAACTTGGCCCTCAAATTAAATACAATCTCTCAAAAATTGCTAGTCGAAAATATCCTCTAAAATTGTGAGCCCAATGGTCCTTTTTATAGGACAAGGAATGAGGTATTTGGGTTGTGATGAAACTCTTCCTAATTGGTCGAACCGCGTTGAAACTTATCACTCCACCTCTTTAATCTTTGAATTTGGATAAGGGACCGAATTTCTGCCCACTTGATAACTCTTAGGATTGTTTGTTGAACTCGCATGCCGAATTTCGTTCAAATCGGAGAATAAAAATTCCTGACTTTTTTTACGATAAAGTATAAAAACAACCTTTTTTGAACGAGTGTGAAATCAACTTTATCGCGCCTTTTTCAATTTGATCATCAATTTGCACCAAATTCCATGATTACCTACAAAATTTTCACTGGGCAACTTTCTTACAAATTAGTACAAGAATATTATAAAATTATCAAAGTGCCCATTTTTTTACTTTAAATTGCCATTTTGAATATGAATTCAATCATTCTTACATTTTTTTCACTTTTTAATAAAATGGTCCGAAGTACTTATTAAATATAACAAGATGGGACTAATAATGTATAAATTTGGGTATAAAATATAAATAATAATGCACTCATCATGCATAGACTGGTCATAACCTCCCATTATTAACTCATTTTCGTCCATTACCCTTAATGAGTTTAGTGTGATTTCCACTCGAAGTATAGCATCATGCCCATAAGGCAAGGCATAAGAGGGAATCCTTGTACTTTCACTTGTTATTCTAGAGGCTCTATACACCTATAAAAACTGTGGAAACATGTTATTCCAATCCCTAAAATTCTTTTTAATAACCTTACTTAATGCGTATTTATCACCTTGCTTGTAGCTTTTACTTCTCCATTAGATTGGGCATAATATGGCGTTGATTTGGTTAAACTTATCCCCAACCTTAAGGTAAAGTCAATTATCATATATGCCTAAAAAATGTTCACCCTGTCTAAAGTGATAGCTTGGGAAATCCTAAACCTAAACACGATAACCTCTAAAAAATTGACTATTTCATTTTGGGTCACTCACCTTAAAGCCTTAGCTTCAACCCACTTTGTGAAATAGACTATTGTAATACCCCGTATTTTTATGCTATATTAATTTGGGGATTTATTAAAGTTAATGTGAATGGATTATTTAATAAAAATTCGGAAATTAATTATGTTATAATTATTAACGTGACGAGAGTTAGTAATTATGGGAAATTTGTTGAATATTACTAATGAGCAAAGTAATATATGTTATTGATTATATTGAATGTCACGAGTGAATAAAATGACAATTTTGGAAATTTGAATCGGGACGCGCCCGTGTCGCGTCGGGACTAAATTTTGTTAAATAAAAAGTGAATATTTTATAAGTTGTTCATATGGTCGTTTTGAGTGCGCCAACGCGTCCGGAAGGGTCGAGATAGTCTGAAAAGTGTACCCGGGGGTGTAGTTTCGATCTCGGGACGTTTTTAGGCCTAATTGGTACCCCTGGAGGGCATTTTAGTCATTTTACATTCTTGGGTAATTAAACCCACGAATTTCAGCAACCTATATCAGCCATTTAGGTTAGTCATTTAGGGTTAGAATATTCAGAAAATCCTAGTACGGCCATTGGAGAAGAGAGGGAAAGCTCTCAAGGCAATTCAAGGCCAAAAAGTCACCGGTTTGCACCGCCGCCACCACCAACGCGTAGATCGCGAGAAGAGGAACGCAACCATAACAAAATCAGCCGTAAATCAGAATACCAGAAATCCCAGGCAAGTGTTCAACTTGCTATTTTCATTGGTGCAATCTTCATATTAGTTTAGGAATGATTAGGGATGAATTATGTAGAAGAAAACCCAATTTGTGATAGGAAAATCCATGTAGTATTGGTTGTTATGATGAATCTGGAAACCCTTGCCATGTAGAGGAAATTAACCACGAAATTTTGATGATTATAAGAAAGAAATTCTGGAGAAAGATTTGTTAGAAAACTGTTTAAGAAAATTCTAGGATTCTTGATAATTAGATGTAATTTTGGGTGGAAATTTCATGTTTAAATGATGAATATGTACATGCCTTACGTTAGAAACATCTGGTATACTGTTATAATGTTAGTAGTAGAATTCTTGGACGTTTGGGGTTGGAAAACATGTATTTGGATGAAGAAAATTGGTAGAACCCGTAACTGCAATTCTGCAGATTTTCGCATACCTGCTTGATCGATCGATCGAGCCTAGAGCTTCGATCGATCGAGCCCCAAACCTCGATCGATCGACCCCTCCTGGCAGACTACTATTTCCCTTTGTAAATGATTTAAAAATTGAATTGTCGTGATATAATTCTTGGGCATTCTTAGTATAATGATTTGGGAGACATAGAGGACCAGTAGGGCGTATAAATAAATGTTGGGATCATTAATATTCGACAAGAATGGTATTTATGGGATGTTTACTTTAGGGTTAGTAAATTGATATGTTAAAGTGTGAGGTGCGTAAGAGAGTTAGGATGAAACGTAAATGTGACACCTACTGAATTTTCTACTTGGAAGAATAGAGTCCACGAGTGTCACGAAATAAGTGAGAAAACCCTTCGAGTTAAGGTTAGAGATGAAACCTTATACGTAATACTAATAATGTGAATTTAAGGTTAAATGTTGTAATTATGGGTGACGAGAGGAACCCATATTAATATGATAAAAGTGGTACATTTATATGGTTGTGTGTACATATATTATATACATGTGAAAAACATACCGCGCTACTTGCTATCCTTGAGGTTACCGCGCTGGGACAGTCTTATCTCGATGGGACCTTTATGGGGGATATTGACTTGTACCCTAGAAGATAGATATCCTTGGTACAGGCTATCGAATTGATAGTTCAGACGGTCCTAAGAGACGCGAGTATGTGCCATCCTCTTAGAGACTTGGAATCTATGCTTCGCCTCGATATTGTTTGTGTATGTGTTAATACAATTCGAGAGTGATTCCGAATTTGTATTCCCCTTGATATGAGTGGTATGGGGTTTGGATAGTGGAAGTATGCACGCACCATAGTTTTATTTGGGGTGTTGTTAATATATATATATATATATATATATATATATATATATATATATATATATATATATATATATATATATATATATATATATATATATATATATTATACGAGTAGTTAATATATATATATATGAGATTTGGAAACTTGAAACTGCCTACTGTGATCTGATAAGTAGGACATGGTTGATGATTCAAATAGTAAATACTTGTTTCGTGAAAGTATAATATGGCACTGGGAAACTTTATAAACTAATAAAGTTAAAACGAGAGTTGTACTACTAATTGGAAGTATTCTTTTTAAACAATGATATTGTTCGGGTTTGAAATCTTATGAGTAAGCTAAGATAAGCTAAATTATTGGGAAGGTAGTATGATAAAATAATAATATAACCCGTTGGGAAGGTTAATACGATAGGCGTGCACATTAGAAGAGAGGTGAGAAATTCTTAAGAGAGTGCCACTCTAATATGTTGTTGCATTGGCCTGTATCAATTTAAATACTTGCTAAACGTATTTTAAATCAAACACACTTTCGGGCTCTGACCCGTTTCTCTCTCTCTCTCTCTTGTATATATATGTATGTATTACAGGTGCCCAGCCACAGGGGCGTCTTGCTTAGGATCTCTTGGAAGGAACGCGCTGCAGCTTAGGTGGGAGTTGCAGGTCTCTTGATTAGACGACTTCGTTCATTCGGATCCACTCTTAGTATTTTCATTTAGTTGAGCATGTGTAGCTCTTTCCATTATTCCATTATTATTGGGACATTTGTATTTCAGTTATTTCCAGTGTTGTTACTATGGTTTTTATTCAGTTTGATTGTGTACTTTATATTTCGCATGTTGACATTCGATTGACGAATGTTTTAAATTAATTGGACTATGTTGCAGATATTTAATGTGGTGTGATTCTTACTTATTGAATGTTGTTAATAAAATAAATGATTTTTCTTTAAATAAAATTTGGAAAGTATGTATGAAAAATGGTTTTGACACTTAGCTTAATTATTTAGGGTGTTAAATTGGAAAATTTATTTTTATCGACAGTGATGCTGAGAATGAACCAACTGTTTACCTTGATTTAATTTAATAAAGGAGTGATCGCCCGATATTTAATTAGGCGGGGTGTCACAACTATTGCCACTATTATGAAACCATATAACTCCAAAGCTAGGGGATATACTTTATTCATAACATCTATTTTTCATTAATAGATGAATAATTTTGTATATTTTATGCCCAAATCAATACCTTGCTAGGCTCATTTAATCATAATAAGTTAGTTGTTAGAGTCATTTTAGTAATTGAGAAAGAAAGTGCAAGCTTGGGAAATTTTTGAATTAAGAATGCAATTTCAAAAATCTTAGGATGTAAAACCATAATTTTTCAAACCTTATGGACTTAAAAGTAATTTTAAAATATTTATACGGATAAAATAAATAACTCTTTGAAATTTGGTTAAATTCTAAGTTGAAACACTAGAAATATAATGTGTGTGGGCTAAAATTCAAACGAGGGAAAATGGTAATTTCCTAAATTTTATGACCCTAGATTTTATTAATTATTTTTATATTTTCATTTTAGAGGTAGCGTGAAAATGTGGTGAAGATTGGAAGCCAAATGAAGAATTCAAGGGTTTGGGGGGATTAAAGTATAAAATTAAAAAAATAACTTAAGAAGTGTTGTTATTATTTAAAAGATGCATAATTTAACCAAAGGAGTTAGTTGGTCAAGTGCTTGGGACAAAGGAAACCAAGTCAAATGGTCATGGGTTTAATTCATAATACCAAAGTTTTATTTTTTGATAAAGAAGCAAAGCTCAAACGAGCTAGTCAACCGGTCAACGACTCATCCTAAGCCGATCAATTCTCCCAAGTCGCAGCTCCCTTCCCAAGTCCCACGGCTCCCTTACCAAGCAGTTCCAAGAACAGCTAATCAAGATAAATACGGATAGTTATAAAAAAGTCTCTTGTAAAGCAATATCAAGTCGTAAAAGGCTCCACTCAAACACCACCCAGCAACTGCCACATGTCCAAGCGAATGGGTAATTATCTAATCCTAATCATAGTCATCATAAAGTTAGAGAAAAATAAGAAAAACAAGTGATGATGGCCCATTTGTGTTGTCCAAGAAATTTGCTAAAGAATCCTAAATAAATCTAACTCTTCCCAAGGCATTAAATGAAGGGATTTAACCCAATGATGCGTTTTCACTTTTGAGAAAAAATATAGTTCAAATTTCAACCAATAATAAGACCCTCATATTTGAAACACCCACACATCCGTCTCTACACCAAACTGATTGTTTGGATCACAACTAACTCAGTGTTGGCCAATCAAAAGAGGTTTAAGTCAAATAAAATTGTTCAATTTTACCTTATAAAAGGTAATCTCGGGTTCAACAAATTTGAATTAATTTTATAGGAACTTTTGGTGCACCAAAACTCTATAATTTTATTTTTAATGTTTTGTGAGGAAAAGCTAGTACAATTTGTCGGGAGATTTTATGTATCATTCTTCAAAGGTTGAAAAACTTTAATTTGTAAGTTGCAATTACTAATGATAATTAATTCTTCTTCTTCCAATTTAATTATTTTAATCATATTTCTAGTGTAAATATATAGCTAGGATTGGGTGAAATTTATCAATATTTTATTAGTGCATGTTTGATTTTTTTTTTGTTCACATAAATTCCCTAATGTATTTTAAATGCTTTAAAATTCGTTATTCACTATAATATTATTAGAGTGATATTTTAACCTTCTAAATCAAGTACTTTTATTCATTTTTTTATTGTATGTTCTTAATATTTAATGGGCTATACATATGTTAAATTATTTGATAGCTCATGCTTTACTATGACTCATAATATTTTCAAGGGAATATGGATTTATGTTGCCTAAAAGAGATAAAAATTATTTTCAAACAAACTTTAGTGTTTTCTTTTCCAAATTTATGCAAAGAGAGCTCGTGAATTTTGAGTTATAAAAAGAAAATTTCAATTTAAGTTGGTTTCTCATAATCTAATAAACGTGGTGGATGGATTCGACATCCTAGTAATCTCTCCCATATTTTTTTATAAACTTTGTGTTTTACTTCATTATTTGTGATTAGTTTAATTTTATTATTAAATCTTGCTTTGAAATCAGATTTTTGTCTACTTGGAAAATTTTAAGTTTAAAATAAAACAAATCCTAGTGGGTTCGACTCGTACATGCATTAGCTATACTATAATAGCATGTGCACTTGAGATAATTATAAATTTAACAACACCCATACTCAAAGTGTCCAAGGCTTCACCACATATTAAAGGTCAAAGGTTGGTGTATGCTTCAAGGGGCCATGTTGTTGACACTTTTACCACCCTTTGTAGATTCCATGCATTCTTTTAAGATGGTTGGTCAAAAATATCTATGACTTCTTAATAACCATCTCATTTTGATGCATGATTGATGTTCCTAATCCAATCCTTCATGAACTTGAGCTATTATTGTCAAATTATGTTCCTTACTTAGATATTATAAGATAATTTCATCAACAATCCTTGTGAATAAATTATTAGCATGTATTACATAGTTAACGGATTTTAATTTGACAACTTTATCATCTTTAATGTTAAGATTAGCTAAATATTCAACTGTGGGCTTTTTTCAGTCTTTATGAACATCAATATTCATAATTTCCACCAAAGTAAACCTATTCTTAAATAAAGGTAGCAGTTTTTTTAACGGAATTTACATTTAATCTACCTTCAATGCTCTCATTGGGCTTGAATCCAAAAGTCTTTTGAGACATTTTATTAGCCTGTTATTTAAAAATCTTATGATGTAATTGAAATCAAACTCATCGAATTTTGATAATATGTGCAAGGTTGTTTGATTATAAATGGTCAACTTGTCATTCATACATTTATATTCACCAATTAACGGGTTTATAACCAATTGAGAATCCCCATAAACTTCAATCATAGAGGATTTAAAACTTCGAAGGATTTTTTAGCCCATTATTACCGCTTTATATTCTACTTGATTATTTGAACATGAATTACTTTTCGACCTATATCCATGTTTCGATTTGATATGGTTAAGGGATAACATGACCACTCTTAATTCTCACATGATTTCGGACTTAAAATTATCGAACCACAGTTTACAAGGGCTTAAAGATGCATAACTCGTCTCATATTCTCCTTAAAACTCATCCTCACAAGGGTGATCTGCTATGAAGTCAGCCAAAGCTTGGCCTTTCAGTGACTTTTGAGGAATATGGCACAAAAAGAACTCTGAGAGAGATAAAAGTACATTTATCAATCATTGTTCTTAGAATAGGTCTGGTAAGAAAATATTTAATCAAATCAAATTTTGGGATAACAAAGACTTCTCTAGGCAATAGGTAATATCTAAATTTTGTAGGTGCAAAGTACAACGAGAGGCATAGTATTTCCATTAGGGAATATTTAGATTCATGCCTGTCTAGAAAAATACTAATATAAAAGATAAGCTACTCCTTATTTTCTTCATTGTCTTGAGCCATGAGCACTCTAATTAAAAAATCGGTAGGGGCTATGTAGATTCAAAGGCCTCTAAAACCTTAGTGGGGCTAGCACAAGACAGTTAGCCAAATATTCTTTAATTTTTGGGGATTCTGTTTCATGATATTCTCTCTATTCCAAATCGTTTCAATATTTTTGCTTCCAAAAGGGAGAAAATATTTTCATTTTTCCAGCAGCATTGAAAATAAATCTTCAAAGGAAAATACCTTATCCCTAAAACTTTTGCAATTCTTTTTTGGTTTTTAAAGCCTTAGTTTCAATTAAAGTATTGGCTTTGCTCTTATCCACTTGTAGTCCTTCTTGCGCACCAAGTAACCTAGAAAATTTCTATTGGAAACTTCAAATGAACATTTTAAAGGATTAAGTTTTAATTGTTAAAGCCTCGTTCTTTCAAAAGATCTTTCTAAATATGTTACATGGTCTGATGTAATTTTCGACTTCACAATTATATCATCAATGTAACATTCCAAAAAGATGGAACCATATCATGAAAAATGGTATCCATTTCCCTTTGATAATTTTCCCCTACATTCATCAAACCAAATGTCATTTTTACCCATTCAAAAGTCCTAAAATTATCTGTAATACCCCGTATTTTCATGGCTTGTAAATTTAGGGATTAATTAAATTTAATTGAGATAATTAAGTTAATTTTAATCCGGAATGTTGTTTTAAATATTTACTAGCGTGACGAGAGTTAGTAATTATTGGAAATTTGTTATTCGTTGAATGTTATTGGATGAGTATAGTAATATATGAGATTTATTTTTATAATATTATCATGTGTGAATAAAATGACAATTATGGAAATTTAAGTCGGGATGCGCCTGTGTCGTGTCGGGACTAAATGTTGATTTATAAAAGTGAATATTTCATAAGTTATTTGTATGGTCGTTTTGAGTGCGCCAAAGCATTCGGAAGGGTCGAGATAGTCAAAAATGTGTACCCGGGGGTTTAGTTTGAGTCTCGGGGTTATTTTAGGCTTAATTAGTACCCCGGGAGGGCATTTTAGTCATTTTGCATTTTTGGGTAATTAAACCCAAGAAATTTCAAGGGTTATATAAGATGTCTAAGGTTGTCTTCTAGGGTTAGAACAACCAAAGACAAGTGACGGCCATAGGAGAGGGAAGGAGAGAGCTTCCAAAGCAATCCAAGGCCCGAAATCCATCCGTTTGCACCGCCTCCACCACCAACGCGTAGATCGCGAGACGAGAAACGCAACCACACCAAATTCGAAACCAAACTAGAACGTCAAAAATCCCAGGCAAGTGTTTATCTTTCTTATTTTCGTTGGTGCATCACTCATATTAGTGTAGGAATGATTAGGATGAGTTGTAGGGAAGAAAAACCCAATTTGAGATAGGAAATTGCATGTAGTGATGACTTAAATGATATTCTGGAAACCCTTTGTCATGTAGAGGAGTAAACCACGAAATTATGATGTTTACAAGAAGGAAATTCTGGAAAATTCTTATTAGAACCATGTTTAAGAGATTTCTAGGGTTCTTGATAATTATAATAAATTTGGGCTGTTAATCTATGTTTAGTGATAAAAATATACATGCTTTACGTTGGAAATATCTGGTATGATGATATAATGATAGTAGTATAAATTTTGGGACGATTGGGATTGAAAAATATGGATTTGGTGAAGGTTAGAAGATGAAACCCGTAACTGCAAATCTGCAGATTTCCGCAGACCTGCTTGATCGATCGATCGAGCCTAGACCTTCGATCGATCGATCCCCAGACCTCGATCGATCGACCCCTCCTGGTAGACTTAAGTTCCCCTTTTAGAATTGTTGAATTGATTCGAAATGAAGAAAACTCCTTAGACATCCTTGCTAAAATGATTTGGGAGTTAATGATGACCAGTAGGATTCATTAATGAATAAGAGACCTTTAATGTAAGGCAAAATCTATAATTTTTGGGATATTTTACATAAGGGACAATGTATGTATATATTAAAGGGGAGAGACATGTAAGAGGGTTACGTTGGAACATAAATGAATACCTACTAAATTGTACCTTTGGAAGGATAGAGTCCATGAGGGCTACGTAGTAAGTTGGAGAAACCATTCGAATTAAAGTAAGAAGCGAACCATTATACGTGATAACTAATAATGGGAAAATAAGGATAAATGTTGTGAATATGGGTTATGGGATAAACCTAAATTGATATAATAAAAGTGATATATTTATATGATTGTGTATGCATATATTATATACTTGTGAAAATCATGCCCGCGCTACTTGCTATCCTGGAGGTTACCGCGCTGGGACGATCTTATCTCGTGTGCCTTATGGGGGATATTGACTCGTACCCTAGAAGATAGAAATCCTAGGTACGGGCTATCGGATCGATAGTCGGACGGTCTTAAGAGACGTGAGGGTATGTACTAACCTCTTGGACTTGGAATCTATGTTTCGCCTCAATATTGTTTGTGTATGTATTTATACAGTTCGAGAGTGATTCCGAACTTGTATTCCCTTTAGTGCGATTGATACGGGGATTGGATAGCAGAGTATGCCCGCACCATGGTTTTTATGTGGGGTGCTGTTAGAATATATATATATTATACGAGTAGTTAATATATATATGAAATTCTGAAATCTGGAACTGCCTACTGTGAATTGATATGTGTACTTGGTTGATGACTCAAATTATAAATACTTGTTTTGAGAAAGTATAATATGACACTGGAAAACTTTATTGATTAATAAAGTAAAAAGGAGAACTTTGGTTACAAATTGAAATCTTACATTTTAAATACTTGTGTTGTTCAGTTGTAAATCCTGCGAATAACCTAAGATAAGTCAAATCATTGGGGAAAGATAGTGTGGTATATAACGAGATAGACCATTGGGAAGGTTAGTGCGATAGGTGTGCACATTAGAAGAGAGGTGAGAATTTCTCAAGAGAGTGTCGCACTAATATGTTGTTGCATTGGCCTGTAATCAATTTAAATACTTGCTAAACGAATTTTTAAATCATATACACTATCGGGCTCTGACCCGTTTCCTTTTCTCTTTCTCTCTTGTATGTATATATATATATATATATATATATTATAGGTGCCCAGCCATAGGGGCGTCTTGCATAGGGTCCTTTGGCAGGAACGAGCTGCAGCTTAGGTGGGAGTTGCAGGCCTGTTGTTTAGACGACTTCATCCATCTGACTCTACTCCTAGTTCAGTTTTATCTAGCAGGGGCATGGGTCGCCCTCTTTCTATTAATTAGTTGGTATTTTCAGAGATTGTAATTTTTTTAATTTCAGTATCTTTATTTCGGGATTATTAATGTCAGGAGTTTTCCTTAGTATTTTAATGTTGGGATTTACTATTGTTGGATAAACTCTTGAATGTTTCATTTTATTCTTCTACTTATTGTATGACTCTTTAGACGTTAATGGTTTAAGGTTTTATAACCGGATTTAATAAAATGAGAATAAAGGATTAAATGATTTTGACACTTAGCTTAATTAATTAGGGTGTTTAAATTGGAAAAGTTTTATTTTTTGACAGTGATGCTGAGAATGAACCAACTGTTCACCTTGAATTAATTTAATAAAGGAGTGATCGCCCGGTATTTAATTAGGCGGGGTGTCACGGGTGGTATCAGAGCATCAGGTTCTAGTGTCCTTAGGATCTGTACGGCTTATTATGCTTTCAGCGTTGCTTTGTTTGATATAGAGCCCTATGTTTAGGATTGTCGATTCCTTTGACGAGAGTTCGTTCTCCTGATATAATGTGTATACATTAGTGAATTCTAATTTCGTTCGGATGTGTGCGTGTGCCGAGCGATGACGGATGTCAGAAGAGGACCGTTAAGAGTACATCAGGAGGCAGGGCTCAGTTGAGATTATAAAATATATCCGAGGATGATGACCTTAGTCGAGGTCACCTCCATTATTGCACGAGAAGCCAAGACTAGAAAGGCGACTAAGGCGCAGCAATGATTTCCAAATGCTGTTATAGTCAAATGAGGTGCGAGGGTAAACTTACCCAACGTATTACAAAAACGTGTAGGGACTGTCAGTGGGAAGTTCTAGAAATGTGGAAATTGTTTGTGTTTACCAAAGGAGGTAAAGTATCCAAAGGTTTAGATATAGGACGGAGTGTGGCAAACTGAAAGTGAAAATTTAGAGAAAATTTTCTTGGCTTTCGGGACGAACTTATAATGGTTGGAGTCAACCACCAATTTTAGAAGTGGAATGCTATGCCTATAGGAGAACCTTAGGTACAGTGTTGACCGTATGTTCCTTCCTCAACTGTTCAGGGTGAGAAGCAAACGTGGTTCTGAACTCATCACAGGAGGGCATGAGGGAAGTCCAATTGCGAATATGAATCCTAATCATTAGCAAATTTTGTATCGAAAGATGTAGATACGAGTGGAGGAAACGACTCCAAGTGGGAGACCAACTCGTAATAATAATTGATAATACTCGAGGAGGAAATTCTGATGGACGGCTAATTCAGAGGTTGACAATGTTGCATTTTGTCAATAAAGATGATAATGCTCCTTGTGTGGGAAGCTTAAAGGAATCGAAGAAGTTAGTCGAGAGTAAGACATAATACGAGCGTGGTAGTGTAGCATCACAAAGGGATGTGGATACACATCAGGGGACCCATTTAAATGATTCGGATAATGGAATTCTTACCAAGTGATGGTAAATTCAGTAAGTACTATTATAGATAGTAACATGATCTTTATGGCCTAAAAAGTTAAAGGAACAATCGGGATGGCTAACAGGAATCGAGTCTACTAAAGTCCGAGAGAAGGACAATCCTAACCTGGTTAGTAGGACAGGTGATAAGTGGATTATGTACTGAGGTATTTTGTGCGGAGTGAGATCGCTCGCGATAATATGTTCCAAAGTGAGTAAAAGGACAAGAATACGGTGCCTAGTAAAAGGCAACGATTAAAGTAATTTTGTTTGGTTTGAGTAGACGGGTTACGTCCGGAAACCATTTGCACAGTCAAGACGATTGACAAGGTAGAAGTATAAATTGTATCCTCAAAGGATGTGACGTGTTTATCTGACACGAGCGAGTCACTATATTTTGTTCCTTGCTAGATTAGCATGTGAGACGAGCTTAATGCATATCATTTTAAACGTTATTATTATTATGTGAATATCTTTTCCCTAGTGTAGCGGGATTTTTCTTTAGTGTTATCCGCGGAGGATGAATGTGTATATTAACAACGTTTTATACTTTATTGAGGTTACTCGTTGTAGTGATACGATACACGAGTATGATATTATCTTTGTTAAAATGTTATAGAAATGGTTAGTACGATAGTGGGTATTTATTGCAAGACTATCGGAGTGGTTGCATTAGCGCAACATGTTTTACGTTTTGTTTTGGAGAGGCTTTACCTGTAAGAAGGTTGGACTCGCACTTATATTATCTATCCTAGAGACTTCGGAGGAGATAGTGGGCTCGAGATATTCGATGCCAATGTATGTATAGACTTTGCCAATATGATTCAATATGTATTGGGATTTACCGTTGGGCGAAAAGATTTGACTCAGTATTATGTTTAGCACTCCGGACTTAGTGATAGGAAGAGTGCATTGTTATATTTATCCTTTAGAGATGTGGGAGTTAATATTTATACCCCTATTATTAGGGAAAGGAATTTTGAGAATTCCGATTGTATGTATTCGAGGTTTATGGAATGCTATTACCACCAACCTATACTGAACAATAGTGCAATTAGTGAAATGTTCTTTGTTAAGCATAATTACGGGAGAAATTGTAACTTTTATGTCAAATGACGGAATAAATGGGTATATACTATGGACGGAGGACCTAACGGATTTCGATAACCGACAATGCTAGGTAGTAGTGTATCGAGGGGGTTCCTTGTTTGGATTTCGCTTTGCGAGACATCCCACGCATGAAACTTAGCGTAAGGTTGGAAATAGGGAGACGTTTGATCACTATTCCATAAGTTCGGTACCCTGGTCGAAATGGGATCAAGTAATGATGTATATAAGTTGGAAGTTTAATTTTGATTTAAAACCATTGGAGCCGGTGGTGTGGTAAGAAAGCATTGAACGTTACCCCACGAGTTGAGGGTGGAACGATGATAAGGAAGATTTAAAATTTTGATTTTGAGGGTGATTAAAGTGTTGTAATCACGCTGCAAGCACCAGGGAAAACAAAAAATTTGTTTATTAGTATGGAGCGTATGTGATTCTTACGCTAGTATGCCCGGTTTATAGGGTGTGTAGACATCCTGGTTAACTGATGTTAAAACTCGTCCGAGATGAAGGGGCGTGGCAATGGACGTATAAAAAATGTGTTTGTGGGGTTAACAGAACGAAGTGGAAGTGATAGGGTGGATTAAACGTCACATGAGGGGCGATAATCCATACATAGGTGTGTAATTAGAATAGCACACCCATATTTGAATTGGAAGACTGTGGGAAGTCATTTAAGAAGAGTATTCCTTGAATGGAGCAGAATTAAATGATTATGAAGAACACTCGGAGCGGAGTTGTTAGTAGGCAAGTATGAGAGCGACTTGCACATACAAAGGGTGATGATGTTGGTATGGTATAACAGATCCAAAAGTACGCTTTATGGAGAGAAGAGCATGGGTGGAACTTTTGGCATACTAAAAGGAAGGAAGGGGAGTATTACGTGTCACTTAATGTGAGACATTTCAAGGAAGAATCGATGTTTAGCGGGACGTGGTGATAGTCTCTACATGCACCGGCCATGGGTAAGGTTGGGTTGAAAGAGGAGAATCAACCAAAGAATTTTGTGTTTAGCTACAATTCCTGAATTTGGAAGAGGTCGGTAAAGTCGGTACAGTTCTTGGATGGGTTGCCATCGTCAAAACAAGATCAAGGGTTCATCCCGAACATGTGAATTAAGACGCTGAGAAGGAAGTGATTGATATTCCTTTGGGATTGTTTACAATATTAACTAGTATGCCCCAAACTTCCTTTGAAAGGAAGGATCGCGCTAGTGCATGGTCCGGCGCAGTATAAATTTCTGAATCAGGATGAGATTGGTAAATCCCACCTTCGATATGGGATTTTAGGAACCAGCGGAGATAAGATTTCGTTTCGAGTAGGATGTATCACCCTTAGCCAGGGAATAAGCGCATGGTGATTAAAGATTAGTGGAGCCACATGAAGGAGATTTTGGAATCTTGGTACGATGATTTCAAGAATGCTCTGTAGAAGCACTCGTACCTGTTTGTCACGTACGAGGTACTTATTAAGGTTTTGTTATGGAAGAACCTCGACTATTCTCCTTCCGTATGTTTAGAGGAGAGTAGATAATCAGAATTTTTGGATAGGTCGAGAGAACATCCGATAAATATGGTAGAATTCCACGACTGTTTTAGGCGAGCAAGAGTGATCAAATGTTCGTATAATTTTCTTAAAATGGGAGTTTTGTATATGAATAAATCCGAGTATTTGTCATGTAGTGAGGTGCGGCCTCCAAATGATAGTGAGATAATGAAATTTATAACGTATAGGCGTGACCTATGCGAATGTTGTCGGTTGGGAGCATAATGTGAAGTGTCTCCAATGAGAATGTAAAACAATGTTGCTGTGAAGAAAGGGCTATAGTGATTGAGCGACGTAATGTGTAGTTAGTTTGTGTACGGAAAAGGATATCCAGAATTGTGCTACCTGATAGGCCTTATTTTCCGAATTTCGAGACGAAATTCCGTTATTAGGGAGGAAGTATGTAATACCCCGTATTTTCATGCCTTTTAAATTTAGGGATTAATTAAATTTAATTGAGATAATTAAGTTAATTTTAATCCGGAATGTTATTTTAAATATTTACTAGCGTGATGAGAGTTAGTAATTATTGGAAATTTGTTATTCATTGAATGTTACTGGATGAGTATAGTAATATATGAGATTTATTTTTATAATATTGTCACGTGTGAATAAAATGACAATTATGGAAATTTAAGTCGAGACGCGCCTGTGTCGTGTCGGGACTAAATGTTGATTTATAAAAATGAATATTTCATAAGTTATTTGTATGGTCGTTTTGAGTGCGCCAACGCGTTCGGAAGGGTCGAGATAGTCAGAAAAGTGTACCCGGGGGTTTAGTTTGAGTCTCGGGGTTATTTTAGGCTTAATTAGTACCCCAGGAGGGCATTTTAGTCATTTTGCATTTTTGGGTAATTAAACCCACGAAATTTCAAGGGTTATATAAGATGTCTAAGGTTGTCTTTTAGGGTTAGAACAACCAAAGACAAGTGACGGCCATAGGAGAGGGAAGGAGAGAGCTTCCAAAGCAATCCAAGGCCCGAATTTCATCCGTTTGTACCGCCTCCACCACCAACGCGTAGATAGCGAGACGGGGAACGCAACCACACCAAATTCGGCACCAAACCAGAACGTCGAAAATCCCAGGCAAGTGTTTATCTTGCTTATTTTTGTTGGTGCATTACTCATATTAGTGTAGGAATGATTAGGATGAGTTGTAGGGAAGAAAAACCCAATTTGAGATAGGAAATTGCATGTAGTGATGACTTAAATGATATTCTGGAAACCCTTTGTCATGTATAGGAGTAAACCACGAAATTATGATGTTTACAAGAAGGAAATTCTGGAAAATTCTTATTAGAACCATGTTTAAGAGATTTCTAGGGTTCTTGATAATTATAATAATTTTGGGTTGTTAATCTATGTTTAGTGATAGAAATCTACATGCTTTACGTTGGAAATATCTGGTATGATGATATAATGATAGTAGTATAAGTTTTGGGACGATTGGGATTGAAAAATATGGATTTGGTGAAGGTTAGAAGATGAAACCCGTAACTGCAAATCTGCAGATTTTCGCAGACCTGCTTGATCGATCGATCGAGCCCAGACCTTCGATCGATCGAAGGTTCGATCGATCGAGCCCCAGACCTATAACGATCGACCCCTCCTGGCAGACTTAAGTTCCCCTTTTAGAATTGTTGAATTGATTCGAAATGAAGAAAACTCCTTAGACATCCTTGCTAAAATGATTTGGGAGTTAATGATGACCAGTAGGATTCATTAATGAATAAGAGACCTTTAATGTAAGGCGAAATCTATAATTTTTGGGATATTTTACATAAGGGACAATGTATGTATATATTAAAGGGGAGAGACACGTATGAGGGTTACGTTGGAACATAAATGAATACCTACTGAATTGTACATTTGGAAGGATAGAGTCCATGAGGTCTACGTAGTAAGTTGGAGAAACCCTTCGAATTAAAGTAAGAAACGAACCATTATACGTGATAACTAACAATGGGAAAATAAGGATAAATGTTGTGAATATGGGTTATGGGATAAACCTAAATTGATATAATAAAAGTGGTATATTTATATGATTGTGTATGCATATATTATATACTTGTGAAAATCATGCCCGCGCTACTTGATATCCCGGAGGTTACCGCGCGGGGACGATCTTATCTCGTGTGCCTTATGGGGGATATTGACTCATACCCTAGAAGATAGAAATCCTAGGTACGGGCTATCGGATCGATAGTCGGACAGTCTTAAGAGACGTGAGGGTATGTACTGACCTCTTGGACTTGGAATCTATGCTTCGCCTCAATATTGTTTGTGTATGTATTTATACAGTTCGAGAGTGATTCCGAACTTGTCTTCCCTTTAGTGTGATTGATACGGGGATTGGATAGCAGAGTATGCCCGCACCATAGTTTTTATGTGGGGTGCTGTTAGAATATATATATTATACGAGTAGTTAATATATATATATATGAAATTCTGAAATCTGGAACTGCCTACTGTGAATTGATATGTAGGACATGGTTTATGACTCAAATTATAAATACTTGTTTTGAGAAAGTATAATATGACACTGGAAAACTTTATTGATTAATAAAGTAAAAAGGAGAACTTTGGTTACAAATTGAAATCTTACGTTTTAAATACTTGTGTTGTTCAGTTGTAAATCCTGCGAATAACCTAAGATAAGTAAAATCATTGGGGAAAGATAGTGTGGTATATGACGAGATAGACCATTGGGAAGGTTAGTGCGATAGGTGTGCACATTAGAAGAGAGGTGAGAATTTCTCAAGAGAGTGTCGCACTAATATGTTGTTGCATTGGCCTATAATCAATTTAAATACTTGCTAAACGAATTTTTAAATCATATACACTATCAGGCTCTGACCCGTTTCCTTTTCTCTTTCTCTTATATATATATATATATATATATATATATATATATATATATATATGTGTGTATATATATATATATTACAGGTGCCCAGCCACAGGGGCGTCTTGCATAGGGTCCTTTGGCAGGAACGAGCTGCAGCTTAGGTGGGAGTTTCAGGCCTGTTTTTTAGACGACTTCGTCCATTTGATTCTACTCCTAGTTCAGTTTTATCCAGCAGGGGCATGTGTCGCCCTCTTTCTATTAATTAGTTGGTATTGTCAGAGATTGTAATTTTTTTAATTTCAGTATCTTTATTTCGGGATTATTAATGTCAGGATGTTTTCCTTAGTATTTTAATGTTGGGATTTACTATTGTTGGGTAAACTCTTGAATGTTTCATTTTATTCTTCTACTTATTGTATGACTCTTTAGACGTTAATGGTTTAAGGTTTTATAACCGGATTTAATAAAATGAGAATAAAGGTTTAAATGGTTTTGACACTTTGCTTAATTAATTAGGGTGTTTAAATTGGAAAAGTTTTATTTTTCGACAGTGATGTTGAGAATGAACCAACTGTTCACCTTGAATTAATTTAATAAAGGAGTGATTGCCTGGTATTTAATTAGGCGGGGTGTCACATTATCTAGACATCTAAATGCAGTCGTGTGTATATCTTCTTCAGCTATGCATATTTTGTTATGCCCATAACGACCATCCATCATTGACATAATAACATTGTTAGCAGATCAATCAACCAGTAAATAAATTATTGTCATTAGGTATTCATCCTTAGGTGTTGTTGAATTAAAAACAATTCATCAATTAAAACTCTTAGTTTGCCATTCTTCTTAAAAGCGTGAACTATGTTTGATAGCCATTCAACATACCTGACAGTTTGAATGATTCTAACCTTCTGCATATTTTATTTTGTTTGTAACCTTTGGGGTCATTTGTTGGGGGAATTATTTCACGGTCTTTTATCTTATTCGACTGGTAGTCTATGTTCCACTAATTTCATGTCCAAACTTGGCAATTCATCAAATTCCCAAGAAAAACAATCCTTATGGTGGTGAAATTAATCCATGACCAACTTTTAGTCCTTATTACTAAGTTTACGTATTAGATAAGCATTAGTTTGTCTTGATAATTGTCAAGATTGATTTTCATTAATGGTTCTAGTTTGTTGATTTTAATTATTCATAATCAGTAGACAAATTCAAAAATTCACCATAATCCTAAGGCTTTATCTTCTTCTTTGTCATCTTTGAAGACATAGACAACCCAATTAATAGTTTTTCCTCATTATTATGTTTGTTATCTTAAAATCTCTTAATTTTTACAAGATCAATGCCATGGTCTTATTTATATATTCTATTTTTATAAGGGATTGATAAAAAAAACTATTTTCATTTTTAGAGAGTCCAATTATACCTAAACTACATTTATTCCCAGTCCTCTGATGCTTCCTCTCCTGATGTTTGAGCAAGTAAAGAACCTACCTTAACTGGCCCAACATTATCTTGGGATAGTTTAGCCTCCCCAAAAATAGAGCTTGATTCGAATGGTAAAGGATCAACTTTAGCTTCCTCAATATTCCCTTCAACTTCCATTAACTATAACTTTTAATGCATATAAGAAGGAATAAACTTATTTGTATGACTCCAATCTCTCCTTATTAAGGCCTTAAAATTAGTTTTTGCATCATTTATAAAGAAGGCTCTTTTAATTATTTTGGTCTCAACTTTGGGGTCAAATGGGAAAACTCCCTTAATCAATTTTTTATCTCCATCAAAACTAAAATTATTATTTGAGTCTCTACCAATTTTAAGTTTTTCTTATGTATTTTAGCCAACATTGAACATGCCATTATATTGATAAAGTCCCCATTATCCACTATGATTTTATTTATCAAAACTCCATTCATATAAGCATTTATAAATAAAGTTACAATGTGATTATCATGTATTAAGTGAGTTATTTAAACCCATAAGAAAAATCAAGGGTAGAGATAAATAAGTTTAGAAAATCTACATTTGAACCATCATCCTCGTTATTTTTTGGCTTTAGAATCCCATGTTTTCCTTTTGCTTCGAACGCTTTTAGTAGTATAATTGCCATATTGGCTGGTACTTGATTAGGTGAAGTGTCAAATTGCATGTATACAACCTTTATTTCTTTGACTAATTCTTCACATTTAATAAATTGCATATCACCATATGCATCACTCCCTCAACACTCATGGCTTTCTCCAATTCCTTATTTTTTTCATCTAACATCTCCAATGAGTATTTCCCTTCTTCTTTCTTTCCATTATTAAACCTTGGATTGGGTTTCAAGGAGGAAAAAGTGTGTCCCTCTAATTTGTTTGGGTGGAACAATTATGATGCCTCTTATCATGCCCTAAACTTTCTTTGGATGCACCATTCTTGAGCCCTAGTTATCTCAACTTTAGGTTCCCTCTTTTTATATCATGGCCCCTAACCACATGCCACATCCATGGAGAAACTTATTTTTCCTTAAACATCTTTGGTTTACAACTCATGTTAAAGTAATCATTCATCTATTGGGCTACCCTAGGTTCTTGCACAACAAACCAATCTATTACTTACTTAAACAAATATATCTTCAGAGGGTTACTCTCAGGTCTCCAATTAGAGAGGCATGTTCCTCTCGAATTGTGGCCTTATGTATTGAAAATTCTTTGGGGCATGGAGTCCTGGGTTGAACTAGTACACCTTAGGATGAGGTTTATTATACCGTCATTAGGAGTCTGGGTAAGTTCTCTTTCTTAGTCGTAGATTCATGGACTTGCGGTGAACCAATTCTATCTCATCACACCTCATTACCCCCCCCCCCCCCCCCCCCGCTTGGATAACCTTAAAACATTGTTGATCAGACATTAAGGGTTTATTTAATTATTCGTGTGGCTTAATACCCTTTGAAGTCATTATTTTTCACATCTCAGTGTGCTCTTCTCCACACCTTATGCATAAATGCTTCATTATCTTGGTATTTAGGTCAGCAGCAGAGTTTTCAGATTGTGAGACATTTCTTTCATCTTTTCCCTTGACTTGGAATTCGACTTATCCACCATTATCTGGTAGTTAGATTGACTGCATGTTAGTCCCAACTTTCATGATTTCAAGAAATGGATTTTCATCAATCCCTATGGTGTTTCTTTCTTTTCCTATAAACTTGAGCTTCCCCATCCTCATCAATCTTAAATCTTGTCTTAAAAATAAAGAATGTATTTTTGGAATGAGATAAGGCATTATTCCATTTGCGGTACCTCTTCCTTTTAACTCATTATTACTTGGAATTTTTACATCATCACACAACTTCAGCATTTTTACACACAAAAGGTAGTAAAAAATTATGTCTGCCTTGTTTATGTCGAATGAGTACTTTTTTAATCATCCCTTTATACTTTCAATCATAAAACTTTGATGAGGTTTCCTTTTGAACCAATGGTTCACAAGCTATTTGTTCAATTTCTACAATTTTGCGACATCTATATTTAGGTTTGGATCCTTATAGTATGTTTTAAAAGAGGAAGTATTCCTCTCTTTATCTTATTTTAATAGAGATTCATACCTTGCCACTTTAGTTGTTTAGTCTACCAAATCTCTATATTTTGTTACATCAAACTTCTTTCGAACTCTAAATTCCAAACTATTTTGTGCTAATTTGACAAACTCTAATTTTGGAAGTACTATCTTATATTTTTTCCTTGCCCTCTTAACCCTATTTATAAGATGAATATCCTTTTTCATTTGTTCTTTGTATAAGTCTTTTTAGATCATCCATTAAAAATTCTAGTTCAATTTGCAATGATTGTGCATGAAACACATCTTCCATTTATTTCCAAATTTATATGGAGTTTATTGGGACGCTTATTAAGCTTCTAAAGGCTACATAAGTCAAGTAAATGGAGAAAACCTTAGTTTTAAAAATTCGTTAGTGCACCTGTACACATGTTCAATAGTGGATTGACTTCTATACCTTGAGGGGAATTTAAACCCCCTTGGGAGTTCAATCCTTTCAGGATATGGCTTCTTACACATAGGAATCTAGACCCCTGAGATATAGGTCCACAAATATAAAAAATAATATCCATTATCTCATTTCTTCTAACCTCTTATGGGTTTTGCCTCATTGGATGTGCCATTGGTTAGTTTATAACAGGTTTCTGTTGCACTATCAGTGGTGGAATATGTGGTGCTATATTTGGATAAATTTGTAAAGGCACGAGTAATGATGCCAGTGGCATTGGGTTTTTAGTTCTCCTATAGGTATGATTTCCAGCCCTTTTAGAATTTTCCAACCCTCATTTTCAGGTTAAAATAATGGTTATTGGCCATCCTTTGGTTCGAAGAACTAAGAAAACTATCATTGGCATCATACATGAATTAAGGCAAGACTATTCATCTCTAGGACAACCATCCTTCCTAATGGGTTCATTAATCCCATTAGTGGTATCACCCAAACCCTTCAACCACCTCAATAGGATTGGTGAAAGTTATTCCACTAGTATTTACCAAGGCCCCCATCCTTGTATTTAAATCAAAATTAGTCTTGTGGGGAGAATATTCGACCACACCAAAAAAGGGGACACATATCAACTAGTCTCATTAGCAATCACACTTTAAGGAGATAAGGATGGTTATGGACGATCTAAGGTTATGGAGTTCCACATGGTTGTACCTATTTCCTTTCTCTATAAATGTAACTTATACCCCTGGGATAAAGGGCAAGTAATCTTTGTAATTAAGAGATGATTAATAAAGATAAGATCAATACCCGTGTATGTAGGCATATTGTCAAACCATGTGCATCATATTCTTATGTGATTGTGCATATTTTTACTTTGCTCGACTTTATTATATTGACTAAAACCCAGTAGGATATTTACCCCTATAATTGGCATAATCTATACGAACAATTTCTTTCTCTCAGCCACGAAATGACAGCTAGCAACTATGTCTTACTCACACGGCCAACGCTTGCCATCCCATGACAGTTAGTAAAAAGGTCAAAATAGGCTTGAGGCCCCCAGAGTAAGGTATAAAGTCCACCCTAATAGGATTCACCACACCCCTAGCTCATGTTATCATCCATAAGAAGGCCAAAATATGGAGAGCAATGAACCAACGTGATTAAATCACATCACATTGCTTGTAGATACCTATGAACGAAGAACCCATCAATAGGAGGATCCTTCAGCAAGAGGAGAACATTCGCTTTCAATGTTGTCTGGAAAGAATGGAGTAGGAGTTTTAATGGGGAAAACACAAACACCATGCTCGTACTCCTAGCCCTCGAGTGAGTAAAAATCACAATCGAGTAAGGAATTCTCGACGTGATTGGGATCACTCTAAGCGTAAGAGTTCGCAGACAAAAGGGACCTTGAGGTAAGTCATCATAATTAAAAAGATCTCTGTAATATCATCTGACGGGAGACGGATAAGCATCCTTCTTATCAGGGATCTAGATCCACCAAAAAACTAGTTAGGAGAGCCTTCATTAATCAGATGAAGTCTTCTTTATCCAGATCCTCAGCCTCCCAATAAATTTATTGTACCTCAGTTCAGGATCTATAGTGGGAAGACTAATCCATCAATCGTGTTCGCCAATATCAGCAATCCACGACCCTTTGGAGAAAAAACAAGGCCTTTTATTCGTCACATCCTCCCCTCTAGTTTGGGGGGATATTACATAAAAGTGGTTTGAGAAATTTCCACACCAGTCGATCACCAGTTTAAAGAATCTCGCGGAGGATTTTATCATCAGAATCATTATAAGAAACTCCAATCCAAAAAGAATGGACCCAATCCTGACAATGAAGAATAAGACCTAGGAGACCTTACGCGAGTATGCTCAGTGATATTTGAAAACATACAATGAAGTGGAGTATTGTTCCGAGAAAGTGGTTATGGTATCGTTTAAAATAGGTATATTGAACAGATCTATGTTGCACCAGTCCATCACTATGAAGGAGGCCAACAATATATATTACCTCATGTCTAGAATCGAGAAGTATTCCAAATGGAATACGTAGTGGTCGGCACTCAGGAGGAAAATGATCGTCCAAATATATGTACGAATGGAGACAAAGAGAGTGCTCCCCAAAAGGAGGTAGGAAGACAGATATAAGATCGACTACAAGGTAGATTCCAATAAGGCCCACCATGCCACTAACACCATTTTTAAGGAAACGATCTATAAATCTTAAACACAATTAAAGATTAGTAATATTTTGAGTGGATAAAGAATATGGAAGGGGATCCATCAAAGAGTAACATCGCCCTGAGATTTTCCTATTAAAAGTAACGCGGGTACAAAAAGATAAATTATAAGGAACTGATGTCATACATAGGAGACCTTACCCATGTAGGTCATCTAAATGACTACTTGGATAAGAATAATGGTAAGGACCATATAAAACACTATTATAATTAGGATAATGTCTTGGATGATGATGAGATGGGACATAAGTTTGCGATCATCCATAGTGCCTCAAGTTCAAATCAGATTTAGGGTAATGTTGTTAGGATGGAACTGGAGAAGGTTATTATAGTCATGGAAGCTTTCCAAATTGATCTTTCTAAAAGCAAATTTATGAAATGTCGTTGACTAAAAGATGTTGACTACTACAAGCATGTCATTTTTTATTGAGGAAGAACTAGTTGGAGTCAGATTTTGACATCATGACTTGCTAGTAATCAATCTCTTAATAGCCCACTAGGATTTAGACAAGATACTAGTGGACCAGGGGAGTTCCTTAGAGGTCATGTATTTGAAATTGTTCAACAATATCAACCTCAAGATGGAGGATTTGAAAAAAGTGACCATTCCTTAGTCGACTCCGCTTGAAAGATGACGATGCCTCTTGAAAGGGTGTTACTCCCAGTACGAACTGGGAACATATCCAAACTGATAGAATTTCTAGTTATAGATATTGAATCACCCTACAAAAACATCCTAGGATGAGTACGGATCTATACCATGAAATTTTCTCCTTCCACTCACCACTAAGAACTCAAACTCATCATCGATCGGAGGATAATAGAGATCTGCGAAAATCAGGTTATCGCTTGTCAATGTTTCATGGTTGTCATTAAACCCAAATAAAAAAAGGAAAAGGTGGAGAACATAAAGGGAACTACTCCTTCCAAATTGAAATAAAAATACGAAAGATGGGGGTAAAAAGGGTGGAAGATATAAGGGTTCCCCCACAAATAAAGTCATAGAACCATTGCAAGAGGCCATGTTCAACGGCTGCTACTCAAATAAAAAAATTATAATAGGTAGATCACTTGACAATCACAAGAAGAAAGAATTAATCTCCTTTTATCAAAGAATATCAGGATGTGTTTTCCTGTCACCGTATGATACGCATGGAATCAATCTGGAGGTGATGTGTCATTGACTTCATGTGGACCCAACCTTTCTTCTAATCACGCAAAAGGCACGATGAACTTCTCTAGAGAATGCAATGGCAAGGAAAGAGGAAGTAGGGAAACTTATGGAGGTAAGGTACATTAAGGAAGTTCAATTCCCTAAGTGGATCTCAGGAGTTCACATATACTTCACTGACCTGAGCAACGCATGACCCAAGGATAGCTTTCCTTTGTGAAAGATCGACCAGTTGGTCAATGCCACAACCAACCATGAAAAGATGAGTTTTTTCTATGCTTATTGAGGGTATCATCAAATACATTTGTTTAGGCTCGACTAAGAGAAAACCTCCTTTTATCACTACCCTTATTGTTACGATTAAAATGAAAAAGTAACCTATAAGTAGTTAGTCACCAAAATATTCAAGCATCAGATGGGTGATACCATAGAGGTCTACAATGATAACATACTCGTGAAGAGTAGATACAAAGCATACCACCGGGATAACTTGACAAAGACATTAAAGGTCCTAAAATATTACAAAATGAAGCTTAACGCGTCCAAATGTTCTATTGGAGTCCAATTCGAGACGTTTCTCGATAACTTGGTCAGCCAAAGTGGAATTGAAGCAAATCCTGATCAAATTGAAGCGATAAATAATATCCATCCACCTAAGACAGTTAGAGATACACAAAAGTCGACTAAAATGTTGGCAGTGCTCAATCGTTTCATCTTTAGATCCTTTGAAAAGTGTCTACCTTTCTTTCATCTCTTAATACAAGAGAAAGGATGGATATTAAATAAATAATATTCAAGAGAACTTGAAGAAATCAATCTCTATCTAATCCAACCTACTCTACTCGCGATCCCAAATTTGAGTGATCCATTCTACCTAGATCTCATAATGTCTCACCATATAGTTAACTCGACCTTGGTATGAGAGAAGGAGGGGAACTAAGAAAAAATTTATTATATCAGTAAGATATTATTGGATGTCGACAAATGCCACATTCCTTTAAATAAATTGGGCTAGTCATTGGTAATATCCTTACGAAAGTTAAAGCACTACTTTGAGGTACACGAGGTATTTACCATTACTTCCTTTCCTTTAAAGGCAGTCCTCAGGAAGGCTGACCTTTATAGACAAAATTCCAGGTGTTCAATGGATATGGTAAGGGCCAGTATCCATTATCAACGTAGAATTATTATCAACTTACATGTGTTGTCAAAATTCATTGCTGAGTTTATTAGAGGGCATGAGCCCGATGAAAGAAAAATTACCAATCAAGCGACCATCAAAGAGATTAACCAACCCGATAAATAGACCCTCTATGTTGATGGGGAATCTAAATTAATAGAGGAACGTGTAAGAACCATCGTATTCGCTATATATAACTTTGTGCTTGAGCAAAGAAGCAGACTTGGCTTTGAGGTATCCAACAATGAGGCCGAATAAGAAGTCCTCGTAAGTGGAATAAAGAAAGTTTTATCCTTCGGCACTAGTCACCTTAAAGTCTATTGAATTTAAGGTGTATATCCTATCAGATATTATGAGGCTATAATGCCAAGGTGGAATGCATGTCACCATACTTACGGATCACTCAGGACTTAGTCGCTAAGTTTAAATACGTCTAAGTCCAACAGTTTTCCCGAGAAAATAACGATCATGTAAACGCTCAAGCTACTTTGGCCTCAATTGTTGACTCTGACCTCAAGAGAAAAATTGAAGTAGAATATTTATCCCGATCAAGCATTGAGAAGAAAAAGATTATTAAACAAGTTATCACTATCAAAATGGATCAAATCATTATATATTTGCGACACGTTTCTCGTTGACAAAAAGCAATCTTATTATACTAAAGTTAAGGTCGATTGATTTTATATGTCCCCCTATATAGAATATCTTTCATTGGGCTATAATTTCAATGTGTGCTCCCTAATATCATTGACCAGAAACAATATAAGTTTATAAAGGGATACATAAAAGTCATACTTATGGAAATTTTTGGCATTTACGTCCACAAAGGATGCCTATTAGTGGCCTTACATGCACCAGGACATAGTCTCATACGTAAGGAAGTGCAATAAATGCCAAAAAATTCAGTTGATGATTCATCATCTTGCCAGCGACCTCAAATCCTTTACCAGCCCATGGCCTTTCTCGCAGCGGGGGTTGGATATTATAGCCCCTACTTACGATGCCTGGAAATAAAAAATATCTTACGGTCTGCGTAAATGACTTAATCAAGTGGATAAAATCTTAACCTCTGGCAAACATAAGAGATACCGACATGACCAGGTTCATATTGAGGAACAGTGTGACCCACTTTGGCATGTCAATGATGCTTATAATCGATAATGGAACACAATTTGAGAGAGAATCATTCCAAGACTTCTGCAATAACTGCAACACCAATCAGTACTACAGTTCAGTGGCTTATCCCAAAGCAACAGACATGTCAAGGCCTCTGACATGCCCAAGTATAACCTCAGCCCAGGGATAGCCACCTCGGCCGAGATAATGACCGAGACATGGATCAACCCAAGGAGGGGTAAGGGCCCACGATTTCATCCCTCGGTCAGGCCTACCTCGGTCCGGGCCGACACTACTACATACACCTACCCAAGGACACCGCGCATTGCAGGCATCATCAACATCCTCAAGTACCTAGGATTAGCAACCTCGACCATCAGTAGGCCGAGGTGACAGGGAGCCACTGATCATCTTCATCATGGAACCAGAGGTATTAATAATCATCAGTAGTCCTACCTCGGCTTGGGCCGAGGTTACCAGAGGTATTAATAATCATCAGCATGCATCATGTCCAACCTCGACTCGGGCCGACCCCAGCATGATGTCTCGGCTGAGATCAGGCCGAGACTCCTTATGACACTTCCCGGATTGAGCGGATACCAAGCCTCTACAGCTCGACCTCTCCCAGGCCGAGGTCATTCACCAACATGACTGCCGAGCATCTGTTGACATTTGGATAAAGACACCTGGGCACAAATCAGTTGTAACAAGATTATTCTCCACATGGGGGAGAATATTTCATCATCATTGCTTACATGTGACAAGGACAGGTGGCATTCCCACATTGGTGAGGATATCACACACATGCTCACTGCATGCATGGGGGTACATTACACCCCCTAGACACTATATATAGGGGTCATACCCTACCTTGCAAAAGGATCTCATTCATGCAACCCTTGTAAAAACCCTGTCAAAATATACTGTAGAGAGAGAGAGCTTGAGGGAATTGTACCCATGGTCATTAGTGCCATCTTTCATCGATATTACTAACACACTCACTGTGGACGTAGGCCAGACAGGCTGAACCACCTATATTCCGGTGTTGATCTCCTCATATCCTCATCTCCTTCTCTTATCTCTTTTTATAGCTGTGCTGCCATTGTTATATACATATAGAGCTTGGAAACACCTTACCTGGTGGTGCTGATTCCCAGCATCATCATTTTGGCGCCGTCTGTGGGAAACGAGAGGCTGTCTCTTCCTAATCTTCAGCTTTACCTCACCGGAGACTCTGGTGGTGAACCAGGAACCACCCCTTGTGTGGAGTTGTTTCACCATTGAAAGAGGTCCTTTAAGGTATTAAGCTCACTTGCTGTTCAAGCTCCTTACTGATAATACATGGCACCAGAATTACCACCGCCTCTTCCACCGCTTGGAGGTGGAGGGGCTAGTTCCAGTCAGGCTCCTCCCCAGTCCGAAATGGCGGAGGTGGCTGCAGCTTTGAAATCTTTAGCTGCAACACAACAAGCCATGAAGGAGCAATTTGCCCAGCTCAGCCAAACCATGATGATGAGGCCACCTGGGTTCTCCCCGGATATGATAACTTCGGCGGCAGCTCAGCCTCATCCCGACACCAGGGGACCACCCCAGGCGCCCATGAAGGACCAACCTGCACCCCAGCGGAGGAGGGACATTGCTGACCCTAGGCGCTTGTGCCTGGGGAAGCAAGGAAACCCTTGCCCGGAGGACAGGTATGATGACCTAGAAGTTGAAGAGGCCCCGAAAGACTACTGGGAGCCGTATGAGGTGTCAGATAACATTGTACGACCTCTTAGGCAGAGCCAAGGATGTGTCGGCCGAAGAAGAGACGAGGCCCAACAAAGAGGGTCGGCCTTTGACAGGAAGAGTCAAGGATGTGTCGGCCGAGGAAGAGATGAGGCCCAGCAGAGAGGGTCGGCCTTTAACAGGTTGAGCAGAGGGTCGGCCTTCGAAAGGCTGGGCCCAGTCAATGACCTGAGGCAAAGGCTATCGAGGTCAAGGAGCGCGGCAAGCTCTCAAAGAGGGAATAGGTCGGCTCGGCCAGATCAAGGCCGACCCTTGGAGAGAAGATCCAGGGAGCAGGAAGAGGTCAATAGTCAACGTGTGGCTGGGGAACCCCCTGTCCATCGTGGAGAAGTGGCAGGGTATAACCTCGGCCAAGTTGATGAGAGACGACCCTGAAATGACTCAATCCAACGTCTCGAAGAGAAGATAGGGGACCTCATAAAGAGCAGGGACCTGTTACAGAGGGGCTACTCGGAGGGCTCCCCGTTTGTAGCTAGGATAGTGGGGTTCCCAACCCCAGCTAAGTTCAAGCCTCCTACAGTGACTCCTAAATATGATGGCAGCACTAACCCAGTGCACCATATTGAGATGTATCAGTCGGCGGCAGATATTTACTCGATCCCTGATGAGATGAAGTGTAGGGCCTTCTCAGGGACCTTGACAGGAGCAGATCATAGTTGGTTCACCTCTCTTCCAAAGAACTCGATTGAAAACTTCAAGGGCCTGGCAGAGCAGTTCATCCACAACTTCTGCTTTGGGGTAAGACCTCAAAAGAAGACTACCCACCTCTTGTATGTCAAACAGGCTAAAGGCGAAAGCCTAAGAGACTACATAGCAAGGTTCAACAAGGATAAGTTGGAGGTGGAAGACTATGAAGAGAGCATAGCCATGACCTCCCTGATAGGAGGCCTCCAGAAGGGGAAGCTATTATGGAAGTTGGCGGAAGACCCTCCTAAGTCTATGGCAGAGCTGCTAGCAACAGCGGGGAGAGTGATGAATGCGGAAGAGGCAATGGCCGCCAAATATGAGGAGGAGAACCGTGGTAGAACTATGAGGTCCCTGGGCAAGAAAGAGGGGAAGAAGAGGTCAGCAGACGACAAGTTCGCTCATTACACTCCTCTGACTGTGAGTTGTGAGCACATCCTTAATGAGATCAAGACTGACCGAGCTCTGAGGTGGCCAGAAAAATTGAAGGCCCCACCACATAAGAGGAATAAAAACCTCTGGTGTGAGTTCCATCAGGATCACGGCCATGTCACAGAAAAATGCTTCGCTCTGAAGGAAGAGATCGAGAAGATGCTGAAATCCGGGAAACTGAGAAAGTATGTGGATGGCAAGGCCCCGAAGGGTGGAAGAGAAGACCCTAGGAAGAGAAGAGATGACAGGTGCCACGGCGATGTCCCGGCTAGAAGGCATGATGATTCAGAGGGTGATGATGGAGATGACCCGGATCTCCCACCAAAGGATGACAACACCCCAGTGAAGAGGGTCGGAATGATCTCCTTTGGTGTCAGCACCATATGTGGGGGATTCGCAGGAGGTGGCTCTGAGGTAGCAGACAGGAAAGCTCATGTAGCGGAGGCCAAGTCAGTGGTCAAACCTGAGGTTGTGAATCTAACGTCTTCTGATGCAGTGCAGAAGAGGAAGAAGGTGGACATGGACACCCTCGTAGTGGGGTTCTCCAGACTCGACTTCAAGGGCATCTTATCCCCCCATGATGACCCTTTAGTCATAACAACAAGGGTGCATGGGTGCTATGTAGGGAGAATCCTCATAGATGGGGGAAGCTCGGCAGATGTGATGTTCTGGCCTTGTTTCAAGAGCTTGGGTCTTAGCAGGGCAAGGCTGGTGCCCTACCATCACCCATTGATAGGCTTCAGTGGCGAGAAGGTACATCCATTGGGCATGTATGAAATGGATGTACGGATGGGAGATGAATGGCCTAAGAGGTTGACCAAGAAGATAAACTTTTTTGTTATGGACGAAAATGTCTTCTCGGCCTACAACCTCATCATCGGAAGAGTGGCCCTCAAAGAATTTGAAGTCGTGCCATCAACGGTCCACCAGATGCTAAAATTCCCGACTCCTTATGGGGTAGGGGAAGTACAAGGGGACCAGACCACGGCGCGGGAGTGTTATTTCAACTCGGCCTAAGAGCGAGAGGCCCATAAGAGAGCAACCGCCACTTACAGCATTGACACACTTGATCCCAGAGATGAAACAAAATTAAAGAAGGGCGAGGCCGCGGAAGAGGTAGAATCCATCGTCCTCAATGAGGACGAGCCGGAAAAAACCGTCCAGGTCGGCAAGGCCCTGGAGCAAGGGATCAAGGAAGAGCTGATAAACTTCCTTAGGAGGAAGCAGAGCATCTTCGCGTGGAGTCATGCAGACATGCCTGGCATCGACCCTGGGATCATGACCCACAAGCTCAACGTGGATGGAGATGCTAGGCCTATTAAACAGAGGCGAAGGATCTACTCTAGAGAGAAGTATGAGGTCATCCGGGAAGAGGTGAAGAAGTTGGAAGAGGTCGAGTTCATAAGAGAGGTTACTTATCCAGAGTGGATCTTAAATGTAGTCATCGTGACTAAGGCCAATGGAAAGTGGCGGATGTGTGTAGATTTCACAGACCTGAATAGGTCTTGCCCGAAAGACAGCTATCCCTTGCCTAGGATAGACCAGATGGTGGATGCAACAGCAGGGCACGAGCTTATGAGTTTCATGTATGCTTATTCAGGTTATAACCAAATCTTCATGGATGCCGAGGACTCTGAGAAGACAGCCTTCATTACTGACAAGGGGACGTACTGTTACAAGGTGATGCCCTTTGGTCTGAAAAATGCTGGGGCAACGTATCAACGTCTTATCAATAAGATGTTCGAGGAGCAGATAGGTAAGACCATGGAGGTGTATGTGGACGATATGCTAACGAAGAGCCTGAAAGCATGTACTCACGTAGCGGACCTTGAGAAGACCTTTGATGTCATGGACTCCTACAGAATGAAGCTCAACCCAGCGAAATGTGTCTTCGGGGTAGGACCCGGGAAGTTCCTGGGGTTCATCATTAATCAGAGGGGGATTGAAGCAAACCCGAAAAAAATCAAGGCATTACTCGACATAAAGACTCCTAGGAGTATCAAGGATGTTCAGAGACTCACTGGAAGGGTGGCGGCCCTTAACAAGTTTGTTTCCAGAGTCACGGACAAGTGTCTTCCGTTCTTTAAAATTCTGAGAAAGGCCTTCCAGTGGGATGAAGAGTATGAAAAATCCTTTGATCAATTGAAGTTCTACTTGGGGTCTCCCTTGCTGCTGTCCCGGCCCATCGCGGGGGAGAGGTTGTTTGTGTACTTGGTAGTCTCTGAATCAGCCATTAGCGCGACCATCATACGAGAAGAGGATGGGGTTCAGACACCTATGTACTTTAATAGTAAGGCCCTTCAAGGGTCTGAACAAAACTATCTGCGGATGGAGAAGCTAGCTTATGCCCTGATACATGCCTCAAGGAAGATGAAGCCTTACTTTCAAGCTCACTCCATGATAGTCCTCACCGACTCACCACTGCGGTAGGTCCTGCACAAGCCTGAGAAGTCCGTAAGATTGATGACCTGGGCCATCGAGCTAGGAGAGTATGATCTTACCTACCAGCCCAGGACAGCCATCAAGGGGCAGGCCCTCGCAGACTTTGTCGCAGAGTTCACCTGGGAAGAGGCAGATAGAGGTTCGAAAGAGGCCGAGACAGAGAAAGGCCTAGAAGACGGCGAAGAGACAAACAGTAGTGTCTTCCGAAATTCGGAAGAGGCGGCACCAAACGTCTTCCAAGGCCGAGAAGAGGTTGTACCAGGAAAAACCCGGAGCAGAGTGGAGGAGAACGAAGAGGATCGGTACCTCTTCAAGAAGGGGCTTATGAGTGAAGGGGCCTTCTCATCCGATGCGGACGTGTGGAGCCTCTTCGTTGATGGCTCTTCTTGTGCCCATGGAAGCGGCGCGGGGCTAGTACTCTCAGCTTTAGATGGCGCCAACATTGAGTACAACTTGAGATTCAACTTCAAGGCCTCCAACAACGAGTCTGAGTATGAGGCCATGATAGCAGGTCTCTTGTTGGCAACAGCTCTTCGAGTAAAGCGGCTCCTACTCCATAGCGACTCGAGGTTGGTTGTCAATCAAGTGCTGGGGGCATATGAGGCCAATGATGAAAGGATGGACAAATACCTAAAGAAAGTAAGAGGGTTGCTAGAGTACTTTGAAGAGGCCAAACTGAAGAGAGTGCCTAGACTGAGCAATAATCACGCTGATGCATTGGCAAGGCTGGCCTCGGCAATGAAGACAGACTTGGGAAGAACCATCCCAATTGAAGTCTTAGGAAAGGCAAGTATCGAGGAGGACGAGGTATGTAACCCTTGTCACAATGTAAACCTGGGAGACTCGTTGATTGACCCGCTTGTCAGATACCTAAGAGAGGGGGAGCTACCTGAGTCCAAGATGGAAAGAAAAAAGTTGAGATACAGAGCTGCAAAGTTCTCATTGGTAGGAGATGTCTTGTATAAAAAGGGGTTTCTCTTGCCCCTCCTCAGATGTGTGCATCCTGTGGAGGTACCTCGGATCTTACAGGAGGTTCATGAAGGCTCCTGCTCCAGCCACATAGGAGGAAGACCCTTAGCCAAGAGGATCATCACTCAGGGATACTGGTGGCCCACCTTGTCTAGGGACGCTGCCGACTATGTGAAGAGGTGTGGCAAATGTCAGAGGTTCGCCACTATCCCTCACCAACCCCATCAGCCTATGACGTCGATCTCTTCTCCATGGCCATTTGCGGTATGGGGGATTGACTTGGTAGGACCTTTGCTAAGAGCTGTCAACAACTATAGATTCTTGATAGTTGCCATTGACTACTTTTCAAAATGGGTAGAGGCCGAACCAATGATAACAATTACAGAGCAGAAGACCTTTCAGTTCATTTGGAAGAACATCATATGTAGGTATGGCCTCCCAAACACGCTCATCTCGGATAATGGGACCTAGTTCAAGAACTCCTCCTTGGAGAAGTATTGCCAAAGTGTGGGGATTAAGCAGTTCTTCTCATCTCCTGGTCGACCTCAGGCAAATGGCCAGACCGAGGTCACAAATAGGACTATCTTGGATGGAATCAAGAAGAGGTTAGAAGACACGAAGGGGAGATGGATAGAAGAAGTCTACGCTATGCTATGGGCTTACAGAACTACGGCAAGGACACCCATAGGAGAAACCCCATTCATGCTGGCACATGGCTCTGAGGCAGTCATACCAACGGAGGTAGGACTACCAACTCATCAGATTCAGACCTACGACCCTGACAGCAATGGGGAGAAGAGAAGGCTAGACCTGGATCTCATTGAAGAGAGAAGAGAAGACGCAGAGGTCAGGAAAGCAGCCTATCAGCAGAGGGCAGCAAGATTCTACAATCAAAGGGTGAAGTCAAGACCCATTGCGGTGGGAGACCTAGTGCTTAAGAAGACCCTACAGAAGGCAAACAGGCTACACCCGAACTGGCATGGCCCCTACAAAGTAACGGAAGAGGTTGTGCCTGGCACGTATAGGCTAGAGAACCTAGAGGGAGAACCTTTCACCAACCCGTGGAATGCTGACCACCTGAAGAGATATTTTATATGATGTTGCATAGGATTTGTAATTTATAAATGTACCATCTTATCGAGAAGAGGTTGTTAATAAAGATCAGTTGCCGTGGCAAATTCTTGTTCCATTCTTAGAGCAAAGATATTATAGGGAAATAACATCATTAATTTGGTGACTTATTATGAGGCTAGCCTCTTAGGTGATGACCTCAGACCCTCAAAACATCACTCGATGGTGACGAGGTCTGAGCTCAGACACCTGGGTTGGATGACCTCAGACCCTTAACATCATTAATTTAGTGACTTATTATGAGGCTAACCTCTTAGGTGATGACCTCAGACCCTCAAAACATCACTCGGTGGTGACGAGGTCTGAGCTCAGACACCTGGGTTGGATGACCTCAGACCCTTAACATCATTAATTTGGTGACTTATTATGAGGCTAACCTCTTAGGTGATGACCTCAGACTCTCAAAACATCACTCGGTCGTGACGAGGTCTGAGCTCAGACACCTGGGTTGGATGACCTAAGATTAATTTGGTGACTTATTACGAGGCTAACCTCTTAGGTGATGACCTCAGACCCTCAAAACATCACTCGGTGGTGACGAGGTCTGAGCTCAGACACCTGGGTTAGATAACCTCAGACCCTTAACATCATTAATTTGGTGATATTCATTATGAGGCTAACCTCTTAGGTGATGACCTCAGACCCTCATAACATCACTCGTTGGTGACGAGGTCTGAGCTCAGACACCTGGGTTAGATAACCTCAGACTCTTAACATCATTAATTTGGTGATATTCATTATGAGGCTAACTTCTTAGGTGATGACCTCAGACCCTCATAACATCACTCGGTGGTGACGAGGTCTGAGCTCAGACACCTGGGTTAGATCACCTCAGACCCTTAACATCATTAATTTGGTGATATTCATTATGAGGCTAACCTCTTAGGTGATGACCTCAGACCCTCATAACATCACTCGGTGGTGACGAGGTCTGAGCTCAGACCCTTAACATCATTAATTTGGTGATATGGTTATGACAACATCATATTAAGTAGACTTCAGAGATCGTATAGCATCCAAATACATTCAGAGGTCAAGATAAAGGAAGAAATTGGCATTTAATAAAAGAAGAGGTCACATAACATTCAGATGTCTGATAAATTACAAGTTAAGAATTACAAGTCAGGAAATACAAAATACAAGGCCAAGTTAAACATCTGAGGGAGGAACATTCAATGTCTCGGCTGGGTTGACCTGCTCAGCATTGGTCACCTCAGCCACATCATCAGCAGGGTCAGTCCCTCCGAGATCAGTCCCTTCCAGAGTAGCGGTCTGACCAGGGGCAGCAGCCTCGTCTTCTATCTCTTGCAGGGCCTGGGCAAACTGAGGGTCGGCTAAGCCGAGGCCCACAAAGTCGGAGGCCTTTATAAGGCCAACCTCCTTCTCCCTGACCTCGGCCTATTTGGTGGTGGCTTTGATACCTCTTTCGAGGTATTCAAGACCAAAACCTACGAACTCCTCAGAGACCTTGTAATCATCAATTATTTTCTCTGAGGCATCTGCAAGAGCGACCTTCACAGCAGCATTGACCTTCCTCTGCAGGGCGTCGTCCTTGTCCTTCAGGGCCTTGGCGTGGCTTTGGACGAGTGCAGAGATATCTTTTTCCAGACCCTGGGCCTTATTTTCAGAGTTCTGGGCCTTGATCTCGGCATTCTGTAACTCTGACCTCAGACGGTCAATCTCGGCCTTCAGGGTGCTCTCAACCTTCTCAGCCTCCTGCCCCTTCTAAAATAGAGGCAGTTTCCTCATGGCCCAGTTAGATAGCTGGTACATGGCAGTGGCACCTTGCGCAGATAATGAAGAAGTTAGACGGGGGTAATACAAGACGTTGCACTTAAAAAATTATGGACAAAAGGAACAAGTCATACCTGAGCAACCCTGTGGAGGCCGAACTCAACAAGCATGGAAGTGTCCATGGCCCTGTAAAAACGCCTGTCGGCGTCGGTCATCATATTGGCAATGGCATCCATGGCTTGTCGGCTGTGGTCGACCACGCTGTCGGTAAGTTTCAGCTGGTCCAGACGAGCCGACAAGGTGTCGGCTGTGATAGGGATCGCAGCATCTGAAGTCTTCTTTTGCCGGGAGGTCGGCCTCTGATCTTCAGAGGGGTGGACCTCAGGGGCCCTCTTCTTCGATTTGGATGTTGAGGGATCAGGTGGAGGAGCATTCAAGCCAGTCTTCTTGACAAGTCTATCCAAACTCGGAGCTGCCATCTCCCACAACTCGTCCGGAATGCCTGGTGGTCTTTCTGCAAAAGTGAAAAGATAAGAGTCAGAAATCAAATATGAATGATCAGAGGTTAGACTTGAAATAAAAAGAAAAATCCTTACCAAATTCAGCAAGGGGACTTCCACCTAAGCTCGTCCCCGAGAGATACTGTGGGGTCAGCAGATGTTCGAACTTTACGAACAGACCATGTGTCCCTTGGTCTTGCAGGGCCTTCACTTTTTTGCCGTTCTGAAGACTTAGGCCAGGATCGGCCCTGGCAGACATGGTGACCTTACCCAATCTGAGGGGTACCCTCGGCTCAAAGATGGAAGAGGGAACAGATGAGCCAAATTCCCATGGCCCTGAAGCAAAAAAATACCAGGGTTTCCAATTGTGGTTTGAGGTCTGAGTGACCAGGAGCATCTTCTTCTCAGGCCTCCGAGCCACGAAGTGATAGTAGCTCGGATGATTTTTGGCTGAGGTAGGGATGTAACAACCGGCAAAGACCTGAATCGGGAGGTCAGAATGGTGGACTGCCCTCCACAAGACGATGGCCCCTATAATAACTCTTCAAGCATTGGGAGAGAGCTGTGAGGGGGCCAAGTTGATGAAGGAAAGAATGGACCTAATGACAGGGTGAATGGGTAGACGAAACCCTAACTTAAACATCTGCTCATACAAGCAGATCTCTCCATCTTGGCCGTGGTAGGCCCTCTCTTCCCTCAGAGGTCTCCTCAATTTGATTGAGGGACTGATGGAGTATAAGTATCTGAAGTGCAATAGATCCACCTCAGTGACTGTGCTCTCGTACTCGTCCGCCTCAGAAGTATCAACTTCACTTTCACCATCATCATCATCATCATCGTCATCAACCTCAACGTCGGCTGGAGCAGACGTGGACGTGTGACCAGGGAACCTCTGAGCAAACTCGGCCCCAGTAACGGCCGACAGAGGGATAGCGTCTAGAATGGGTGGCACAGCCACGCTTGGCTCAAGAACTTCAACCTCCGAAGAAGAGGTTGAGGTGCTTGTGCCATTTTGGGACAAGGCACGGCTAGAGACCTCGGCCTGGTCATGGCCCTGACCAGTCTGAGGTGTGAAGTCCATAGCCTCTTGGAAAGAGTCCACAGACATAGGGTCTGAGGTGGAGGACTCAGACTCAGACATCGGTAAGTTATTGGTAGAGACGTCTGTTTGGTAAAAGTTTTCAGGAGGATCAGGATATACCACCTTCAGAGGTGGGGGAAAGAGAGATCTGACAGGGAAATCCTGTGACCTACGAGCTTCTTACTGAGCTCTTTCTATTTGCCTAATTTTCTCTAAGGTCTTCTCTCTAAGAGAGGGGAAGTCCTCAAGAAGCTGGTATAGGGGTCGTAGCATCAGAGGATGACCCAAGACTTGGAACGACCCTAAACTTAAGGAAAACTCCTAAAGCTATAAACACGATGGACTTGTAAAATAAAAGGGTTCAAAGATCAAACTAAGGGGTTTTTTAGAAAACCTAGTTCACCGGAAAACTCAAAACCTCGCCGGAAAACTCACAGAACCACCGAAAAACTCAAAACCTCGCCGGAAAATTCAAATCAAATGCCAAAAATGAAGGAAATGGAGAGGGAGAGGTACCTGAAGATGAGTTGATGGATGGAAAAGAAGAAATCTCGCAAGAAACTAGGCGAATCCTCTGCAGAAAAAGCGGTGGAACGAAGAAGCCTCGAAGAGAAAATTTGCAGAAACAGTGCGCGCGAAAGAGAGAAATGAGGAAGAAGAAAGAGAAAGAAAGGGTTTAACCCTTAAATACCTAGGCACACTTCCTAAGGCCCATCATTGCCTTGGGAAACCCAAGGGACAACTGACAGCGCACGCAAGCCAAGTGGGCACGCCTTAGCCTGGGACAGGTGTCGCGCAGGTGTTGGCCTTGGGGTGAACAGGCCTCGGAGGTGAGAATCCCCCAGCCCCCTGCTCTCGCAAATGACTAAGGGCTGGGGGGTGATTGATATGCCCAAGTATAACCTCGGCCCAGGGATACCCACCTCGGTTGAGATAATGACCGAGACATGGATCGACCCAAGGAGGGGTAAGGGCCCACGATTTCATCCCTCGGCCCGGGCCGACACTACTACATACACCTCCCCAAGGACACCGCGCATTGCAGGCATCATCAACATCCTCAAGTACCTAGGAATAGCAACCTCGGCCATCAGTAGGCCGAGGTGACAGGGAGCCACTGATCATCTTCATCATAGAACCAGAGGTATTAATAATCATCAGTAGTCCTACCTCGGCTTGGGCCGAGGTTACCAGAGGTATTAATAATCATCAGTATGCAGCATGTCCAACCTCGTCTTGGGCCGACCCCAGCATGATTTCTCGGCTGAGATCAGGCCGAGACTCCTTATGACACTTCCCTGATTGAGCGGATATCATGCCTCTATAGATCGGCCTCTCCCAGGCCGAGGTCATTCACCAACATGATTGTCGAGCATCTGTTGACATTTGGATAAAGACACCTGGGCACAAATCAGTTGTAACAAGATTATTCTCCACATAGGGGAGAATATTCCATCATCATTGCTTACATGTGACAAGGACAGTTGGCATTCCCACATTGGTGAGGATATAACACACATGCTCACTTCATGCATGGGGGGTACATTACACCCCCTAGACACTATATATAGGGGTCATCCCCTACCTTGCAAAAGGATCTCATTCATGCAACCCTTGCAAAAACCCTGTCAAAATATACTGTAGAGAGAGAGAGAGAGAGAGAGAGCTTGAGGTAATTGTACCCATGGTCATTAGTGCCATCTTTCATTGATATTACTCACACACTCACTGTGGACGTAGGCCAGACAGGCTGAACCACCTATATTCCGGTGTTGATCTCCCCATATCCTCATCTCCTTCTCTTATCTCTTTTTATAGATGTGCTGCCATTATTATATACATATAGAGCTTGGAAACACCTTACCTGGTGGTGCTGATTCCCAGCATCATCAGCCTCTAACAAGACAGTGCTCGACGGGATGAAGAAAAAATTGGAAAAATCTAAAGGTTCTTGAGTGGACGAGCTTCCCCATATCCAATGTATATATCGAACAACACATTGGAGGTGGAATAAGAAAATACCCTTCACCTTGGCTTATAGAATGGAAGCCATAATTTTACTAGAAAAAGGTTTTTCGATCATAAAATGCACCATTGTCGATCAAATAATGACCGAAAAAATCATAAAGATTAAGCTCCACCTAGCCAAATAAAGAAGGGAAGAAGCCTTCATCAAGATAAACTCTTCTAGTGCAATAAAGACGTCAATCTGAACTAGTTCCAAGTTGGAGATTATGTGTTAAGGGAAGTCATCGGCAATGTGAGGAAGTCGTCAAATGAAAAATTAGGCCCTAATTGGAAGGGGCCATTCTAAGTCATCAGGCATGACCTCCTAGGAGCCTGCCATCTGAAAAATAATGGAGGGTAGAAAGAAACGTAGGGCCTGGAAGGCAATCAATGTTAAAAAGTTTTATTTTTGAATTCTTAGTCTGATTTCTAAAGTTTTTTCTCAATTATATTATGTAAATTAATAGTTTTCAACTTCTTGAATGATTCAAAGTTCAATTAATGCAATTATCATTCATATTGTTCCAAATAATAGGCCAATATCATTACAAATTTTTCTGACCAGATTATGAGAATTCTGATTCCTTAATGAGATTATACTTAATCATATTTTAAGGTTACATGTTTTCGTGATAAGCACACACGAAAACATGAGGAATTGCCAAGGCAAAAAAAAGACCTAAGGGGGATCCGTGGGTGTCAAGTGTACTAACTTTTGTCAACTAAAATATTACATGGGTGGATGTCCTAACAACAAGGTGTGTTTTTCCGTAGCTTGGTTCTAGGCTTAAGGAAGCGTGACAACACTATCCTAAGAGGTAAAACCAGTAATAACACATGATTGACATAGAATATGAGAAAATACGGAACAAAAAATTAAACTATAATTTCATTCATAACATTCACTTATTTACAAAAGTATACAATATTGGCCAAATTATAAAATGAACAAAGTACAAGGTCATAAAATGATAAAAAACGATTATCATCTTCGACGAGTTACAAGCTCAGTAATGGCAACACGACAACCATCATCGAGGTTGGACTGGAACTCATTATCACTATCGTGGTCGACAAAATAGTTCTTCACTAGTTGTATGGGAACTACGTCAGGTGGTATACCACACTCATGGCTCCCAAGGGGAGGCAAACGAGTAAAAGGAAAATCCAACTGGCACCAATACCAGAACTGAGAATCCATAAGAATCTTATAGAAAATCAATGTATTTAGCCAATCAGGCTTCTAAGTGATCTGTTTGGCTTCATTTAATTATAGAGGGGCATTCGTCCAACCTTCATCATATCTAGCTTCCCAAACTACTCGAGAACCTTCCAAAACTAATACCTTCCTTTCATGATCTGATGGTGCAGATCATGTCTGATCACTTTATTTTTTTTTAAATCTTAATCGGCCTTGCCAATATCCTCCCATGGAGAATCATTTTCAATTTACAACAGATTAACTATGTGCATGATTTCCCTAATCTCGACCTGAAGAGTGATGAACACACATGTTTTATCACTATACTCACTTGTCGTTTTTTAAAGCGTTTATTGAATAGTGAAAAAGGGTGGTCGACATCGGCAAAAAGCATATTCACCAAGAATGAAGTCCAAATCTTCACTCTCTTAGTCAATTAACACCAAGTCCAAGCAATTATCAGACTAAAAAGTAAAATAAATGCATTCAAAAATTAAGGACAAATAAGTAAGAAATAGTAATTTAAAAAAGCATAATGGAGCCAAAAAATGTTATGTCATTCAATTCAATAAAAATTGGGCCAAACCCTTACAATAGAAGAAAAAAGACACGGAATCCAAAGTATAAGAAAATCCTAAACTAATATAGTTAGAAGGAGACTTCTTATTTAATACAACCTTGTCTTGATTGTACACAATCTTGTTCAGACCAACTTAATTATTATCCCGTTCGGTAGATTCTTATTCGTCCTCCTTCTTCAGGTTAGGGGGTGCACCAGGAGCATGCTTAGTGAGAAGTTCATACTTGGAAGCAATAGCAGCCTTCACAACCACTTCTGTTAGTGATTGGGAAGATTATTTATCAACTTTCTCAAGCAGCTCAACCTTCGACTTCAGAGTGGCGACCCATGTGTCCTTAGACCTCATCCCACTACCATTCCCTTTAACCTTTTTTTGGCAATGTCCAAATCATTTTGGGATTCCTTAAAGTCCATGCCCAGATCAGTTTTTCCCTTTACCTAGTCGACACTTTTGTCCTGGAGGTCGAAGAAGCCTCCCATAAATTTTAGATTGTAAATAGAGCAAAAAAGTTAATGTAAATAAACTTTGAAGTCATGAAGGTCTGGCCAAATGAAATAAAGAATTACCAATGAAATAGTATGGGCAACATGAGAGAAAATCATGTCGATGGATAAGACCTTGATCAAACCCTAATCGGATGAGAGGTAAGCTCCCCTGAGAAAACTAAAAGCCAAGTTAACATTCTTAGATATTGAACCTTTAATTGGTACCTTCCCCTTGTGGGGCACCCACCATCTTTTGGGCACATAGATTATTTATAAGGCCAGAGTTGGACTTGCTCTTATATGTAAGTTAAGATTTCATTTTATCAAAGGAATTACCTAAGTTCAGTGGGTTAGATGGTCCCCTGGCCTCCTTCCTCTTGGAAGGATGTGCAATTGGTAAAGTGGGGGAAAGGTCCCCCTCCATGAAGTTTGGAATCCTCCTCCTTGATGCAACTCCCTCTTCATAAGTTCCATGGGTGACCATTGGGATGGCAAAGATATTAACTAACTCGAACAAATTGAATGTGCTCACACACTCAGAACCTTTCTCATCAAATCCTTCAAGCATTTTTGGTTCTTTGTCCATTGGTCGAGCGATAAAGGACGCGGTGGAAGATTTATAGGAAAATAGCATGGAAGTTGGCCTCAGGTGTTTGACAGTAGTCAAAGGTTTCCTAAGTTACCAAACCTTCTTCAACTCAGCAAAATTGATGTGTCTCTAATCAAGACATTTTTTTCGACTTTTTGCACAAGCAAATACCACAACATCAGAAGAGTTATACAAATTACGGGAAAAAAAGAGAGAATATCATAATTAAAGTTAAACTTATATCGTTTTTGATGTAAAAAATTAGATTATATCTAATTATTTAATCACAGATAAAATAAAATGAGACAAAGAAATTTTAAAGTGGTTCAGCCTTATAAGAATGGCCTACGTCCACTGTTTCTATTATTGCTGACTGTTTGGGAATTCTTGATTACCAGTTTAGTCAAGAAATTCCCGGTCCCCTTCCAATGAGGATGATACAATGTATTTATAACCCTCAGGCTGTACATGTGAAAGGGTAATACATAGCTGTCCATTAGGCGTATACATCTGTATGATAATAATAAGCATTTAATGCGCAGTTAATCTGTTGGTTATCCTGCTATTAATGCTCTGTTCGAGGTACAGCTTGGACCGCCTAAGTAGCTCGGTACTCATAAGTTGTTCGGTGTATTAAAGTACCTCGGAGAACTCTTCCTGTTCAGAGCGTCTGAGTAGATCGGGGAAGCAGAGTTCCTCGTTGCAGTATGGTTCCTCGGAGAGCATCTATTGCTCGGAGTATCTGAGTGGGTCAAGGTGTTGTTCGGAAGTGTTTATTATTGCCACGCAGATTGCCACGTGTCTTCACTCAATTGAGCCATGTCAGCAGACTAAATTTGGTATCAACAGAAGCCCCCAATGTTTCACAGTTTGAAACTTGAGGAGTGTGGAACATTCTTTCTCGAAATATGGCGGTTTTAAATGGTCATCCTGAAATTTAGGAGTATTTTCTTTTGTATTTATTTCTCCTTCCAAATTCGTAGAATCGGACTTTTTGAATTTTTATAACCGCTTCGATTCCCGCGCCCTTTTTGTCTTTTTAGCCGCTGGTAACATAACCGTCTCTTTTTGTAATCATTATCTTTATCCATTCCCAAGACAGGGTATTTAAGCGTTGCCGAAAATTCCCTCGTCTTCTACTTTTTCAAATTTGTCTCTTTGAGTTTTCCATTGTCTCTGTCTCCTGTGCGTTCATCCCTTTCATCATTCGTTGTCAACAGACTCATCCTTTTTCCTGTAAGATCTTCTTCTTTCTCTTTGATTTCCTTTACTCATCATGGTTTACCCTGTAGAGTCGCTTGATAAGTTTCGTTCTGATTTCTCTATTCCTTCATGGGTTATTTTGGAGGAACTTTCTGAGCCTTCAAATTATTTTCGTTTGGCTGAGGGACATTGGTTCCCCAGTCTCTTTGTCACTGAATGTGGCTTTTCTTTTCCCCCAAACCCTTTATGTCTGGAATTCTGTCAATATTTTGACGTGGTTCCTGCAAGAATAGCCCCCAATACGTGGAGAATAGTTAACGGAGTTCATAGATTAAATCAAATTCATGGAACTCGTATAGGAATTCCAGAAATTATGTTATGTTATAGATGGGTTGTTGGTGATAATACTTTTTATTTAAAAACTAGGTTTTTAAATAGGGCTTTAGTGGTCAATCTCCCAGATGCCAATAGGGACTACTTCGAGCACGGGGTTGTTATGAAAAATTGGCAACACCCTCTACTGACTGGAAATGATGTGTACCAGGGTCCTAGATGTCCTCCCTATGGCAATGGGATAGGTTGTTTTTATTTTATTTTTGAAATTATGCTTCCTTTGTGTTTGATAAAATGTGTCACTGATATTTTAATTTTCATTTATTTGCAGTTGACAGCAAAAGAAGGTCTCCAAAAGAGATAGAAGTTAATTTAAATCATCTAAAACTTATTTGGGGTTTGCATCAGACTGTTGCTGACGAGCATATCAGGTCAGTTTCATATTTGTTGCAGTATAAGAGTTACACCTCATCTTTTACTACTCGTCCGGTGATAAGTGAGGTAGAACCAGTACCTGCTTCTGCAAGTTCTTCACCTGAGTCTCATATCCCTTTGAGTGAAAGAATGAAGAAAAGAAGAGCTCCTGCCATCTTCGAGAAATCTGCCTCTGCTGCTGGAGAGGCAAAGAGAAGTAAACATGATGTTCCAGAAGAGAGGACAAAGAAGATTGATGCACCCCCTACGGCTACTACTGTGAAGGTTGCCGAGAAGCCCCCAGTGGCTCCGAGCAAGGCCGTTGTTCCAAGCTAGGTGATTGTTATCTCTCCGACTAAGACTACATCGTTAGCCAAGACCATTCCTATTCCCCCGAGGAAGCTAAAGAAGAGATCCTCGGTCAATTTGGCTGAATCCATCTCTCAGCCACCGATTACTGGAAGTGGTGTTCCCACTTTTGTTGCCCCGAGCTCTGCCATGAGCTCGATGAAGTCTTGGATCATTCTCGAGATCCAAGGTATGGAAGAAAATCTTTCTCGGGACATGGTTACCTCATTAGTTGCTCGTCATATAGCTTCTGTAAGTATCATTGTCCTCAACTTTAATTTTTCCCTTGTTACATCTGTATACTAACTTGATATCATTTTCTTTTCCCAGTTGGTGACCTATTTTAATACCATTTTAAAGAAAGATGAAGCTATTAAAGCTTCAAGCTCCTCGTCTGGTGTAGAAAAAGCTTTGGTGGGCCTGACGCAGTCTTTAAAAGATTCTCGTCAGAAGTATGATGATGATAAGGTTGCTTGGGAGGAGAAACTTGATTCCACCGAGCAGGAGAGAAACCAAGTTGTTGAAGTCTCCAAAGGTTTGGAGAAGAAAATAAAAAACTTGGAAGAGAAGAATAAAGAGCTCGATGAGAAGCTCAAAAATGCTAGGGAGCTTGAAAGTAAGCTCAAAAATGTTGAAGAAGAGTTGGGCCGACTTCGTGAAGTAGGTCGTCAAAAGGAAGAAATAGAGAATAAGCTAAAGGCTGCCGAGGATCTTCTTTCCGAGAAGCTTTCCTTAGAGAAAGCGAAAAGTAAGTTGGCTATAAAAAAGTCTTTCAGCACTGGCTGGGATAAGGGGTGGAATAAAGGTCTGGCTTCTATGATGTCGCAGTTGTAATATGGTAGCCACAAATACTTTAGGGATGGCTGGGTCGCTGCTCTGCAAGAGATGAAGGTCGATGAAAATTCTGACCTATTTCAGCGACACATCCCAGGCCCCCCTCCAACTCCTGAAGAAGAAGAAGAGGACGAAGCCGCCTCTGAGGAATCCTCCATGGTGATAGGAGATCAAATTCCTCATTCCCCAGCTATCCAGTCCACCAGCGAGCAACTGCAACCATCCATTGTTTCAAACGAGAAACTTTCAGCACTCCCCGAGCAACCATCTGTACCATCCGAGCAACCTACCTCCTCGTCCCAGCCTCCCGAGAAAGTTTTGGGAGACAAGAAAAAGGTGTAGAGTTGTTCGGATTTTTCTCTTTGTTTATTTTTCTTTATCAAATGTAACTCTGAATTTTGTACTTATCCTTTATGATGTAATAAAATTTGAAGTTTCGCCTATTCATATTGTTGTTTCTCTTCTTCATGCTCTGTTTGAACTCTTATTGATTCTTGCTTTCTCTTCCTTTACTAGTTTATGGCCAGGATGGAGTTATTGTCTGCTCATGATACAAAATTGTTGAGGCAATGCAATGAGTACTTCAAAGCTGGTCATACAGATATGAGTGCAGCACAAATCGTTGACATCCTCGGTCAAGGTGCTTCAGAGCAAGCAATTTTAGCCTACCAGTATTTGAAGTGCCTGATTGATCGTGCAGTGGCTAACAATATAGCATATTATGAAATGATTGAAGATCTCCAAGGAACTCTTGAAGATCTTCAACAACAATATAAGGAATCTACAGCCCTTTTGAGAGAAGGATAAAAGAAGAAGTATCAGCAACTCAGTGCTGATAAGGTATACGATAAACTGTTTACTGCTTACGATGTGAGGGAGAGAACTTTGAAGGCTGAGGTCGAAGAGCATAGACAGATAGCTGAGTTGTTAGATCAGGAAAATAATAACCTGCAAAGAGAGGTGTCTCAGTTGAAGTCTGCAGCTTCCACTTCAAACGCTTTGGTCCCTGTGAACGACGAGGGATTCTCTTTCTTGGAGGTCAAAAACGCCAACCTGAGGGATGTTGTAGAAACCTTGAAAAGAGTTGGCCCTTCTACATCTACTCGGGGATGAGCAAGAGCTCCTTGGGGATGAGCAAGAGCTGCTTGAATTACTGTCGAGGAATAGAGAACTCAATCTGCTCTGGAGAACCAAGCCTTCCAACTGATGGCAAAGAACCAGGCATTGGCTGAGATTTCTAAGAAGATCAGGAATCTAGACGAGCATCTTTCTGCACAGAAGTCTGCCTTGGAGAATAAAGAACTCTTTATAAAAAGTCTTCATGAGCAGTTGGAAAGGTTGACTTATCAGTTCCACAAGCAGCCCAGAGAATTTTGGATGGCTGGCTACAATGAGGCTCTTTACCATTTGGATGATAGGATCCAAAATGCGAATAATGAAGGTTACAAACAAGGGTGGTTGAATGCCCTGGGTGTACTGCAACTGGAACAAGGTCACTACTTGTGGGATTATTATAATCCTGGGTTGCTCGACTTGCCAGTGCTACCCTTCAAACTCGACATGAGCTGGATCCCTGCCCGGGCAATCTCTCAGTGTTTGATTTCCAAATACCTTGGCGATTATAGTCTCCATTCCAATGTTGAAATATCTCTCCCCGAGCACCTACTCGATCGACCATATGTGATGAACATCAGGATGCTTAAAGATCTTAATTTCATAAACTCCCCTTATGCTTTAGACGATCCTCCTGCTGGCGAGGAACCTGTTTCAAAAGCAGAGGGGAAGAAACCAATAGAATAGGAATCTTGATGTAATAATTAATTTGTATTTCATTCTCAATGTATTCTGTTTTTGGATTTAATGAAAGACTTTTATTTTTGTTCGCAATCTTGATTGCCATTGCCTTGTGGTTGTAAAACACTTTATATATGTATATCTGTTAAAAAGATAACAACATTGTGTTATTTGTCGATCAACTTAGAGTTGATTAAAACTTATTGTCGACTAGTTTAAATTTGTGGTAATCATTTGACAACTAACCAAACTTAATGATGCTTTGTTTCTCGACCAACTTGGTAGTAATTTAAAAAGTTACGAGTATAAAAAATTTTGCTCGATCACTTTCTCGTACTCATAAAATGTTTCCGACCAACCAAGGTCGGTAAATTTTCCTTCTCGACCAACTACAGTTAGTGGGTTTTTATTCCCGATCAACCATAGTTAGTGGATTTTTTCTTACCGACCAACTTTGGCACTTTTTGGAATAGTTGCATTTTTAGGAATAGTTTTTCTTCCTAAACAACCTTAGTTGGCTTTTTTAGGAATAGTTTTTCTTCCTAACCAACCTTAGTTGGCATTTTTAGGAATAGTTTTACTTCCTAACCAACCTTAGTTGGCATTTTTAAGAATAGTTTTTCTTCCTAACCAACCTTAGTTGGCACTTTTAGGAATAGTTTTACTTCCTAACTAACCTTAGTTGGCATTTTTAGGAATAGTTTTTCTTCCTAACCAACCTTAGTTGGCATTTTTCTTCCACTGTTTCTATTATTGCTGATTGTTTGGGAATTCTTGATTACCAGTTTAGTCAAAAAATTCCCGGTCCCCTTCCAATGAGGATGATACAATGTATTTATAGCCCTCAGGTTGTACATGTTAAAGGGTAATACATAGTTGTCCATTAGGTGTATACATCTGTATGATAATAATAAGCATTTAATGCGCAGTTAATCTGTTGGTTATCCTGCTCTTAATGCTCTGTTCGAGGTGCAGCTCGGACCGCCTAAGTAGCTCGGTACGAGTAGCTGATGCTAATCGAGCTAAGGCGTCAGCCCTCGCATTCTCCATTCTTGGTATTCTGACCAATTCCCTTGCCTTTGCATGATACCTGATCATTAATTCTCCTTTGGCTGCATATACTCCCATCATGTGATTTATGATCAATTGCGAGTCACTGAAGACAATAACCTGCTCTGCCCCCATGGTTTTTGCCAAACTAAGACCTGCAATCATGGCTTCATATTCAGCCTCATTATTCGAAGCTTTGAATTGGAAGCGTAGGGCATATTCCATGTCGACCTCGTCTGGACTATTAAGAACAATCCCTGCCCCACAGCCTGTTGTGCAAGATGATCCATCCACATATAAACTCCATATAGGTAACTCGTCTTCAAATTTCTGATCTGACAGAGTTCCTCGATGGAAAATTTGTTGCTTCCTTTCACCCTCTCCTAATATTTCTTGTTGTTCATCGATCATCACTTCTGGACCTTTTACCAACCTAAGTTGGTTTGGGCTTGAGTTTGATGATTCTGTAACATCTACTTGCCCTTTTTCCATCCTAAGTTGGTCTGGTCTTGGGTTTGATGATTCTGTAACATCCATAGGTTGATAGGTGAGAAGTTTTTTCTCCTCGGGGGTATCAGGATAGGTGAACTCTGCTATAAAATCTGCTACTGCTTGCCCTTTAAGCGATGATTTGGGTTCATAAATTATGTCATATTCACCGAGCTCTATTGCCCAATACATCAATCTTCCTGATTTTTCTGGTTTATGAAGAGCTTGCCTCAATGGCATATCGGTATATACGACTATAGTATGAGCCTGGAAGTATGGCTTCATTCTTCTACTTGCCTCGATCAATGCTAGTGCCAATTTTTCCAACTTTGGATATCTGATCTCTGCTCCTCGGAAGGCTTTGCTAATGTAATAAATCGGTTTTTGCACTCCATTCTCCACTCTTATTGATGCCGAGCTAACTGCATTCTTTTACACTGCCAGATATAAGTACAATTTTTCTCCCATCACTGGCATGTACAATAGTGGAGGTGCTCCCAAATATTTCTTCAAGTCTTGAAAAGCCTTCTCACATTCATCATTCCACTCAAAAGTCTTTCGGAGCGTTTTGAAGAATGGGAGACATCTATCAGTTGCTCGTGATACAAATTTGTTGAGTGCTGCTACTCGTCCTGTAAGACTTTGCACTTCTTTCTTCGTCGTTGGAGATCGCAGCTCTAACAGAGCTTCGATCTTTACAGGGTTTGCTTCAATGCCTCGTTGATTTACAATGTACCCGAGAAACATGCCTTCTCGTACTCCAAATATGCACTTCGTCGGGTTCAGCTTCATTTGATATTTATCTAGTTGATCAAAGATCTGGCCTAAGTCAACTAGATGATCAGCAGCTTTCTTGCTCTTTGTCAGCATATCATCAACATAAACTTCCATATTACAACTGATTTGTTCTGCAAACACCTTGTTCATCAGCCGCTGATATATTGCACCTGTATTTTTCAAACCAAAAGGCATAACATTATAACAGTAAGTTCACCTAGGGGTAATGAAAGAAGTACTCTCCCTGTCTTCAGGTTTTATCTTAATCTGGTTGTATCCAGAATAAGCGTCCATGAAGCTCAACAGTTCGTGTCCCGAGGTAGCATCTACTAATTGATTAATTCGGGGCAAGGGAAAGTGGTCATTTAGGCATGCTTTGTTGAGGTCGGTGAAATCTACACACAGCCTCCATTTGTTGTTCTTTTTCTTTACCATCACCACATTTGCTGACCAGTCTGGATATTTAACATCTTCAATAAAGCAAGCTTTCTTGAGCTTCTCGACCTCTTCCTGTATATCTTGATTCTTCTCGGCACTGAATACTCTTCTTCTCTGTTTTACTGTCTTGATCTCCTTATTCACATTGAGTTCGTGACATAAGAAATTTGGGTTTATTCCAGGCATATCCTCATGACTCCATGCAAAAGTTTGCTTTCTGCTTCTTAGGAAAGTTATCAATTTCTGTTTTAGTGAGGCCTCCAACGACGAACCTATTTGAGTTGTCCGTTGAGGGTGCTCGTCGTCCAGAATGATGTTTTCAGTAGCTTCCACCACCTGGCCTTTCACGAGTTGGGACTCATCTCTAGGACCCAATGTTTTAATTTCTGCACCTTCCTCCGCCTGATAGGTAGTAGTCTTTTTCCTTGATTCCTCCAGTTCCTCTTGCTCCGTAGATGAATAGTAACATTCCCGAGCTACTTTTTGATCACCCTTCACAACTCCTACTCCAAAATTTGTTGGAAATTTTAGGCATTGATGTACCGTAGATGGCACTGCCTCGAACTTTTTCAATCCTACCCTTCCCATAATGATATTGTAGGCTGATTGAACATTTTTATCCATCACGAAGAAGCGTATTATTTCTGTTCGACAAGCATGACATGTACCAATGAATATATCCAATTTGATCATCCCAAATGGAAAAACTTTCTCGCCAGCAAAACCGAGGAGGGGTCTATGATAAGGCTCCAGTGGAGATAGCTTTAGATTTAAACTGTCGAAGCATGAGTAGAACATGATGTCTGCCGAGCTACCATTGTCTACCAGTACTCTTGAAATCATTACTTCCTTCATCCTCATTTTGATCACCAATGGGTCATCATGAGGATATAGAACACCTGCGAGGTCGTTCTTTGAGAAACCAATGACCAATTTCTCTTTGTTTACCTTTCTCGGGCGATCCTCCTCAGCTAGATTTATTCGTCGAACGTATGAGTAAGCTTGAGCCTCACAGAGGTAAGCTTTTCTCTCTGCAGTAAGGTCTCCTCCTCATGCATCTCCACCTGTAATAACATTACAATCAAATGACCCAAAGCATATTGAAAATACCTCACGTTTTGGCTGCCTTGGTCTCTTGGGAAGATCGGGGTCATCTTCTGGATCAACTTCATGGTATCTTTTCTTGTTCTCCTCTGCTCGACGAGGAGATCTAGACCTCTCTCTTGTTCGGTCGTTGTTTCTTCTTTCATTTTTATGATCAACATACTTTGCCAATTTTCCTCGTCTAATAAGTGTTTTAATCTCATTCTGAAGAGCTATGCAATTTTTTGTCATATGGCCATGATCTTTGTGAGAATCACAATATTTTGCCTTATTCCTCCTGTCAGGGTCTGTCTTCATTTTCTCTGGCCAGTTTAATTCCTCGTTGTTCTTGATTTCTTCTAGAACATAGTTGATGTCTATCTTCAAAGGAGTGTAATTATCAAATTTCTTCAATACCTCCCATGACGACCTTATTTTTTATTGCTTATCACCGCCATTATTCTTATGCTCTTTCTTCTTAACTTTATCACCTTCCACCTTGGTTTCTTTGGCGTCCATATTCTTCTTTGTAGCCATAGCCTCCTCGGCATTCATGATCTTGGTCGCTTTTGCCATCAGTTCTGACATGGTTCTGTGTGGATCTTTGGCCAAAGTGTAGTACAACTTATTGGGCAGCAGCCCACTCATCAAGGCGGTAATCGTTGTCTTTTCTTCATAATCAATGACTTCGAGTTTCTCGTTATTAAAACGAGTTATATAATCTCTGGTACTCTCACCAGCTTTCTTTGTAACATTTAACAAATGCGCTACTCGTTTAACTAGCTCTGCCCCAAAATAGAAATTTCTAATGAATAACTCGGCCAGTTAAATGAAAGTTGAGATCTTACCCCGAGGAAGATTGTTGTACCATATTTGAGCAGATCCGGTAAGAGTTCCTGAGAATGCTATGCATCTCATCTCATCTGGAATAGCATAGATGTCGACTGCAGCTAGGTATTGTTCTATATGAAGAACATGGTCGGTCTTTCCATCATATTTGGGAGTCACAACAGGTGCTTTGAACTTTGACGGTGTGGGAAAATCCACAATGGCCTCGACAAAGGGTGTCCCTTGAACAAAAATTCATTGTAGGGGGTTCTTGGCCTTAGCTATTTCCCCTAGTCTGTCTTCCAGCCTCTGAATAGAGCCTTTCCACGCATCATTTCCTTCCTCGGGCCTGTTGGTTCGAGCAACTAATCGCGTTGAGGTGGCTTCCTGTGATTTATCTTGACCAGCAGCTGGTCGCGACTGGGCAGATCCTTCCCTTAAGTCTGATGATCGTCGAAAGCTCCTCGACGCAGCCTTAGGAGGACTTTTGTTCCTCCTAGGACCTAATCGATCAAAAGGAGATACCCTGCTTAACCTTTATAGCGCACTAGTCCTTTCTGGAGAGAGAGTGATACGTTGTTCAGTATCTGTGGCTCGTACTGACGAAGTTCGTCCAGCTTGATAAGAAAAATCTTCAGACTCCTCAGTACGATATGGATCGGTATACCTAGTACGCGAAGAAAGTAAACGGGTATTTCTTTGAACACTTCGATATCCTGAATGGGTCGGTACTCCGCCATAAAGAGTTTGTATGATTTGTCGCATAGTTTCTTGCATGGTTGTCTGGCCCTAGGCCAGATTTGTCATTATTCCAGCCAGATCTGGAACGTTTGGCGGAGCAGATGGATTTGGAGGGCTTCCAGCGTTTCAATTGCTGGGTTCTGGATTTTCAGTCATTTGTAATGAATTATTTTTTATGAAAAACGATATTACCAGTCGTTTCCCACAGACGGCGTCAATCTGTTGATGTAAAAAATTAGATTATATCTAATTATTTAATGACAGATAAAATAAAATGAGACAAAGAAATTTTAAAGTGGTTCAGCCTTATAAGAATGGCCTACGTCCACTGTTTCTAATATTGCTGACTGTTTGGGAATTCTTGATTACCAGTTTAGTAAAGAAATTCTTGGTCCCCTTCCAATGAGGATGATACAATGTATTTATAGCCCTCGGGTTGTACATGTGAAAGGGTAATACATAGCTGTCCATTAGGCGTATACATCTGTATGATAATAATAAGCATTTAATGTGCAGTTAATCTGTTAGTTATCCTGCTATTAATTCTCTGTTCGAGGTGCAGCTCAGACCGCCTAAGTAGCTCGGTACTCAGAAGTTGCTCGGTGTATTAAAGTTCCTCGGAGAACTCTTGTTGGTTGGAGCGTCTGAGTTGATCGGGGAAGCATAGTTCCTTGTTGCAGTATGGTTCCTCGGAGAGCATCTATTGCTCGGAGTATTTGAGTGGGTCTAGGTGTTGTTCGGAAGTGTTTGTTATTGCCACGCAGATTGCCACGTGTCTTCACTCAATTGAGCCATGTCAGCAGACTAAATTTGGTATCAACAATCGTAATCCTTTAGGGGCACCTAGGGCCCTATAGGGTTCACCACCCTCTGGGATAGGTAAGTGTTCCTAGTCATTCATCACAAACCCATACGACAGTATTCTTTATTGGAGTCTGGAACATCTAACATAAGGAATCTTTCAGCCTTCCACACTTTCAAAGAGTAAAGACCCTCATTAGATTTAACCCATATTAGGAGTAACGGATCTTAGGGATTCCAAGTTTGGTCCCAGAAAACTCATTGATCTTATGGATGCCTGTTACAATTATCCAAGTGTTCAGAGATCACTGGGCAGATACCACATCAAATAACTCATAAAAATTAAGAAATAGTCATTTTGGGAGATTAGTTATATCAACCTTTACAATAACCTGGGAGAACAACTAATGGCCTCCTTCAATATTTTAGTAATCAAGTTTACTCACTCGTATTTTAATAATTACCCACTAAGGGGATATAATGACGCCGAAAGTCTTATATTGTGTTGTCATTAATTGGGTAAATCATCTTCACAATCAGGTAATAAAGAAGACAGAAGAAGAAGAAGAAAAAAAAAGAAAAAAAGATGCTTACAAAGAAAAATTCAACAAAAAATAAAACACGAGAGAGAAAGGTGAACTTACAACGTAAAGAAGCAATAATGTGTCTTTGGTACAAATTCAAAGTGATAATGAGGATGAAACAATCCAAACTAATGACATTAATTGGGTTAGTGGGACGGTTCAACTTCCAAGACATGTATCATCATCTGATGGCATGCCCTCAAATGGAGGCCTGTCACATGAAATCACCTTTTGTGATAATTACCGCATTTCTACAAGAGTGCCCTTAAATATATTAGGGCAAATTACAAGCTTACCCTCAAAGCCTAACTGGAAGATTAAAAGAAGTTTATATCTTTAACATAAGTGTTATAATCCTATGAACATAACACTTATGGATGGCCTTATTTTATTATCAGTCGTGATCAAGACTATATTAGGAAGACGAGAAAACCTCTAAACCCTAATCGACTGTAAAGCTTTGGGGGAAATTATGAGGAGAATATTCTACCACACTTGAGAAGGGGACATGTCTCAACTATTCTCCTCAACGATAATGCTTTAGGGAGATAAGGACGGTTGGACCCAATCATCAAAAATCTCATAGTTAGATACAACCGATCAAGATCTAATTAGTATCCAATGTCAGAAATTCCCGCACTGATAGACCTCTTTCATTTCTCTATAAATGTAACTCATACCCATGTGAAAAAAAGAAAGGTAATCTTTTTAATCAGGAGATGATTAATAAAGAGAAGAGTAACATACATGAATATAGGCACATTATCAAACCATGTACATCATGTGCATATGTGATTGTACATGTTTTTTCTTTGCTTGGCTCTGATTGTGTTGACTAAAAACTAATAAGATTTTTCCCCTATACGTCTCTCTTATGTTTAGACTATAGTAGTCTAGCAAGGAACCATCTAGGAAATTGGTTTAAATAACACTAATTGGTGGCGCTGTAGTGTTACCAATTGGTAACGTTACAAGAGGAGTTGTCATCTTATTAGTAAAAGCAGTTACCATCTATATTTCTTAGCTAATGAAATATATTACTTATTTTATCTGTGTTCTGCATGTTAGTATCAATTATAGGTGCCACATTGGGATTTCCATCACTCGTACTTGGGCCTTCATCTATTCCATGGGTTTGGTTTTATAGTTTGTGTATTGACCACCCTCAATGGATAATTGAACTATAAGCATGGTGTCCTAGCTTTGGACCTAATTTCACCAACATACTCTTTATGTCCATTGTTGTTATTGTCTTCATTTTTTCTATTTCTAGCCATACTAATTCAATAATTAAGCATTAGAGTTCCACTAGTCATACCTATGTTTGGTGTCTTAATTTTATATATGGATTTTTACGAGCATGCCAGGAAAGAATTTTGGCTCTTGCCAACCAAAATTATTTGTATTTAGCAAAAAATAATCAAACAATTATGTTATGGTCAAATGATTTAGTTAAGACTAATTTTTTGTTATGTGTTTTTTTTCTTTGGAATTAGACTAAAATATAAATTAAAAGGTACGAGTTAACACTGAAGAACATTAAATGCGATCAAAATAAAGAAATTAAAAGTGCATTTGAAAATAAAGGAAATTAAAGCAATTCGACAGTAAAATAACTAAATTACAATTCCAAGAACTTGAAAGTAGATTGTGAATTGAATAAGAAATAGTTGGAGGATTGAAAAAGGAACTTAACCTTACCTCACAAACTATTTTGAAAAAGAAGAAAATAAACTAATAGAATACAAGTAAAATAAAACATTTTTTGGTGGAGATTCCCCTTTATTTTGTCTTCAAATTGCTTATTTATAATCATCTAAATTGCAACTGCTATGGTCAAATAACTGTTGAAAAGTTTCTTTTTCAATTTAAAATTCCAAGCAATGCGTATTCAAACACGTGCGACCATTTCTTCTTAATGACTACCCACTTGTACCTATTTTCACGTGTATTCCCCTCAGATGCCCCTGTATCATTGCATGAATATGATTTACATTGTTCTCTAGGACAATTTGATCATAGTAAATTCCTTATTTATTTTCCATGTGTCACTGATACATTGGCCAGTTATATATGGTGTAAACAACTTCAAGACTACATATTTATTGCTTAGATAATAAATATAATAAAGTCTCACTAGGGAAGGTTCAAAGTCGCAAGCTACCTCTACTGATGAATTGAATTTCCAATTGAACTATCTCTATTGTCTCCATGTGTTATTGGACATTACCTGCCAATTTCATTCATATGAGATTGTTGAAAAGGGGGGTATTGAACATCTCAATTAGGCCAACTTTAGGACTAAATATAAGTGGATCCCACACACCTTTGGGGTGTATACACATACCAATGCATTTCTCTTGCAAGGATTTAATGTGGTGTATTCGCATATTCAAACCCATTAAGCGGTCAATAAGAAATTGGCCTCAAATTATCCTATTTGAAGTGGTAAAACTAGTGTGTAGTTTAGTTAAAAGGGTTTATTCCACATAAAAAATAGAAGGAATGTGAGTAGTATATATATATATATATATATATATATATACTCATTAAACGGCCTGAGACATCGGATGCCTGTTTAGTCATAATTATTTCATGTTAATCCCTTTACACTTGCATATTATTGCTTTCCCTATTTTCCCCATTTTACGCTCATTTATTGGATGACCTTTGTTTTCAATGTTGAGTTTATAAGGTTTATTCTAAATTTTATGGGTATCAAGAATGCAATGTGAAAATATAAATGCATTTTAGGTAAGTTTATTTAGAAGCAAATTTAGTGGAAAATTCATAATTTCAAACTTTAAAATTATGAAATAACATGGATGTGTAGCTCATTAAATTAGCTTTACATGGTATTCGATGGTGTGTCAATACAATCCAAATTGAAGTAGTTATGGTCGTTCATGTCCGGTAGATTTTATGAAGATTAACTAAAGGAATAAATGGTTCTCTCAGATCCAAATCAATTGGGAACCCACCTGATTTGATCATGTACCACATTCCAAGAACACTGGTTCTCTCCGAGACCCGAATCAATACGATATCCATGCAGATCGATCAGGTCTTATTGGGAGGCGATTCATTATTCTTTCCTAATTTTATTTTATTTTTATTCACTTACTATAAATAGAAATTAGTTTTGTTTTAAGAAATATAATTTTACAATTTGTAACCTAATTTTCCTCCTCAAGCACTTAATCTCTTTTCTCTCAAAGGGTTACACCTGTTTTCACTTTCTCTCTCTTCAACCAAAATTGTTAAGGTATTTTTTTGCGTAGACTAGTTGATTATATTGTGTTGAATACTTGGTATGCATTTACATAAGTTGTTATTGTTTAAAGCTTTGTGTTAATGTATTTTTATTCTCTATCTTTCTTTAATTTATCATTTTATATATAAGAGTATCTAGTCTTATTGATTTAGGAGCGTAAACCCACCATTGATGCTTACATTGTTAGATTGATGGTTGAATCACTTTTACTAGGTTTTATGGATTGAATTTGGAGTATCATTGTATATTAACTTCCATTACATGTATTATTTTAGTCTTTATAATAAATTCCACCCATTTTCTTAAATATTTCATTGAAATATTCATTTTCATTGTGAGCTTGACACTTTAGATATTTGTTAATTAGTGCTAAGAACTTGACTCGCTCGAGTGTAAGCTAATCGCACAAGTATAATACCACATATATTGAACTATAGTTGTTAATATTTATTTATAAAAGTGTTAATTCATAAAGATAAACAAAGAAAATATTATTTATGTTTAAGAGATTGAGTTAAAGAACATGACTTAAATTAGATTATGAAGAAACAATTAACTAATGATAATTGAAGTTATGTGAGTTTTAACTAAATATTTAAATTAAAAAGAGTGAAAGATGTTAGAGATCACTCCCTTGTCATGGATTGATACAAAAAATAGGTTTGTAGGTTCAACTCGCAATTAAATGAGAATAACATATTGAGACTAGTTACCAAACATATAAGGTGTTAACCACACAATAAAAGAGGAAAATTTCAGTTAACTATTTCAAATAGTGGGTTGAATTTTTAGTATAGCCTAAAATATTAATCGTAAATGATAAGATAAGTTAATTCACTATGGTACTTTGAATTCAATCTATACAACCCAATAAAAGTAATTCTACCCATCAACCTTGACGGGTGTTGAAATCGTTTGAGAACTCAGACCCAATAGGTGTGATATGCCCCAAGTGTGACCTCGGCTCGGAGACACCAACCTCGGTCGAGATCATGGCCGACACTGGACAAGCCTTGGACATGCGGCATTAGCACTCGGCCATAGCAAGGTCGGCCTAGGCCGACACTACCACCAGCTTCTCCAAGGGACACTGCACGTATCATAAGGGTCAGCAGCACTCCAGTACACCTGGGAAGGGCAACCTCGGCCAGACATAGGCCGAGCTCGCAAGAAGCCACCAGCAACCTCATTAAGACAATAGTCGATGCTCCAAACACACTAGCTCAACCTCGGCTCAACCTCAGGCCGACCTTGTCCATGGACTCGGCCAGGATTAAGCCGAGATCTACATGGTCACTACGGACTGAACGAGCACCTGGACTTACCAACCTCAGCCTCTCCCAGGCCGAGGTCATACACCAGGTGCGATAGCCGAGCATCTGCTGACATTTGGATAAGGGCACGTGAACACAAATCAGTTATAACAAGATTATTCCTCACACGTGGGGAGAATATTACATCATCATTCTCTACATGTGACAGTGACGGATGGCTTTCCCATATTGGTGAGGCATTCTCACACATGCACATTACATGCATGGGGGGTACATTACACCCCCCAGGTACTATATATAGAGGACATCCTCTACCTTGTAAAGGATTGAAGATATACAACCCTAGCTGAAACTCTGTCTAGATACACAGTAGAGAGAGAGAGAGCTTGAGAGATTGTATCCATGGCCATCAGTGCCTTATTACAGTGAGGTTATTCACACACACACGGTGGACGTAGGCCAATTTAGGCTGAACCACTTATATCTCGGTGCTCTCTCTTCTTCTCCTCATCTCATTCTCCTACCTATTACGTAACTATGCTGCCACTGTTATTCTTAGGTTGAGCTTGAACACACCTTACCTGGTGGATCTAATCCTAGCATCATCATTTTGGTGCCGTCTGTGGGAAAGAAAAAAGAAGCTATCTCTTCCTCTTCTTCAGCTTAACCTTACCGGAGACTCTGGCGGTGAACCAGGCACCGCCCCTTGCGTGGAGCTGCTTCACCATTGAAAGAGGTCCTTTGAGGTACTAAGCTCATCTGCTACTCAAGCTCTATAGTGTTAACATATGGCACCAGAATTACCACCGCCTCTTCCGCCACCTGGGGATGGAGGGCCTAGTTCCAGTCAGGCATCGCCCCAGTCCGAAATGACGGAGGTAGTTGTAACGTTGAGATCTTTAGCTGCAACACAACAAGCTATGCAGGAGCAATTTGTATAGCTCAGCCAAACTATGATGAGGCCACCTGGAGTCTCACCGGATATGATCACTCCGACGGCTATTCAGCCTCATCCTGACGCCAGGGGACCACCCCAGGCACCAATAAAGGACCAGCCTGCACCTCAGTGGAGAAGGGACGTTGCTGACCCTAGGCGCTTGCGCCTGGGGAGGCAGGGAAACCCTTGCCTAGAGTACAGGTATGACGATTTAGAGGCGGAAGAAGCCCTGGAAGACTGCTGGGATCCGTATGAGGTGTCAAATAACACTGTACGACCTCTTCGACAAAGTCAAGGTTGTGTCGACCGAAGAGGTGAAGAGGCCCAATAAAGAGGGTCAGCCTTTGATAGGTTGAGCAGAGGGTCGGCCTTTGAGAGATTGGGCCCGATGAATGACCTAAGACAGAGATTATCGAGATCAAGGAGCGCAGCAGGCTCTCAGAGAGGGAACATGCAGGGTCGGCCATATCAAGGCCGACACTGTGAAAGAAGAGGCAGGGAACAGGAAGAGGTCAACAGCCGACGTGTTGCGGCAGGGGAACCCTCGGTCCATCCCATGGAGGTGGAAGGGACCGTGGAATGACTCTATCTAGCTCCTTGAGGAGAAGATAGGAGACCTCATTAAAAGCAGGGACCCATTACAAAGGGGTTACTCAGAGGGCTCCCCATTTATGGCTAGGATAGTGGGCTTCCCAACCCCAGCTAAGTTCAAGCCTCCTACAGTGTCTCCCAAGTATGATGGCAGCACTGACCCTGTACATCATATCGAGATGTACCACTCGGCAGCAGACATCTACTCGATACCCGATGAGATGAAGTGTAGGGCCTTCTCTGGGACCTTAACAGGGGCAGGGCACAGTTGGTTCACCTCCCTTCCGAAGAACTCAATTGAGAACTTCAAAGGCTTGGCTGAACGATTCATCCACAACTTCTGCTTTGGGGTGAGGCCTCAAAAGAAGACTACCCACCTGATGTATGTCAAGCAGGCCAAGGATGAGAGCCTAAGAGACTACATAGTGAGATTTAACAAAGAGAAGTTGGAGGTCGAAGATTATGAAGAGAACATAGCCATGACCGCCCTTATAGGAGGTCTTCAGAAGGGGAAGCTATTGTGGAAACTTGCGGAAGACCCCCTAGGTCTATGGCGGAGCTCCTGGAAACCGCAGAGAAAGTAATGAATACGGAAGAGGCAATGGCCGCCAAGTATGAGGATGAGAACCGCGGTGGCAGTGGAAAGTCCCAAAGTAAGAAAGATGGGAAGAAGAGGTCGGGTGATGACAAGTTCGCTCACTATACTCCTCTGACTGTAAGCTGCGAGCACATCCTCAACGAGATTAAGAATGACAGGACTCTGAGATGGCCAGAGAAACTGAAAGCCCCACCACATAAGAGGAACAAAAACCTATGGTGCGAGTTCCACCAGGATCATGGCCATGTCACGGACAGATGCTTCGCCCTGAAGGATGAGATTGAAAAGATGCTAAAATTTGGAAAGTTGAGGAAGTATGTGGACGGTAAAGCTCGTAAGGGTGGAAGATATGACCCTAAGAAAAGTAGAAATGACAGATGTCGTGACAATGTCCCGGCCAGAAGAGACGATGATTCATAAGGTGATGATGAAGATGATCCGGATCTTCCGTCGAAAGATGATAACACCCCGGTGAAGAGGGTCGGTACGATCTCATTTGGTGTTGACACCATATGTGGAGGATTTGCAAGAGGTGACTCTGAAGTAGCTGATAGGAAGTCTCACGTAGCAGAGGCCAGGTCAGTGGCCAAGCTTGAAGTTGTGAATCTAACGTCTTTCGATACAGTGCAGAAGAGGAAGAAATTAGACATGGACACCCTCGTATTTGGGTTCTCCAGACTCGACTTCAAGGGTATCTTAGCCCCCCATGATGACCCTCTGGTCATAACAACAAGGGTGCATGGGTGCGAGGTGCAGAGGATCCTCATAGATGGGGGGAGCTCGGCGGACGTGATGTTATGGCCTTGCTTCAAGAGCCTAGGTCTTAGTAGAGCAAGGCTGGTACCCTATCATCACCCATTGATAGGATTCAGTGGCGAAAAGGTCCACACCTTGGGCATGTATGAGATGGACGTACGGATGGGTGATGAGTGGCCTAAGAGGCTGACCAAGAAGATAAATTTTTTCGTCATGGACGAGAACGTATTTTCGACCTATAACCTCATCATAGAAAGGGTGGCCCTTAAAGAGTTTGAAGTTGTGCCGTCGACGGTCCATCAGATGCTAAAATTCCCGACTCCTTATGGGGTAGGGGAAGTGCAAGGTGACCAGACCACAGCGCGAGAATGTTACTTCAACTCAGTCGAAGAGAGAGAAGCCCATAAGAGGGCAACCACCACTTATAGCATCGATACGCTTGACCCAAGAGATGAGATAAAGTTGAAGAAGGGAGAGGCCGCGGAAGAGGTAGAATCCATCATCCTCAATGAGGACGAGCCGAAAAAAATCGTCCAGATCGGTAAATCCCTAAAGGCAAAAATCAAGGAAGAGCTGATAAACTTTCTCAGGAGGAGACAGAGTGTCTTCGCATGGAGTCACGCAGACATGCACGGCATCTGAAGTTATGAGTCACAGGCTCAACGTGACCAAAGATGACAGACTAATCAAACAGAGACGAAGAGTCTATTCCAGGAAGAAGTACGACGTCATCCGAGAAGAGGTCAAAAAGTTAGAAGAGGCTGAGTTTATAAGAGAAGTCACATATTCAGAATGGTTGTCAAATGCAGTCATCGTGCCCAAGGCCAATGGGAAGTGGAGAATGTGTGTTGATTTCACTGACCTGAACAGATCTTGTATAAAAGACAGCTATCTCTTACCTCGGATAGATCAGATGGTGGATGCTACGGCGGGACATGAGGTCATGAGCTTCATGGACGCGTATTCAGGCTACAACCAGATCTTCATGGATGCGAAAGACTCAAAAAAGACGGACTTCATTACCAACAAAGGGATGTACTGCTACAAAGTAATGCCCTTCGGCCTGAAAAATGCAGGGGCGACATACCAACGTCTTGTTAATAAGATGTTCGAAGAGCAAATAGGTAAGACTATGGAGGTGTATGTAGATGATATGCTAACGAAGAGCTTGAAGGCCAACACTCATGTAATGGATCTCGAGAAGACCTTCGACATTATGGACTCATACAGAATGAAACTCAACCCCGCGAAGTGTGTCTTCAGAGTATGAGCTGGGAATCTCCTAGGATTTATCGTTAACTAGAGAGGGATTGAAGCGAACCCCGAAGAAATCAAGGCTTTACTTGACATGAAGACACCGAGGAGTATCAAAGATGTTCAAAGACTTACGGGGAGAGTGGATGCCCTTAACAGGTTTGTTTCTAGGGCAACAGACAAGTGTTGTCCATTCTTTAAGGTGCTGAGAAAGGCCTTGCAATGGGACAAAGAGTGAGAAAAAGCCTTCAACCAGCTCAAGTCTTATTTAGGGTCTCCCTTCTTGCCGTCTCGGCCTGTAGCAGAGGAGAAACTGTACGTGTATCTGGCAGTCTCCGAATCAGCCATCAGTGCAGCCATAATACAAGAAGACGCTGGAATCCAAAGGCCTATATATTTTAACATTAAGGCCCTTTAAGGGGCCGAACAGAATTACCCTCGCATGGAAAAGCTAGCTTACGCCTTGATACATGCCTCGAGAAAGATGAAGCCTTACTTCCAGGCCCACTCCATGGTTGTCCTCACTGACTCCCCACTAAGACAGGTCCTACATAAACCTGAGAAGTCCAGACGATTGATAAGATGGGCCATTGAATTGGGGGAGTACGATCTTACCTGCCAACCTAGGACGGTCATCAAGGGGCAAGCCCTCGCAGACTTTGTCACTGAGTTTACCTGGGAAGAGGCCGAGGCAGAGAATGGCCTAGAGGATGTTGAAAATCGCGGTGTCTTCCAAAATTCGGAAGAGACGACACCAAACATCCTCCGAGATCAGGAAGAGATCGCATCCAACGGGATAAGGAACCAAGTTGTAGAAAATGAGGAAGATCGTTATCTCTTCAAAAAAGGAGTCATGACAGAGGGGTATTCTCATCAGGTACAGATATTTGGAGCCTCTTCGTTGATGGCTCTTCCTGTGACAATGGAAGTGGTGCGGGGTTGATACTCTTAGCTCCAGATGGTGCCAATATTGAATACGCTTTGAGATTCAACTTCCAAGCTTCTAACAATGAGTACGAGTATGAGGACATGATAGCAGGTCTCTCATTGTCAAAGACTCTTCACGTAAAGCGACTCCTACTCCACAGCGACTCGCGGTTAGTTGTCAATCAAGTATTGGGAATCTATGAGGCCAGAGATGAAAGGATGGCCAAATACCTGAAAAGGGTGAAAACAATGTTAGAACATTTTAAAGAGGCAAGACTGAAGAGAGTGCCTCGACAAAGTAACAGACACGCAGATGCATTGGCAAGGTTGGCCTCGGCAACGAAGACAGATGTTAGAAGGACCATTCCGATCGAGGTCTTGGGGAAGGCAACCATTGAGCAAGAAGAGGTATATAACCCTTGCACAATTTAAACTTAGGAGACTCATGGATGGACACCCTCTTCAAATATATCAGAGAGGGAGAGCTACCTGAATCCAAGCTAGAAAGGCAGAAATTGAGATATAAGGCTGCCAAATTCTCGGTAGTAGGAGACATCCTGTACAAGAAAGGATTCTTGCTACCTCTCCTCAGATGTGTGCACCCCACAGAAGTTCCACGGGTCTTACAGGAGGTCCATGAGGGTTCTTGATCTAGCCACATAGGGGGAAGACCCTTGGCCAAAAGAATCATCACCCAGGGGTACTGATGGCCAACCCTGTCCAAGGACGCTGCAGCCTACGTGAGGAAATGTGATAAATGCCAGAGGTTCTCCGCCATCCCTCATTAGCCTCATCATCCTATGATGTCAATCACTTCTCCATGGCCATTTGCAGTATGGGGGATTGACTTAGTAGGGCGCCTTCCAAGAGCTGCCAACAATTATAGATTCTTGATAGTTGCCATCGACTATTTTTCAAAGTGGGTGGAGGCAGAGCCGATGATAACGATCGCAGAGCAGAAAACCTTCCAATTTATTTGGAGGAATATCATATGCAGATATGGCCTTCCAAACACTCTCATCTCGAACAATGGGACCCAGTTCAAGAACTCCTCTTTAAAAAAGTATTGCCTAAGAGTAGTAATAAAGCAATTCTTCTCATCTCATGGCCGACCTCAGGCAAATGGTCAGACCGAGGTCACAAACAAAATAATTTTCGATGGAATCAAGAAGAGGTTAGAATATGCTAAGGGAAGATGGACTGAAGAGGTCTACGCTGTGTTATGGGCTTACAGAACCACGGCAAGGACACCTACAGGAGAAACCCCGTTCATGTTGGCACATGGCTCAAAGGTCGTTATACCAACAGAAGTAGGGCTCCCAACTCATAGGATTCAGACCTATGACCCTGATAATAATGGGGAAGAGAGGAGGCTAGACCTAGATCTTATCGAAAAAATAAGAGAGGACGCAGAGGTCAGACAAGCAGCTTACCAACAGAGGGCAGAAAAATTCTACAACCAGAGGGTGAAGTCAAGACCCATTGCAGTGGGAGACCTAGTGCTAAAGAAGACCTTATATAAAGCAAACAAACTCCACCCAAACTGGCACGGTCCCTACAAAGTGACAGAAGAGGTTGTGCCTGGCACTTACAGGCTAGAAAATCTAGAAGAAGAACCTTTCGCTAATCCATGGAATGCTGATCACCTAAAGAAGTATTACATATGATGTTGCATAAAGTTGTATAAATGTACCATCTTATCATGAAGAGGTTATTAATAAAATATCAGTTCCCATGGTGGTCCTTACTTCATTTTGCACTTATGTCAGAAATTAATGGGTCTAACATCTTAGGTGATGACCTCAGACCTTCATAACACCATTCAGTGGTGACGAGGTCTGAGCTCAGACACCATAATGGGATGACCTCAAACCCTTAACATCATTAATTTGGTGAGATTAATTAATGGGGCTAACATCTTAGGTGATGACCTCAGACCTTCATAACACCATTCAATGGTGACGAGGTCTGAGATCAGACACCATAATGTGATGACCTCAGACCCTTAACATCATTAATTTAGTGAGATTTATTAATGGGGCTAACATCTTAGGTGATGACCTCAGACCTTCATAACACCATTCAGTGGTGACGAGGTCTGAGCTCAGACACCATAATGGGATGACCTCAGACCCTTAAGATCATTAATTTGGTGAGATTAATTAATGGGGCCAACATCTTAGGTGATGACCTCAGACCTTCATAACACCATTCAATGGTGACGAGGTTTGAGATCAGACACCATAATGGGATGACCTCAGACCTTCATAACACTATTCAGTGGTGACGAGGTTTGAGCTCAGACACCATAATGGGATGACCTCAGACCCTTAACATCATTAATTTGGTGAGATTAATTAATGGGTCCAACATCTTAGGTGATGACCTCAGACCTTCATAACACCATTCAATGGTGACGAGGTATGAGATCAGACACCATAATGGGATGACCTCAGACCCTTAACATCATTAATTTAGTGAGATTCATTAATGGGGCTAACATCTTAGGTGATGACCTCAGACCTTCATAACACCATTCAGTGGTGACGAGGTCTGAGCTCAGACACCATAATGGGATGACCTCAGACCCTTAACATCATCAATTTGGTGAGATTAATTAATGGGGACAACATCTTAGGTGATGACCTCAGACCTTCATAACATCATTCAATGGTGACGAGGTCTGAGATCAGACACCATAATGGGATGACCTCAGACCCTTAACATCATTAATTTGGTGAGATTCATTAATGGGGCTAACATCTTAGGTGATGACCTCTGACCTTCATAACACCATTCAGTGGTGACGAGGTCTGAGCTCAGACACTATAATGGGATGACCTCAGACCCTTAACATCATTAATTTGGTGAAATTTATTAATGGGGCTAACATCTTAGGTGATGACCTCAGACCTTCATAACACCATTCAGTGGTGACGAGGTCTGAGCTCAGACACCATAATGTGATGACCTCAGACCCTTAACATCATTAATTTGGTGAGATTAATTAATGGGGCCAACATCTTAGGTGATGACCTCAGACCTTCATAACACCATTCAATGGTGACGAGGTCTGAGATCAGACACCATAATGGGATGACCTCAGACCCTTAACATCATTAATTTGGTGAGATTAATTAATGGGGATAACATCTTAGGTGATGACCTTAGACCTTCATAACACCATTCAGTGGCGACGAGGTCTGAGCTCAGACACCATAATGGGATGACCTCAGATCCTTAACATCATTAATTTGGTGAGATTCATTAATGGGGTTAACATCTTAGGTGATGACCTCAGACCTTCATAACACCATTCAGTGGTGACGAGGTCTAAGCTCAGAAACCATAATGGGATGACCTCAGACCCTTAACATCATTAATTTGGTGAGATTCATTAATGGGGACAACATCTTAGGTAATGACCTCAGACCTTCATAACACCATTCAATGGTGACGAGGTCTGAGCTCAGACACCACAATGGGATGACCTCATACCCTTAGCATCATTAATTTAGTGAGATTATGAGGACATCTCAGGTGATGACCTCAGACCTTCATAACACCATTCAATGGTGAGGAGGTCTGAGCTCAGACATCACAATGGGATGACCTCAGACCCTTAACATCATTAATTTGGTGAGATTATGAGGACATCTTAGGTGGCGACCTCAGACCTTCATAACACCATTCAATGGTGACGAGGTCTGAGCTCAGACTACTAATTTGGTTTAGGCAAACACCATTGCATAAGATTTAGAGCAAAAACATCATGACATACATACAACAAAAGAAGATGGTCCTCTTCAGAGAATAACACATTCAGAGAATAACACATTCAGAGATTATAAATATTCAGAGATTACAAAGAATGGAAAAGTAAGAGCCATGTTCATTCATAAATTATAGATGTGCATGGATTACAATGTCAAGGGTTACAAAATGTTCATAAATTCTCTAAGGGTTCGAGGGGGGAATGTTGGTATCTTCGTCTTGGTTAGGCTGGACAACGTTGGTCACCTCGGCAACGTCTGCCCCTCCAACCTCAGTGCTGTCCATCGTTGCAGTCTCGGCAGGCGCGGCAGCCTCCTCCTCAACCTCCTGAAGGGCCTGGGAAAATTGAGGATCAGCAAACTCAAGGCCTATGAAGTCAGAGGATTTCAAAGTACCAGCCTCCCTCTCCTTGACATCCGCCCACTTGATAGTGGCTTTGAGGTATTCAAAGCCGAAGCTCATAAACTCATCAGAGCTTTTGTATTCGACTATTATCCCCTCTGAGGCATCATCTAGGGTTACCTTCACGGTCGAGCTAACCTTCTGCTGCAGAACATCGTCCTTGGCCTTCAGAGCCGCACCATGGTCCTTGTTAAGCCGAGAGACCTCATTCTTCAACCCCTTCACCTTCTTCTCAGACTCACCCAGCTCAGACTTCAGCCGGTTGATTTCTGGGTTCAAAGAACTCTGGACCTTCTCAGCCTGGGCAACTTCCTCAGAGTCCAATTAGAGAGGTGGTACATCGCTGCCAGGCCCTGCATATTTTGTGATCAGGAATGAGTTGAAGACAAATCAGAGGTTACACTTAGGAATTGGAAAGAAAAGTGAGGTCATACTTGAATAGATCTGTGAATGCCGAACTCAACCAACAAAGGAGTATCAAGTGACCTGAAGAAGCGCTTGTCGGCCTCGGTCATTGTAGAGCCGAAGGCATCTAGGTCCTGAAGACTATGGCCAACTATGCTGTCAGTAATCTTCAACTGCTCTAGACGAACCGACAGGGCGTCTGCTGAAGATATGGGAATGGCAGTATCAGCATTCTTTTTCTTCGGCCTCTGATCTTCAGGGGCATGATCAGCTGGAGCCCTCTTCTTTGTGGCTTGGGGCTTCGAGGCAGAGGGAGCTGGGGAAGGAGCATTAAGTCCAGCTTTCTTCGCAAGTCTCGTCAAGCTGGGTGCAGCCATTTCCCAGAGTTCGTCTGAGATATCCTTCGGACGCTCTGTGAAAATCAATAAATCTGAGTTAGAAGATCAGACATAAATAAACTCAGAGTTTCAACGTCAAATAGAAAGAGCTTACCAAGCTCAGAAAGAGGAATTCCACCCAGACCTGTCTCAGAGAGGTAATGGGGGGTCATCAAGTGTTCGAACCTGACGAACAGACCATGTACCCCCTGATCTTGAAGGGATTTCACCTTCTGAAGGTTTGATGGGCTCAGGCCAGGGTTAGCCCTCGCAGACATTATGACCTTACCCCGCCTAAGGGGCATCCTCGGCTCCAGAATGGACGAGGGAGCACATGGGCCAAATTCCCATGGTCCAGAAGCAAAAAAGTAACGTGGCTTCCAGTTGTGGTTGGAAGTCTGAGTTATTTGAAGCATCTTTTTTTTCAGGCTTTCGAGATACAAAATGATAGTAGCTCGGATGATTTTTGGCTGATGAAGGGACATAGCAACCTACAAAGACCTGAACTGGGAGGTCTGAGTGGTGGACAACCTTTCATAAGACTACGGCCCCTATTATGACCCTTCGGGCATTAGGGGATAGTTGAGAGGGGTCCAAATTGATATAATCAAGGATAGATTTGATAATGGGGTGGATGGGCAGACGAAACCCCAACTTGAACATCTGCTCGTACAAGCAGATTTCGCCGTCTTGACCGTGAAAATTCCTCTCTTCCCTCAGAGGTCTTCTTAGCTTTATGGAGGGACTAATGGAATACAGATATCTGAAGCAGAGGAGGTCTACCTCAGTTACAGTACTCTCGATCTTGGCCGCCTCAGAGACATCGACATCACTTTCAACGTCATCATCATCTAGCTCAACGTCGGTCGGAGAAGATGTTGATGGGTTACCCGGGAACCTCTGAGCAAACTCGACACCAGTGAAGGCTGACAGAGGAATGGCATCAAGTGGTGGTGTAATGGCCACACTTGGCTCGACGATCTCAACCTCTGAGGAGGAGGCTGAGGAGCTTGAGTTGTTATGAGATGAGTCCCGGCTGGAGACCTCGGCCTGATCAGGGGCCTGATCATCCCGAATTGAGAAGTCCATGGCCTCTTGGAAGGAATCCACAGACATGGGGTCTGAGGTGGAAGACTCAGACTCAGACATTGGTATAGGATCGATAGGAACCTCTGCCTGGTTGAAAGACTCCAAGGGATCAAGACAGATCACCTTCAGGGGTGGTGGGAAGATGGGTCTAATAGGGAATTCTTGTGACCTACGAGCCTCCTCCTGTGCTCTTTCTATTTGTCTGATTTTTTCTAAAGTCTTCTCCCTAAGGGAGGGGAACTCCTCAAGAAGTTGGTATAGGGGTCTGAGCATCAGAGACAGACACTACACTTGGAGAAACTGTCTTAAACTACAAACAAGATTGGATGATAAAATAAAGGAGTCTAAAGATCAAATTACCCAAACCAAACAAGAATAATTCGCCTACAACTATGGTGAACTCACCGCAAAACCCAGAAACTCACCGAAAAACTCAAATAGAAAGGAAAAAGCAGAGAAAATGGAGGCAAATGAGGGGAAGAAGATACCTGAAGATGAAACGACAAGGAAAAATGAAGAAAACCCAAGAGAGCACCACCAAAGACCTCTGCAGAGAAGTCGCGAAGAAGAATGCCTTTAGAGAGAGAAAATGGCTGGAGTGCAATTGCGCAGAAGAAAGAATTGAGGATGGAGGGAAAAGGAAAGGTTTAAAACCCTTAAATATGCAGGCGCGGCTCCCAAGGCCCATCATTGCCTTGGGAGCACCAAAGGCGGATGACAACACACGCTTGCCAAGCAAGACATACTTCAACACTGGACAAGTGTCAAGCAAATACTGGTTCATATTGGAAAGGTCTCAGAGATGTGAAAATCCCACAGTCACCTGCTTTCGCATGTCACTAAGGGCTGGGTGGTGATTGATATGCCCCAAGTGTGACCTCGGCTCGGAGACACCAACCTCGGCCGAGATCATGGCCGACACTGGACAAGCCTTGGACATGCGGCATCAGCACTCGGCCATAGCAAGGTCGGCCCAGGCCGACACTACCACCAGCCTCTCCAAGGGACACTGCACGTATCATAAGGGTCAGCAGCACTCCAGTACACCTGGGAAGGGCAACCTCGGCCAGACATAAGTCGAGCTCGCAAGAAGCCACCAGCAACCTCATTAAGACATTAGTCGATGCTCCAAACACACCAGCTCAACCTCGGCTCAACCTCAGGCTGACCTTATCCATTGACTCGGCCAGGATTAAGCTGAGACCTACATGGTCACTTCAGACTGAATGAGCACCTGAACTTACCAACCTCGGCCTCTCCCAGGCTGAGGTCATACACCAGGTGCGATAGCCGAGAATCTGTTGACATTTGGATAAGGGCACATGGACACAAATCAGCTATAACAATATTATTCCTCACACGTGGGGAGAATATTGCATCATCACTCTCTACATGTGACAGTGACAGATGGCTTTCCCATATTGGTGAGGCATTCTCACACATGCACATTACATGCATGGAGGGTACATTACACCCCCCCCCCCCCAGGTACTATATATAGAGGACATCCTCTACCTTGTAAAGGATTGAAGATATACAACCCTAGCTGAAACTCTGTCTAGATACAGAGTAGAGATAGAGAGAGAGTTTGAGAGATTGTATCCATGGCCATCAGTGCCTTATTACAGTGAGGTTATTCACACACACACGGTGGACGTAGGCCAATTTAGGCTGAACCACTTATATCTCGGTGCTCTCTCTTCTTCTCCTCATCTCATTCTCCTACCTATTATGTAACTATGTTGCCATTGTTGTTCTTAGGTTGAGCTTGAAAACACCTTACCTGGTGGTGCTAATCCTAGCATCATCAAGGTGCTCCCGACAAGTTCTCAGACAGTTTACTAGGGAGAAATGTCAATGTAATAGACAAGAGTATAAAGTGGTTTGAACTTTAGTTTATGGTCATATGTCCACTATGAAAGGTGTTCCTCTGTATATTAGATTATTAATGAGAGTTTATAATCTATAGACATCTTAGGCTTTATGCAAAAGAATCTAAGGTATCTACAATCTTTATCAATGGTCAAGACACCCTCATGAAGAAAGTGATGGACTTTTCTAAGGATTACATGTCTTAGTTTAGGACTCAAAAAAGTATATAATGTATAAGGAGATAACAATTACCTAAACTCCTACTATTGTCTACCAACAGTGGATTGATAGAGTATATAACAATCGTTTATGATTTTATTAGCTAATTTTATGGTGTGTTTATCACTTAATTACTTTTTTAGCTTGTCTGGGCCTTATTCAACCTGTCTTTAACCCTTCACAAGCCTCCTATATATATGCATTCCCTTAGAGAGGAATGAGTGGACTGCAACAATATGCCTAGGGCTTCCCTGAGGTCTGATGCTATAGTAGCATGATAGAATGTTGGAAAAAGGCTTGCTTATGGTGTAAGGTCATTGATAGGGGGACTTAATGTGGATGGGAATCATCAATGCTTATGGGAATGCGTGGTGGCAGTAAATAGAACAATGATTGTAATTTTTACGTACCCGATAGAGAACTAAAGGAGCTTAACCAGACGTATGGTGATATTACCATGAAAGGGGTACCATTAGACCTATGGAGGTTAGTTATCATCATGATAATGTTCTTGTGTAGTTTAGAGACTTGGAACCATTGATTCTAAGACTTTGAGTTAGGTTTTTGACATATAGTAGAACAACTGAGAATCTTGTGATGATGATGAGGATTTCACAGCCTTTGATTCATTTTTAATTCCTTACACATGGTAGATATATGCTTGGGGGTTAGAATTGGTCCGACAGAGGTCTTTGTTAGACGTTAGGACCTTTTCCCATATAAAGGTGAAGGTGAAGGGGTTATGGACCTTTGGAATTCTAAAAAACATGAGTATGGTATCATCAGCAGCCTCTTGTTTCTCTTTGCAATAATTACAAGAAGCAACACTTAGACGTTTAAATGAGCAAGGGTGTTAGCATAACTAACCACCAAGATTATTGTCATTATGAGATTACCTTAAGAAGAAGCTTACATTAAGTGTTGAAGACGACGAATAGTGGTGCATCAGGCTTTGAATAGATATAAATAAGCCTCTTGGGCTATTTGGAGATCTTCACTACTTCTATAAGGAGTCATTTATTATATATTTTGAGCTTTTGCTTTGCAACTAGAAATTTCCTTTACCCTTTCTTGTTAAAGTGTTTGCTAAAAATATTTTTCCTTCCAAGGTTTGAACCCCACTCCTCAATTTGTTGTGGGACCTCACATCTCTTTGCCTTTTCCTACTAAACAAGGGGTTAGAACCTCATCCCAACCTCAAATTTGGTTAATCCCTATTAGTACCCAAGTGGTCAACTATGTAGGGTCGAATGATCTTAATTTTTTTGGGAGATCCTAGGTAGCTTCATGGATCACTGAGCAAGACTTAGTGAAGATCCATAAGAAGTATCAAATCCTTGACAATATGATTATGAGGGCTGCAAAGCCTAAAAAGAGGACTTGTTCCTTAGTTTTAAAGTTTGTATGTGTTAATAAGTGTTTTTTTCTATTTGGATCTAGGTTCCCACTACATTGTCAGCTTGTGGCCAATGCTTAAAGACCCTTAGAGGAGTCCAAGAACATAGAAATGCCAAGTATAGGGGCTAAAGTAATTTGCTCCAAGGTATCCGATCTTCTTTGTGAGGGACAAGAATAATGCTCCCAAATAATGTAGTGAGAGGTTATTCTGTGTTAGAGGAGTTTGGGCCACCCCCGACCCGTTGGAGAAGATTACTTGCCCTACCTTCTAATGCATTCCTTCAGCTTTGGGTAAGACTTTATTTTATCTTGAATTATTTATTTAACCATGGGTAGAAATCGTTGTAACACCCCGCCTAATTAAATACCGGGTGATCAGTCCTTCATTAAATTAAAATCAAGGTGAACGATGTGGTTCATTCTTAGAATCACTTTCGACAACAATTTTTACATTTTAATCACCTTATAAATAATTAAGCCAAGTGTCAAAATATTTTAAAATAATATTTCATTTATTAAATTCCATAATGAAAACCTTTTAAATCATAAAAATTCATGACTAACGCGAGAGATAGATAAAATAATCCATTTAAATGAAATGCCAACTAGAAATCTCAACCCAAGTAAATATCCACAAATGTAATACAGATGACAGAAGAATAAATCCGAAATGAGTACTGAATACTGGAAACATAAATAAATACAAAATCTCGAATACGTCTAAATTGAAACAGGAAATGGGAGGCACATGCCCTATCTAAGAAGAGACTAGATCAGAAGCTGAATCAAGGGAGAAATCGTCTACTGCAAGGACCTGCAACTCCCACATAAGCTGCAGCACGTCCAATCCAAAGAGTCTATGCTTGACACCCCTGTGGCTGGGCACCTGTAATATGTATATATATATACAAGAGAAGAAATAAAATGACAAGAAACGGGTCAGAGCCCGAGTGTAAAAATAACTTTTAAAATGGTTTAGCAAGTATTTAAAATGCTTATTAGTTGATATGACATACATGTTAGTACGCAACACTCTCATGAGAATTCTCACCTCTCATCTAGTGTGTACGCCTATTGTACTACTAAAATATCATAAGTCTAACCCAAATGATCCTCCCATAAGCTCTAGTATGCGAGACCGTATGTAGGGCTGTAAATCGGGCTGGGGGAGCCGGGCTGGGGGTTGCTCAGGCTCGGCCCGAACTCACTTACCCATGCTCGAGCCCGAGCTCGGCCCGAATTATTTTTTCCCACCTAGGCCCAAAATCAACTCATAAATATTACGGGCTTCGGGCTCAATTTCGGGCAAGACCAATTTCAAATTTTTTTGTTAAAAAAGTTTGAATTAATTTTTTTTCTTGTATTTCCATCATGGACAAAATTACACATTAAAATCTAATTGAAATTTCATGAAATAAAATATATAATTATGAAATGTATTAAATTCAAACAAGGGAAATAAGAGTAAAAACCTACAAATGCCTATTAATTTTCATACATTTAGCAAAATTTAATCATTAACAAAGGCCTACTGTGACTTGAGCAATTATTAAAATCAAATACCCATAATGAGATTAACAATAAAATCACAATATTGAAAATCACATGTCATCTAATGTATTATAACAAATAATTTTTTTTAAAGTAGTAAATGAAATAAAAGAACGAAACATAATTAAACAATGTTAACATAAATATGTTATATTAAATATAAAATTTATTTATTCATTTATAAATATGAAGTTTGGGCTTCGGTCCCAATTCGGGCTTGGCATAGTTCGGCTCAAGCTCAGCCCAAAATTCATTCGGGCTTGAAATTTTGGCTCAGGCTCGGCTCGACTCGTCTCAAACTCAAATAAATCTCGGCCCGAAAATAGCGGTCTGAATGGGCGGGCCTCGGGCGCTCAATTTATAGGCCTAACCGTATTATTACAATTTATTTAAGTTAACATCTTCTTAAGAATTATTTAAGCCAATGATAAGTATCTAAGTACTGATGTGAAATCTCGTGCACATACTACAATTTAAAACAGCTATTCAATATTTATCTACTTACACGCACATTAGAAGAATTTCAGGTATAGGTATATATCTCACACCATATGTATATATACAATAAATCACCCCACATAAAATCTATGGTGCTAGCATACTTTGTTATCCAGTCCCTGTACCTCTCGTACAATAAGGGAAATACTAGTTCGGATCCACTCACAAACCGTATTAACATAAAGAGACATATTGGAGGCGAAGCATAGTTCCCAGTCCTAAAAGGTCAGCACATACCCCTCACGTCTCTTAAGACCATCTGACTATCATTCTCAGATAGCCTGTATCAAGGATACTATCTTCTAGGATACGAGTCAATATCCCCCACAAAGGTCTAATCGAGATAAGACCGTCTCAGCACGAAAACCTCCGTGATAGCAAGTAGTTCAGGTATGATTATGCACATATAATATATATATATACACATGCACATGGTTATATATATATACCTTCACATATATTAATGAGGTTTGCCCACGACCTATAATAAATATTGTAACCTTACGTGGCACATAACACTCAGGTCCTACGTATAATTAACCATTTCATTTTATTCTCAATTGCCACCCTTCTTATAACTTCTTCCCGTCTTTAGAATTATTTTCTTTAACTAGGTGTCAATTCAGTAGGTGTACCCTCACCATCATACTAGTCTAAGTTTTTTTCTCGAGTCTCCCGATAATACACTTAATGTTTGCATATTTTCTATTAATTTTATGCCCCCGTTATCCCACAGATATAACTCGTTATAAAATTCCATTTATCAAAAATTTATTTAGACCCTACTGGTCCTCCCTATGACCTATTATCATCCATAATTAATTTCCAAGGTTCCTACACATTTCACTCGAATTAATCCAAACGAGAAAAATTAATCAATTTCCAGGAGAGGTCGATCGATTGATGAAGAGGGGTCGATCGATCGATCGACATTCTTGAGTCGATCGATCGATTGAACAGTTATTGCCCAGATTCTTCAACTATAACCTACGGTTTCATCCATAAAACTCACCCAAAACACCATTAATAAATCCCAAACTCCCAACAAATTATAAGGAACGTTACATAAACATTAAGAGATTATTTTCTAACATAAATTCTTACATTAAATCATCAAGAGTCATCATCAAATGGGTTATTTTCATAAATTATCCTCTAACCCTAGTTTCTCAAGTTTTCTCAAAAACTCATGTGATTTCCAGATTTCTAATTCTTCTATCATCCAATTTTGATTTATATTCAACACATAGCATCTATTCATCCTAATATGATTCTTACTCCAAATTACGATAATGATGTCTCAAACAACAATATAATTTCATAGAACTTAAGATAATAAATTTCTAGACTAGCATGGATGTGATATCAACCAAAAATAGCAAGTTAGAATACTTGCCTACGAGATGAAAGTCTGATTCTCAGGTGATGATGGGTATGGTTGTGTCCCTCGTTTCCCGATCTACGCGATGGTGGTGAAATTCGACAAGGGTGGTGTGAGTTGGTGGTTCTCTTCCTTGGAAGGTTTCTCTCTTCTCTCTAACTTAGCCTCTCTGCAATTCTATCACTCCTAACCCTCGAGGACTCTAATTCCCATCAGATTTAACCCTCTAATTTTCGTCCATAATTAAGCTTAAAAATGGTTGATTACCAAAATGCCCTCCCGGGGTGCCGGTTAGGCCTAAAAATGTCCGGAGACCCAAACTAAACCCCCCGGGTATACTAATCTGACTATCTTGACCCTTCTGAACACCCTGGCGCACTCTAAATGACCATATGGGTGACTTATAATTTATTCACTTTTATTCTAATAATTTAGTCTCGACACGACACATGCTCATCCCAACTTAATTTCCATAATTGTCGTATTGTTCACTCGCGATAATTTTTAATAAAATCAATTCTTTACATTACTTTACTCATTAAGTAATATTCAGCAAATTCCCAATAATTTCTAACTCTCGTCATGCTAGTAAATATTTAAAATAAAATTCGGATTAATATTAAATTAATTTATCTCAATTAAATTTAATAAATTCCCAAATTTAAAAGCCATAAAAATACAGGGTATTATAGCCGTGTTAACACTTCTTCTCTTTTTTGGTAGCCTCTATTGACCCCGGGCAGGAAAAAGTTGATAGGATAAAGGAGGCTCTCAAATTAGCCTTTGTTCCCTTCGAGTTCTTGGTCATCCTTAATTGTCTCTATAAAAATGTTCTTGGGACTTAGCCTAAAACTAGAGTTCCTAGAGGGCTACATATGGCCCCAAAAGTGGTGGTTGGAGAGTCGACGAGAGCTGAGCTGTAAGGACACAAATTTCCAATTAAGTCCTTTGTAGTTTTGGCTCAATTCCGGACAAAAATGTTTGAGCCATAGGATAGAGTTCATATTGATCCATTCAAGCCTATGACGTGTTTGTTGAAGACGTAGCGGCCAAGAGTATAAATCTTCATCACATTGTTAAGTTTGTTTGTGCCTCGTTTCTACGTCATCAACATGGTTCCATTGCTCCTAAGGTATGAATGCATTATATATATATATATATATATATATATATAGGAGTTTCAACGTTTTTATAATGGGTGAACGTTAATTTAAAACTGCTGTTTAATTTCAGAAAGATTTCATTTAAAAATTTAAATAAAGTTTATAAAGTTTCTGGGCTAAAAATGAAAATTTAAAACTGTCTGGAAGTTCGTTCGATATGTTGTTCGAACGAGTTTTTTCATTCGAGCCAGATGTCGTTCGAACGAGTTTTTTCATTCGAGCCAGATGTCGTTCGAACGAGTTTGCCAACGAGTTCCCATAATTGGCCACTGGAACTTTGTTCGAAAAGTTGTTCGAACGAGATGGTTGTTCGAACGAGATTTTTAACGAGTTCACACTGGAACTTCGTTAGAAGCCTCATTCGAACGAGATCTCGTTCGAACGAAAATGTCGTTCGAATGAGATTTGGCGGGAACAGGTATTTGGCAGTTTTGAACAATTTTTCCCACTTTTTCCACTACTTTACCCCCACTAACTTTTGACAGATTATTATAGTGCAAGAATCAAAGTTTATAACTTAACTTTTTCATACACAACCATCTCCAAGAGAGAGTTTGAGAGAAAAATTGATTAAGGAAAAAGTTCATGTTTTAAAGTGTCTAAGTTTTCAAGAAAAATTGATTATACACTTTTGTTTTACACCCATATTGTTTATCCAAGCTTCCATAGATATATTTGTACTTGCTTGGAGTTTTGGCACCGGTTTTTCATCTCTACCGTTTGAAGAGAAGTTTTGGGTTTTCTTCTACATCCCATAAAGAAGAAGATGTTTGCATTGATTTACCCACTTGGAGAAAGGCTCCTAGTTCGGGTGACGGTGACCATATAAAGTCCGATTGGTGGATTCCTAGACCACGGTGGAGTTCCGTGGTTATTCGCTAAGAAGAGGTTGATACAAGAAGACGCGTCGGGGCTTGAGAGGGATCGAGTCGAGTGTTGTAAGTCATCTTGCTTATATTTGTAAATTTCGTACTTAGTGGATTTGAGACTAGGGTCGTCCGAGATTTTTTCCCGTTGTGGGTTTTTCCTCGTACATCGCGGCGTAGTGGATTAATTATTTATTTTATCTTTTGCAAAATCACCTAGAACGCATGCTTAGGTAAAAAGATAAAATTTGTTTAATTTAATCACTACTTGTTTAATTTGGTGTAAATTAATATTGGGTAATGTTTATGTTAATTTAATTCAAGTCATTTAATTTAATTGACAAAATTGGTTTGGCCTAACTTAATAAAATTGCAAAATATGACTTAGGCAAATTTTCTAGGACTTGGATTAATTAATATGGTTTAAGTGAAATCAACATAAGTGTTTGTTTTAATCATATTTCACTTTGTTTAATTTGAATTTTGAAGTAAATTAAAATTTGTTTTTATTGAACCATCACCTAACGCTTCCGCATATATTTAATATGGAAATTGATTTCAAAGTGTAATTACTTTTGAATTTTAAAATTGGGGTCCTTCGGGGCGCCTTCATGAGCCCTTCGTCATAGTCCATAAAAAGAAGAAGATCATGGTTGCTGAAGCTTCTAAGGTAACTGACGCTTTTAAGGGTGAAAATGACAAAGCCAGGAGAGGGGTCAAACTTCCCCTTACCCCATATGAAGTTTTACCTTATGTGGAGGGCGTGGTTGTCATGGACTTTGATTATTCACTAAGTAAGTTTGCTGACCTCTTTTTTATTTCTATCTTGATTTAGTAAATGAACGTGAATAGAGGAGGATAGTTAGGTGACAGGGTAAGCTGATCTCCATTTCCTCATATGTGAAAGGGAATAGGTCCAAGGTCGCAAAGCACATAAAATTAAACACTACCATGAACATCTTAATGTCTTCCATAAAAAGGGTGGTTGAGCCTCGGTCGAGGTCTGATCCAAGTGAAAGACCATCATTAGAGAGAACTATGAAAGTTATGTCCTTATTTCAGGCATCTACGGGGGCAGGCGAGCTCTTTAGGGCAACCTATAGCACACTTTCAATTCTAGCGGACTTAGAGCCTATGTTCTCCAAAAAGTTAGTGGAGGAGTCTGGCAATCCCAGTTGAAGGGGAAGGAAGTGGTTGGGGACCTTGTAAAATATAGTGAGGGGTACCTATTGAAGTAAGGGTGAAAGGTTGAGCCTTTTAGGGTCCCTAAACAATCTAGTGTCCTAGTTAAGGGAGAACAAGGAAGGTTGACATTCTTAAATAAATATAAGTACTCCCAGCCTATGTCATCAGAAGATAGGAACTTTTATGCCACTATTTTGTAGGATTTAACATTCATGACTAAGACCAACAGTTCTGAGATGGTGTCTATACTTAAGGGTAGGGACATCAGCCAATTCTAAAGAATTAGCTCACATCCTTAGCAAGCTAACTTCGTACTTCTTAATTTCTTTTTAGTAATTAATTATTCTTTTATATACATTTTCCTAGTGTTTATATGCCTATCATTTTACTGAGGCCCTCATAGATGATCCCATTAAGGATCAAAGGGCATAAAAGAAAGCCTTGGCTATGGAAGAGTAGTGGGACATGGATAAAATGGAGATGCATTAGGTAGTTTGTAACTAACATCTAGATCTGGTTGCTTTGGAGGATGAAAGGAAGAGACTTAGGGCTTAGATTAATTTTTAAAAGCGGACTTGTCTATTGAATGAGAATATTATCTGGGCCAGTGCTGGATTTCTTTCTACTGCTCAGAACTCCCTAGTTGAGGCTAAAAGGGCCAATGTTGAGGGATTGATAAAGCTTAGGGAGGTTGTGGAGGCTCTCCAAGATCGAGTATTCAAGATTCCAAGTGAAAATGACAAACTTCTCAATTCTATGAAGGATATTAAAACGGAAGGTCCTTAATCTCAACATCGGAAAACAACACTTGATGATTAAAGGTCTAAAGCTGCAGGAAGAGTTGTATGAGCTTCAAGTAAAACATGTTGAGCTTCAAGGCAAGATTAACTATATGGTGAAGAATTAGTTTGATGTTTGTCAGAACTCTGAGGACTATCATAGGTTTCTCTTTCAAAATTATTCTTACGAATTTTAAGCTCGTAAGGCCAGGGTCCAACTCATTTTCCCTAAGTCTTTCGACTTTAATGATAGTGGATTTATTTTGAAGTCTTGTGCCTTCTATTTATTGCTACCTCTTCTGCCTTGCTTTTCCAATAAATAATTTTTTATGCTTGTTTTTATCTGAGGTATGTGCAGTAGGTGATATCCCTTTTAGCCCCCCAAAATTACTTGGTAAAATAAAATAAAAATTGACCAATAGCCTTTCTGAAGTAGATACAAGGGTCCGTAGACCTTTGCTACATAAGCTAATAAGGATGGAACTCTTTAGATCCAAGAACCGAGATTTCGCTATGGGTTATAAGACCTCGTAACCATTACTATCTAAGGATAAAAGCCTTAGGAGTTTAAACTTGCACTTTTTAAGACCGAGTATCTTAAATTTTTGAACGACTCTTAAACCCCTAAGAATTTTGATAATAGGAGTTAAAAAGGTAAATGTGATAAAGGTTTAAAGGTCTTTAGATTACAAGCCACTAAGGATAAGAGCCTTAGGGAATAAAATATGAAGTTTCACTAAGGGTTCCAAGACCTCAGAACTTAAATATGTAAGGATGATAGCCTTAGAATTTTAAAATATGAAGTTCCACAATGGGTTTTAGGACCTTTGAACTTAACTAACTAAGGATAAAAGCCTTGGAAGTTTAAAATATGAAGTTCCATGTTGGGCCTTAAGACATATGAACTTAACTAACTAAAGATGGAACCCTTAGAAGTTTAAAATATGAAGTTCCACAATGGATACTAAGACCTTTAAACTTAACCAATTAAGAATGAAACCCTTAGAAGTGTATAATATGAAGTTCCACAATGGGTCTTAAGACCTATGAACTGAACTAACTAAGGATGGAACCCTTAGAAGTTTAAAATATGGAGTTCCACAATGGTTCCTCAGACTTTTTAACTTAACTAACTAAGAATGGAAGCCTTCGAAGTTTAAAATATGAAGTTCCATAATAAGTCCTAAGACTTATGTACCTAACTAACTAAGGGTGAAAGCTTTAGAATTATAAAATATAAAGTTCCACGATGGTTCCTAAGATCTCTGAACTAAACTAACTAAGGATGAAATCCTTTGAATTTTGGGACTTCGCACCTCTATTTTAAAATTGGAAGTTTGATTACATAAACACTTAGTCCCCAAAAAATTTTGAGAGTGGAAGTTTTTCTAAGTCTTAGCTTTTTTAGCCATTGTTTTAAGGAATTTTTCACCTTTCAAAATATTTGCCTCCTTAAAAATCTATTAAAATGGGGACTAGAAAAGCTTCAAAAGATGGTTGCTAAGTTTTTGTGCCTTTATTTTTTGAAAACATATTTTGGGTGTTATAGGTCCTTTTAGGACCTTAGACCTTAGTTAACTCTGGAAAAATCAATTATGGAATCCTTGATAATTCCATTAGTCTTTTGGGGGGTTCCTAAGACCTTAGATTGATTATTTGAGCCAAGGATAAATGCCTTGCAACTCTTGTTGGGCCATTTAAGACTTTAGAGACCTTAAGAGCCAAGTACAAATGCCTTATAACCCATATCGTATTTTGTTTAAGGTGGCTTACATCTCGACCCTTTTATTTAGAACCAGGGATGGAAGCCTTGTAACTTGCATTGGTTCCTTAGACCTTAGGTTTGCCTTGGATCCAAGGATAAAAGCCTTACAACTCTCATTAGGTCCTGAAGCCTTAGATTTATCTTGTATCCAAGGATTGAAGCCTTGTAACTCACATAAAATAACATATTAGGATAATGTAGGTAATAAAAAGGGTTTTTTCATTTCACATCAATAGATGAGTACATCATTGGAAGTATTTCTTAAGATATCCTTTATTTGAAGGATGAAGAAGTTTGTATCCTTCCATATCCTTCAGATAATGGAAGCTTGTCTTGGCTATCTTGGTTCCTACATATGGGCCTTCCTATTTGAGGCCCGCGTTTCCTTCACTTGGATTTCTGGTGGTAATGGTGACCTCCCTTAGGACTAAGTCTCCCACTTTGAATTCTAAGTGGCTATTTTTTTTATTAAAGTAAGAGGTTGCTCTTTGCTTGTAAGTAACCATCCTGATTAGTGCAGCTCCATGCCTCTCTTTTAGTTCATTTAGGAACCTCTTAAGCCCGTCAACATTGGACTTTAACTCGAACGGAGATACCCTTTGTGTTGGTATCTCAATCTTGGTGATAATTACAACCTCAATACCATAGGTTAATGATAATTGGGTTACTCTCTTATTGGGCATCTGGTTGTGGTTATATACACCATAAGATGTTCAGTAACTCTTCAGCCCATAAACCTTTGACTTTCTCTAACTTCTCCTTCAAAATGTGGAAGATTTTTTGGTTAGTTACCTCTACTTTCCCGTTTGCCTGAGGATGTCCTAGTGACGAGTAGTGGTTATTGATCCCATTATTTGAGCAAAATTCCTGTAAGCTTTGGTTTTCAAGTTGTTCCCATTGTCTGAGATGATGTATTATGGCAACCGAGCCTATAAATGATGCTCTTCCATATGAATTTGGTAGTTTTATTCTCAGTGATAGTAGCTATGGTTTTAACCTCCGCCCATTTTGTAAAATAGTTAATAGCTATAATGCAAAACTTATTATGCCCTTTGATGAGGAGAAGAGGTCCTACTAAATCCACCCCTATTAAGTAAATGACCATGGACTTAACAATGGGGTCATCTTCTCTGTTGGATGCTTTAGAATGAAGGCAAACCTCTCGAATTTATCTTAATGTTGTACCAAGTCTTTGGCTTCCTTGCTTAAGTTTGGATATAGGTATCCTTGCTTCAAGAACTTATAGACTAAGGTCTTAGGGCCAACGTGGGCACCATAAAAACCTTCGTGGATATCTTTGAGGACATAACTAGCTTTCGATGGACTGAGGCATCATTGGGGTGATGAAACGACCCCATTATCTAAATATTATCGGATGCTAAGAACTTTAGGCATTTATCTTGGATCTTGACCTTTAGCAAGACTCCGTCCCTGAGGTACATTTTGATGAACATGGCCCAGTTTGAGCTTTGTTCCATTTTTATAATGTTGATATAAAGTAGGGTGTTATTCGGTTGGTCCAAGGTGACTATTAAAAAGTAAGAATCAACCTCATCTGAAGAGGCCACTTCTACAAGATGATCAGCCTCATAATTTTCTTTCACATGAACTCTTCTTATACTGAATTTAGGTATTCTCTCGATAAGGTGATTAAAAATTGCCAAGTAACTTACCATCTAATCTCCTTTGGCTTCCTCAGCATGTTATGCTTTTAAAGTAATGGACAAAATTAGGTCGACCATTAAAGATTTATTCTTGACCTCATTATTAGAGGCTTTGAAAAAAAACAGAGGGCAAGAGAAATTGTAACTCCTTTTGGAATACGGTGGGAGCTTGGGCTCTTTGGGCACTACTACTTTTTTTATCTCTTATTATATCTCCTCTAAGTTACTGAACTATGTGATGAAATCGGTTAAGGTATGACCTTTAATGGCCCTTCGTGGATGGTATTTAATGCATATTTCCCCAACTTCTTAGACCAATTGACAAAACTTCCTGAGGTATCAAACTTTTGTAGGATTTATCAAAGGGGTTTGATTTTTCATAACCACTACGATGTGTGATGGGAAGTAAGGCCTCAAAAGTTTGCTTGAGGTAATCAGGTAGAAAGCGAGATCCTCTATCTTATGGTATCTTGAAGAAGTATGAGGTATTTGTAATTCTCCAAGTGATCGATGGTGTCTTTAGACCCATCAAATGGTTTTATCCTAAGCATCTTTCACGCAGGGAGAAAGGCGTAGTGTTAGGAGTTTGCATCTTGTATTGGTTGGGGAAGTTCCCTAATCTTTCTTGCATATTATTGATCTCATTACCCAGCGTCTAGATACTCGAGGACCTCCATGGGATTAATATCCATGGAGTAACAACCTATTCCTAATGAAGATGTGCATCACAGACCGTTATGGAGTTCTAGTTATATCCTCTTAATCATTTTCTCCCTCTAACCGGGGTTCATGGTTTTCCTTAGTTCCACTATTTTCAAATTTGGTTGGTTCTTATACCACATGAGGTATATGAAGCCTTCTAAGAACATCACTGATTTGATCTTGAAGATCATTCTAACAGGCTTACATATCTTTAAAATAGATAGCTATCTTGGCATTGGTAGTCATTCCAATAAGATCAAAGCTTGTATGCTATTTTGATTTAACAAAACTATCGTTCCCAGAAATAATGCCAAACTGATGGGTGTTGAAATCGTTTAAGACCTCAGACCCAACAAGTACTCCCCATAGGACCTCAGACAGGCTACTAGGGATAAGTGTCAATGTAATAAACAATGATATAAAGTGGTTCATACCACAACTGAGGGTCCTATAACCACTATGAAAGGTGTTCCTCTCTATGTTGGGTTATAAATAAGAGTTTTAAAATCTAAAGACCTATTGGTCTTTAGCTAAGAGAATCTAAAATATTTACGGTCTTTGCTATTGGTCACCCTTAGGAAGTAACTGATGGACTTCTCTAAGGATTCCCCATCTTAATTTAGGACTCAACGGAGTATACAATGTATAAGAAGCTGAAATGATCCAACCCTCATTATTTTCTACCAATAATGGGTTGATAAAGTATATGACAATCACTTATGGTTGTATTAGATAATTCTCTAGTGTGTTTCTCACTTGAATAGATTACTTAAAGTGTTTGAGTCTTTAGCATGTCTTTAGCCCTTCACAAGCCTCCCATATATATGCGTTCCCTTGGAGAGAGAATAAGTGGACTATAGTAGTATGGTTGGTGCTTCCCTTAGGTCTGATAGCTACAGTGGCATGGTGGAATTGGATAAAGGCTTGAAGTTAGTGTAAGGTAATTGATGGGAGCATTTAATGCGAATGGGATTCATCAATGTTAGTGGGAATAAGTGAAAGAGGTAGGTAAAATAATGACTATACTTTTAACCTGCCCTCCAGAGACGCTATAGGATCTTAACAAGATGTTTGAGGGGTCTGGAACTATGGTAGGTTCATCTAATGATGGTTATGTGAAATAACATGATGATATTTCCACGAAATGGGGACCATTGGACTTATGGAGGTCGGTTTACATCATGTTAAGGTTCGTAGTGTAGATTAGAGACTTAGAACCATTAATTTTGAGGCCTATGAGTTGGGTTCTTGAGATGTAGAAAAAAGACTGAGCATCTTATTATGAGGAGGAGGATTTCACGACCTTTGATTCAGTTTTGAGCCCTTCCACATGGTAGAGCTATATGATTGGGGGTCAGCACTGGTCCGGTAGAGGTCTTTGTTAGACCTTGGGATTTCTAAACATATAAAGGTGAAGGTGAAAGGGTTGTGAACCTTTAAAATTCCTTAAAATTTAAGTATGGTATTATCAAATCTCACAATGAAGTTCAGGTATCCATAGTGGATTTATGGTCCCAAACCAATACGTCTAGTTACTCATGGGGATCAAGAAATTAAATGATATAGTTAAGAGATTTATAGAATAACAACATGCTTTTAATAACAACACTTTATATAAATTCAAACCAATTATTCAATATAACACAGTGAACTACTTCAGACAATATAGACCTTTCCTATCGTAGTTGAAAGGGAGAGAAAGTAAAGATGGATGTAACCCTATAAAAGAGAGTAGAGTAAATTCTTGGGGAAGAAAATTAGGTAAAAAAGTATGAAAGTATATCTCTTAAAATATAACTAATTTCCATTTATAGTAAGTGAAATAAATAAATAAATAATAAAAGAAATGAAATAAAACCCAATCAAAACCCAATCAATACGTGTTTGTTTATGACCAATCAGGGTCTAGGAGAAAATTACTCTTCCTAGAATGTGGAACCCTAACAATCTAGGTTTAGGTGAACCATTTATTCCTCTATTGAATATTCAAAAAGCTTCCGAACAAGAGTGTACATAACTCCTTCAATTTGGATCCGATTGAAGCACCATTAGTGGTCATGAGAAGTTAACTCAACGATATACACATCCATGCTTTTCCATCATATGAATTCCAGCGTTTGAAATTTCAAATTTTCCCTTGAAGTTACATTTCCAACAAAACTTTCTTGAAATGCATCTATTTTCGTTCATTGCATTCTCAATACCTACAAAAGATCAAATAAACCTTACAAAGGATCTCAACATTGAAAACAAAGTTTATCTAGTATATGATCATAAATATGGCGTGAAATAGGTATGGGAACATAATAATATTTATGTATAAATGGGTTAACATGCAATAACTGCGACTAATTAGTGCCCCTGGGTTATCCAAACCCTTTGAAGTAGAGAGGATCTAAAATATGGATGGATTATGTTTTAAGATAAAACTCCACACACCGTTTAGTCCCGTGCCTAGGACTGCGGGTTGTGGTCTGACGCGACTAAATAATTGTGTCACTAACGCGTCTGTTCACGACTCAAGTGCAAGCCTGCCGCTCAAGTAATAATCCGGTAATCGGGTGTTGAACTCGGGAAATAGGGCGCAGAATGTAATGACAAATATGAATAACGATTAACCCTATGATTGACTCGGAGAAAGAGAGAAAAGATGATGATTTGTGACTTTTCTATCAACTAATGCATTTAATTAAATTAGTAAATAAACTACGTATGCAAGAATAACTAAGCGAATTTTAAATGAATATGGGTAGATGGAGTTAGGGTACACTCCCCCGAACCGTCAGTGATTACGTAGAACAAAAAAGCTTCAAAAACCTAATTCTCAATTAAAAGAAACATCAAATACTTTCTAAGCATTCGGCATATGAGGATTTTACTCCTCATAATATCAAATCAAAAATTGCATTTGATGAGGAAGATAAATTATCAAAACGCCAATTGCACCTTTAAACATTCCGGTTACCTAGGGCAAATGGAATTGAAAGACCTACAACCTTTATTTTGATAAAGTTCAAACCTTGGAATTGTTAATTACATTTTATTCACTTTTAGTAATGCCCCGACCCGAATTTGTGGGTTACCCGTGAGTCAACCCGATCCTAATCAAGTCGTTAGGTGTGAAGTGCAATGGGACAATTTACATAATGTTGCTAATCCAGTTTTATTTTAGTTACGTTTCACTTGTTAGCATGCGATTCTAGTTTCAAGATAATATACGTGAGGGACCCATGGGTGAGGAGAACCCCGAAGTCTGTAATACCCCGTATTTTTATGGCTTTTAAATTTAGGGATTTATTTAAATTTAATTGAGATAAATTAATTTAATTTTAATCCGGAAAGTTATTTTAAATATTTACTAGCGTGACGAGAGTTGGTAATTATTGAAAATTTGTTGAATGTTACTGAATGAGTATAGTAATATATGAGTTTTATTTTATAATATTATCACGTGTGAATAAAATGACAATTATGGAAATTTAAGTCGGGACGCGCCTGTGTCGTGTCGGGACTAAATGTTGATTTATAAAAGTGAATATTTCATAAGTTGCTCGTATGGTCGTTTTGAGTGCGCCAAAGTGTCCGGAAGGGTAGAGATAGTCAGAAAAGTGTAGCCGGGAGTTTAGTTTGGGTCTCGGGGTATTTTTAAGCCTATTTAGTACCCCGGGAGGGCTTTTCGGACATTTCGTAATTATGGGTAATTAAACCCACGAATTTGCAAGGGTTATATCAGATGTTAAGTGTCATCTTTTAGGGTTAACACAATCAAAGACTAATGACGGCCATTGGAGAGGAAGAGGAGAAGCTCTCCAAGGAGTTCTAGGCCAAGAACACCTCCGATTGCACCGCCGTCACCGCCAAATCGTAGATCGCGCGAAGGGGATCACAACCACACCTTTTTCTTCCACAAATCAGAGACTAAATTTCCAGGCAAGTATCTATCTTGCTTTTATCAAGTTAATTCATCCTTTTATATTAGTCTTAGGTTGATTAGAATTAGTGTTCTTGAAGAAAAACATTAATTGGAGACACAAATTGCATGTTATAGTGATAGAGATCATATTTCTGGAAATCCATTTCACATGTAGAGGTTGAGCCACGAATTTCCATGGTATTAGTGATAGAAAATATGGAAAAAGAATGAAAGAAACTAAGATAAGGAAAATATTAGGGTTCATGAGAATTATATAGAGTTTGGCCCTTTTAACCTATGATTCTTGATGAAAACTCGCATGCCTTACGTAGATTATTACTCACTTGGGTTTATTATGGTTGTGGTATCGCTTTCTGGGAGTTTAAAGTTTGGAATTTGAGGAGTTTGGATGATAGAACCCGTAACTGGTATTCTGCAGATTTAGCCATACCTGTTTGATCGATCGATCGAGCCCAGAGCATCGATCGATCGACGGTTCGATCGATCGACCCCCTTTCATCGATCGATCGACCCTCCTGGGAAAACTGCATTTTTACTCGTGTTAGCTTAATTCGATTTTATGCGTAGTAAACCTTGATTAGGATTGCTAGAACATAATGGAACATAACATAAAAAGGACCACTAGGGTCAAGAGAAATCCCATAAAGTGGAACTTTAATGTGAAGGGAAATAAAGGGTAAACGGGGAGACTTTCAAACTTAAGAAATCATACGTGCGTTGATTAAATAATCTAAACATCTAATAAGTTGGATTAGAAGGCGATAGAGGGCCTACTGAAATTGTACTTAGATAAAGAGAACACTTCGAGTGACAAGAAGTGAGTTTAGAATAAATTAATTACAAGAATAAAAGGAATGAGGCCGTTATACGATATGATTGAGTAAAATGTGTAATAACGGATAATTATATTATGGGTCGTGAGCACACCCAATTTAACAATGTGGATGTGTGTGTATATATATATATGACTGTGTGATTATGCATATATTATATCTGTGTAAAAATCATGCCCGCGCTACTTGCTATCCCTGAGGTTACCACGATGGGACAGTCTTATCTCGATGGGACCTTTATGGGGGATATAGACTCGTACCCTAGAAGATATATATCCTTGGTACAGGCTATCTGATCGATGGTTAGATGGTCCTAAGAGACGTGAGGGTATGTACTGACCTCTTAAAGGCTTGGAATTTATGCTTCGCCTCAATGTTGTTTGTGTTTGTGTTACTACAGTTCGAGAGTGATTCCGAACTTGTATTTCCCTTAGTACGAGTGATACGGGGACTGGATAGCAGATTATGCCAGCACCATAGTTTTTATGTGGGGTACCGTTAGTATATATATAATTTATGAGTGATTGGTATATATATACTTATGTATGGAAGTCTAGCACCATAGTTGTGATGTGGGGTGCTATTTGTATATATATTATACGAGTAATTAATATATATACGTGTAACTATATGAGAACTTTCTACTGAGTAAAATAGTAGTTAAGTAAAGTATGAAATTCATCAACTTCACTGTAAGTATTCGGAAACATTGTAACAATATGGAATTCTTCTAAATAACGTAAGAAATCTTGAAGAGATAGACTTTTCTAAAGTGAATATCATAAACTTAATTTAACGTGTTAAAACTTATGGAGAATAAGTTAGAGACATATATGGGGTTCATTAGTACGATAGACATGCACACTAGATGAGAGGTGAGAATTCTCAAGAGAGTGTCTCATACTAATATGACTGTTGCATTAGGCGGTAAGCATTTTAAATAGTTGCTAAACTATTTTAAAACTATTTTACATTCGGGCTCTGACCCGTTTGCTGTTATCTCTTCTCTCTTTTGTATATATATATATATATATATATATATATATATATATGTATTGCAGTTGCCCAGCCACAGGGGTGTCTTACTTAGGATTCTTCGGATGGAACGCGCTGTAACTTTTGTGGGAGTTGCAGGCCATTGCTTAGACGAACTCATTGTTGACTATACTCCTAGCTCAGCTTTATCCAGTAGGTGCGTGTGTCGCCCTTTTCCATTATTTAGTTGGTATTATCAGAGATTGTAATTATTTTAAATTTCAGTATCTTTATTTTGGGATTTGTTACTGGCAGGATGTTTTTCCTTTAGTGTTTTAAATGTTGGGATTTATGATTCATGGTTAAACTCTTGAATGTTCATTTCTATTCTCATACTTAATGTGTGACTCTTAAAATGTTAATGGTTAAAGGTTTTATAATCGGATTTAATAAAATGGAAATAAGGTTTTAAATGGTTTTGACACTTAGCTTAATTATTTAGGGTGTTTAATTGGAAAAGTTATTTTTGCGATAGTGATGCTAAGAATGAACCAACTGTTCACCTTGATTTTAATTTGATAAAGGAGTGATCGCCCAGTATTTAATTAGGTGGGATGTCACAAAGTCCAAGTAAACAGATCTACTAACGTAAAAATAAATAAAATATACTTACCTGTAAAATGCCCTCAAATTACTGAACCGCTCCCAACCTTCCGTAACAAAGTGGGGATGTGAGCTTTTGCCCAGTGGGATTTATATGAGCAGTATAGAAATGAACGGAAAAAAGGAGTACTCACATGCTACAACCATATGCATGCGACAATATGTATATATCTACATACGTATACCTTTAAAAATACACACGTCAATGCATTAACCGTTTTACTTTTGAAAACCTTACTTATCTAGATTGATCTACCTTAATCTTATTAAAGGATTTCTTCCATTCATACTTAGCATTCTCACCTTATTTAACACACCCAATTCAACACTTGAAACCATTACACTTGATTTACCTAATCCATTCCTTTATCGAAATTTAACACCTTTCATTCATTACTATACACTTTAGTATTTTCATTGAAAATCACAATTTCAACACACACATTCACCGTGTTACAAAATACATATTTAATCTTTAAAAATTCTTTTTATAACACATTCTTGTGTTCAGTATGGGTTTAACCATTTATGTTGCTTAACTGCCCATTTATCCACTTTCTTTAACCCTTTTCATTCCTTTATGGGCATTATTAAATTTACGCATTTACTTGTCCATTTCACCTTTACCGAAATATTTATTACATTTATTGAAGTTAGGTTGTAATAACACATTTACCACAAAACCCATTTATTGATATGTTTCATTTTTCATTTGACATTTCTCGGAATCTTTCAATATCGCATACTTACACGGGCTCTGCATCGACGGATATGCGCACCATATGTTATGACCAGTGGTTTAGGGCTTTTCATCCAAGGGTTCCGGGCCCTTCCCGCTTTATCCCGGTGTCATCCGCGTACCTTTAATGTGTTATAACATTTAACAAATGTACGCATTATTTTCTTTCCTTTTTACTCGACCGAAGCTAAAACCCTGGACTTTACCGCCACGATTTGTGTTACACTTGAAAATTCATCATTTTATGTCCTTTGCACCTTAACCTTGATTTTGTAAGGACATTATTTGATTGTCCGACTTACATGTGAGTATGTCATATACCGCTGCAACCATCAAAGAAATTATTCAAGATCATGCATGCGTCACGACGGATCCGAATATCAAAGTTCTTCAACATTCAAGCCTCCGCGAGATTAATTTTGTTAAGGTTATGTTTAAGTACCTTAACGGTTCACTTAGAGTGTTCGGATATTTTTTACAAAATATTTTCTAAGTGTTGGAGCGGAGTTTTTTGTCAAAAGTTTTTTTAAAGTTTTGAGGCGGAATATTTTCTAGGAAAATAAAAAATTATTTTTTATTTAATCTTGTTCGAGTGAGATACACAATCGCTCGACATGTGATATCGCACGAAGCTATCATTCGAGAGACAACCTTATCCATTCGAGCGACATTAATGTTTCATTCCAGCGACACACTGCCTTAAGTTTTTTATAAATAGGGTGTTGAACCACTATATTTTCATCAAGAAGACCTGACGTTTTAGTTTCTGCAAACACTGCAAATCGACATAACACTTTGTGTTCTTCGTTTAGGGTTTAATCCTTTTTTATTTCAATTCACAAAACATCTCGATTTTTATGTGAATTGTTTTGAAACCCAAAATACAACTTTGGTGAAGTTTTTCTCTTATAGAGAGGGTAAATCTACGGCTAACGACTGCGTATCGATGGGGAGTGCTTGAGGGTATTCCTGGATAATTCAGACTGTGTGTTCGTGTGGACTGTTGAGGTTGTTCCATTGTTGACTCAAGACTGCGTGTCTTTGTGGATTATTATAGGAGTTCATTGCAAATTTCATTGTAATCTTTGTAAGTTGCAATTTACTAATTTATAGTGAAATAAAGGTTTTGCCCTTTGGTATTTTTCCTGAAATCTGTGAGTTAACTATTCTATTTGTGATGGTTTAACACACACACGCGCGCGCGCGCGCGCGTAGTTGCATGTTTAGGGGCTGAATTGATTTGGTTTGATTTTTGACACCAATTAAATAAGTCTAACTTGAAAACTTGCGAATTCGGTTTAATCAGTATCACGCACATATTTTTACAAATTGGTATCAGAGCAGGTTTCTCTAAGTTATCGAGTGATCCTTGTGTTTTCGCAAAATTGTGTGATATTGATTTTTTTTAAATTTGTTTTGTGAAAAATCGCAATTTTTTCGATGGAGCACTTATGTAATCGAATTAGGGCTGTCAATGGACCCGATTCGGACCCGACCTGAATTAATGGATCTGAGCAAATTTTATAGACCCGATTAGTTAATGGACCAGATCTGAATATACTTGACTCCGATCCGATAAGGACTCGACCCTAATGTGTATATAAATAATATAATAAATATATATTTATACATAATATTATATATATATAGTCTTACATATAGTTACTAAATACATATATATATATATATATATATATATTATATATATATAAACAGTTTTACATACATATATATATAAGTTATATATATGTATGTATAAAAATAGTTTTACATATATATAAATAGTTTTACATATATATATATATATATATATATATATATATATATATATATATATAGAGAGAGAGAGAGAGAGAGAGAGAGAGGCAGGCTCCTGTGCACACTAAGTTTGCACACTAACTTTGCACATTACCTTTTAAAAGTGTGCAAACTTAGTGCTGGCGCACACCAATTTTTTTATGTGATATTTTAACATTTCAACGGACTCACATAAAAAAAATTAGCTCAAAAAAACTTTTTTTGCTATTTTTAAAAAATCGGTCAAACTTTCGCAGTTTTTAAAGGGCTTAAAAACTACGAAAGTTTGACCGATTTTTTAAAAATAGCAAAAACCGATTTTTTGAGCTGATATTTTTTATATGGGTTCCTTGAAATGTTTAAATATCACACAAAAAAAAATCAACTCAAAAATATTTTTTTTACCACTTTTAAAAGGTAATGTGCAAAGTTAGTGTGCAAACTTAGTGTGCACAGGAGCCTGCCTCTATATATATATATATATATATATATATATATATATATATATATATATATTCGAGTCGGGTCTCCGAGTCCTTAACGGATCCGGGTCTGGATCCATTTTCTGAGACCCGACGGGTAATCGGGTAAGACCCGATCCGCTAAAAATATACCCGGATCGGATCTGGATATACCCAAACCCGATCCGTTTACACCCCTAAATCGGATGCACCCCTTTGATGACACGAGTCAGAGTTTTGATGATTTAAATCATTTGAATTTGACATTTGCTAAAAGAATTGATTTTTAAAAAAAAGAAAATTCTCGTTTTAAATTCGCTATGGATATTTTGCAAATGGTTCAAAGTCAAAGATATTTTAACCATGAGAAATGTGTTTATTTAGTCCATGATTTTAATGCATTAAAATTGTCCAAAAAGGAGAGTGATGACAGAGTCCTGTTTTTAGAAAAATAATTGGAGGACTTTAACAATTATAGGATTTGTATTTGTGTCAAAGTGGATAAAAATATTTTACTTGATGAGTTTATGGCACGTGAGGAGACTCTTAGGGATAAGTGTGCATATTTTGAGAACGAACGTGATTACCTTCTAGGAGTTATTGAAAATTTAGAGAAGGAGTCCCTAAAATTGGAAGAGACTAATTCTTTGCTTGAGTAAAATTTTTTGGAGATAAAAGATAATTTGACAGACTCGAGTAGTGTTGGTAGCAATGATAGTGGCTCGTCGTGTTCTAATGTTTCGAGTATTAAATCCAATACCATTATTTGTTGTAGAAGGTCAATAAATCCTAAGGACGTTAGAAAAGGTCAACCCATAAGTGTCGTTCCACTCGTTTACACATGTTCACATCGTGGCGGGAAAGGTCACCTTAGGTGTTTTTGTTCCGATCTTCGAAAAAGTCCTAGGAAGTTGAAGTCTAGAGTTCCCTTGGTTCCCAAAACTCCTATGCGTTGTTGCACACATATTTGGGTTAGGAAATCACTTTTAGAGTCACTAGATGTTAGACTAGTTGATTCCCGGTCGCTTGCACAGGATTCTTCTCTTGGTATATCATATAGATGATTGTGTTCGCATGTTTTTCATACACTAGTAGTGTTTCATGATATATTCTTGCTAGTGTTATGACTTGTGTACTTTTTGTTTTAGTTTTTTTTTAAAATTTTGAAAAATATAAAAAGATTTTATTTTGATAAAATATTTTGAAAAATCCAAAAAGATTTTTGCAGTTTGTTTTGCACCATATATTAATGGACATTTAGGATGACCGAGTCAAAATTTCATTTCATATTCATGTGACGATTTGATAGTGTTTTGATATGCATCATCATTTCCTTTTTATGCTTTACAATGTTTGGAGTCATTGAGATGTGATTAGTTGTTATTACCTACATGTTTGACTCATGAGTTCCTTTAATGCACATTTGCACGAATTTGTTTGATTTTTGTACTTATTTATCACATATTGGTGGGAGTGTTGTCATCTCAATCATGTCTTTAAAACGAATCATATGAGATAAAACTTGATAATGGAAGTAGTGCATGTAAGAACCATTTACCATGAGGATTTAATTGCAACAAAAAATGATGAGTGCACGAGAAGAAAGGGTTGCGAGAGTACAAAATTAACTTATCGTGAAAGCCACCGTTTACAAAGAGCCCAAAAAAACTTGAAAGGCAATAAAAAGATAAATATGCCAAAAAGGGGCCACCTCAAAAGAAAAAATAAATGATTATTATTTATGAGGGAGTTTAGATGAAAAGAAATAAAAAGCGAGTTTGCACGTCCTAAAAGCATCATGAAAAACTATTTACATAGTTTTAGACGTTATTAGTGTGGGAATCATTCTTGACGTTGATGTGTTGATGGATTGAGTCGATGTGATTTAAGTTCAACACGTTCGACGCCTAAGGACGATTTTGAGACTCATTAGTTAGGAGTACACATATTCATCGTGCACATATGTTATGTTCGATTGCTTTGATTTTTCATTTTTATTTGAAAAAATTAAAAAATCAAAAATAGTTTGTGGAAGCTTTTGAGTTAGTCTTTGCATGAGCGTAGTGTGATCCATGTTTGCTATGCATTTTTGTCATGACAACTCCATATTTTTTTTCTTTATGTGTTTCCTTGTCTATTTCGGTCAAATAAAAAGGGGGAGAACGAAGTATGGGAGAATTTTTGCATTATGGGGGAGATTTTATTATTGATGATTAATTTATTCTTATATCATTTCATACTCGATGCGTCATGAAGGTATTTGCATTGTCTTATGTGTGTAGGTACAAAAATTGAAGATTGTTTTTTTTTCACACCCTGATGAGAAAAGCTTAAAGGTAGACCTAGAAAAATGAGACACGACACGATATACCGACACAAACCGACATGAAGTTATAAGTTAATAGGTATACCCTTAATAGATTTGGGTCATATCAGTGCCAACTCAATAAGGCACGATAGTTAACGGGTCGGGTTAGGGTTGACCCCCTTCACCCGATAAAACCCGTTATGACCCATTAATTTAAGTAAATAAGATATACTATTGGAACTTATAAAAAATTTATGTAGCACAAAGTTAATTTAATCATAATTAATTTTACTAAATGAGAGATTTAGTAATGTCAATGAATTAATGGGTCTATTTGGGTCAAAAAATGAGATAATATGTCAACTTGTATACAATTAAAATTAATTTATTATCTTAATGGGTATTAACAAGTGAACACGACACAACACGACACGATAACATAACGGGTCGGGTTTGGATATAATTTTTTCACACGATAAAAAAGTCACCCGTTTAGACACGAACCCAATAAGACCCGAACACAATAAAAAATGATACAACGCTACTCGACACGACCCAATGACAGGTCTACTTAAAGGTTTGAAGATTTGAAGTTGAGAATTTTTAAAGAAAAAAGTTTTAGGCCTGCATGTTTAGTACCTTTTCAGTTTTGGGTTCATGGGAGGGTATTAGATTTGTATAGGCATTTGATTTGATAATTCAGATATTTTTATGTTGTATCGGCATAGACATAGGGGGGTATTTGTAAGGACATTATTTTACTATCCAGGTTACATGTGAGCATGTCATATTACTACAACTATTGAAGAAATCATTCAAGATCATTCATGCGTCAAGATGGATCCGAATATCAAAGTTCTTCAACATTCAAGCCTCCTCAAGATTAATTTTGGTAAGGTTGTGTTTAAGTACCTTAACGGTTTACTTAGAGTGTTGGGATATTTTTTACAAAATATTTTCGAAGTATTGGAGCGGAGTTTTTCGTCAAAAGTTTTTTTAAAGTTTTGAGGAGAAATATTTTTTGGGAAAATAAAAATTTATTTTTTATTTAATCTCGTTCAAGCGAGATACACAGTCATTCGAGCGACAGGTGATATCGCGCGAAGCTTTCGTTCAAGCAACATCCTTCTCCGTTCGAGCGACATTAATGTTTCGTTCGAGCGACGCGTCGCCTTAAAGTTTTTTTGCAAATAGGGTGTTAAAGCACTCTGTTTTATAAATAGGGTGTTAAAGCACTCCGTTTTTTATAAATAGGGTGTTAGAGCTCTGATACTATTTGTAACGCCCCAACTCGGATATGTGGGTTATCCGTGAGTCAACCTGGTCCGAATCGAGTCATTAGGTGTGAAGTGCAATGGGATAGCCTATATAATGTTGATAATTAAATTTATTTTAGTTACGTTTCACTTGTTAGCATGTGATTCCAGTTTCAAGAAAAGATGCGTGAGGGACCCATGGGAGAGCACCATGAAGTCCACGTAAATAGAGATACTAATGTAAACATAAATAAAATATATTTACCTGTAAAACACCCTCAAATTACGGAGCCGCTCACAACCTACCGTAACCTTTGACCAATGGAATTTATACGAGCAGTATAGAATGAAACGGCAGAAAGGAATACTCACACGCTACAACCAAATTCATGCGAAAATATGTATATATCCACATATGTATACCTTTGAAAATACACATGCCAATGCATTAACCATTTTACTTTCGAAAACCTTACTTATCCAGATTAATCTACCTTAATCTTATTAAAGGTTTTCTCCATTCATACTTAGCATTCTCACCTCATTTAACACACCCGGTTCAACACTTGAAACCATTACACATTTACCTAATCCATTCATTTACCGAAATTTAACCCATTTCATTCATTACTATACACTTTAATATTTTCATTGAAAATCATCATTTCAACACACGCATTCACCGTGTTAGAAAATACTTATTTAATCTTTGAATATTCTTTTTACAAACACATTCTTGTTTTAAGTATGGGTTTAACCATTTAGGTTGTTTAACTACCCATTTATCCACTTTCTTTAACCATTTTCATTCATTTATGGATATTACTAGATTTACGCATTTACTTGTCCATTTCACCTTTATCGGAACATTTATTATGTTCATTCAAGTTAGCTTGTAATAACACATTTACCACGCAACCAATTTCTTGATATGTTCCATTTTTCATTTAACATTTCTCGAAATCTTCCAATACCGCATACTTACACGGGCTCTACATCGGCGGCTATGCACACCATATGCATTGGCCAGTGGTTTAGGACTTTTCACCCAAGGGCTCTGGGTCCTTCCTGCTTTATCCCGATGTCATTCGAGTACCTTTAATGTGTTTTAATATTTTACAAATGTCCACATTATTTTCTTTCCTTTTTATCCGGTCGAAGCCAAAATCCTGGACTTTACCGTCCCAATTTGTGTTACATTTTAAAATTTGTCATTTTGTGTCCTTTACACTTTAACCTTTATTTTTATTCCAAAATCATATTCATTAAGGATCAATTTGTGTAATACCCATCCCAATATTTTTATTTCATAAAAATATTCCACTTTAAGTAATATTACCATTTTACCCATTTGTTTCCAAATCACACATTTACTCCTTTTGCACAAGTGTTAATTTCACCCAAAACACTATTAAGTTATACACACCAACTTCTTAAGTGTTTTAACCCTTTAACACCTTTTTACACTTGGAATACATTCATCTTGATTGGAAACACTTGTATACCTTTAATCATTTTATAATCCCATAAGTGTTAATATTTTACATTATTAGTAAGTTACACTCACTAACCATTCCCTGTTTGCCCATTATAACTTAACTAATACTTTTTACCAATATTCATATTTCTTTGCTTCTTTATTCAAGAGATACATTTATGCTTAAGACTACTTTTATAAGAAAATGTAATACCCCGTATTTTTGTGATATATATATTATGGGATTAATTGAATTAAATGCGTATTAATTGGAACTTAATCCGGATTAAAATACTAGCGAGATGCGAGTTGGTATTTGATTATAATGTGCATATATGATTATATATGAATACTAAATTATGAAATTGGTCGTGAGATTGAAATACGGCAATTTGGAAATTTTGTTGAGACGTGTGTGACAGTCGCGTCCGGAATATATTTATTTTAATTAAAAAGTGAATTTTATTTCTATTAATTGTATGGTCATTTTGAGTGCGCCAACGCGTCCGGAAGGGTGGAAATAGTCAGAAAACACTAGCCGGGGGTTTGGTTTGGGTCCCGGGGCATTTTTAGGCCACACCGGCAACGTATAAGGGTAGTTTGGTAATTTTGGATTTTGGGGAATTAAAACCTACGAAAATTTGGAATTAAAAATATGACTTGGTAATTGCCCACTAAACCCACTAACCACATCTTAGGACTTAATAGGCTACGGGGGTTATTAGAATTAATCCCAAAAAGTTCCTAAGGCAAACCCTAGCCACCATTAGCACCTTGGAGAAGAAAGCTTGGAGAGAGAGAGAGAAGGAATTTTGCAGAGAGAGAGAGAGAACACTCCATCAATTCGTCATCAAAATCAGAGATTCAAATAAGGCAAGTGGTTTAATTTCGTTATTTTGCAAAGAATGTTTCTTCCATGTGTAGGAATTGATAAAATCTTATTGTTCTTAGGAGTTAATGAAAAACCCATTTTAATTGGAAGTAAAAAAATTACATTTTTGATGAGGAATCGCATGTAGATTTGTATTTAGATGATTATTCTGATGATATTATAATTTGGATGAAACGAAAACGGATTTAATTAGGGTCTTGGATGATTTATAAATTCTAGGGTTCATATTCTTAAAATTGGGGGAAATATGAAGAGATTTGATAATTGAATGAGGTTAGAATGAATTAACCCCACAAATCACGTTAGTATATGACCTAAATATGTTTAGGGATGATTAGTGGCTTTGAACAATCGTTGGATTAATGTTTGGATGAGATTTGAGGTGTAGAGAAGTTGGAAAAACGAAAATAGGAAATCTGGGCTCGAAACTGGCCACTCGTTAGAAGACCTGCCCAGGTCGTTCGAACGAGCTTCTAACGAGTTGACCTTTGACTTCTAACGAGGGTGAAGTTCGTTCGATGACTTCGTTCGAACGAGACCTCGTTAGAAAGCCCCCTTCGTTCGAACGAACTCTCGTTCGAACGAGACTTTGAACGAGTTGACGGTTTAGGCTTTTTAACCTGTTTTGGATTTCGCGTGTTCCGTAACGTTGTTTATATGGAGAAATAACATTTCCTTTATGGATAATTGGTATATTTGGGATATTTGGGATATAATGAGGAGTCAAACCTAGAAGTGTAGTTTGAACCTAAGGGAAAATATGAAGTAGGACGTGAGTGTCTATTACGATGCGAGAACTATTAACAACCTAATTTATTATATTAACCGGGAACATATAAATTGTGTAGGATTATATGTCGGTACGAGAATGAGAAGTGTACCACCAATATATTAAGGTGATTACTAAGATGTGTGCATACTTATTATATGTATTACTTTTATGTGTATGACATACCTACCATACTTGCTATCACGGGAGGTTTACGTTCGCTTAGGGCCCTCTAATCCTTATGTTGCCCGGATTTAGAGTGGTACCTCGATGAACATAGGTCAGAGAAGGACTTATTGGGATGTTAATAAGTCTGTTGATCGTGGGAGCGCAGGTATGTGCGTGACCCATGTGATGTGACTGTGTTCACCTCCATTGTTTGTGATTGTTGTTATCTGAGAACGATTCCTGAGAGATTCGGAATGCATGATCCTTATGTACGTGATGTACCGGGATGGATAGCAGAGTATGTGTGCACCGCAGCTTAGTTTCGGGGTGCTTGTATAGTATATTTATGACATGAATAATATACACTTAATTAATGGGAACTTTCATGTTAGTATTGTGAATATAATTATGGTAATGTTTTGAGAAAACATAACGGGTTAACCGATAGTGAATTGTATTACTAATTGAGAATCTGAGTTTAAGTAAAGCCCTCTATTTATTTGATAACGCTAGAATGTAATATGGTAATCGAGTAGTAAGGGGTAGAACTTATTACGGTTTGGTTAGATATGTATGTCATTTAGATGGGTAGGTATGTTAGGAGTGCACATGTAGTCGAGAGGTGAGAATTTCATGTGAGTGCACGTCCTAACATGTATTTTGCATTTAATGTTTTAATGTTATTAAAACACTTGCTGTTTTTAAAATGATTTCCGATTTCGGGCTCTGACCCATTTGCTTTCAAATCTATTTTTGTAAAAACCATTTTAGGTGCCCAGCCACAAGGACACCATGCTTAGGATCCTCATTCAGGTGACGAGTTGTAGCTGTTTGTGGAAGTTACGGGACTTTGCTTGTAGACGCTTCATCTATCTTGACTCCATATTCAGTATTTATCAGTTGTAGGGCATGTCGCCCATTTCTTTTAGAGGCATTTCATTTATTTCAGTTATTCAGACTTCGGGCAAGTAATTAATTCAGGATTCAGACTTGTGTTATTATTTCATTCGTGGGATTGTTGTGAGGAGTTTTTCCTCCGGACTTATTACTATTTGTTGGTTATTTCATTACTTCGTTATGGTGAATGGATTATGTTGTTCTTCCATTATACTTATTTTTCATGTTAATCAGACTTAATTAAAATTTGGCAACTTACTTTTTAAATACTAGGTAGTTAGTAATCATTTAAATGTTTTCGACAGTGATGCTATTAACTGAACCAACTTGGCATTTTGTATTGATTTAATAAAGGAGTAGCTACTCGATATTTAATTAGTCGGGGTGTCACAGGTGGTATCAGAGCATCAGGTTCTATTGTCCTTTAGGATCTGTACGGCTTATTATGTTTTTCGCTGAGTTTTCTTTGATGTAGAGCCCTATATTTTAGGACTGTTGTATTCTCTTGTATATGCTACGTTCATCAGCTATTTTGAGTTTATAACTGCGAACTTATAAACTTCATTCCTATTTCAGATGCCTCCATGACGTGCACAACGGGTTCCCAGGGATGCTACGCCAGAACCACAGCCCGCACCAGTTCAGGGCACGATGAATGCCGCCGAGGTTGCAGCCATTATGGCCCAGGCGGTAAATGCCGCACTGGCCGTAGTTCAGCAGGCACCACCTCAGGCGCCAGTAGCCGCGCCGGTTCAGGCACATGCATTCTCGTCTGCTTGGGAACGTGTTCGTGATGCTTTCCAAAAAGCACACCCACCGGAGTTTGCAGGTAGCTCCGATGTTGTAGTTTCGAGTCAGTGGAGGAAGGATATTCAGCGGCACTTGAGGATGTACGAGTGCACTGAGGTTCAAAAGCAGATACTAGCTACCTTTAAGCTAGTGGGGTCTGCACTGCAGTGGTGGGAGTCTATTACCACCGTGGAGGAGAGAGACACTCTCACTATTCAGGAGTTCTGGGTGCGGTTCGATTGCAAGTACTTTCCGTCAGCTGTTCATACGGAAATGAGGAGGAAGTTGATGAGCCTTCGACAGGAGGGTAAGACTGTGGCCGAGTATGAGGCCGAATTCACAAATCTGTTAAACATTGTACCGGATGAGATACCGACAGAGGAGAAGAAGATACAGAAATTTACTGAAGGGTTGACTTGGAGGATTCGTCAGCATTTGTTGGGGAACCTATCGTTGGCCACTTACTCTGATGTGGTTAACGCTGCATTGCTCCATTGCCAGGATCACCGCTTTCACATTTTTGAGGGCAAGCGATCGGGAGAGTCCAGCCATCACGGCAGGACTGGAGGACATGGTGCCAGTGGGGCACAATCTGTTCAGGGGCAGAGACAGGGTGACCAGAGGGATCATAAGAGGTTCAGATCGGGGAACTTCAGGCACGGACAGGGAGGTTTCCAGCAGGGCCATCAGGGTCCGAACGGCCATCAGAACCAGCAGGGTCAGAATGGTCAATAGCAGTTTCAGCAGGGCTAGCAGAGCCAGTGGAGGGACGGTAACGGCCACCAGGGCCGGGGACAGTAGGGACAGAGAGGGAGGAACTTCCCGAGGAAGTGTTTCGTTTGTGGCAAGACTGGACATAAACGCCAGGACTGTCCTGATAGGGGCAGGGCCCCGCAACAGCAGCAGGGTGCTCGACATGAGCCACAGAGGCCACTTTTTCCACCTGCCCTCCCAGCTCCAGCCCAGGTGCCAGCACTTCCAGCCATTCCAGCAGTTCCTGTGCAGCAGGGGCAGTTACAGTATGGACGTGTCTATAACGTCCACCAGGCAGCAGCTCCACAGGCACTACCCGCTATTGAGGGTATGTTTCCTATCCATGGTACTATGGGTCGGGTTTTGTTTGATACGGGGGAAACGCACTGTTTTATAGCTACACATTTTGCGAAAGCCTTAGGGTTGTTAGCCACAGCAGAGAGCACAGTGACGTGTGTAGACTCACCATTGGGGAGTGGGTCGCTTATTTTCTTTATATGCCGGGGAGTGGGGGTAGAGATTGGTAGTTTGGTATTACCTGCAGACATGTTGGTATTAGATATGCATGTGCACAATGTGATTATCGGTATGGATTGGCTCGCTGATTATAGAGACATGATTGATTGATTCGGTGGGAGCATTATTTTTGCCATTCCAGGGCAAGAGATGTTTGTAGTGGCGATGCCTCGCCCAGAGGGAGGCTCGACCGCTCATTTGTACTACATAGAGGAGGATACCTCTAAGGAGGTTGCGATTCCTTTAGATTCGATCCCAGTTATCAGGGAGTACTCAGATGTGTTTCAGGAGATACCAGGCCTACCCCCCAGTCGAGAGATAGACTTTATCATAGACTTTGTTATAGACTTATTACCAGATACGAGACCTATAGCACGCACACCGTACCGTATGTCTCCAGCTGAGATGAGGGAGTTACGGGATCAGATTGAGCAGTTGTTGGGTCAGGGGTTTATACGGAGGAGTACTTCGCCATGGGGTGCCCCTGTGTTGTTCGTGAAGAAGAGAGATGGTTCACTGAGATTGTGTGTGTACTACCGAGAGTTGAACATGGTCATGATACGGAATAAGTATCCGTTGCCTCGAATCGATGACCTATTCGACCAGCTGAGAGGAGCTTCTTTCTTCTCAAAGATTGATTTGCGATCGGGATACCATCAGTTGCGTATCAGGGAAGAGGATGTCTCGAAGACTGCGTTCTTAACGAGATATGGTTCTTACGAGTTTCGAGTTATGCCTTTTGGTTTGACCAACGCTCCAGCAGTGTTTATGGACTTGATGAATAGGGTGTTCAGAGATTTCTTAGATCAGTTTGTCATTGTCTTCATTGATGATATTCTGGTTTACTCCCAGACAGAGGAGGAGCACGCCTAGCATTTGAGGTAAGTTTTCCAGACACTACGTCAGAACGAGTTGTATGCAAAATATGAGAAATGCGGGTTTTGGCTGAAGGAGGTCCATTTTTTGGGACACATTATTTCCGACCGGGGGATATCTGTTGATCCGGGGAAAGTATCCGCGGTGAGGGAGTGGGGACAGCCCACGACACCGACGGAGATCCGTAGTTTCTTGGGCCTAGCAGGATACTACAAGAGGTTCATTCGGGGATTTTCGAAGATAGCAGGTCCTTTGACACATCTGAATCGTAAAGGTGTGTCGTTCATTTGGAGTGATGCCTGTCAGTTGGCATTCGATGAGTTGAAGGACAAGTTGACCTCAGCACCTATGTTAGGATTGTCGAGACCGGGAGTTGAGTATCTAGTCTACACCGATGCGTCCTTGCAAGGACTTGGAGGTGTATTACAGCAGGAGACTCAGGCCATAGCTTATGCTTCCCGTAAGCTTAAGCCTCATGAGAAGAATTACCCCACTCATGATTTGGAGTTGGCGGCAATTGTATTTGCCCTTCGAATTTGGAGACATTACCTTTTGGGGGAGAAGTTTCGACTGTTCACGGATCACAAGTCCCTACAGTACCTATTCACGCAAAAGGAGTTGAATATGCGGCAGCGAAGGTGGCTTGAGTTTATGAAGGACTATCAATTTGATATCCAATATTACCCGGGGAAGGCTAACGTGGTAGCAGACGCGTTGAGCCGTAGGCCAATAGATGAGGTGGCAGGGGTGTGGAAGGCCAAGTGGAAAGAATTGGGACACCAGGATGAAGTGGCCCGATCATTCATGTCGGTAATGACTGTTACGCCGCAGATTGTCACGAGAGTGGTAAAGGCACAAGCAGATGACTCGTTATGTCAGGAGATGATAGTTCGATTACTAGCAGAGGGAGAAGAGTCCTATACCGTTAGCTCAGACGGGGGATTACGCTTCAATGGGAGATTGGTAGTCCTAGAAGGGGAGGAACTGCGACACGAGGTGATGGCAGAGTCTCACGGCTCACGGTTCGTGGTACATCCCGATGGGGACAAAATGTACCAAGACATGAGACGTCAGTATTGGTGGAGCGGGATGAAGAGAGATATTGCCGTGTTTGTTTCTAAATGCGCCACTTGTCATCTTGTAAAAGTGGATCATCAGAGACCGGCAGGACTTCTACAGCCATTGGAGGTCCCGATGTGGATGTGGGAGAGCATCTCCATGGACTTTATCACGGGGTTGCCTACGTCACAGAGAGGTCACGACTCCATTTGGGTAATTGTGGACAGGTTGACCAAAGTCGCTCATTTTCTACCCGTAAGGACAGACTACACTACGGGACAGTATGCTCAGTTCTTTATTGCAGAGATAGTGAGACTTCACGGTGTGCCCCTAAATATCGTGTCTGACCGGGACAAGATATTTATTTCACGGTTTTGGGAGAGTTTTCAGGAGGCTATGGGCACGTAATTGCGGTTGAGTACGGCGTATCACCCACAGACCGATGGGCAAACCGAGCGTACAAACCAGATGTTGAAGGACATGTTGTGGATGTGCATCATTGACTTCGGGGGTGGATGGGAGCAGTATCTTCCACTGGTGGAGTTTGCCTACAACAACTCCTACCAGTTCACTATTGGCATGGCTCCATTTGAGGCATTGTACGGTAGACCTTGTCGTTCCCCAGCATGTTGGTTGGAGGTGGGGGACAAAAAACTACTTGGGCCGGAGGTGATTCAGGATACTTCGGCAAGGATAGAATTGATTCAGAGTCGCATTCGGGTAGCTCAGGATCGGCAGAAGAGCTATGCTGATGCGAAGAGGTTCTTCAGGGAGTTCCAAGTGGGGGACCAGGTTTTGCTCAGAGTATCTCCTATGAAGGAGATTATGCATTTCGGGAAGAAAGGGAAGTTGGCACCGAGATATGTGGGACCATTTCATATTATTGAGCGGATTGGACCGGTTGCGTATAGGCTTGGGTTACCGGAACATTTGCATCGGATTCACGATGTGTTTTATATTTCCTCGCTAAGGAAATATCTTAGAGACGATTTGGCTCATTCTCATATTGCTTTGGAGGACATTGATCTCCAGCCTGAGAGCTCCTACGAGGAGGGGCCGATTGCTATTTTGGACCGAAGTGAGCGGAAGCTGCGGTCAAAGATAATTCCGTTAGTGCGTGTTCAGTGGCGACATCATAATGTCGAGGAGTCCACATGGGAGCACAAGGATGAGATGCGCGAACGTTATCCAGAGTTGTTCTTACCAGGTACTTTCTAATTCCGAATTTCGAGACGAAATTCAGTTATTAGGGGGGAAGTATGTAATACCCCATATTTTTGTGATATATATATTATGGGATTAATTGAATTAAATGCGTATTAATTGGAAATTAATCCGGATTAAAATACTAGCGAGATGCGAGTTGGTATTTGATTATAATGTGCATATATGATTATATATGAATACTAAATTATGAAATTGGTCGTGAGATTGAAATACGGCAATTTGGAAATTTTGTTGAGACGCGTGTGACAGTCGCGTCCGGAATATATTTATTTTAATTAAAAAGTGAATTTTATTTCTATTAACCGTATGGTCGTTTTGAGTGCGCCAACGCGTCCGGAAGGGTGGAAATAGTCAGAAAACACTAGCCGGGGGTTTGGTTTGGGTCCCGGGGCATTTTTAGGCCACACCGGCAACGTATAAGGGTAGTTTGGTAATTTTGGATTTTTGGGAATTAAAACCTACGAAAATTGGGAATTAAAAAGATGACTTGGTAATTGCCCACTAAACCCACTAACCACATCTTAGGACTTAATAGGCTACGGGGGTTATTAGAATTAATCCCAAAAAATTCATAAGGCAAACCCTAGCCACCATTAGCACCTTGGAGAAGAAAGCTTGGAGAGAGAGAGAGAGAGAAGGAATTCTGCAGAGAAAGAGAGAGAACACTCCATCAATTCGTCATCAAAATCAGAGATTCAAATAAGGCAAGTGGTTTAATTTCGTTATTTTGCAAAGAATGTTTCTTCCATGTGTAGGAATTGATAAAATCTTATTGTTCTTGGGAGTTAATGAAAAACCCATTTTAATTGGAAGTAAAAAAATTACATTTTTGATGAGGAATCGCATGTAGATTTGTATTTAGATGATTATTCTGATGATATTATAATTTGGATGAAACGAAAACGGATTTAATTAGGCTCTTGGATGATTTATAAATTCTAGGGTTCATATTCTTAATATTGGGGGAAATATGAAGAGATTTGATAATTGAATGAGGTTAAAATGAATTAACCCCACAAATCACGTTAGTATATGACCTAAATATGTTTAGGGATGATTAGTGTCTTTGAACAATTGTTGGATTAATGTTTGAATGAGATTTGAGGTGTAGAGAAGTTGGAAAAACGAAAATAGGAAATCTGGGCTCGAAACTGGCCACTCGTTAGAAGACCTGCCGAGGTCGTTCGAATGAGCTTCTAACGAGTTGACCTTTGACTTCTAACGAGGGTGAAGTTCGTTCGATGACTTCGTTCGAACGAGACCTCATTAGAAAGCCCCCTTCGTTCGAACGAACTCTCGTTCGAACGAGACTTCGAACGAGTTGACAGTTTAGGCTTTTTAACCTGTTTTGGATTTCGCGTGTTCCGTAACGTTGTTTATATGGAGAAATAACATTTCCTTGATGGATAATTGGTATATTTGGGATGTTTGGGATGTTTGGGATATAATGAGGAGTCAAACCTAGAAGTGTAGTTTGAACCTAAGGGAAAATATGAAGTAGGACGTGAGTGTCTATTACGATGCGAGAACTATTAACGACCTAATTTATTATATTAACCGGGAACATATAAATTGTGTAGGATTATATGTCGGTACGAGAATGAGAAGTGTACCACCAATATATTAAGGTGATTACTAAGATGTGTGCATACTTATTATATGTATTACTTTTATGTGTATGACATACCTACCATACTTGCTATCACGGGAGGTTTACGTTCGCTTAGGGCCCTCTAATCCTTATGTTGCCCGGATTTAGACTGGTACCTCGATGAACATAGGTTAGAGAAGGACTTATTGGGATGTTAATAAGTCTGCTGATCGTGGGAGCGCAGGTATGTGCGTGACCCATGTGATGTGACTGTGTTCGCCTCCATTGTTTGTGATTGTTGTTATCTGAGAACGATTCCTGAGAGATTCGGAATGCGTGATCCTTATGTACGTGATGTACCGGGATGGATAACAGAGTATGTGTGCACCGCAGCTTAGTCTCGGGGTGCTTGTATAGTATATTTATGACGTGAATAATATACACTTAATTAATGGGAACTTTCATGTTAGTATTGTGAATATAATTATGGTAATGTTTTGAGAAAACATAACGGTTTAACCGATAGTGAATTGTATTACTAATTGAGAATCTGAGTTTAAGTAAAGCCCTCTATTTATTTGATAACGCTAGAATGTAATATGGGAATCGAGTAGTAAGGGGTAGAACTTATTACGATTTGGTTAGATATGTATGTCATTTAGATGGGTACGGTACGTTAGGAGTGCCCATGTAGTCGAGAGGTGAGAATTTCATGTGAGTGCACGTCCTAACATGTATTTTGCATTTAATGTTTTAATGTTATTAAAACACTTGATGTTTTTAAAATGATTTCCACTTTCGGGCTCTGACCCATTTGCTTTCAAATCTATTTTTGTAAAAACCATTTTAGGTGCCCAGCCACAAGGACACCATGCTTAGGATCCTCATTCAGGTAACGAGCTGTAGCTGTTTGTGGAAGTTACAGGACTTTGCTTGTAGACGCTTCATCTATCTTGACTCCATATTCAGTATTTATCAGTTGTAGGGCATGTCGCCCATTTCTTTTAGAGGCATTTCATTTATTTCAGTTATTCAAACTTCGGGCATGTAATTAATTCAGGATTCAGACTTGTGTTATTATTTATTCGTGGGATTGTTGTGAGGAGTTTTTCCTCCGGACTTATTACTATTTGTTGGTTATTTCATTACTTCGTTATGGTGAATGGATTATGTTGTTCTTCCATTATACTTGTTTTGCATGTTAATCAGACTTAATTAAAATTTGGCAACTTACTTTTTAAATACTAGGTGGTTAGTAATCATTTAAATGTTTTCGACAGTGATGCTATTAACTGAACCAACTTGGCATTTTGTATTGATTTAATAAAGGAGTAGCTACCCGGTATTTAATTAGTCGGGGTGTCACAGAAAATACCATTTCTTTTATTAACACGTAGTCTTTTAACTTCATACCCATTATGTCTTTTAGTCTAAAATACACATACTCTGAACACTAAAATTTCAACCTTTATTATTTCTTGTTCAGACCAACAAAATATTCTTTAAACTTGTTTATACATTCTATGTCAAAAATACTACTTTATATTCAAGATAAGATGGGTTTTAAACCCCAAAATCCTACTACATGGTTTAAATATATTATTTTTATTAAATAAAGGTTCATTTGCAGACATTTTATTCCATAAAATGTCTAACACCAATATTTCTGAAATGTCCATTTTCATAAAATATGTCTGTTGATACCAAATTTAATCTATTGACGTGGACCAATCCTATGAAGACACGTGGCTATCTACATGACAACTACAAACACTTCCGAGGAACCCACACGCTCCGAGGAACAAGACTACAACAAGGAAGACTAGTTCTCCGAGGAACATTGCTTATCCGAGGAACTCACATGCTCCGAGGAACTCATACGCTCCGAGGAACAAACCTCTCTGAGGAACTCTTGAATACCAAGAAGCTTAGGTGGTCCGAGCAACTCAGGCGGTCCGAGCTGCATCTCGAACAAAGCATTAATAGCTGGATAACCAACAGTTCAACTGATTCATTAAATGCTTATCATTCAGACGCACGCGCAAATAGGGCATTAAATGTATTACCCTTTTTATATGCATATCATTTAATGCATTACCCTTTCACATTCAGCCTCAGGGCTATAAATACATTGTACAACCCTCATTGTAGAGGGACCGGATCTAAAACCGGAATTTCTTGAGATAACTTGTAATCGAGAATTTCCAAACACTCAGCAATAAAACAACAGTGGACGTAGGCCATTCTTATAAGGCTGAACCACTTTAAAATTCTTTGTCTAATTTTTTTTTATCTGTGATTGAATAATTATAGTGATCTAATTTTTTACATCAATAGATTGGCGCCGTCTGTGGGAATCGACTGGTAATATCGATTTCTCATCAAATACAATATATCACAAATGGCTGATATGTCAGAATCCAGCAATCAAAATGCTGGAACCCCTCCAAATCCATCTGCTCCGCCAATTATTCCAGATCTGACTGGAATAATGGCAAATCTGGCTCAGGGCCAAACTGTCATGCAAGAAACGATGCGACAACTCATCCAAACCCTCCATGGCGGTGCATCAACCCATTTCGGACCACGAAGCATTCAAAGAAATACCCGTGCGCCTTCTTCACGTACTATGCGTACTAATTCATATCGCAATGATGAATCTAAAGATTTTTCTTATCAACCTGGACGAACTTCGTCAGTGCGAGCCACAGACACTGAACAACGTGTCACCCTCTCCCCAGAAAGGGCCAGCGCATTGGAAAGATTAAGTAGGGCCTCTCCTTTCGATCGATTAGGCCCTAGGAGGAACAAAAGTCCTCTTAATGCAGCGTCGAGGAGTTTCGACGACCATCGGATTTAAGGGAAGGATCTGCTCAGTCGTGACCAGCTGCTCGTCAAGATGGATCCCATGACCGACCAACTGCTCGTCGAGATAAATTCCAGGAAGCCACTTCAACGCGATCAGTTGCTCGAACCAATAGGCCCGAGGAAGGAAATGATGCATGGAAAGGATCTATTCAGAGGCTGGAGGATAGATTAGGGGAAATAGCTAAGGCCAAGAACCCTCTACAATGAACCTTTGTTCGAGGAACACCTTTTGTCCAGGACATTGTTGATTTTCCAACACCATAAAAGTTCAAAGCACATGTTGTGACTACAAAGTATGATGGGAAAACTGACCCTGTCCATCATATAGAACAATATCAAGCTGCTGCTGACATCTATACTGTCCCAGACGAGATGAGATGCAGGGCATTCTTGGGAACTCTTATCGGATCTGCTCAGATATGGTATAATAATCTTCCTCGGGGTAAGATTTCAACTTTTCTTCAACTGGCTGAGTTATTCATTGGGAATTTCTGCTTTGGAGCAAAGCCAGTTAAGCGAGTAGCATATTTGTTAAGTGTTAGACAAAAAGATGGGGAGAGTATCAGAGATTATATAACTCGTTTTAATAACTAGAAACTCGAAGTCATTGATTATGAGGAGAAGACAGCGATTATCGCTTTGATGAGTGGACTGCTGCCAAACAAGTTGTACTATACTTTGGACAAAGATCCACCTCGAACCATATCGGACCTGATGGGAAAAGCGTCCAAGATTATGAATGCCGAGGAGGCTATGTCTGTAAAGAAGAATATGGACGCCAAAGAAACCAAGGTGGAAGGTGATAAGGCTAAGAAGAAAGAACATAAGAACAATGGTGGTGACAAACAATCCAACAATAGGTCGTCATGGGAGGTCTTGACGAAATTTGATAATTACACACCTTTGAAGGTAAATATCAACCACGTCCTAGAAGAAATTAAGAACACCGAAGAGTTAAACTGGCCAAAGAAAATGAAGGCAGACCCTGACATGAGGAATAGGGAAAAATATTGCGAGTTCCACAAGGATCATGGTCATATAACTAAAAATTGCATAGCTCTTCAGAATGAGATTGAAACGCTCATCCAACGAGGAAAGCTAGCGAAGTATGTTGATCGGGGAGGCGAAAGAAGAAACAACGACCAAACTAGAGAGAGATCTGGATCTCCTCGTCGAGCAGAGGAGAATAAGAAGAGAAACCATGAAGTTGATCCAGAGGATGACCCCGATCTTCCCAAGAAACCAAGGCAGCCAGAACGAGAGGTATTTTCAATACGCTTTGGGTCATTTGATTGTAATGTTATTACAGGGGGAGATGCAGGAGGAGGAGACCTTACTGCAAAAAGAAAAGCTTACCTTGGTGAGGCTCAAGCTTGCTCGTACATTCAGCGAATAAATTTAGCTGAGGAAGATCGCCCGAGAAAGGTGAACAAGGAGAAGTTGGTCATTGGGTTCTCAAAGAACGACCTTGCAGGTGTTCTATATCCTCATGATGACCCGCTGATGATCAAAATGAGGATGAAGGAGGTTATGATTTCAAGAGTACTGGTCGACAATGGTAGCTCGGCAGACATCATGTTCTACTCGTGTTTCGATAGTTTAAATCTAAAGCTATCTCAACTGGAGCCTTACCACAGACCCCTTATCGATTTTACTGGCGAGAAGGTATTTCCACTTGGGCCTATCAAGTTGGATATATTCATTGGTACGTGGCCTGCTTGTTGAACAGAAAGAATACGTTTCTTCGTGATGGATAAGAATGTCCAATCATCATACAATATCATCATGGGAAGAGTAGGATTAAAGAAGTTCAAGGTTGTACCATCTACAGTGCATCAATGCCTAAAATTTCCAATAAACTTTGGAGTAGGAGTTGTGAAAGGTGATCAGAAAGTAGCTCGGGAATGCTATTATTCATTCGCCGAGCAGGAAGAACTGGAAGAATCAAAGAAAAAGACCACTACTTATCAAGTGGATAAAGGTGCAGAAATTGAAACATTGGATCCTCGAGATGAGTCGCAACTCGTGAAGGGCCAAGTGGTGGAAGCTACTGAAAACATCATTCTGGACGACGAGCACCCTGAGCGAACTACTCAAATAGGTTCATCGTTGGAAGCCTCATTAAAACAAGAATTAATAACTTTCCTTAGAAGCAGAAGACAAACTTTTGCGTGGAATCATGAAGATATGCCCAGGATAGACCCAACCTTCTTATGTCACGAGCTCAATGTGAATAAGGAGATCAAGCCTGTGAAGCAGAGAAGAAGAGTATTCAGTCCCGAGAAGAATCAAGTTGTACAGGAGGAAGTCGAGAAGCTCCAGAAAGCTTATTTTATTGAAGATGTTAAATATCCAGATTGGTTAGCCAATGTGGTGATGGTAAAGAAGAAAAACAACAAGTGGAGGATGTGTGTGGACTTCACCGACCTCAACAAAGAATGCCCAAATGATCATTTTCCATTGCCCCGAATTGATCAACTAGTGGATGCAACCTCGGGACACGAGTTGCTGAGCTTCATGGATGCTTACCCTGGTTACAATCAGATTTAAATGAAACCTGAAGACAGGGAAAGTACTTCTTTCATTACCCCTAGGGGAACTTATTGTTATAATGTTATGCCTTTTGGTTTGAAAAATGCAGGTACGACATATCAGAGGCTGATGAACAAGGTCTTTGCTGAACAAATCAGTGACAATATGGAAGTCTATGTTGACGACATGCTGACAAAAAGTAAGAAAGCTGCCGATCATCTAGTTGACTTAAGTCAGACTTTTGATCAACTAGATAAATATCAAATGAAGCTGAACCCGACGAAGTGCATATTTGGAGTACGAGAAGGCATGCTCCTCGGGTACATTGTTAATCAACGAGGCATTGAAGCAAATCCTGAAAAGATCAAAGCTCTATTAGGGCTGCGATCTCCAACGACGAAGAAGGAAGTACAGAGTCTCACAGGACGAGTAGCGGCACTCAACAGATTTGTGTCGCGAGCAACTGATAGATGTCTCCCATTCCTCAAGACACTCAGAAAGACTTTTGAGTGGAATGATGCATGCGAGAAGGCTTTTCAAGACTTGAAGAAATACTTGGGAGCACCTCCACTGTTGTCCAGGCCGGCGATGGGAGAAAAATTGTACCTGTACCTAGCAGTGTCCGAAAATGCAGTTAGCTCGGCGTTGATCAGAGTGGAGAATGGAGTACAAAAGCCAATTTACTACACAAGTAAGGCTTTCCGAGGAGCAGAGATCAGATATCCAAGGCTGGAGAAATTGGCACTGGCGCTGATTGACGTGAGTAGGAGAATGAGGCCATACTTCCAGGCTCATACTATAGTAGTATATACTGATGTGCCATTGAGACAAGCCCTTCAAAAGCCAAAAAAATCAGGGAGATTGATGTACTAGGCAATAGAGCTCGGTGAATATGATATAATTTATGAACCCAGATCATCACTAAAAGGGCAGGCTGTAGCAGATTTCATAGCGGAGTTCACCTATCCTGAAACCCTCGAGGAGCAAAAGTTGCTCGCTGATCAACCTGTGGATGTTACAGGATTAACAAACACAAGCTCAGACCAATTCCGATTGGTAAAAGGGCGCGTGGATGTTACAGGATGTGATGCAGAGATAGTTGTGAGAACTCCGGACGAGGAACAAGAGTTGCTCGTTGATCAACCTGTGGATGTTACAGGATCGACAAACACTAGCTCAGACCAACTCCGGTTGGTAAAAGGGCAAGTGGATGTTACAAAATCATTAAATTCGAGCCCAGACCAACTACGGTTGGTAAAAGGGCAAGAAAAAATGATTGACGAGGAGCAAGAAAAATCCGGGGAGGATGAAAAGAAGCAGCAAATATTTCACCGAGGAACTCTGACTGATTCGAAATTTGAAGACGAGTTACCTATATGGAGGCTATATGTAGATGGCTCGTCTTGCAATACAGGATGTGGCGCGGGGATAGTTTTGAGCACTCCGGACGAGGTCGACATGGAATACGCATTGCGTTTCCAATTCAAAGTTTCCAATAATGAGACTGAATATGAGGCCATGATTGCAGGGCTTAATTTGGCAAAAGTTAAGGAGGCGCAACAAGTTATGATCTTCAGTGACTCTCAACTGATTGTAAACAAATGATGGGAGTATATGCAGTTAGAGGATAATTAATGATCAGATATCATGCAAAGGCAAAGGAGATGGTGTCAGAATTTACCGCTATTCAGCTGGTCAGAATACCAAGAATGGAAAATGCGAGAGCAGACACCCTAGCTCGACTAGCATCAGCAACTCGCACCGAGCTACGACGAAAAAACCCAATTGAAGTGTTAGCTGGTCTGAGTATAGATGAAGATCTGACGATGAACTTTATCACCCTTGATTTAGGACCATCTTGGATGGATCCTATCAGGACGTATATCGAGGAGGGAGAATTGCCAATTGACAAGCTCGCAGCCAAGAAATTGAAGTTTAAAGTTGCTCGGTATGTATTAACTAATGGTGTTTTATATAGACGAGGAATTATGGCAGGTTTGCAGAGATGCGTACATCCCTCCGAAGTAAAAAAATTAATTAAAGAGATCCATGAAGGGTCCTGTGGATCCCATGTAGCAGGTCGGACGCTTTTGCAAAGGATGATGACGCAGGGATATTACTGGCCGACGATGAGGGATGATTGTGTAGCCTATGCCAAGAAATGTGACAAGTGCCAGCGCTTTTCCTCAATCCGAAGAACTCCACAAGCATTGTTGACACCCATAACTTCCCCTTGGCCATTTGCCATGTGGGGAATTGATTTGGTTGGACCACTGCCAATGACCCGAGGAAGGTTCAAGTACCTCGTCGTCGCAGTGGATTATTTTACTAAGTGGGTAGAAGCTGAGCCACTCATTAATATGACGTACGAGAAGGTGTACCAATTTATTTGGAAGAACATCATTTGCCGATATGGTCTCCCTCATGCCTTCATCACAGACCATGGGACACAATTTGATAACGAGGAGCTTGCCGCCTATTGTCATCAATCAAATATTTTGAAGGTCCACTCAGCACCAGGCCATCCTCAAAGCAATGGACAAACTGAAGTGACAAACAGAACGCTGCTGAACGGTCTGAAAAAAAGATTGGATGATGCGAAAGCAAACTGGATCAACGAGTTACAATCAGTACTCTGGGCTTACCGAACTACTCCCCGAGTAGCAACTGGAGAATCACCATACATGCTGGCGTTTGGAAGTGAAGCTGTCATACCTGCCAAGTTGGGTCTCCCAACACACAGGGTGCTAAATTTCAATTCCCCTATCAGTGATTTAATGAGAAGGCTGGATTTAAACATGCTCGAGGAAGTTAGAGAAGAAGCAGCCATTAGAAATGCTGCTTACCAGCAGCGAACAACTTTATTTTACAACAAGAGGGTGAAGAAGTGCGACCTGAAAGAAGGAGACTATGTGCTGAAGAAAGTAATTCAAAAGCATAACAAACTGGAGGCAAGCTGGCATGGACCATACCGAGTTACAGAAGTTGTTCGACCAGGAACTTATCGAATAGCCACTTTAGAAGGCGAGGAGTTTAAGAATGCATGGAACGCAGAGCATCTGCGCAAGTATTATCAGTGATGTATATGTAACACAGTTCCATCAATATGAATAAAATGAAGATTATTCTGCCAAAGTCTCTCCTTTTATTGAAAATTTTTCGGGGAATACTAGTGCTACGCACTACTCGACAAAGCTCGGCAGACTACTCAACGAAATATTCCAAACTGTACCAAGTATGGTTGGTCGGGGATAAAAACCCACTAACTGTAGTTGGTCGACGAGGAGAAATATTCCTAAAAATGCCAAACTGTTTGGCTAGGAAACGAAATATTCCAAACTGTACCAAGTATGGTTGGTCGGGGATAAAAACCCACTAACTGTAGTTGGCAAGGTTCTAAAAGGCGCGAGGCGTGGTCGAGGCGTAGAGGTCAAGCCTCAAGCCTTAGGAGCCTAGGCGCGCCTAGGCGAAGCCTAGGCGTAAAAAGGCGTTTGTCCTTTTTTATTATTTTAATTATTCCAAGGCTAGTAATATAATAAAATAGTACATACCTTGAATTTTGAAAATATATCCATATGTTTGGTAGCCATCTTTCTCACATTCATGCTCCATAACCAATATTTGTCAACTAATCCTTTGTTTTATTTAAAAAAAGTGTGTCTTAAGCCTTTTACTAAGAATAGGGGTTAATAAGGCGTAATAAGGCGTAGGCGATGCGTTTCTCTCAAGCGTCAAGCCTAGGCGGAGCCTAGGCGAGCCTTTTAGAACAGAGGTAGTTGGTCGACGAGGAGAAATATTCCTAAAAATGCCAACCTGTTTGGCTAGGAAACGAAATATTCCAAACTGTACCACGTATGGTTGGTCGGGGATAAAAACCCACTAACTGTAGTTGGTCGATGAGGAGAAATATTCCAAACTGTACCAAGTATGGTTGGTCGGGGATAAAAACCCACTAACTGTAGTTGGTCGACGAGGAGAAATATTCCTAAAAATGCCAACCTGTTTGGCTAGGAAACGAAATATTCCAAACTGTACCAAGTATGGTTGGTCGCGGATAAAAACCCACTAACTATAGTTGGTCGACAAGGAGAAATATTCCAAACTGTACCAAGTATGGTTGGTCAGGGATAAAAACCCACTAACTGTAGTTGGCCGACGAGGAGAAATATTCCTAAAAATGCCAACCTGTTTGGCTAGGAAACGAAATATTCCAAACTGTACCAAGTATGGTTGGTCGGGGATAAAAACCCACTAACTGTAGTTGGTCGACGAGGAGAAATATTCCAAACTGTACCAAGTATGGTTGGTCGGGGATAAAAACCCACTAACTGTAGTTGGTCGACGAGGAGAAATATTCCTAAAAATGCCAACCTGTTTGGCTAGGAAACGAAATATTCCAAACTGTACCAAGTATGGTTGGTCGGGGATAAAAACCCACTAACTGTAGTTGGTCGACGAGGAGAAATATTCCAAACTGTACCAAGTATGGTTGGTCGGGGATAAAAACCCACTAACTGTAGTTGGTCGACGAGGAAAAATATTCCTAAAAATGCCAACCTGTTTGGCTAGGAAACGAAATATTCCAAACTGTCCTAAAAATGCCAACCTGTTTGGCTAGGAAACGAAATATTCCAAACTGTACCAAGTATGGTTGGTCGGGGATAAAAACCCACTAACTATAGTTGGTCGACAAGGAGCAATATTCCAAACTGTACCAAGTATGGTTGGTCGGGGATAAAAACCCACTAACTGTAGTTGATCGACGAGGAGAAATATTCCTAAAAATGCCAACATGTTTGGCTAGGAAACGAAATATTCCAAACTGTACCAAGTATGGTTGGTTGGGGATAAAAACCCACTAACTGTAGTTGGTCGACGAGAAGAAATATTCCAAACTGTACCAAGTATGGTTGGTAGAGGATAAAAACCCACTAACTGTAATTGGTCGACGAGGAGAAATATTCCAAACTGGACCAAGTATGGTTGGTCGGAGATAAAAACCCACTAACTGTAGTTGGTCGACGAGGAGAATTTATCGACCTTGGTTGGTCGGACACATTTTATGAAAAAGACAAAAATTTACCAAGTATGATTAGTCGGGGATAAACTCTTACTAAACGTAGTTGGTCGACAAGCATAATTTAACAACCTTGATTGGTTGATACTCGTGACTTTATTATTAAGTGATCGAGCAATATTATTAAAACTTGGAACTTTTTAATTATTACTGAATTGGTCGACGAACATCACAATATTGTTATTTTTAACAGATATGCATAAATGTAAAGTGTTGATATAGCAATTAAGATTTGCAAACAGAAATGAAAGTTTTTCATTAAATTTGAAATAAATTACACTGATGATAAAATGAAAGTTACATTGATATGTATGCTAACTATTACATCAAAAATTTCTATTCTACTGGTCTTTTCCCCTCAGCTTTTGATGCAGATTCCTCACCGGCAGGCGGATCATTTAAAGATTGAGGAGAATTGATAAAGTTCAAATCCTTCAGCATCCTGACGTTCATCACAGAAGGTCGATCTAAAAGATGCTCGGGACGAGATAATTCGATCTGAGAATGTAAATTGTAGTCACCGAGATACTTTAAAATTAAGCTCCGAGGAATGGCCCGAGCAGGGATCCACTCCATCTACAAATTATATGGTGGCACAGGCAAGTCGAGCAACCCGGGATCATGGTAGTCCCATAGATAATGGCCTTGTTCGAGCTTCAACACACCTAAGGCATTCAGCCAGCCTTGTTTGTAGCCCTCATTGTTGGCATTCTAGATACGATCATCCAAGTGGAATAGTGCTTCGTTGTATCCATCCATCCAGAATTCCCTGGGCTGTTTGTGGAATTGGTATGTTAGCCTTTCTAGCTGGTCGTGGAGATTCTTGATGAAAATCTTCTTATTCTCCAAGACTGACTTCTGCGCGGAGAGCTGCTTTTCCAGGTCCCTAATTTTCTTTGACATATCATATAACGCATGGTTCTTCGCCATTAGTTGGAAGGCCAGGTTTTCTAAGGCAGATGTTGTCCTCTGTTCCTCGACAAGAACTCGAGCTGCTCTTGCTCGTCCCCGAGGAGCTCTTCCTCGTCCCCGAGGAGACGTGGAAGGGCCTGACCTCCTCAAGGTATCCAATTCTTCCCTTAATTTGGCATTCCCAACCTCTAAGAATGAAAATACCTCGTCAGTCACTGGGATTAGGGATGTTGAAGAAGAGGCTACAGACTTCAACTGTGATAGCTCTTTCTGTAAGTTGTTATTTTCCTTTTCCAGCAGCTCGGCAATCTGTCTACATTCCTCGACCTCGCCCCTCAGGGTTCTCTCCCTTACATCATAACCAGCAAAAAGCTTCTCGTAGCCCTTGTCAGCAACGATCAGCTTGTACTTTTTCTCATAACTCTCATGCAACAAGGCAGTGGATTCTTTATATTGAAGCTGAAGGTCTTCAAGGGTGCCTTGGAGATCCTTGATCATTTCGTAGTAAGCCACATTATTGGCCACCGCTCGATCAAGCAGACACTTCAGGTACTGATATGCTTCCACTGCCTGTTCCGAAGCATCCTGGCCAAGGATGTCGGCAACTTGTGCAGCACTCAAGTCTGTGTGACCAGCCTTAAAGTACTCATTGCACTGTTGCAGTAACTTTGTATCATGGGCAGATAGCAGATCCATCCTGGCAAAAAACTAGCAGATAAAGAAAAGCAATCATCAATAAGAAGAACAAGCAGAGTATGAATAGAAGATATACAACAATAGGCAAGAAAATTGGAGTTTTATTAGATCATAAAATTCAGAGTTACAAGTGTTGGATTACATTTGACAAAAGAAGAAAAATATAAAGATAAGCCCGAACAACACTACACCTTTTTCTTATCTCCCAAAACCTTCTCGGGAGGTTGGGAAGAGGAAGCATGTTGCTCGGAGGGAACTGTTGGCTATTCGGAGAGCACCAGCTGTTGCTCGGAGGAAGAAACGACTTTCTCGGCAGCAGACTGGATGGCTGGGGGGTGATCTCCCATCACCATTGAAGACTCCTCAGAGGTAGCTTCGTCCTCTTCTAATTCTTTCGGAGTAGGAGGGGGACCAAGGATATGTCTCTGGAAAAGCTCGGATGACTCGTCGACCTTCATTTCCTGAAGGGCAGCAACCCATCCATCCCTAAAATACTTTAGACTGCCATAGTCCACTTGAGATACCATGGCAGCACACCCCTTATCCCACCCCTTGTCCCAGCCAGAGCTGAAGGACTTCTTCACAGCAGCTTTCCTCTTGGCCTTCTCCAAGGCAAGCTTCTCGGATAGCAGGTTCACAGCAGCCTTCAATTTATTTTCTGCATCTTCCTTCTGCCGACCTACTTCCTGGAGTTGGTCCAACCTCTCCTCAGTAACTTTGAGTTTATTTTCCAGCTCTCCATCGGCTTTGAGCTTTTCCTCAAGCTCTTTATTTGCCTTCTCCAAGGAATTCTTTTTATTCTTCAACTCCTTGGAGGCATCAGCAACTCGAGCTTTTTCCTGCTCGGAGGAGGCAAGTTTTTTCTCCCAGATAGCTTTATCATCAGCATATTTCTGGCGAGAATCTGCCAGGGACTTGGTAGCTTCTTCCAGAGTTCCCTCCACACTGGACGAGGAGCAAGAGGCCTTAATCGCTTCATCCTTCTTCAGGATTATGTTGAAGCAGCTCGTCAACTGTGAACAGAAAAAGAAAGCAAGTTAGAAACAAAAATGACAAAGGGAATATGAAAAAATTCTAAGTAAAGATACTTACAGAAGCAAGGTGACGAGCACCTAGTGAGGTAACCATATCCCGAGTAAGGTTTTCTTCGGTACCTTGAACCTCGGGAATGGTCAAGGACTTTACCGAGCTCATGTCAGAGCTCGGGGGAACAAAATTGGGAACTCCAGTCCTAGCACCTGGGGGCTGAGTAGTGGTGACAGCCAAATTGACCGAGGAGCTTTTCTTCAGCCTCCTCGGGGGAGCAGTTACAGATTCAACCAAGGATGAATCCTTGGTCGGTGATATCACAATCACCTTTCCAGGAGCAGCAGAGCTGCTCGGAGCCACTGCGGGCTTCTCGGCAACTTTAGCAGGAGCAGCTGGAGGAGCTTCATCAGTCTTCTTTGTCCCCTCCCTTGGGACATCAATTCTACTCCTCTTTGCCTCACCAGAACCGGAGGCAGATTTTTCAAATAGGGTAGGAGGTCTTCTCTTCTTCATCCTTTCGCTCAAAGGAATATGAGAGTCAGGCGAAGAACTTGCAGAGGCTGGTACTGGCTCTGCTTCACTGATCACTGGACGAGCAGTGAAGGAGGTTGTGTAGCTCTTGTACTGGAGCAGATACGAAGCCGACCTGATGTGCTCGTCGGCAACCCTTTGATGCAGACCCCAGATAAGTCCTAAATTCCTTATATTGACATCTGTTTCTTTTGACTTTCTCTTGTTATCAACTGCAAATAAATAAACATTGTTATCAGTGACACATTTTATCAAACACAAAACAAACATGATTTCAAAATAAATAAAATAAAATAAAAATAACCTATCCCATTGCCATAAGGAGGGCATCTGGGACCCTGGTAAACCTCATCTCCGGTTAATGGAGGGTGTTGCCAATTTTTTACGACAACCCCGTGTTCAAAATAATCCCTATTGGCATCAGGGAGATTGACTACTAAGGCTCTATTTATAAACCTAGTTTTTAAATAATAAATATTATCATTAACTGCCCATCTATAGCAGTACATGATTTTTGGAATTCCTATACGAGTTCCATGCACTTGATTTAATTTATGCACCCCATTAACTATTCTCCATGTGTTGGGGGCTATTCGTGCAGGAACGACATCAAAGTACTGATAGAATTCCAGACACAGAGGATTTGGTGGAAAAGAAAATCCACACTCAGCAAAAAAGAGACTGGGGAACCAATGTGCCTCAGCCAAATTGAAATAATTAGAAGGCTCAGAAAGCTCTTCCAAGACAACCCAAGAGGGAACGGAAAAATCAGATCGAAATTTGTCAAGAGATTCAACAGGGTAAACCATGGTGATTAAAAGAAATGAAGATGAAGGAAGAAGATCTTACAGGAAAAGAACGGATCTGCTGACAACGAACAACGAAAAAGATGTACGCACAAGAGAATAGGAAGAGACGGTGAAAAACTCGAAGATGAAAATTTGAAAAGGTAGAAGACGATGGGAGTGTCTGTGAAGTTTAAATACCTTGCCTTGGGAAATGGTGAAGTAATGATTATAAAAAATGATGATTACGTTACCGACGGCTAAAAGGGCATTAAATATTGGTGCGGGAATCAAAGCGAACAACAGCGGTTAAAAAGACGAAAAGTGACGCAGGAATCGAAGCACGCAGAAAAGTCCAAAAAAGCATGATTCTACGAATTGGGAAGGAGAAATAAATACAAGGGAGATGTTCCTAAAAAATAGGAAGACTATTTAAAACTACCATATTCCGAGAAAGAATGTTCCATACTCCTCAAATTTCGAACTATGAAACATTGGGTGCTTCTGTTGATACCAAATTTAATCTACTGACGTGGATCAATCCTATGAAGACACGTGGCTATCTACATGGCAACTACAAACACTTCCGAGGAACCCACACGCTCCGAGGAACAAGACTACAACAAGGAAGACTAGTTCTCCGAGGAACACTGCTTATTCGAGGAACTCACATGCTCCGAGGAACTCATACGCTCCGAGGAACAAACCTCTCAGAGGAACTCTTGAATACCAAGAAGCTTAGGCGGTCCGAGCTGCATCTCGAATAAAGCATTAATAGCTGGATAACCAACAATTCAACTGATTCATTAAATGCTTATCATTCAGACGCACACGCAAAGAGGGCATTAAATGTATTACCCTTTTTATATGCATATCACTTAATGCATTACCCTTTCACATTCAGCCTCAGGGCTATAAATACATTGTACAACCCTCATTGTAGAGGGACTGGATATAAAAACGGAATTTCTTGAGATAACTTGTAATCGAGAATTCCCAAACACTCAGCAATAAAACAACAGTGGATTGTACTTTTTCTCATAACTCTCATGCAACAAGGCAGTGGATTCTTTATATTAAAGCTGAAGGTCTTCAAGGGTGCCTTGGAGATCCTCGATCATTTCGTAGTAAGCCACATTATTGGCCACCGCTTGATCAAGCAGACACTTCAGGTACTGATATGCTTCCACTGCCTGTTCCGAAGCATCCTGGCCAAGGATGTCGACAACTTGTGTAGTACTCAAGTCTGTGTGACCAGCCTTAAAGTACTCATTGCACTGTTGCAGTAACTTTGTATCATGAGCAGATAGCAAATCCATCCTGGCCAGAAACTAACAGAGAAAGAAAAGCAATCATCAATGAGAAGAACAAGCAGAGTATGAATAGAAGATATACAACAATAGGCAAGAAAATTCGAGTTTTATTAGATCATAAAATTCAGAGTTACAAGTGCTGGATTACATTTGACAAAAGAAGAAAAATATAAAGATAAGCCCGAACAACACTACACCTTTTTCTTATCTCCCAAAACCTTCTCGGGAGGTTGGGAAGAGGAAGCAGGTTGCTCGGAGGGAACTATTGGCTATTCGGAGAGCACCAGCTGTTGCTCGGAGGAAGAAACGACTTGCTCGATAGCAGAATGGATGGCTGGGGGGTGATCTCCCATCACCATTGAAGATTCCTCGGAGGTAGCTTCGTCCTCTTCTAATTCTTTCGGAGTAGGAGGGGGACCAAGGATATGTCTCTGGAAAAGCTCGAATGACTCGTCGACCTTCATTTCCTGAAGGGCAGCAACCCATCCATCCCTAAAATACTTTAGACTGCCATAGTCCACTTGAGATACCATGGCATCACACCCCTTATCCCACCCCTTGTCCCAGCCAGAGCTGAAGGACTTCTTCACAGCAGCTTTCCTCTTGGCCTTCTCCAAGGCAAGCTTCTCGGATAGCAAGTTCTCAGCAGCCTTCAATTTATTTTCTGCATCTTCCTTCTGCCGACCTACTTCCTGGAGTTGGTCCAACCTCTCCTCAACAACTTTGAGTTTATTTTCCAGCTCTCCAGCGGCTTTGAGCTTTTCCTCAAGCTCTTTATTTGCCTTCTCCAAGGCATTCTTTTTATTCTTCAACTCCTTGGAGGCATCAGCAACTCGAGCTTTTTCCTGCTCGGAGGAGGCAAGTTTTTTCTCCCAGATAGCTTTATCATCAGCATATTTCTGGCAAGAATCTGCCAGGGACTTGGTAGCTTCTTTCAGAGCTCCCTCCACACTGGACGAGGAGCAAGAAGCCTTAATCGCTTCATCCTTCTTCAGGATTATGTTGAAGCAGCTCGTCAACTGTGAACAGAAAAAGAAAGCAAGTTAGAAACAAAAATGACAAAAGGAATATGAAAAAATTCTAAGTAAAGATACTTACAGAAGCAAGGTGACGAACAGCTAGTGAGGTAACCATATCCCGAGTAAGGTTTTCTTCGGTACCTTGAACCTCGGGAATGGTCAAGGACTTTACCGATCTCATGTCAGAGCTCGGGGGAACAAAATTGGGAACTCCAGTCCTAGCAGCTGAGGGCTGAGTAGTGGTGACAGCCAAATTGACCGATGAGCTTTTCTTCAGCCTCCTCGGGGGAACAGTTACAGATTCAACCAAGGATGAATCCTTGGTTGGTGATATCACAATCACCTTTCCAGGAGCAGCAGAGCTGCTCGGAGCCACTACGGGCTTCTCGGCGACTTTAGCAGGAGCAGCTGGAGGAGCTGCATCAGTCTTCTTTGTCCCCTCCCTTGGGACATCAATTCTACTCCTCTTTGCCTCACCAGAACAGGAGGCAGATTTCTCAAACAGGGTAAGAGGTCTTCTCTTCTTCATCCTTTCGCTCAAAGGAATATGAGAGTCAGGCTAAGAACTTGCAGAGGCTGGTACTGGCTCTGCTTCACTGATCACTGGACGAGCAGCGAAGGAGGTTGTGTAGCTCTTGTACTGGAGCAGATACGAAGCCGACCTGATGTGCTCGTCGGCAACCCTTTGATGCAGACCCCAGATAAGTCCCAAATGCCTTATATTGACATCTGTTTCTTTTGGGCACTTTCTCTTGTTATCAACTGCAAATAAACAAACATTGTTATCAGTGACACATTTTATCAAACACAAAACAAACATGATTTCAAAATAAATAAAATAAAATAAAAATAACCTATCCCATTGCCATAAATAGGGCATTTGGGACCCTGGTAAACCTCATCTCCGGTTAATGGAGGGTGTTACCAATTTTTTACGACAACCCCGTGTTCAAAATAATCCCTATTGGTATCAGGGAGATTGACTACTAAGGCTCTATTTATAAACCTAGTTTTTAAATAATAAATATTATCATTAACTGTCCATCTATAGCAGTACATGATTTCTGGAATTCCTATACGAGTTCCATGCACTTGATTTAATTTATGCACCCCATTAACTATTCTCCATGTGTTGGGGGCTATTCGTGCAGGTACGACATCAAAGTACTGACAGAATTCCAGACACAGAGGATTTGGTGGAAAAGAAAATCCACACTCAGCAAAAAAGAGACTGGGGAACCAATGTGCCTCAGCCAAATTGAAATAATTAGAAGGCTCAGAAAGCTCTTCCAAGACAACCCAAGAGGGAATGGAAAAATCAGATCGAAATTTGTCAAGAGATTCAATAGGGTAAACCATGGTGATTAAAAGAAATGAAGATGAAGGAAGAAGATCTTACAGGAAAAGAACGGATCTGCTGACAACGAACAACGAAAAAGATGTACGCACAAGAGAGTAGGAAGAGACGATGAAAAACTCGAAGATGAAAATTTGAAAAGGTAGAAGACGATGGGAGTGTCTGTGAAGTTTAAATACCTTGCCCTGGGAAATGGTGAAGTAATGATTACAAAAAAGGATGATTACGTTACCGACGGCTAAAAGGGCATTAAATATTGGTGCGGGAATCAAAGCGAACAACAGCGGTTAAAAAGACGAAAAGTGACGCAAGAATCGAAGCACGCAGAAAAGTCCCAAAAAGCATGATTCTACGAATTGGGAAGGAGAAATAAATACAAGGGAGATGTTCCTAAAAAATAGGAAGACTATTTAAAACTATCATATTCCGAGAAAGAATGTTCCATACTCCTCAAATTTCGAACTATGAAACATTGGGGGCTTCTGTTGATACCAAATTTAATCTACTGACGTGGACCAATCCTATGAAGACACGTGGCTATCTACATGGCAACTACAAACACTTCCGAGGAACCCACACGCTCCGAGGAACAAGACTACAACAAGGAAGACTAGTTCTCCGAGGAACACTGCTTATCCGAGGAACTCACATGCTCCGAGCTAATAATTTTTGTATTTCTGCATTAAAAAACTAATTTAATAATTTTTTTTTTAACTCATTTACTCCCTCAAACACCCATTTACCCAATATTCTCTTATTTTTAAAGGTCCGCGCCAGTGGCACTCGTTATTTTTAACCTTTTTTTTTTATTTTACAACATTTAAAATAATTTTTTATTTTTGCATTAAAAAACTTATCCAATAAAAAATTATGTTTTTAATCATTTTCAACCTATTTAGTCCCTCAAATACCCATTTACCAAATATTCTCTTATTTTTAAAGGTCCGCGCCAGCAGCACTTGTTATTTTTAACCTTTTTTTTAATTTTATAACATTTAAAATAATTTTTGTATTTTTATATTAAAAAACTAATCTAATAAAAAATTATGTTTTTTATTATTTTCAACTTATTTAGTCCGTCAAACACCCATTTACCCAATATTCTCTTATTTTTAAAGGTCCGCGCCAGCGGCACTCGTTATTTTTGAACTTTTTTTTTAATTTTACAACATTTAAAATAATTTTTTTATTTCTTAAAACTGTTTCAAAATGTAAAAAAAAATATTTATATTAAACAACTTTTCTTTTGGAAAAAGTTTTTTTCAGAAAAAAAAATCTTTTTATATTAAAATATTGTTTTTAAACAATACATTTTTTTTAGTTTATAAAAAATATTATTTTTTAATAAAACAGTTTTTTTTAATAAAAATAAATAAAATAATACTAATAAATCACATAAAAAACCAAAAAAAATCAAAAAAAACAAAAAAAATCTCTACATGTACTAAGCCGGGGTTAACACCCGGTAGTATATCATTACTCGAAAAAGAATAAAGGGCTGACAAAAACAAAAAGTTCCACATGGATGGCCTTTATACTGTTGGATATAAGTAAACTGAAACAGCTGTGACTCCTAAAACAGAAAGTGAGTCTGACTGGGTCTGGGTGGAAACAACACAACATTAAACACACAATAAATATAATAATAAAGTCAATAAGGGGACGCCACACAGCCATATTATTCGCCTTTTTAGCTGCCATTCTTTGCCTGCGAATCCAAGAGGACCAAAAATCCTCTTCGCCTACAAAAATAAATAAATAAATTGCATACATATTACCTGTATATCAATATAGCTGTAGAGTCTAAACAAGGATACAATTCAGTTCATGTACGCCTACTTTTTTTGGCATTTCTTGGTGGATAGTAGAGTTGTGAGTCAGTAAGTGAAGTTTTTTGAGATACCCATTTGCTGATTTTTTATAATTTCTTGTTTTTTAGTTGAATATGATATTTGGTTCTGCTTTAGATGAAGGGTTTGTTTGGTTGGTGATCAAATTATAGTACAGATTCTGAAATTCAAGCTTTTGGAAGAAGAAGATGTTTTGTTATAAATTAAGGTGGTGAATTGGGGCTTAATTAGATGGGTAATTTATGCTGCTTCAATTCTGTCTATTCTCAGGTGAGGATGTCAATGCCCTTTTCACTGTTTTGGTTTTTGGATGTTTCTTTAACCTTTGGTTTATGCATATTTGTTTTGGTCAATCTTTATTTAGGTTCTCAAAAGGGTGATGGTCCAATAGATGTGATATTTGTTTTTTTGCTGCTTTATTAATAGTGTTAAATTGGGAATAAATAGTCATTTTTTGTAAACTATAATTAGGGTTTAGATTGAAAGGATGGGCATAGGATGAATTATGATTGTTGGTGTGTGTAAAAGTAGTTGGCTTGCTTTTTTCACATACTTTTGCCAGCAAATACTTGTAGCTCGATTGGACATGCTTACTATAGTTTTTTCTTATCAGATTACTATATTTTATTTTATTTAGACTTGTGGACCTTGTTTTGGATTCTTATACCCTTGATATTTTCAAACAAAACTTTGGGATTGATCACTCCCAAATGACTTCTTACATAGTTGTTCTATCGTCTTTTTCACTCTCAATTTCTATGAAAATGAAATACAAGTCAAATTCTAGTTTAAGAAACAAACTCAGTTTTCTTCTACTCATTAGGTGTAGTGGTTTCACTCACAAGGTCCATGGTTGTTAGCCAATGGGAGCCCAACCTCTTTGCCAATTTTGACCTAGTTATTATTTTTATCCTTTCTCTCTTTCTCTCAATTCTTCCCCCCTATACCTTCAAAGCTGCACACATACATATATATACAGCCAGTTAGGCATTAGTATATAAAAAAATGGATTCGCATTGAAAGGCCGCTTACTTGAATTGGATTTTGTAGTTTAATAAATAGATTATGTAATTTTAGGACTGAAAATAATATTGATTATGGATATAGGGCAACAAACATTTCATTTTCATTTTTAGTCCCTATTTTCAAATTAAAGGGACACGTGGCATGCTGTGATTGGTTGACGTTTTATGAATATGGGTCCGCGCCAGCGGGTTTATTCAAAAACAGGGACTAAAACCATAAATAAAATGTTTGTTGTTCTATTTCCAAAATGCATATTACAATAGGTCCTAAATTTACAAAGCCCCTTTAATAAATCTGGCTACCTTTTTTTGCCTTCCTTTTGTTTCATATTTATGATTGTAGATCAGCAAACATAAATAAAAGTTAAATTTCTTTTTTCACTTCAGCGGCGTTCTTCAAATGGCTCTGGCAAGGGAAGAGGCCATCAAGGTCCAGTCAAGTATGGATACAGCCTAGTAAAGGGAAAAGCGAATCATCCCATGGAGGATTACCATGTTGCTAAATTTGTTCAGCACCAGGGACGTGAAGTTGGACTTTTCGCTATTTATGATGGGCATCTGGGAGATACTGTGCCTGCCTATCTACAAAAGCATTTGCTTCCAAATATCCTAAAGGAGGTGGGTTGCTGGTTTAAAATTAGACATTCTTGATAACAATATAACATTTTATTGTGCTTCGATTTGGTAGACTACTTAATATTTGGAATAAGTATATTTTGTAGCATCATCGGAATTAAGTTTGATAATGAAGATATGGGGTTTGGTTTGGTTCTCATGAATAGCAAGGTTTTAAAAGGCGCGAGGCGTAGTTGAGGCGTTTTGCCTCTGTGAGGCGAGGCGCAAGCCTCAAGGCGGTCCGAGGCGTAAGCCTCAACTTTTTTCCATGAAAATCACTAAAAATGATATAAAAATAATAATTAAATGAGGAACAAAATATGTATCACATCTATCATGAAAACAAACGATGTAAACTCGATTCCACAACACAATACAAATAATAATACCATCCTGTCATCATCATAATACATATTATACCATCAAGGCAAAAGGAATCCATGATAGTCACAACTCACTACAATAATATAGCAAATAAAATAAAGTCAGTTTATATATATATATATATATATATATATATAGGGAGAGAGAGAGAGAGAGAGGTCCTGTGCACACTAAATTTGCACAGTGCTGGCGCACACCAATTTTTTTAAAGCATTAAAAAAAATATTTTTGAGATGATTTTTTTTATGAAATATTTAAACATTTCAACGGACCCATGTAAAAAAAATCAACTCAAAAAAACTTTTTTTGCTATTTTTAAAAAATCGGTCAAACTTTCGTAGCTTTTAAAGTGCTTAAAAGTAGCGAAAGTTTGACCGATTTTTTAAAAATAGCAAAAAAAGTTTTTTTTAGCTGATTTTTTTTACATGGGTCCGTTAAAATGTTTAAATATCACACAAAAAAAATCAACTCAAAAATATATTTTTTACTATTTTAAAAAAATGATGTGCAAACTTAGTGTGCACATGAGCCTGGCTCTCTCTCTCTATATATATATATATAAGTAAAATAAATTCATAAATTCAGTTTATATATAAGTCAATTTATATATAAAATAAAGTCAGTTTATAAGTAAAATATGAGTAAAAAAACAGGGATTTAGCATAAAATAAAATATATATATAGTAGAAAAAAACAAAAAAATGACACATCGACACAAAATTAGTGTAGCAAACAAAAAAAAAGAGACGATCAGCTAGGGTTTTGGGGTTGGAATTATCTTTGGGCAGCAAACGACTTGTTTTGTATTAGAAACGACAAGTAATTTTTTTTTAAAACTTTTGACCACTTTTACCCTTAATGAGGAGTGAAAAAAGAGGCGTAAGCCTCAACAGCCTCGAGGCGTAAGCCTCAGTCACAAAAGGTGCAACCCTCAGATAATATAGTAGAGGCGTAAGCCTCAGCCTGCCCACCTAGCGCCTCACCTCGAGGCGGAGCCTCATTTCGCCTTTTAAAACCATGATGTAACATATTATGTGCTATACTTTTTTATTCAATTTATTTTATATTGTTACTTTTATAAGTTACTTCTGAATAACTTTATAAGGATGAATTTTTTATACATCCTTTTTCGTTTGAATAGACATAGTCTAGTTGAGACATAATTACCTACTAAAGTGAATTGTTTATTAATTAAAGATTGAAGATGAGATACACATCTTCAAGGGGATAGCGTAATGGCATTAACTCTTACCTCACAAGCTGGAGGCCAAGAGTTCAAATCCTATTAGGGTCACCTCCTGTAGTACACCATGTGTGGAGTCTAAACATGCCCTTGGGATTAGTCAGGTGCTCAAAGAAAAGGCCTGAATACCCCAATATATATAAATGGATAGGCTTCTTTAGTGAGGGTAGCCCTCACTATTAAAACCAGCCTCAAAGGGTGTGAAATTGTTTCTATCGGGATTTAAACATTGCTCATCTCTATGGAAGATGGGTAGTCAGACCATGTGGCTCCATTAGTCTTTGTTTTCTTTTCTATTTCTAATTCTTTTAAATAACTTTCGAATGGCAAAATTTTCTTTTCATTCCCATAAAAAGTAAAAAGAAGTTGGAGAGGATATATTCTTATGACATGTTATTGAATCGTTTCAGGAGGAGTTTTGGACTGATCCAAATAGTTCAATTTTTAAAGCTTACGAAAGAACAGACCAGGCTATTCTTTCGCATAATCCAGACTTAGGAAGAGGTGGGTCCACTGCTGTCACTGCAATTCTAATAAATGGTCAAAATCTATGGGTAGCCAATGTTGGAGATTCACGAGCAATTCTTTCAAGGAGGGGACAGGCTATACAGATGAGTATCGATCATGAGCCCAACACTGAGCGGGGAAGCATTGAAAACAGAGGCGGCTTTGTATCAAATATGCCAGGTACTGTTACAAAACATTTTTGGCATTTTGGTGTCGATGTTTTCGTACTTATTCTAATTTATTAATATTTCATTATCTAAGCTACCCACCCCCTCCTCTCCTTGAAGTTGGTGAGTTTTATGCTGTAAAAGTTAGGGTAGCAACTTACCAAAGAAAAAAAAAAATAGTCCAGTCAGGATGTGGTTACTAGTCTTTAGTGTAGGATATGTGGATCTCTCATGTAGATTTTGGTTTATAGGTTATAATTCTTAGTCTGTATAAATTTCTTTGAATAGTTATTTGACAGTAAATACTTTCCTCACCTTAATTCACACAAAAAAAAATGTTCTGATAATGATATAGGAAAAATTATCTCGAGTTTTAGTGCGACGCTGAAGTAGTCACGCGATCATGTTAGTTAGTGTTGACTTGGAAAATTGGCCCCCCTTTTTTGGGCGTAGCTACAGCGGAGTGCTTCAAACAATATGACAGGACCCTAGGGCACTTCTTTGTATACTTTCCTGTTTTTTTTTTACCTCTGTATATCTTTTTTCCATACAGTCAGCACAGAACTTCCCTCTCCACACTCCGGTTCTTTATTATTTTACCAATTGTAGTGTCAAAATTAGAAGTCAACTTTTGAGTGCCAAATCCCTAGAGAGGGAGACAGGCTGTAAGAGAAGCGGAAGCATTGAACAGACACACAATAATAGAAGTCCAAAGATACTATCAATTGCGAACTGCAAAATAGAAGGGAGGAGACATTTTTTTATAGGATCCTAAAAGAGTCCTGGATAATCATAACTAGAAAATAAGAGATTAAAATAAATCTAAGATCTATTTATCCTACTAAGACATTATAATTCAAACCAATTAAAAACCTAAACTAACTTCCCCCCTCCCGTGTCTTTATCTTACCACTGGCTCAACCCTGTCTCGTCTTCCCTCCTACGTCATTCCGCCCCTTCAGAAAAGCTTGACACTTGATAGCAATTACTACCAGAAGCGAACTCCTTTCTGAGCATTGAAAGCAAATGCACAATATCGAATATCCAGAAATGTTATTATTAGTTGTTACCAAATACAAGAGAGGAGGTCTTTATTTCTATGCTCCTAAAGAGTCCTGGATAATCATGAACAATAAATTACCAGATTAATATAAAAGTAACACCTATTTATCCTACTAAGAGGTCATAAAGAGATAATAACTAAAAGTAATTAAAAATCTAAATTAATCAAACTTTCCCCTTCCCTTGTCTTTATCTAACCACTAGCCCAACCCCTCTGTTCTTCCCATCTGTCACTGAATAATGGATGAGAAGAGTTTTTCTGTTTTTAATGAAAACAGATGACAAAGATTAGGTTGAGTTGCTTTATCGTGATAAATAGGGTATTTTGATAATTTGTGGTGTGGGACACTAATAAAGAGTTTATCTTAGGAGAGTTATCAAAGGATGAAGACTTTTTTTTACTTATCAATCTGGTGACCTACTTAGATAAGGTGTTTGCAAATGTCCCGTCAATGATTAAAAGAGATTTTGGAGGAACTATATCTCTGGAAAGCGAGACTTTTTATGGGTACATATACCTTGGACTTGGTGGCAAACGAGGTGGTTTAAGAAGATTGTTTTAAAAGGAAGGAAATGTGTGGTTTAAAATTGACCTCGAATAAGAATGTGGCCATATTGATTGCCATTCTCTCGATCAGTCTTCACTAAGAAGGTTTTGAGATAGGTGGAGAAAATGAACGTGGGGTTGTATGAGTTCAGCTTTCCGGTGGTGACTAATAGAGATATGGGGAAAGTCAAGAGCTTCAAAAGGTCTTAGCTAAACAATCCTCAATTTCCTTTCTTATGTACTCTATTGTCTATCAGTTGAGTAAGTTAATGGAGAGTGCTTGGAGGATTTGTAGTGGGGAGAAAAGGGCTAGAGGTGTACCACCTCCAATTTTATTTGATTTGTTTCAAATAATGAAAGGAAGTTTAGTAACTTGATCAAATTGTTGAAGTTCAACTTGGCGTGGAAGGAGACTTTGGGTGTTAACGTGTAGTTCTTTAGCCTTTGGCTAGAGCGGTGGGTTGTGTGGTTGAGTCAGGTCTTCGTTTAGGCAGGACCCTTATTGGGTGGAGTTTTGGAATCTAGTTGACTTGCAGTTGTGATCTCTGGGGAGATCAATGTCTGTTTTTTTTTTTGAAATATGAAGTGTATATATAGCGAACCTGCAAAAAGGGGCGAAACCCTTGATAAAGAGAACAGATAGCCCCCCAAAAATATGTCTCAACACTCGAGGACCACCGAAACCAACTATGAAGCCCAGACTCGAATCATAATTGATTGAGTCGCTCTCTCGACAAGCTTGACCTGGGCTGCTGCTCAGGTTGGGAAAACAAAGATGGCAAGGACACCTATCACCTGGATCAAATTCATGGCCTCTTCCTCTATATCCTGAAAAGAAACACCCAACCATTTTGTATATATAAAAATATAACTGCCTTCCTCTAGACTGTAACAACCCGCCTACTTTAATCACGGGTGATCAGTCATTTATCAAAATAAACTGGAATCGCATTTGGTTCATTCTTAGCATTACTGTCGAAAACTATTTAAATTACTATCCACCTATGTTAAATTAAGCCGGTGCCAAAATTTTCTTTTGTCATGAACTTAACAACATGCGAAAATAAAACTAAAATATATTAACCAAACCATCCACACAATAATAGTCTGAACAATCACACAACATAAATATAAGTAAATAAAATCGAATAAATCATCGGTTCCCAAAACAAATAATCCAACTACAATCTGAAGTAAATAAAACAGAATCTCAACGAAGTCTGACAGATAAACTAAACTACTGAAGAGTCTGAAGGGGGCAACACGCCCGAATAAATTACTGAAATGAAACTCCTAACTAGTAATGAATAAACCGAAGCGTCTAAAGCAAATCCTGCGAGCTTCCACAATGCTGCAGCTACGTATCCCTTGAAAGAATCATCAAGTTGGGCGTCCCTGTGGCTAAACACCCAAATTGTTTTGGAAAATAATTTGATACGGGTCAGAGTCCAAAACCATTTGAAAATATTTTGCAAATAATTAACATGCAACAATTAAATATGCAGTAACACTTTTCATATTTAAGCGGGTGTCGCACTCTCTTGAGATATTACTCACCCCTCAGCTATTGTGCACACCTAACGCTTTCCTTCTAACCCAACTAATTATACTACCACACCTAACTAGTCTTGTTACAAACTATCAATCCCTTTACTCTACCCCGAGTATTTCCTTCTTTTTATTTCCTAAGTTACTTTACCCTTTAACTTAGTTGATCTTTTCCACTTTCATTGATTATATAACATACACACTAGATATATAAATACTACTTTCACACCTTGTAGTTTTAACTCGTATATAATTTATCTACACCATTATATACGTATGAATATACTATAACAATCACACACATGCTGCGTATAATAACCATCCTTCCGAGCACTAACTCACTGGATGCTTATCTCTAAAATGCTATCATCCCAGGTATGCTCACTCTAACCCGGTTACCATAAATTGGTTAACTCACACCGAAATAAGTAAATAAATCGCAAACGTAGTGGAGGCGGTCATATTTCCTCGAGAGTGAGATCGAATCATACCCAAAACGTCTCAACTCGAAAAATAAATCACACAATAAAAATACCGGACGATATGACCTCGGGATTATACTCTCCCTGCATTCACTAGCTAGGGGATTCACCCACATCGCGCAACCTCCTATGATAGCACTAGACGGGTATGTATTCACATAAATATATAACACCGATATTTATAAAGCACACAAGTATATACATACTATCACATCTTCCGTATATATATATATATATATATATATATTAAATCCGGCTAACCCACGCCTAACTCTCGTAGCACTAGCCCATAATACCCGAGTCTATTTCCTCGACTCTTATTTTATTTAATTTCACATCCATTAAATAAATTAATGTAAATTTTCGATACGCCCCTTGATCGCTTAACCATTTAAGTCCTAATTTACCCTCATTAAGAATAGTCGAGCCTTAATTACGTACCTACTGACTTTCCCTAGCCCTTGTACAATTATTAAACCTATCTCAAAGTCGCTCCATAATTAACTTCTTTAAATATAGACAAATAAAAATTCTGGGAATAGCAGGTCATCCGAACTAGTTCGAGGCCGAACCAGTTCTGAGGGGTAGCCGAACCAGTTTAAAGCTCCTGACAGTTCATCTTCTTCCCTGCTACGAGTTTCCACCATTTTTAGCCATCTAAGCTTCAAAGCTTTAACCAATTCTTAACCAACACATACTCAACGATTAATACATGTTCCCAACAGTTTCTAATCATTAAATACATCATTACACATCAACGATTTCTACTTTAATCAATTTATCCACGAATTGGGTTTTCTCACTTTTCCAAATTCCTCATTCAATTCGATTTTATACTCCAAATTTAATGAGATTAGCTATTGGATTTTGACTCAAATTCAGATTCTAACAACATATGATATCATCACATCATCAGTTTAGCATTAATTTCACATCTCATGCCTAGCTACCCAAAAACCCATGTTAACATGTGACAACCCTTCCAAAACGGATTTACCTACACCTACCATGATATGAACATGAGCTTTTGCTATTAAAATCAGAAACAAGTTGATTACTTGCCTTATTAGGTTTGTAGAGTCTGATTACACGTTGTAGGAGATGAATCGCTCCCGAATTTGGTTCTTTAAGCTCTCTTCCTTCTTCCTTTCTCTCCTCTCTCAAATCTAGGGTTTAGAGTTTGCTTAATGGGTGCCTCTAACTCTAAAACTTAGTCAAATATCCTTAATCCCGAAATTAGGTTAACGAGCCAAGCCCAAATGACTCGAATAACCCCGTGTGGGCGAGATTATGTCTAAAAAGGCCCCGAGACCTAAATACTACCCCCGGGTACACTATTTTGACTATCTCGATCCTTTTGGAACCATCCGTGACCTCGAAATCGCCATTCGAGTCACCATACAGTAATTTTCTATCTCGACCCCATATTGTCTACATGCGACTCCCAGTTGAAATATAATGTTGTCATGTCACTATCACTCGTTATGACGTAAAATAATAAATCACTATTCACTTAGTAATTATATTGCATAAATATTAATCATTATCTCTTCCGATTAATATTTTAAATAACCACATAATAATTTGTTCACACATAATAATTAATTCAATTAAATTAGGGCACACGTATAATTTAAAAATATTCAAATTAATTAAATTATAAATACTAAAAAATATGGGGTGTTACATAGACCACCCTCAACAAGAGTTATTCTTGATCCCTGGGCATTTTTTGAGTCCTTAAACTGCGTCTTTGTTGCACTTCTATTCTATTAAATTTGAGAATTCTCAATTATCTAAATATAAATTTCCCTTAGGGTATGGAGCAAAAGATTATTTAAGATATACACCAAATATTGACAGTGTTGTTCAATGTTTCAAAATGAAATGTGATATAGTGAGATAGAATACGATAACAAGTATGGCTAGGGGAGCGGCTAATATTGAGGAAAGTATGCAAGCAAGTTGGGATGGCAAAGACAAACCAATTTGTTTAATCAATCCAACCCGTCCATTAAAAACCCAACCCAGCCCAACCCATTAAGCAAATATTTCTTATTGGGTTTACGCAATAAGACCCAATTTCTTAATGGGTTGGGTTGGGTTGGATTTATATTGGGTTACCCATTAATCCAACTTATATTATGTGAATTAACTATCTATAAGACTATAATATCATTCACTCTCTAAATGCTTCACTCTAAGATACCATATTCTCTCTCTACATTGGTAATCCCTTTCTTTCTCTAAAATCATAAATTATTTTTCTCTTGAATGGTTTCTCACTCTAAAATGTTAATTTTATTCTTTCTTTAAATTTGTTATCCCTTTCTCGCTCTCAACTAATTTCTTAATTTCTCTTAAATGGTAATAATTTTGCCATTAACAATATTTTTCTATCTAAAATTGTAATCTTTTTCCCTCCCTAAATTAGAACTAACTGAAATTTTGAAATTTTGGAGAGACTATATTCTAAAGATAGAAAGAGGTTAGAACTTTTGAGGGATGACCTTTTCAGAGGGATAAAGTAAATACTATTTTAGAGAGAGAAAGAGGCTTACACTTCACAGAGTAACCTTTTTCAAAGTGATAAACATATTAGAATGTTAAATAGATGAATTCTCTTAGAAAAAATTGTTAAATTTTAGAGAGACAGAGGTTGAGATAAAAAAATAGACAAGAGACTGTGATTTTTTTTATAGAGACTAAGAGTTCGACATTTTTACGATATAAACGAGTGAAATGGGTTGACCCAGGCCCGAATCAACCTAAACTTACCCGACCCATCTTAACCCGAGTATTTTAGTGGGCGGGTTTGGACCTTACTCGTTAGTGACCCACCCATAACCCGCCCAACCCGCCCATTTGACACCCCTACTAGCAAGTATGGCTAGGGGTGGGTTGTGAAATGGGGTCTTCGCTTTTGGATTGCCTTTGGGAGGGAATTTTTATAGTTTTAGATTTAGGGACATAATTATTGATATAAAGACCAAAAGTTTAAATAAATGGAAGATATATTGTTTATATAAGGGGAAGGAGATTTAAACTTTGCGATCGGTCCTTAGATGTCTTCCCACATACTTCATCTTTATTTTTTAATTTCCTCGTGGCGTGAATAAAACTCTTAAAATTTAATGTGGAATGTTTTTTGGGAAGAGTGGGAAAGGAAAAAGGAACATTGGTTAAATGGAAGGTTTGTTTGTAACAGTGCCTAGAGTGGCGATGACAATAAGAGAGAGGTCGAGTATTTCGGCGACAAAGACATCATGAAGAAGAGTTAGGTGGCGATAATGAGACGATTGAGAAGCTCGAGGAGCTCAAACATATGATGAGGTCGATGAAGGAGTAGCAAATCTGTAGGCCCCTTTATTTTTCAAATCAACTTTGCTTTAAGGATGATGAAACAACTCTCTTTTTTATGTGCACCAAAATGTGAACCAATTTTAACTTAACCAAATTTTATCTTGATTAATCCTAAACATTCATTTAGTGATTAAAGTAAGTTAAGTAAGGAAAAGAATGCTCACAATGACGGATATACGAGGAAACCACAAGGGAAAAAACCTCGAACGGCTCAAGCCAGGCAATCACTATGAATGTGGATTTACAAGGAACAGACACAAGTCTTACTCAACGGCTCGATCCCCACGAGACTTAACGCTCTTCTGATCTTTAACCACTCCTCCATAGTACCCACGTGAATCCTTCCGCGATACCTATCTACAGCAGTCGCCTCCACAAATGCCTCAGTGTCCACCGATGTACCTTGAAAAGTCTACGGAATCGGAATACGAACTCCTTCGCTTCTTTCCCGCAAAACCCAACAATGTTCTTCAAAGTGTAGAACAAACTCCAACAGGTGCAAAACAAAGATCACAATCGCAAATGATAATGAAAGCTCGAATCTTTTAAACTTTTAGGATGTTTTGTACTTAGAAAACCTTAGAAAACATGTGCAAAGTATGTACTGGTCGTATACTATTTTTCCAGGTTGCACACTTACGAAATTATGAGATAAACACACCTTAAATAATTTTCTTGAGGCGGCGCATCGTTCAAACGACTTAACATGTCACTCGAACGAGATATCCATGTCGTTCGAACAACATTGGAATCTCGCTTGAACGACAATTAATGTCGTTTGAACTAGAAACAGTAGAGTTTGTGTTTTATACAACTCTAATCCATCCTTATCTCAGAATAAAACGAAGTGTAAACATTTAAAAACACTTTAAAAATATTTCTTTAATAAAATAAAATCTTTAAACAATTTAAAATAAATTACGAGTCCCATTAACATTACGCATTCATACCTGAACGATCTCGTAATGCAATTTGATTGAAGACGAAATATGCATCATAAACCAACATGATAAATCTTTGAAGTTTTGCTGCAACGTCTTCAGTAAACTTCAATACGTCATAGTCTGTGTGGGATCGTGACAATAAAAATCTACCTATGACTTAAACGTATTTTGTTTCGGGAATAAGTCAAATAAACATACAACGGACTCAATTGAAAATTTTGTCCTTACAAATCTCCCCCTTTGACTATTCCGGGACAAAACCAACAGTGAAATGCCTAAGCCGGGTCGTCAAGCCATATGAAGCCTAAATCCCATCCCATAAATCCAAAATAAAAAATTACAGGACAAGACTAGTAATTGATGGTCCGGCAAGTATGAACTGTCTGAATGTGATGTAATCTTGAAATCTTGAATCTCTTAAGCATACCTACACACATGAAACATGCAAATACCTAGTGAAGTATGGAGTAACAAATGATATAAACCAATATGTAAAATCAAATTCAAATCATTTGATATGTGAACAAAACATGATACTAATTTGTAAACATATAAATCAGGATATCAATAAGTGTAAACTACACAATATAATCATGAAGGCATATGATCACAAATATGATACTCATAAGTAATGCAACAAATGTATCTGCTCATCAAATAAACTCTCCCCCTACATCGCATACATCTCTTCCCCTTTTTGTCTCGAATAGACAACCCGATGAAAAGATAAGCATATCTAGAATCAGATAATCAATGAAGTGTATCTAGATATCAATGAAACAACCAGCTAATAATGATCAAAAGATGTCAAATCCGTAGCTAGCAAACAATAATCAAATGTGAGAAATCAACACAATCAGTAATGATGTGATTAAACCATCTCATTGCAGCATAACTATTAATTCTATCAAAGTAAACTGCATAACTGACCAGAAGCAACCAGTAGTACCAAAAAATAATATAAAATCAAGTACTGAAACAGCAGGAACCAAAATCCCAGAAGGTCGCTCGAACGAGACAGCCTTGTCGTTCAAACGACATAAGCTTGCCGCTTGAAGTGCTTCGTGCGACATCGATGTGTCGCTCGAAATAGAGACACTAAAACTCACACCCGGTGCTGAAAAACTTAATGTTTCGCCCAGTGAAAAAATTTCCTGAAAAAGTTAACTGGAAGGTGCAGAAAACAGCAAAACAGTAGCAAAACAGAAAACAAAATAAATAAACAATGTGAGTTACATGCTAACATAGTACCGATGTGCTCAAACATGAACATAGAATGTATGGGCATGAACTACAACAAATGAATCACAATTCCAACACATCGAAAAGATCAAGGAGCTCTAATTGATAACCATAAATCATTAAACTTTATCTTAGCCATATGTGACATTTAAAGTGTGAGCTTAATGAACTAAAAAACATCATGCACACAAATCCGGAATTTTGACGATTCTACAAACAATAGCGTCATGACACGACTATTCAACGTTAGGATTCATGGTGCAAACCCGTTTAAATTTTCTCCAACCAAACTCCCTTATATATATTTACTTTTTCAAGTTCTTTTGAGGTTTCTATCATTCTCAACTTAGAGAAAATCCTATTGGCCATATATTTGACATTTGTTTCTTTTTATTGCCTTGATTTTTTTTTTTTGGGTTCTTTTAAACGGTGGCTTTCACGACGAGTCAATTTTGCACTCTCACAGCCCTTTTCCGTGAACGCTCATTAATTTTTTCAATTTAATCCTCACGGTAAACGGTTCTTACATACATACCTCCTCCTTAAGTCTATTTACGCATAGATGACAAAATTGAGATAAGAACGTCTCACCAAACTCAAATGTGCAAGAGAAGTCAAACATTCATATAAACTCGTGCATGTGTGCAATCATGGAATATAAACAAAGTCAACTCAAAATGCATATCAACTTCGAAACTACCCCATAATACAATGGTTAAGATCATTTTAAGCATCAATAATTATGACCAAATGTCCTAGCCACATGGATAATGGAAGGAAGGGAGTCCAAGTACACAAATATGCCACATCAAACATGTAAACTCATGACACAAAAACAAATCGAAAATCTTTTTGGTTTTTCAACATATTTTTTATCCAAAAAAATAAATCTTTTTGTATTTTTCGAAAAATATTTAAAACCAAAAATCTTTTTGTATTTTTCGAAAAATTTTATCAAAAACAAAATCTTTTTGTATTTTTCAAATAAGACCCAATAAATGAAAAAAATATAATACAAAAGATACACATGTCATAACACTAGCTAGATATAAATAATGATGCAAAGACTAGCGTATGACAAATATGGCAACACAATCATATATTAGATCCAACATGGAAAGAATCAAGTGCAACCAAATGAGAACCATGAAGTTTTAGTCCTAAAGCCTCTAAGTCCGATTTCCTAACCCAAGTAGGTGTGACATAACATATGGGGTTTTTGGGAACCGACACGACTTTATTCCTAAACTTCCTAGGAGCATTCCTAAGGTTATAGCAAAAACGTCTAAAGTGACCTTTCCTACCGTAATGTGTGCAAATGTAAAGACGGCGGGAATGATTACCAAAATATCGACTTCTCCTTACGTTCTTAGTGCGCTCTCTCACACGATTGGTATTGGCTTTTGGAATGGGAACAACGTGATCATCATAGCCTATACCAAACCTATCTCTCTTGACTTGGACGGTGCTTAACATCCTATCCAACTTCTCCGACCTAGCTTCCAAGTCAAATTTAATCTTACTCGAGTCTTTTAATTTTTCTTCTAACTCACAAATCCTAGACTCGAGCACCTCCTTTTCCAACTCCTCCATCAAACCACGAAGGTTGTCTCTCTCTTTCTCAACACACTCTAGCTTCTCCTTAAGCTTCTTCTCCCGTTCCCTAGGATCCTCAATCAAAACATCATTATTTTCTACGGCACTCTCATTCAACCTAGCGTGCAATTTAGAGTTTGTCTTTTTAACCTTCACCGCCTCGGCATACAACTCATTAAATGCAACTTGCAACTCTTTCACATCGATCTCGTCCTCACTCTCTTCACCCTCACACACTTGGGATTTACACTCAACCGCCTAGGAAGTGTCATGCACATGAGAATCTTCATGGGAAGATTTGTTGTCGTCACTCACATGACATGCCATGAATGCAACAAAGTTGCGCTCAATGGGGAACTCTCTCCCTCTTTCGGTTCACTATCACTTAAGGTGGCATTATATGCTATCGGTTTCTTGCCCTGCTTCTTAAGTTTAGTGGGACACTCGGCAACCTTGTGACCATACCCCTCACACCCAAAACACCTATCCTACTCATCCCTCTTAACTTTCTCACTCTTATCCTTGGGGGTGGAATCTACCTTGTTGTTCTTGAATATCTCTAATCTTTTGGCATCTTTCGATTGCTTTTGAAACTTAAGAAATTTTTTGAACTTCTTAACCAACAAGGCGACATCCTCACAATCGGAATCGGAATCGGAATCTGACGTAAATGACGTCAAATGGGAGCAAGAAAAGATAATCTCTCTCTAAACTCTCTCAAATCACAATATCTCAAAATCAAGGAATGACTCAAATGAACCTAAATAAGGGGTATTTATAGGAAGGAGGTTGCTTGGCCTCTAAGTTAAGAATCTAATTACATTTATGTCCCTAAGGGATAATAACCTTCCTTCTTCTAAATACTAACAAAACAACTAATACAAGAAAATACATCTAAAAAGGGAAATAAAAGAAACTAACAAAAATACAATAAAACCCTAAAAATTACTTAAAATAACCACTAATTTCTCATTCATATCATTCTCTCCGCCTTCGAAAAAGTTTGTCCTCGAACTTTAAAGTTGAGGTCGAATGCAAAAATGCCCCAAAATTGCAGAAGAGGCAAAACTTGAGGGGCCAAAACATAATTTGCTGAAAATTTGAGAAGGAGAGGGCATTCTTCAAGTCTTGGATCAATCTTCAACTTTATCCTCTCGCATCTCATGCCAATCATAAAAAATATGGACCACACAGATCAAAAAACAAGTGTTTGATGTGAAACCCTAGTTCTTGAACATGTTGATGTGTTCCAAGTATGGCAGAAGAGTGTTTGGTTAGCAGAGGGGCTGTTTGGACAAAAAAGGGTCGAAACCCTAGGGTTTCATGGCCGACATCATGCCCAAGGTGGATTCTGACCACTGGAGTAGGGTGTTGATTCAGAAAGAGGGGTGCGATGGGGGTGAGGACATTTCCGGCCAGATTGGGAAGGGTTTGGGTCTGATCGGGGGTTAGGGGAAAAGGATTAATAGTGGGAAGGGGTTTACGGCTTTTGTCAGGAGGTGAGGGGGAAGGGCCTGGGCTAGGGCTGCCTCTGGTGGTTTGCGACCTCCACCAGGAAAAACCCTAATGTTTCTGTGGTGGTTTTGGGGTTAGGAGATAGTCCAACAGGTTGGGGTGGAATTTCGGAAGGTTGGAGGGTTGGGGGCCTTAGGATGGTGGTGTTGTGGGTTGGGGAGAGGTCGGAAGGGGTCAATGGGGTGGGTTGGTGGGTTGTAGGGCAAATTGGTTGTTTTGGGATGGGGTTTGCGTAGTTTGGGCAGTAGTTTGTGGTGGTGGGGTGGAAGGGGGTGTTTGGGTGGTGGTTTGGAGGTAAATGGGGCTAGGGCTAGGGTTTTCTTGGGGTAAAAGGTTGGAAATGGTTGCGGAAGCGTAGGTGGTGGGGTATTGGGGGTTAGGGTTAGGGTTTATGGTGGTGGGTGTAAATGTGGGTGGTGGTGGAGTATTTCGTGCTTCGATCTCATCTAATCGGTTGAGGGCCACCAAGATTTGATTGAAAGTGTTTTCGTCGGGGGTGTTCATCTTTTCTTGAACCCACCTTGACGTTGTTTACGAGTTTTTGTTTTACAACAACAACAACAACAACGGGTGGAGCGACTAGGCTCTGATACCAATTGACGTAAATGACGTCAAATGGGAGCGAGCAAGAAAAGATAATCTCTCTCTAAACTCTCTCAAATCACAATATCTCAAAATCAAGGAATGACTCAAATGAGCTTACATAAGGTGTATTTATAGGAAGGAGGTTGCTTGGTCTCTAAGCTAAGAATCTAATTACATTTATGCCCCTAAGGGCCAATAACCTTCCTTCTTCTAAATACTAACAAAACAACTAATACAAGAAAATACATCTAAAAAGGGAAATAAAAGAAACTAACAAAAATACAATAAAACCCAAAAAATTACTAAAAATAACCCATAATTTCTCATTCAAATCAGAATCGTCATCCAAAACTTTAGTCTACTCCTTCTGGGCTTTCAAAGCAATGCCCTTTTATTTCTTTGGCTCTTGCTTGGAGGTAAACATATCGAGTTCATAGATTTGTAGGTCACCTCCAATCTCTTCAAGTTTCGTCGACTCAAGCATACCTAGGGAGTTCAAAACGGTCACTTTTGCATCAAATTTTTTAGGCAACGACCTTAAGATTTTCTTTATGACGTGGTTGTCGGGTATTTTCTGTCCTAAGCTAAACGACGAGTTGACAATATTGGACAGTCTAGTGTAAAACTCATCAAACGTCTCACTCTCTAACATCTTAATCGTCTCAAACTAAGTACTGAGATTTTGTAACTTAGATGCCCTAACCGTGCTCGTGCCCTTGTGAGTGAGTGCAAGTATATCCCAAGCCTCTTTTGACGTTTCACGAGTCATGATTCTATTGTACTCTTCTGGTGTGATGTGTGTGGAAATAACGTGCAGACCCTTAAAGTTGTAAAGTGCAAGTCTATGTTCAGCCTCGGTTCATGACTCAACGGGTTTCAAACTAGTGGCCTCACCCTCTCGTGTAACTGGTGGTGGCAAACCCTTTTCAACTGTTAACCACACACGCTCATCAATGGATTTCAAAGCACTTCTCATTCGCATTTTCCAATAAGCATAGCGAGTGCCATAAAAAACAGGAGTACGAAAACTGTCATAATTTTCAAAATTCATCCTTAAAAATAAAAAGGGATTAACACAATAAAAATATGTTTCTAGCTCTAATACCAATTTATAGGCCCCTTTATTTTTCAAATCAACTTTGCTTTAAGGACGATGAAACATCTTTCTTTTTTTAAAAACCTTTTTCAAACTTATATACGCCAAAATGTGAACCAATTTTAACTTAACCAAATTTTATCTTGATTAATCCTAAACATTCATCTAGTGATTAAAACAAGTAAAGTAAGAAAAAGAATGCTCACAACACCGGATGTACGAGGAAACCACAAAGGAAAAACACCTCAAACGACCCAAGCCACACAATCTCTATGAATGTGAATTTACAAGAACTAGACACAAGTCTTACTCAACGAATTGATCCCCACGAGATTTAATGCTCTTCTGATCTTCAACCACTCCTCCACAGTGCCCACGCGAATCCTTCCGCGATACCTGTCCACAGCAGTCGCCTCCATGAATGTCTCAGTGTCCACCGATGTAGCTTGGAATGTCTACGGAATCGGAACACGAACTCCTTCGCTTCTTTTCCGCAGAACCCAATGATGTTCTTCAAAGTGTAGAAGAAACTCCAACAGGTGCAAAACAAAGATCACAATCGCAAATGATAATGAAAGCTCGGATTTTTGAAACTCTAAGGATGTTTTGTACTTAGAAAACCTTAGAAAACATGTGCAAAATACGTATTGGTCGTATACTGTTTTTCTAGATTGCACACTTACGAAATATTGAGGAAAACACGCCTTAAATAATTTTCTTAAGGCGGCGCATCGTTCGAACGACTTAACATGTCGCTCGAATGAGATATCCATGTCGTTCGAACGATAATGGAATCTCGCTTAAACGACAGTTAATGTCGTTTGAACCAGAAACAGTAGAGTTTGCGTTTTATACAACTCTAATCCATCCTTATCTTAGAATAAAACAAAGTGTAAATATTTTCAAACACCTCAAAAATATTTTAAAAATATTTCTTTAATAAAATAACATCCTTAAACAATTTAAAATAAATTCCGAGTCCCATTAACATTACGCATTCATACCTGAGCGATCTCGGAATGTAATTTACTTGAAGACGAAATATACACCATAACCCGCCATGATGAATCTTTGAAGCTTTACTGCAACGTCTTCAATAAACTTCAATACGTCATAGTCTGTGTGGGATCGTGACAATAAATATCTACTTATGACTCAAACGTGTTTTGTTCCGGGAATAAGTCAAATAAACATACAACGGACTCAATTGAAAATTTTGTCCTTACAAAATCGCCTTGGGAGGTCGCATCCAAGGTTTTAAAAGGCGCGAGGCGTAGTTGAGGCGAGGCGAGGCGTAAGCCTCGAGGCGGTCCGAGGCGTAAGCCTCAACTTTTTTTCATTAATGTCACTAAAAATTGATATAAAAATAATAATTAAACGAGGAACAAATTATGTATCACATGTATCATGAAAACAAACGATGTAAACATTGATTTCACAACGATATATATACAGCAGCAAAAAAAAAAAAAATATATATATATATATATATATAGCAGCAAAAAAATAATATAGCAGGAAAAAAAAACAAGGGGATATAAGTAAATTACATATATACACATATAAGTAAAACAGGGGGATTAAAATACATATATACATACAGGACATCTCTCCGATGGGCTTATTTAACGGGCTTAAATGACGGGCTTAATATCGTCCACACGATTTTAGGACCGCTATCATCTATTGGACCACCTGTTGGAGACCGCTTTGTCTTTTTATGCCTTCGCCTTTTTCTAATGTTATAAGAATAGAATTGTCTACCCCAATAATTTCTATGGTCTTTTAAGCTTATTTTAAAGCCTAATTAATCTGGAAGTCTAAGTGTAGAAGTTTCAGCGCTACTGCTACTGCTACTTCTTAAGCTTCTTCCGTCACTATCGTACTGGAGTTCTGAATAGCGAGGATTATCTATATAAATAGTTTCTTCAGGGAGTCTAGAAATTGCAAGCGATTTTGTAGGAAAATATTCTAGTCTTAAATACCTTATACGGTATCTTGGGTTTATCAGTCTAGTTTCTTTATATATTTGATTAGCAATATTAATTATGTCGTTATCTATAAATTCGTCTAAATAATTATCACCATAAGATGACAAAAATCTACGATATGTTCTGGGGGCAGCTGTCTCTACGTTTTTAAGGAGAGGGCGGATTCCTCCGACTCTAATTAAAATAGCCTTTGTTTCAGCTAACCTTTTTCGTCTAATAAATTTTAATACGTTTATACTGTCTTCAATTATCCTAGTGTATTCTTGATATTTTTCAAGTCTTGATAGTTTTTCTGCAAAATCTTCAGTTCTTAATTTTTGTCTAAGGAGATCACGGATCCCTGTTCTAATTATTTCTATTCTAAGTACTTCTCTTCCTAACCATTCAATAATCTGGTCTATATATTTGAAAGTACCACCTGCGTATATTAAAGCAGATTCTATAAGTTCTTTATCTTTAGTGTCTGTAAGAGTCCAATCTTGGATTTCTCTTGTTAAATCTAGATTTGTTTGGTTAACAAATGCTAAAAAGTCTGAGGTGATTTGTAGGCTCATACAAGATTCTTTTAAAATAATAATATGTAAAATAGTTAAGGGTTTGGTTCGAGTTATACCTTCCTTTCGGTCTGCAATATCTTTATCTTCCTTCCTTCTTCTCTTCAGCCTTGCTACTATTTTTCTCCGGTCTCGGCCTCCTACAACTCCCTCTTTATGTGTCGCACCTCAATCCACTATTTTGGCTTTGAACCCGTTTCCTGCCTGTACGCCTTCACGCCTAACTCCCACCTGGCTAACGGCTCACGGCTAATCGGCACCTGACGGCGATTCACCAGTATAACACCTTGTGTGCTACACCAGAGGTTCCACACAATAGTCCTCTATGAACAGACCGTTGGAGACAATTTTGAAAAATAATAACTCAACATAAGAGATTTCTGGAAAAGAAAATACTTTTATTGCATTGCATAAGTAAATACAACTCTCCTCTCTCCCCTAACTATGAGAGGTTTACTCACTCATGTACATATTACTTACTACAAGCTTACACACTCTTTCTAGCTTTTAAACTTCTCTTTCTCTAACAACTGATATCTTATAACACAACCTTCACGTCCCTTTTATAGCATAAGGGAGCATACATATGACTTACTACCGGAGGCAAAAAGCTAACAGGTTAAAGAAGAAAAACAAATATTTAAAGTCTATAGCCTTATCTCTTCATAAAGTAATTCGTCTTCTTTTGGCAGGTCTATGTCTGAATGGAACCGTCTGATGGTCATGGCCCATAAGTCTGTCGTCTTATGATAATGCAAGAGAATCAAACAACCAATGTCTTCGTCTTTTTATTAGTCTGGTGCCCGTGTGGGGCAGGAATCTTTTTGCTTTATAGAAAGCAGAGTCTAAGCAAATGAGTCTTTCGTCTTCAATAATTCATCCACTACTGAAGGGCGCTTCTTTGTTGTGTCTGTGTCTTCTTATGCCTTGTCCTGGCCTGGGAGGGCATTATTATAAATTTCGTCAATGAGGCCCACAATTCTAAGGCTAGCTGGCAAAGCTATCTCTACCAATTCCTTGGCTTCTTTCTTGAGCGTTCCATTGAATGGCTCATCGGCTTGGATTATTAGGTCTTCTTTGTGGTAGGCAATGTACCATCTGTCTTCGCCTGTTAATAATTCCATGATTTCTATTGTCTCCATGGCTTGAGCAATCTGGAGCTTGGACTTATCAACAATTAAATCTTTAGTCTCGTCTTCTGATAGAATTCCAACATCTTCAAATATATAATTGGAAAATCTAATAAGTCTAAATTCTTCAACTCTCATTCCTCTACAGGAACTTGGAGCAATCTGATAGATTCTAGCAAATAGAGGAAGGAAGGCTTCTACCTTCTTAACATACTCATGGACTATTTTTCCAACAGCAACAGAGTCTTCTATAGTCTCAACTTGGATGAGTCCAAATGAACCCATAGTCTGCTAAGGTTATCTAGGCAATCTCTGCTTTCCCAGAAAGATAAATCTTTGGAACGTCTTTGAAGAAACCTTTCATCATTAAGGCATCTCCATTAGTCTCAGATAATAACATTTTGAAATGTTCAATAATGCTATTAGATTCTTTCTTATAATCTTCTGATAATGGAAGATTATTATGACCAAACGGTATAACAATCTTAGTCTTAAAAGCCTTTTTCTGATAACAAAAATTATCAGTGGGTCTAGCTTTGGAGGATTCTCCAAGAGTCTGAGCTTAGGTTTGAGTCTGTGGTCTAGGCATAGCAGTACCACTGAGTTGGGTAACTGCAAGTCTTTGAGTCCTCATAAATCTGGCAATGGTTACCAAATTTCGTTTGAACTCTATCCATAGTTTATTCTTCACATTCCATCATATGGCGTCTATAAGAGTATTTTCGTCATCTGAAAATTCTCGTCTAAATTTGATAGGTATCTTTGATCGGGTCTATATTGGAGAAAATACATTTTCCTAATGAGTCTATTTTGAGCAATAATCTCTTGTCTAGATTTTCCTGGAGGAACCAAGATATCATCAAAGTTCTCTAGGATTGGTCTTTCTTGAGAGTCTTGAATATGAGTCTGTCTTTGCATTGCACCAGCATTTGGTCTTACGCGTCTAAGATAGTCTGCAACGTCTTCTCTGTTCATTCTATTTGTTCCAGAGGAACTCATGTTGTCTAGGTCTTCTGTTTGCAACATAAAACATGTAATTATATTAGTGTTAGCAAACATTGGTTCTCTTGATATGATGTCTGGAATGGTATTTTTACTTCCCTTAATATGTATAATAGAGAAGTCATAACCATTAAGCAATTGTTGCCATCTAATAAGTTTATTAGTCCTTGATTTGGACAAGTCTAAGTCTCTGAATTTTACTGCATAAGAAGAGTTGATATAAACAGTAAAATGTTTAGGTATAAGAAAAAGCATATATTTTTCTATTGCCCTTACTATAGCTAAAACTTCTTTTTCATGGGCAGTGTATCTTGTTTCTGGGCCTGTAAAGGTTCCAGAACTATATCTACAAAGTTTCTTCTTTTTGGTCTGATGATCAATGGCAAAGTATATTGCTCCCCATTGTTTATCAGAGGCATCTGTATCTACTATAAACTGGTCTTCTGCATTAGACAGTTCAAGAAAAGGAATATTCTTGACTGCATCTTTAATCTGTCTTATAACTTCAAAATCATCTTTAGTCCAATAAAAAGGATTAGTTTTGTCTGTTCCTTTTAATATGGCAGTTAAGCTTTGTCTTTTTGAGGCAAGGTCTTTAATAAAGTCTGCAGCACAATTAAACAATCCTAAAAATGATTGTAATTGTTTTCTATCTTTAAGTTGGTCTGGAAACTCAAGAATCTTTTTGGTTATGTGTTCTGCCAAGGATAATTTTCCTTTATTAATATGCATTCCCACAAAGTCTAGCTCAGTCTGAAATAATTGCATTTTCCTTTCAGAATTAACAATACCATACTTGGCTAATTCTAAAATAATCTTTTTAAGATAGTCTACATGCTCTATCTTAGTCTTACTGGCTACAAGAATATCATCTATATAAACAAGACAAAATTCTGAATAAGGTCTAAATATATTATCCATTCTTCTTTGGAATACTTGAGGAGCGTTCAAGTATCCAAATGGCATTACTAGCCATTCGTATTTTCCTTGGAGCACACTAAAGGTTGTCCAAGTAATATTGTCTGGATCATAGTTGTCAAATCGCGAATCGTATCGTGAATCGTTTACCCCCCGAATCGCGAATCGTGAATCGAATCGTGAATCGTATCGGTCGAATCGGAACCAAACGATAAAAACGTAGTAAAACATATGTAAATGGAATTTAACACTATAGAATTGGTAATTAAGCGTAATATGACAAAAAACTAATCATAGCACATGATAATATACCAAAATATATCACAAAAATTAACCGTAGTACATGTTCTCATCCATTTTAAGCTTAAAAATGTAAAAAACAAAAATATTTCATAAAACAGCCTACATATTAATTTAAAACACCCTACATAAAACAAATATATATATATCATAAAGAGCCTCTATATTAATTTAATGTAAAAAAATCGCGAAAAAAAAAAAAAAAAAAAAAAAAAAAAGTGAGTCGGACCGAATCGTGAATCGGACCGAATCGGACCCGAATCGGAAGATTCGAATCGTGAATCGCCGATTCGGTCCGATTCTTTAGACATTTGCGATTCGAAGGTTGATTCGAATCGTTTTGGTAGTGAATCGAATCGAATCGTCCGATTCGAATCGCGAATCGGACGATTTTGACAACTATGGTCTGGATGCATCTTAATTTGCCAGAAGCCTGATTTGCAATCAAACTTACTGAATATAATTCTATCTTCAATTAAATTAATCAAATTATTCTTATCTGGTATCTTATAAGAATCAAATTCACAATTCTTATTTAATTGTCTATAATCTATAACCATGCGTCTTTTTCCTCTTTTACGTTCAGACTCATTTTGAATATAGAAGACAAGGCTATTATGTCTACTTTTACTTTCTTTAATAATGCCTAACTTAAGCATTTCATCTATGTCTTTCTTGAATTCTTCTCTGTCTTATTGTGAATATCCTTTCTTATAGGTTCCACCATTAATAGTGGCATCTGGATTAATAGGGATAATTTCACAGTAACTTTGGTCTTTATCCCATTAAGCGATGAGATTTTCTCCTAAAGTAGGCTCTGCTAGTTGCCTAATCTTTTCCTTTTCTACTCCTATATCCATTCTTCTGTTTGGATATAGCTTGAACCTGTAATAAGGTATGTTGGGCTTGATCTAAAATGTCTTGTTGTATAAGCGCTATTTGCTTATAACACTTTTGGTCTGGACACTTACATTCTTTTTGTAAGGGCTTAGTAATTTCTAAGGCTTCTTGTTGGGTTGTAGGTCTAGGTCCACCATGCTCAGCTGAAGAACTCTGATGTTTTATGGGTCTATAATTGGGTTTGACCGGCATAAGGTCAAAGGCAGTCTTGTGATCTATTAATGGGGCTTTAATATTAAATTCCTCTGTATCACTAATTAATATCTTATCGTTATACTGAGTATAAGGATGATATTTACTAATAAAGTCTTGTCCTAAAATAATGTTTCATGAGAAACTAAGACGAGGATCCATGATGCAAAACCTATGATTAACGGTTTTGTTGGTCTGATTTCCTAATTTAAAATAAATAGTAATAGTCTGAAAATATAAGGTAAATGGATCTCCATTAGCCACTTTACCATAGATTTCTTGAGTACTTTCTAAAAAATAGTCTTCAGGGAAGGCATTAGCCTTGCAAATACTCTGAGAGCATCATGTATCCATAAAAGCTGAAAGTCTTTTAGGATGGTCTTTGTGTTGAACAAATAATTCTACAAAACAAGCATGTGGTTTAGTAGAAATTCCTAAATTGTTCTTTTCTAAAATAGATATACCTTTATGAGGTTTATCTATAAAATCTAAGGGTATTTGGTCTTTTGAACTACTATCAGAATGGTATTCTTCTAAATCATAGGAAATTCCCTTTCCTTTGAAGTCTTCATTTTCTTGCAATCTTTTGGTTATATTTCTATCAATATCTTGATAATATGTTTTAATATCTAAGTCTATTTGAGCGTCATACTGGCTAGTATAAATTGCTCTAAATCTAGTTCTCCAACAGTCTTCATGGTAGTGTAATTGACAAATAACACAGACCATAAATAATTATGTTTGTATAATCTCAAAGCATTCTACGCATCTAAAGTCTTTCTTGCTACATTTCATTTCGAATGTGCAATAATGTCTTTCATCACAGTAGCATCTAGGTATATAGGTTAGTAACTCAGGATTACTAACTGTCCATCTTTTCTTTAAAAATGGGCTTAATATGCACTTATACCAAGCTTCTTCAAAGTCTATATATTCATTATCTAAATCGTCTTGATTAGTTTACATCATATACAAGTCTAAAGTATCCTAAGAGTCTTCGTACTCATCAGTATCACTATTATAGTCTTCCGAGTCACTATCTGTATATGCATTATAGATACTAGTATTGTCATCATCTTCAATGTCTGATATTTCTATAGCATATATGATATCTAACTCTTCTTGATCTGCATTGTCTAATATTGTATTAATAATCTTAATACTTTCTTTATCTTTCTTATTAGGGCAGTCTTTAGCAAAGTGTCCTTTGCCGCAAGTCTAACATTCTTTGATGGCAGTCTTAGATTGAGCTACATCTTTTTCTCTGCTATAATTAGGAACCTTCTTATACTTACTAGTATTCTTAAAATATCTTCTTTGGTTAAATTTATTCTTCTTAGTCTTAGAATTCCTTTCTCTAAAGGTAGTGGATGGTCTAAATCTATATTTCTTCGGAAATCCTAAAGGTTTAGTCTTAAACTTCCTATGTTTCCATTCTAATTTCTTTTTGAATTTCTTAGATTCGCTACCACATCCCCATTAGATTGGAGCAATGTCTCTTTCGTCTTTAATTGGAGGGATGTGTTTGAAAGTTTCTTCTATCAACTTTCCTTGAGTTATATCACGTTTCTTCGATATGATATAGCCTTTGGCGAAATTGATTCTTTCACCAAGGGAGTTGTTCTTGACTCCAGCTACTCCTGACCAATTCCTATATTCATTAATTAGGATTTGTCCTATGGTTGGTATCTTTCTAAAGTATTCATCTTTAAGGTCTCTCCAAATTCTTTAATTTGGTAATATAGCTACTCATAATTATTGCTATATTCATTTATCTTATCTAGTTTGCAAATGCTAAGGAGGGCTAACTTAGTTTTTGCTAGGTCTTGTTCATTGATTTGAGCTAGATGTCCAGCTCCAATGAATTCTGATGTAAACAATTGAATATATTCTTCAATTGATCTTTCTTCTAAGTTTTCTTTCATCTTCTCAATCTTAGCTAAGGAGTCTTCATTTGTAGCCTTTCTTAAACTATCCAAATAGTCTTTTTCAATACCTCTAATGGATTGCTCAACGTATTGTTTACATGAACTTGCATCCCATTGTTCATTAGATGCAAAACACATGTTCATCTGATTACGCCATTCGTTTAAGGTCTTCTTCCTATCTTGAACATTGTCTAGGTTAAGGTATATACCTACTGAATGTATGGCTTGACTTGTTATAGTCTTAACAGGAGTAAAACTCTTGTCACTAGTTGGAAAGTCTTTTATATAATCAGGTTTGGTCTTTACTACGGTGCTTGAGTAATAGGAATATTTATTCCTATTGGTTTACTAAAAAGTCTAGGAGCATCTTCTAGCCTACTACTACTTCCTATCTCTTGCTTATTAGGTTCCACTTGTGTAGCTGGCACTAATCTTTGTTCTCCTTCTTCTATTAGTCTTAGGTTTCTAAGAAGGTCCTTAGTGTTCTTAGATTCTTTTAATTTTAGTATATGCTCTTGAGATATCATATTAAATCTTTCTCTTCCTTGAAATCTAACAGAATGACTTTTCTTACGGTGATCTTTAAATGTCTTCATGTTCAATTCTGAGGGTTCATGTCCAAAGTTTTGGATCCTAGATTTTTCTTTAATTAAGTCTTTTTGTTCAAATGATCTTCTAGGTCTAATTACCGGGGCTTGTCTTAGTAAACTAGCACTAGTCTTACTACTACATTCTCCTTCTGAAGGATCATTGATTATGGCTTCTCCCATATTCATAAATCTAATTCTTCGGTCTGGATATTCTTATTGACAATCTTAGGGGGACCAAACTGGATGGTAACATTTCCAGTGACATCGTCTTGATTAATAAACAAAGGTTTATTTTGTATAGTCTTAGTTTCTTGAAATTGTGGCAATTGCCAGAGGGTCTTAGCTTTTTCTTTCATAAGTCCAGTATTCCTAATATTGTAAGTATTATTATAGTCTGAAACATTGGTTCTAACTAAGATTTCTTCATTAAGTCTACCGCTAGGAATTCCCGATTGCATTCCTTCATAAGGAAATTGGGAGAACTTGACATAGCTTTGGAATTCTATATTTATATTAGCGTCTGGGATAATATAGTTTTCAAAGCCACTAGCATATAAGATTAACTTAAAATGTTTGGTTGTGTCTACGGTTACTGTAAATGGCGGAATGACATTAAAGTATCCTATGTTGTCCGACATTTTTAATTGGGCTATCCCAATACGGCTTTTCTCAAAATCTTTCCATCTTTTATCTACTAAACAACATAATATGTTAATATTATTCTGAGGTCTATGTAATCCTTGGATTCTTACTTGAAAGAGTCAAAAGGTTAGGAATTGGAACTTCCTATCAGTTCCTCTAGATCTAAGCCATTTTGAGTCAAACACTTGGAGCTCAGTATAGGATTTTTCTAACACATGATTCCTATAATGGTAAGTCATGTTATAGGAGTCTTAGAAGTGGCACCTTCTTTAAACAAGTCTATGTTTCTAACGGCTGGAAGTTGCCCATTATGAATGGAATCTTCAACAATCTTCCAGTCAACTTCTCCCCATTCTTTCCATTGGAGAGGATTGGTGAAATTTCTCTCTTTCCACCATGTCCTATCATTTGAGGATGAATCCTTAAGTCTTTGGAGCATATGATTACTCTGTCCAATATTTGGGATAGAGCTAACTATCTTACTAGTCTTATCTAATCCGTCATTTATGACTCGTCTACCTATGGTATTCTTTTCTTTAGTTTCTATAGGAGGGGGTTCTCTAAATTTACAGGTGACAACCTATTTTTGTTCAAGTCTTTTTTCAATTATTTCTAAGAAGTCTGAATACTCTTTTTATCTTTTTATCTGACTAAGGATTTCTTCTTTAAAATTCTTATTCTCTTTTCTTGTCTTCTCAGAAATTTCTTCACCATGTCTAGCTAGAGAATTAACTAGGGATTTTGCAACATTTGTAATATAGTCTTTTACTTCATTATCTTTTTCTTGTTGTTGCACAGGTCTAGCTTCTATAGATTCTACAGTCCTTTCTTATTTTCTCTAAACGAGTTAGAATAAAAGGAGAGTTTATTTCTGCTTGGGAAGGTTTATTATATACGGCCTTAATTCCATTTATAATTTCTTCATATTTTTCTTCTACTTGGGCCATGTTTAGTCTAAATTCATTAATAATACTATCCATCTTGGATAGGTTATGGCTTTCCATATTATTAAGATAATTTGCTAAATTTTGTTGGAATTTAACAAAGTCTGTATAAAAGGTGGTTAATCCTTCTGTCTTAGCTTTTAAGTCTAGTTGCAAGTCTTTAACAAAGCTAACGTTATAGTCTTGGGTAGCTGCTATAGATGTAGAAATTAAATTTAATCTTTCTAATATGAGTCTAGTTGCTTTAGCCGCGTTGGCAATCTCATTTTCATTTATCTTATAATAAAATCTATCATCATTTATCTTTTCTAAAATTCTTTGCTAAAAGTCTGATAAGGTTTGAATGGAGAGGTCTCTTGGTACCTGATTCAAATCTGATCTAACTATTTCCATTAGGAAGATAACTATCTAATCTAGGGATAAGCTTAGCTTGTTCTTTAGTAAGTTTAATTAACTCACTGTCTTGATTTTTAGTTAAGGTTTTAATTTCTAAGATGTCTTTGTTAAGGACTTCTATATGATTAGTCTTAATATTTATTTCTTGTAAAACATGAACAAGGTCTATTGGAATTTGGTTATCTATTTCTAGTAATCTTTTAGAGATATTTTTTATCTCTGTCTCTAGGGTTTGAGTGTCTTTTATTAATTGTCTTAATATAAGGAGTATATAATTATTTTGGTCTATTATGCTATTAATAGCACTATTAGTAACTTGTCTACTGTCTGCGTGTTTGGTTGGGATGTGTTCAGTGTGTGAACAATCGTCTATGTGAGAGGTTAAACAACCTGCTGGGTCTAAATCAGTTATGGGTATGGGATGGTAGTCTGGGTTGGTTCCAAAAATATCTTGGTAAATACGAGGGATAAATCCCAAGGGCATTAAAGTCTTTTTACTGTAAGTCTAAAAGGAGCGTCTTATGGCTCTGATACCAGAATTAGAGTTTTGGTCGGAATTTGGTGAGAATCTAAAGTCTTTAAGGTTCTAAACTATAAATCTTTTAAATATAGTCTTAAACTAAGGTTTTAGTATAAGACAAGAGGGGGACCATCTAAAGTAAATAACAAAAGTCTTTGGGACCACGAGGGGACCACTTTCGGGATAAGGACAGCCCGTTAATCCGTTCTTTAAAGAAGTCCGCTTAGGAGAATGGCTATATATACATATATACATATTTACATATATAAAACAGGGGGATAGAGCAGAATATATAAGTAAAATACATATTTATATATATATCGATATAGAGAGAGAGAGAGCAGAAAACACAAAAAAACAATGGGATATCAAGAAAAACCTTTTAAAACATGAAATTTACCTCGTACAACTATCGATTTCTGATCAGAGGTCGGTTTCTGTGATCGGGTGGTCTTTCGTTTGGTCTTTCGGTGGTCTTTCGTTTCGGCTGCTAGGGTTTTTAGCCTCGTACGACTTTTTTTTTAAGCAAATCAAAATACAAATCCCACGTGACTTGTTTGTTTTTTAATCAGCACGCCCCAAGGCGTACGCCTCTTCCACACAAGGCATAAGCCTCGGTACAAGCCCCTAGAGGCGTAACCCTCATGCCTCATATCCTTCGCCTCACCTCGAGGCGGCGCCTCGAGGTGTGCCTCGTTTCGCCTTTTAAAACATTGGTCGCATCGGGGGAGGTAATGGGGACAAGTCCACGAGCTCACCTCCTCTTTCCGGCCTTCGATGATGAAAAGTTAATGTTGGACCCCTAAAACGATTTGCATATCAGAGCTAGGACAGTTCGAAACCAAACCTATAGGGACTTCGGTGAGGCTTGGACCTCGCAACACTGGCAGACCCATGGTCGACAATCCTCGCGAGAGGTTGCCTACTCTGAAGCAAGGATCACATCACTTAAGAACTCAATTATGCAAAATTAGTGGCCATTAAGGGCCTTGGTCGAAGCAGAGGGGGACGTCACCACTCATTTTCAGATTCGCTCGGGGGTCGCATGGCCTGGATTTAATCAGTGTTTAAAATTGCATTGCGCACAATTATTTGCACAATAGCATCTTTGTCTCAGTTTTTGATGTTGCGCACGGGAGTTTGTGAGGAACCTATTGCGTAAGAAAAAGGGTGATGTGACACCCTATTGGCGCTAGGCGCCTAAATAGAGACAAAATGCAAAATCATGTGGATTGCCTATGCGAAGTGTTTTCCTTTCTATCTAAAGTCAGACTGCCTACCAAAGCGGCGGCGTTGGGAGGTGGGTTGCCCCCCCCCCCCCCCCCCCCCCCCAAAAAAAAAAAGAAAGAATTCTGACGACTGACGGGGACAAACGGAGTCGCAGCCTTGTTAAGATTCTAGAGTTTGAAATGAGATCCATTCCAAACGGCTCCCTTCTTTGAACTCACGGCTTCTACATCTGTTAGGATTTGAAGTCGCATCCTTCTCCCTTTGTTGAGATTCAAAGTTTGTCTCAATTTTTGTAAGTTGAAGGCATCACATCAAAGGTTTTGCTTGTTCTGATCGCAATTGACATCTCTATTTATCATTTCTTTCTGTCGCACCATCATTGCTGTTGTATTTGCCTGTTTTGGTTATATTTTTAAACTTGACAAGTTTGGAATGATGTATGGATGTTATTTGGGATAACTTCTTTTGATAAGTTTTTTATAAGATGATATGGACATATGGTCATGTATATGGTTTTCCTATTTTGAATTTATCTGCGGAATGATGTGCTAGTATTATGTTTATGTTAAAACATACTATTTCTCTTTACATTAAATTATTTTTTGATATATTTAATTATAAAAAAGTGCCCAAATTGCTTACGCAAGGATACCAAACGGGACCTTAGCGTAAAATCTTGAAAGTAATGTCGGAAAGGAGGAACTAGTAATGTTACTTACATTCTTGTCATACCTTTATTGAGTGAGAATGATCGATTGAGCTTCACATAGCCAGTATTGAAGCATTCTTCTTTCCTTGTTTAATTAGGTTACATGCTCACATATCTGTAAAGGGCTTTCCTTTAAATTTTTGTGAGAGCTCGATTATGGACATATATATTACCAAGTACTCCCTCCATACCAGTTTAAGAATCCCTATTTGACTTTTGTGCTTATTAAGAATACACTAATCAAAGGCCGAAATAATGATATATTAGCTATCGTGACATTTACTAAAAAGGAAAATAGACCCTTAGTTTGGGACAATTCAGAAAGGAATAGTGGACTCTTAACTTGGGACCCGGGGGAGGAGTATAATTTACTACGATAACTATTTGTATTCAATAATGAAAGAAAATTTGAATTGCGTTGTATATCAGGAGATGTTGCAAGAGTGGATGGCCAGCTGGCTGTATCTCGTGCTTTCGGTGATAGGAATCTGAAGTTACACCTGCGCTCTGATCCTGATGTATCAAATGCTGATATTGATGCAGATACAGATTTTTTAATTCTGGGAAGTGACGGTCTATGGAAGGTACTCAACTTCCCCTACCCCCCACCCCAATATGTTAATGCTCTGTATGGTTCAGGGTTGCAAAAAAATCACCTATGTGAGAAGTATCTTGCATATTCAAAGTTACATTTTGTTTGTACATAATTATAAATGTCTACACTCTACATGTGAGTTTGGATAAAATAATGAACAGAATTTGAAAATCCTTTTCACGATTATAATGATTTTACCTTGAATCATACAAGGCTTAAACTTCTCATCTTCAGGTTACCACTTCATATTATGAATTCATTTTTCTCATCATTTCTTCTTGTTTGCTGGTAATCTAGGTCATGTCCAATCAAGATGCAGTTGACATTACGAAGAAGATCAAGGACCCACAGAAGGCAGCGAAGCAACTAGTCGTTGAAGCATTGCATAGAGAAAGTAAAGACGATATCTCCTGTATCGTTGTTCGATTCAAGGGGTAAAAATACAGGATAATTCAACAGAACACAAAGTTGAAAAAATCGCGAAGGAACCCAGCGTAAGTATTCGAAGTTACTTCGAAACACGTTATATATAAGCCCCTTTCTCCTCCCATCTGTAATATTTAATTTCTTTTACTTGCTTGTGCGATTTGTTATTGCTTGATTTCTTCAATATGTAGATTTAATAAATCATTTTTTGTGCAATTTGTGTGGCATATTTGAAGCTGGGTGTTGTAAACAACCATTGGCTTCTTGTAATAACTCAAGTGGGAGTGTGTAGTTGTTGTGAATGGACATGCTTTTGGTGAGATTACAGAAACTGCTCCATTCTTTTTTCCAGCCTGTTTGATTACGGAACCCTAACAATGTTGCAGAGGTGTGTTATTCAGAAATGGTTTGTGATTAGTTTTTATTTTATTGTGGATACTAGGAACCTAATTATACAGCCAAAAAGGAAAAAGGGAACATCATCAACTGGCCGAGAAGAAAGACCCTCAGATTGTGCAGCATACCCAGCAAAAGAGCTTCCAGCCATAGCGGTTCTTCTCACTAATTTTTTTTTTAGAATTCTAGATTATATAATGCTTTGATTTTTTTCATTTAATGTGAGCCTTTTTGCAGCAGCTTTTAACCCTAAAGGTTCCAAAGAACTCTAATCTTTTGCTTTAGTTTTCCATGATTGATTGAGATTATTTCTGCACTAAAACAAACAATTCCAATTTGTTTTCTTAGTCAATCTCACTCACATATATTTTAAACCATTCGTGCGTCGAGGAATTTGGTGGATTCCAAATGTTGCCGAGGTCTAGAGATCGAAGGATTTCATGAGCGTCCCCAACAGTGAGATCGGTGGATACTAAGGCTTTTCTGCTCCTTGGGAGGCACCAAATAAATGACTACTTGAATCGGGTTATTGAGCATAAAGATTCCAGTGACATGTAAAAAGTGAGCCTAACCCTTGGGGATGCAGTAATACACTTAAAAAATTATTCCATCGAACGTACTGTCCTCTGGATCTAGGAATGGCGACATGTACTAAATGCCAGGATGTAATTGAATTATTGCGAAGTTTTAGTTGGAGAGTGGGTATCTCAACGGTAGCAACCCAAATAAAAATATAATCTTTCTTATTTCAAAGGGCAAAACAAAATATATCTTATAAGGCCTGCGTGACAAAATGTTTTACATAGTTTAGAATCATTTAATTTCCTATCTTCTTATTAAGACAGATGAGTCTAAATATGCAAAAAAGTAAAGCAATCACACGACATGATAGATAGAGAAAAAACTCACTAATGGGTAACAAATGTATTAGAGCTAGAAATAGAGTAAAATAAACTATAATTGAAGTTATGATATTAAAATATGCAAAACGGCATTTATGGGTATAGTAAAATGTAAAAGGATTTGGACCTTCAATCACTTTCAAGAGTTTGCTAATTTTTAGTGTTTAAATGATTGTGGTGGAGTGGTGGCTAAAGGTGGGTAAGGTTATGTAAGGGAATGTGATGTAAATTACACGTTAAAGGCCCAAAACTAAAATAAACACACAGCTAGAGAGAGAAATTATAAATTCTTTATATATTTCAAATGTTGGATTTCTTACAAATGAGGGACTAAAGGGGGAAGAAAAGATTCTAGAAGAGATGTCCTAAGCTCCTATTGGTTGAGAGGGTGCACGCCCGTATGATGTCATATAGACTATAACTAACTTTTAAATACATCACATATCAAAATGAAATCTTCTAGAAGCTATTAGCTAAGTATGAGCTGTCATGACAACTCATTAATGACAACACTAACTAATAGAACATTCTAAAAGCTTTCATCTCAACCCTTGCTACAACTAAAAATGTAACAAAAAATACTAAATAACTAATAATAGGAAAAATACAATGAAATAATAAATGCAAAAAAATACTAAAATAAACCCTAATTTTCATCAGAATGTTTGAGATAATGTTGGGGGGAAATGTATGCTAAATTTGTAATGGTTGTCATACTGAAATCGAGGTCCTACACAAATGAGGTTATGGTTTCCTTATATAGAAAAACCTTAAAAAGAAAAAATGCAAGTTTGCTTCAAGGGCTCTACCACGGGTTGGCCAGGCTTGTGTGCTAAAAAACCCTATCTGCCTATATCTTTGCAGAATTAGCTTTTTGTCCATAACTTTTTATCTGCAAGACCGATTCGCACACTGTCGGGACCTTTGGAAAGATGATTCAGAGCTTTGTGATTTTATGATGGAAGGACTCAAATTCGAGAGTTAAACAAACTCAAACGAGCCCACGAAGAGTGTTGTCGTTCTCCAATTATGGTTTGGAGGACTAGGGGTCTAGGATTGCAGGAACTTTGTTTGGACCCCTATGGAAGAGTGTAGAGGTAGAGGTATCGGGACAGGGTGTCTACGAAGGGTATTATGTCTCGTGTCAATATCACGTGAATTATTTTGTGTTTTATCTAGGATATGATATATTATTCACTGTTACATTGTGATTTAATCCTTCATGGAATGTACTATATGTGTTTAATATAATTTTAGTTATTTGTGGGTCTTTCTTTGTTCTTTGTTATTGAAATAAGTATATGAAAAGATTTTGTTTTATTTGAGTCTTAAGAAAAAAAAAAGATTTTTGTTTTGAATCTTTTTAGAAATAAATAAATATTTGGTTTCTCATTAATTTTTTTTATCATAACTATTGTGCGAGATAATTGAGAATTTGAGAATACGTTGTGCTATTCATTTTCTTATATTAGATTAGAAACTTTGAAATGTAGTGTGGATTGTTGATGTTTTTGCTTAAACATTACCTTTGGAGTTCTCCAAGAATAATTCATGTTGATTATGAAGTAGTCTTTGTCATACCACAAATACTTACACAAGTTGGACAAGGGTGTATCAGCGATACCAAAAAGTTTTCATTGCACATATTTTCACTGAATTTGATCGTATTTTCTTTCGCTAGATTATTTAGGTGTGCACATAAAAACCATTGTTAGTGAGGTTTATTTATTAAAAAAAAAGGGAAAGTAATGGCAATAGCTATTCAATGCGAGGTGAAAACTAGCATTAGCAAGAAAATTTAAAATATTTGTGCTAATGAGAGAAAATTCATAAAAACTTATCATGCAAAGTGCATACTCTCATGTTTAAAATTGAATATCAATAAAAATCACCTAATGAGGGAAAATTAAGTAAAAGACCATTGGGTATGCACACTTTGGTTAATATGTGGTTTATTTTTTATTTTATGATTTTTTTTACTTAACCCCCAGTTTATAATGTCGTATTTAACATAACCCCCAATTTCATAATATTTTAGACATAACTCCCAAATTTTTAACATCATTAATTATCTGTTGAAAAATCCCTGCTTCACGATTAGACTTAATTCTCAACTCAATTTCTGACCAAAATACCCTCATTTCATCTTCTTCCCCAAATCAAAACCCTAACTTCTCATCCAATACTAAATCCACTACCACCACCTACTCCGCCCTCCCCAATCACCCACCACCCACCACAAGGAGAATATATTTTTAGTCGAAAATCACAGAGCTAGAATTAATTGCACTATGACGATCCACAACCCTCTGATCGCGATTTCGTGACCTGGTCTTCTGTGGTGATAATGGTAGAATGCCCCCATTTAACAAACTCAGTGGATGTGGGCCCTGAGTTATACCAGGTTGGAAGCCATTTTGTTGGTACCCATCAATTAGAAGCTCTTTCTTTTCAATTGTTCTTGTATGCTTTAGGGCTTCCATGTCTTGAGTTGGCGGGGGGGGCTTTTGCAAAACAAATATTTTTCAAAATTGAATGAATGAACGAATTATGCAGCAGAATACACTCCCTTCTAAAATTCCTCAAACAAAGCTTATTGATCTCAACATTACTTAGCTTCAAACTCAATAATCTAGATAAGTAACTAAAGTATTGTTTGGACCTCTCTAGCCCAAGTTTTCTTATTATTTAAGCTTTCAATGCCTCAAGATTGATTCATGAATGTTGATGAGGTGGTTTAATTTCTCAATACTTAAAATCCAAACACAAATGAAAAGATTACCAATTTTCCACTTGCTCTAACACAAAACTTGAATATATCCGTCTTGTGGTGGGTGGGTGGTGGATGACTGGGGTAGGTGGTGGTGGGTGATTGGGGTGGGTGGTGGTGGGTTTAGTGTTGGATGAGAAGTTAGAATTTTAATTTGGGGAAGAAGATGAAATGATGGTATTTTGATCAAAAATTTGAGTTGAGGGTTAAGTCTAATTATGAAACACGAATTTTTTAACAGATCTCTAACAGTGTTAAAAATTTAAGGGTTATGTCTAAAATAGTATGAAACTGGGGGTTATGTCAAATACGTTATTATAATCTAGGGGTTAAGTAAAAAAGCCCTTTATTTTATTATAATGTTAACGCACATGTGTTAGCTTTAAGTCTTTATTGGTGTGAACCTATGTGATCTCAACTGTTCACTATGGTTGGTTTCCCATTATTTTCAACTATAGGTTGAATCTTAGAGTTCGTGTGTAAACGTTTATCAGATCTGCTTATTTTTTTGGGGTTTCGAAGTTATTTCCATTGTCGTTGAATAATATGTGTGGGGTCATCTATTTAAGATTATCTCGATTTAGTCTTCTTTTTTTTATTGTTTTGGATGTTTATGGATTTTGTAGAATTATATTTATATATGAGATTATGATTGTTTTCATTATTTGTTTTAGTGTTCCATTTACTTATATTATATCACGATTTTGTTAATATTTATTGGTATACGATGTTTTCCCCATACACGTTTTCATGGTTCCACCCTTTACCTATTCGGGGGGGAAAGGGGAGAAGCTTAGATAGAGTAAGCGATAGAAGTTTTGAGTAAGAGGGATAATTGCTCTAAGGAGATGCTTTGTGACCAATTTCGATAATTTTGACATCGTCTTCCACATCGACAAACTAAGAAAATTAAAAAAAAAGTGTAAAATATTGGGGGGGGGGGGGGGGGGGGGGCAAAGCATGAAAGCAAATGCAACCCAAATATAATTATGCTCATTCATTTGCCCGCGATAAAATTTTGACCAACTTTTGTATTTGAAAATAAGTAGAACTTATTTTGGTCAATCATTTTAATGCTTGGAGTTGGTTTAACCCAAAAACCTTAAATGGAGAGATTTTCATTGGATTTTCAAAATGTGTGTGAATAAGTCTCGTATTTTTTCACTAAAAAAAATATGATGATTATAATCTTATTGTACCAAGTAATTTGGTGTCATAGTTACCACAATTCGACATCACATACGATAGTCAAGTATTATTCATTTTGACATTAACTAATTTGCATTCATGGTTGATAGTAGTTTAATAAAAAAACATTGCGTAAATAAATGTTGTTATTAGTTGTATTACTAGCAGGGTTATTGACACTCTACTCCCACTAAATTTATCCCTTTGGCACTTCAGATCCCGAAATATACAAACTGACATATAAAACCCCAAAGTTTACTAGTTCAGTCACTTAAGTTCGAAACTTAATGGACCGTTATGTTTTTTTGGCGAGAACAAATTTTTCGTTTAATTTATTAGTTAAACATCATAACTTTTTATATAAAATTCAAAAAATATTGACAAAATATCATCAAACTCGTGTTGTCATGCAGATGATATATATATATATATATATATATATATATATATATATATATATGTGTGTGTGTGTGTGTGTGTGTGTGTGTGTGTGTGTGTGTGTGTGTGTGTGTTGATATGTTGATGTCTAAAAATGGACTAAATCCAGATTTATAATCATAAATAAAAATATAGTAAGTAACTCAAATCACACACACAAGAGAAGAAATTTTTAGAGTGGTTCAACTGTAAAATAGCCTACGTTCATTGTTGATTCTATTTAGTAGGGTTTACAATAGCTCAGTATGGTGTGCATATGAGTGGTTCGAATTATCCCTTGAGCTAAGGGAGTCGTTCGTATTTATATGGGGGTAAAACCTTAGAGATGGAACACCTTTATATTGACAGGCATTTACATCTGTGTACAATACATGAAACTCTTGGAATTCATTGTTGCTTAGCGTTCCATCCGAGCAATTATTGGTAATCCTATCGGCATTCCAGTCGACTATGAATCTCTGAAGCCGATCAAGGTTGTTGGTCGGCCACGTAGGACAAGTGTTCATTCATCATTGGTTCATGTAGAAGAATAATTTGTGCATACAATAAAAGCTCCCAATGCTTGATGCTTGATTGAAAGTATGGAGTATTTAGCCTAGGAGGTTGCTCGATGTATTATTTTGAATGTTTAGTCGACAGTTGACCTCCCATACTTGTAAAAAATTCCACCAAAACTGTTTGGTAATGGCATTTTTACAAATAATTCAAACTTTTTTGAACCATCAAAGGATATAGTAGTCTTCTAACGTTTCATGAGGCATGCAGTCGGCGGTATCTATACGATTCATTCAGTTAATCATTTCATTCCCATTTATCGAGGCAACCTATAAATAGGTAAGAAATTTCCCTCCTTTCTTTTTACCTTAAACCTTATGTATTTAGCACTTTCTGTGTCTTCAATCTTTTTTCTGTGCGATCGGTTGCTACCATTTTTCTTCAGTTTTTTCCATCGTTTCTTGCAATCGTCTTTGATCTCCTGTAATCCCTCTTTTGCCTTTTTCTTTATTTTATCATCTTTTTCTCTATTTATACCATGGTTCACATCGTTGATGAGAGTTCATTAGATGAGTTTAGAGAGAAAAGGAAAATACCAACTTGGGTAGATTTAGAGATAGCCCAGGGTCCCATAGATGTTTATTCTCTCCCTCGAGGTCATTGGATCCCCACTTTATTCATAGCTGAGTGTGGCATAACCTTTCCACCAAACCCCATTTTTCTTCATTTTTGCCAATATTTTGATGTAGTTCCTGCTAGAGTAGCACCCAACACATAGAGGGTTGTAATTGGTGTACATAGGTTGAATGAACTTTTTGGGACCCATATTGGGGTTTTGGAGTTTATTTTATGTTATAAATGGGGTACTGTTGGAGAAAATACCTATCACTTAAAGACTAGGCAAGTCAATAGGGCTTTAGTAATAAACCTATCAGATTCCAACAAGAGTTGAAGAGAGGTTTGCCTGATCCTAAAAAATAGGCCCAGAAAACCTCAGCCGACCAGCAAGAGTTGGCTGCAAAGAATATTGCTGACCAACAAGAGTTTGTGAGAAAAATTCAGGCTGATCTTGAGATTGGGTCAGCCTCTATTGTTGGTAACCTAGTACTAGCCAGGGATTTGATTAAGTTTAGTACACTTCCTGCTGATAAAGCTGCATCAGTCTCCATGTTCAGGTCCAGGCTGATTGAGAGAGCTTACCATAAGTTGGCACAGGTAATTTTTTCATTTTTTGCTTTTTATTCCATGTTGATGAACTCTTTCTGACATCTGGTATTTTGATCTTTTTACACTTTTTGATTAACTTCAACCAAATGATGGAGTAGGACGACCGACTAAGGTCCTCTTCCGATGAAGTTGAAGAGGCCTTTTAAGGTTTAAAACAATCCTTGGATGCTCCCCGACAAGCTTTGGAGACAAAGCATAAATCCTGGAAAGAAGATTTGAAGAAGGCTAATGGCCGGGATACTGAGGCTGGAGGCTAAATAAAGGCTGCCGAGGAAAAATTAAAATTGCCGAGAAGAAGCTTAATAATGCTGAAGACAGGGCCAAGGCTACCAAAACTTTTGGATGCCACAAGGGCACAAGTTACTGAAGGCAAGGTGGTTGGCTTGACCTCTGAGGTGACTTTTTTAAAGGTCAAAGGCAAGACAGCCTTTAATAAAGGTATGAAAAGTCTATTTTTGCTGCCTCTGCTCAAATTGAGTATGCCAAAAAGTTATCCTTCAAGGAGGGTTGGACTGAAGCCCTGAAGGTGGTCGACACAGAAGAAAATTCTGAATTCTTCCAAAGGCATAACCCTGGTAATCCTCCTAACCTGGATGAGGAGTTTGATGATGAGGAGGGGTCTGGAGAGTCTTTTGTGATGCCCCTTGATTCTTCAGTGATGCCAAATGCTAGTGCTAACCAGCCTGCTACAAGCCAAGGCCAAGGAGAAAGTCTAACTCCTTATTATCCAGTTTACTTTTTGTCTTTCATTTCTTGATGATGTATCAACTCTTGTACTTCAACAATTAATCAATTAAAAATAACTTTTCTTGTCTCAACTCCTTATGCCTTTGAGTGTTCTTTATTTCTCCATGGTTTGTCCTTTTTTATATTATCTACTTCTCTGGATTTGTCCCACAAACTCATGTATTTGTGAGTTTCCAGTTTGATGCTAGGAAAAAGGCCATTGTTTCTGCTAAATCCGACCTACCTAAGTGATGCAGGAATTTTTTTCAGGCTGACCATGTTCTTTAATCCGAGAAAGATTTGTCAGCGTTGCTCGGCCTAGAAATTTCTGATCAAGTGAAGGAGTCTTACATTAATCTATCTGCCTCTTGGATAGAGTAGTGAAAAATAATGTTTGGTTACTACGAGATGATTAAGAAAATGCAGGAATATCATAAAATGTCCAAAGCATTACTCCATGCTAATTATGAGGCCAAGTACGAGGCACTAAGTGAAAGCTCCGAATTTAATCGAAAGTTAAAAGATATTACTTATGCTCTGTACAAGAGAGAATTATCTTTGAAATAAGATATGGATGTGACACCCCGCCTACTAAAAGACCGGGTGGCCAGCCCATGATCAAAATAAAATGTTGGTCTCATATGGCTCATTCTTAACATCACTATCGAAAACTTTATAAAGTTACTAACCACCTAGTAATTTAATTAGACCGGTGCTAAATTTTATCTTTCATTAAATAACAACATGCGAAAATAAATAACAATTAAACCATCACACAAATTGGTAACTGAAATCCAACACAAATTAATGATGTAAATAAAAAGGACTGAATCAACTATCGATTCAGCAATGAAATACAACAGTAAATTGAAACAATAACCTGGATACACAAGATCAATTAAATAACTAAATACTAAAACTGAGGGCGATATGCCCAAATGAGTACTAGAGTAAAGATCCTACACTAGGAATAAATGAACGAAGCGTCTATAACAAGTCTTGCAACTTCCACATAAGTTGCAGCTATGCATCCCTGGATAGAATCCTCAAACTGGTCATCCTGTGGTTGGACACCTAAAAGGTTTTGAAAAATATTTTGACATGGGTCAGAGCCCAAGTAAAACATTTGGAAAATATTTAGCAAGCAGTTAAATTACAGTAATTAAATACGCATGCACACTCTTAATATTTAAATTAGTGTCACGCTCACTTGAGGTATAACTAACCCCTCTTCTAATGTGCACACCTAACGCTTGCCTTCTAACCTTCCTAGTTAATCTATCCCACCTAACTAACCGTATCACGCCTTTTTCTACTACACTACTCTAACCAGAGTACTCTTAACGTTGATTTATATCCTCCAAAATATTCTCAGACTTAAGGCTTTTTCCCCGCCTAATATTTTGCTATGTCCACCCGTATTGCCCATATAATACGATACCAAATTTCCTATCCTTTATTATTTATTTAGTGTCACCAACGGATTATAAAGTTTTCACATATCGAATTGAATTTAGATATCACTATCTACAATGTCTACTAAAGCACCCGAAGTAGAATAAATCACACGTGTATATATATATTCACATCACTATCATAAATATATACGTATACGGCATCCCGAGGTGGAAACTTGCGATGCGGGCATACTTTGCTATCAAGTCCTGGTACATCACGTACTAAATAATGACATCGGTTCTGATATCACCCTCGAACCAAAAATAAAATAACACATATTGGAGGTGAACATAGTCCTAAGCCTTTAGACTACACACATACCGAACGCACCCAAATGACCGATCACGCCCTTATTCACACAAGTGGTGCTCAATACCTAAGTTCTATGTTCTGAGGTACAGGTCAATACCTCCCCCCCCCCAAAAAAAAAAAAAAAAAAATTGGCTCATCAGGATAGGACTGTCCACGACGCGAAATCTCCCGTGATAGAAAATAGCGTAGGCATGTTTACACATAATTAATCAACCAATATGTAATCACGCAACTATGCATACATACATATAACATCAATATAGGTATAACCTCAACCTATAAATATTATTCACACTGATTTTATAGAGCACGCCAATATATATATACACTATCATGCCTAACCGTATACATATATTAAATGAAGTCCGACTAATCGTGTCTAACTCTTTTAGCACTAGCCTAAATATTTACCCAAGTCTCTATATTCTAACTTGTAATTTAATTAATCTTACAGTAATTATTTTTGTCATTCAAGTTGTGTCACCCCACTACAATACCCTGACACGCTCATTTAGTCCATAACTTCACCTCTTAGTATTTGTTACACAAAATCCCCCTAGATAGTTTAACACTACTCGTTAAATTTAATATCAAACAATTTATTATATAACTATATACTAATTTAATCTGGCTATCCCGTGCCCAACTCTTGCAACCCACGGCCTATAAATATCCGAGTCTAAACCACGTCCCTGAATTAAATTACTTTCCGCTCAATTAATTTTATCCCAGTGGTATCACTCAACCATAAATTTTGGACTCCTAACTTTGTCCGTATTTTCCCCTTTTGAATGTATTACGCAAAATTCCAATTATTTCGATTTACGCTTTATAAAGATACACCTTAAGATTCAATCTCGAACGGCCTTAAAATTATCTCGCCTTAAAATTCTCCTTCAATTAAATTCCTTTGAAATAAAGAATCCCAATCCAAAAATAAATACGTAGTAAATGGTGGATACCCAAATCCCTTACCGTCGTTCGAACGGAACCAGGGTTCATTCGAACCACTTTCATCGTCGTTCGAATGACCTACAAATTCCCGCTACCCTCCGTCCTCCCCGAGCGCGATTCTGCCATAGTTGATCTCCCAAGCGCCCCAAACCTTCATCACATCTTCAATTAGGTTTACTCCCCTAATGAATCACGCAATTTCTCTGTTTCTAATCCACCATACACCCTTAAAGAACAAAAATCCAAATTAATACATCGGATTTGACTCGTTTTGTCATCGGCGGTAGCGGTGACCCATTCTCTAGTCGGTTTCTCCCCTGTTGTTCCCAACAGATGGATGGTTTCTACTCAACCTCACTTAATTTATCACAGGGTTCATAATTCATTAACAGTTTTAAACACAGTAGGTTTATTACGAGTTGGGTTCATAGTTTTACGAAATCCCCAAATTTAACTTCCACCATACTCACTAATCAATCCCCAAAAATGTTTCCTGGATTCCAATTTGATTTTTAATCCACACAGTATGTATGGATTTCTCCTTATAAATGTAAAAAATTACACAAATTATACTACCCTAATCATCAAAACCCATTTTATACGAAATCTCATCCCAACACGAATTTCATATACACACGCCATGATATGAATTGAAATACCACAATTTAATTGAAAGCAAGTTTAATTACTTGCCTAGGTAAATTCGTAGAGTCTGATTTCGTCTGTTGTGGATGAATATTTGACGAAGAACACATCAATCTCTTCTTAGTTTGGCTCCCAAAAGCTCTCTCACTTTCTCCATCTTTTCTCCTCTACAATTAGTGTTTTCTTAATTGAGTTATGTCTGTCACCAACTCCTTAACTTAGGTTTTATTATGTGAATCCCAAAATTAAAATTGTGGGCTAAATTAAAGTGGCCCAAACACCCCCGTGTGGACCCGGTTATGCCTAAAAATGACCCGAGACCCAATTACTACCCTCGTATACTTTTTTTTTACTATCTCGAGCTATTCGAACTAACCATTCACTTAGAATCATCATCCGAGTTACTTAACTAAAATCTCCAATTTCAACCTCAAATTACGACACATGTATTCTTAAAAGAAATAATCCGAATTAATTTAAATCTTAATTCTCCAATTAAATTGAATCTTCCAAATTAAATAAATTCTCCAAGTTAAATAATTTCTCCAAATTAAATAAGTTCGATTTTACCAAAATAATTTAATGCCAAGTCCTCAAAATTACGGGGGGGTGCAATGGAGAGTGCCCGATCAATTGCCACAATGCTGGAGAAGGAAAATAATACCCTGAGGGATGAACTTGACAGCTTGAAGAGACCATCCATTATTGATCCAGATGAGGGTGTTTCCTTCTTAGAGACTGAAAATGCAAAGACTGTTAGAGGAATTGGAAGTATTGCAGAAGAAAAAGACCAAACCTAGGCAAACTTCCTGGTAAAGTATAATTACTCGTCCAACTATTGAGGAAGAGAGAACTAAGAAAACTCTTGTCGACCAAGCTGCCCTGTTAGTATCCAAAGATGTCGTCCTTAAGAAATTTCAAGAACAAGTGGATAGGATAACATTCCATTTTCATAAGCAACCGAGGGAAGTTTGGATGGAAGGTTATAATGAGGCCTTATCTCACATGGATGATCATCTTGCTCAAAGCAATCGTAAAGGCTATAAATGGGGGTGGACCAACTTATTGATTTTGCTAAAGTATGATCAAAACAGTTACTTGTGGCACTGGAATGACCCAAGTTTCTTGGATTGTGACAAGCTTCCTTTTAAATTGGACAGAAGATGGATTCCTCCTTATGCCATTCCTCAATGCCTAATAAGTAAATATTTGGGGGATTATGGCATCCATGATGAGTGTGAGATATTTCGTCTTCCTCACTTGCTTAATAGGCCGAGCAACAACAATAGGTAGATGCTAAGAGATTTAAACACCATAAATTCTCCATATACCCTTGATGATCCTCCTGCTGGAATGGATAAGGCACAAGGAAAGTTTCCAGCATAATAAATTTATACTTGTTGTACTGTACTTTGTTTAATTCCTACTATTATAATACATTTTGATTAATTAAATGAAGTTATTTTTTATTGATTTCTCTTTATTCAAGCGTATGGTTGATATTAATCTTTTTGTTGACTATGTAACCTACTCAATGATTAGTTAATCGGCTTATAAACTAAATAATTTGTTCAAATATTCAATATCTAATTCATATTTGAAACATTTATACGGCCTTAGATTCAACTAGTGCACTTAGTTAAAACAGATCAGAGCTTTATTATACTAAGTTGTAGTATTAGTTATCAGTGTCGATCAAGTGTATTAGGAATGCATAATTATTCTAGTATTTTAACCTAGTGGGGTAAAATCTCTATTTAAGAAATTTTACGGCCTTCTTATTCGTGACTTGCCGAGGAAAAATCATACATGATGTTTAACTTTTCTGAAGTTAGAAAAGCTTGGAAAAGTTTGGGCCATGCACTTTTCTGAGGTTGGAATCTTTATGGTGAGGAACTTTTCTGAAGTTGAAAAGGTTTGACGAATATAAAGAAATTTTTTGAAGTTAGAAAAGTTTGAAAACCATGCTCTTTGAAGAGGAACTTTTTGAAAACTTTTTCGAAGTTGGAAATGTTTGAACCATGTTTATTTTGCAAGGAACTTTTTGGAAACTTTTCAGAAGTTAGAAAAGTTTGAATTAAAATTGGTAATTAATTTAAGGTGTAGCCACCATACTCTAAAAAACAAAACACAAAAAGGATGTATAATGGAGAAAACCTGAAATCTCATTAACTTGAATAACCAGTTACATTAAGGATAGAATTTAAAAACTAGATTATTGATAATACTTGCGTAGATGGTCTGCATTCCAAGGATTATTGAATTCTTCTCCTTCCAGAGTTTCCAAGCGATTCGGACTTTTTCTATCATGTCTAGATTTAGTCTCCTATTTCAAAACCCGATGAGTCGGCAGAACTATTTCCATTAGTACCACTGTCTTGGTGGCAAAAGCTAGCATGTAAGGGTTTCCCTTATTGCTATTCTAGGAGTAGTACTATTGCCCAAAGGACGCTGTGGAGTTCATTAATCCTGTTGCCTTTGTCCTCATTCAACCTTTTCATCAACCCATCTAGCAAGGTATTTTTGGTGATTTATATCTGGCCATTGCATTGAGGATGCCCATGTGTTAAATAAAGTTTCTGGATGCCTGATCGAATACAGTACTCTTCAAATTCTTCATTATCAAATTGAGTGTCATGGTCGGTGATGAAGCCATAGGGCATACCATACCTACAAATGATTAGCTTTCATACGACTGGAAAACCCTCTGATAAGGCATATCAACTAGGGGCTCAGCCTCCACCAAACACTTTGTTAGATCGAAAATTTGACCAATTGGAAAAGAATTTCAGAGACATGCTCGAAGTGCGATTGAGAGAAGTAGCTGGACCCGTGCAAGCCGGGAAGGAGAAAGTGTGTGCCATTTGTGCTGATGGTCATTCTACCAAAGGATGTCCTACCATCCCTGCATACAAGGCAATGTACACTGAACAAGTTGAGGCAATAGGGGGTTTTCGCGAAAATTATAATGCACAGCAAGGGAATGCATACAATCAATCGTGGAGGAATCACCCTGGTTTCAACTATGGACAACCGCAAGGGGGGATGGCTCCTAACCCACAGGTGACTCTACCACCACCACCCCCTCAATTTTAGCAAGTGGCTCCTCAGATGCATCCTCCTATGCACGTACCACCTCCTGGTCCGTATGTTGCTCCACCTAGGCGATCTCTTGAAGATAATCTGAATCAATTCATTCAATCTCAAAAAGAGAGCAATGCTAAATATGATCGAATGTTCACTGAAATTCATACTAGCATCTCTAGGTTGCAATCTGAAGTGAATACTCAGGAGAAGGGTAAATTCCCAGCTCAAGGCCAAAGACCTCCTTTTCAAGGACAACCCACGGTTAGCTCCACATCATCGGATTTTCCAGAACAATGTCAAGCTGTTACTACTCTTCATAGTGGTCGCGTAATTGATCTAGCACCAAAACTTCCCAAGGAATCTAAAGACAAAGATAAGGGAGTTGAACCTGAATATCCCAAGGAATCTAAAACTTTCGAGTCTGCTGAGACTCCATTGGATACAAAAGAAAAAGATGAGGGAGTTGAACCTAAAATTGAAGTCAAACTGCCCACTACTGCTCTATTTCCTCAACGCTTAGCACCACCTAAAAAAGGGGCTTTGCGTACAGAAGTGTTGGATGTTTTGAAGCATGTAAAATTGAACTTGTCGTTTCTTGATGCTATTCAAAAAATTCCAGCATATGCCAAGGTCATCAAAGATCTTTTGAATGTCAAACGACGGCTCAAGGTGAAGAAGAACGTTTTCTTGGCACAAAATGTAAGCTCGGTCCTTCTCAATGATCTACCACCAAAATTCAAGGATCCTGGTGCACCACAATTTCGTGTGTTATAGGAGAAAAAAGAGTGGAAAAAGCATTGCTTGACTTAGGTGCGAGTGTGAACATCCTTCCATACTCCATCTATAAGCAGCTTGATTTAGGTGATTTAAAACCTACCCGAATCACTCTACAGTTAGTTGATCGAACAGTGAAAGTGCCTCGTGGGGTTGTGGAGGACGTGATAGTTCAAGTGGACACGTTCTACTTCCCTGTTGATTTCGTCACTTGGGACACTGAGCCTGCTCCCCATGCGAGAAATCAGGTTCCAATAATATTGGGTCGTCCATTTTTAGCCACTTCTAATGCTTTGATCAATACACGGAATGGCCAAATGCAACTCACTTTTAGAAACATGACTCTCGAGACCAATATTTTCTATGTCGCTAACCAAATGGGTGATGAGGATGAAACTCTTGAGGTTGATCTTATTGAAGAAGTGGTGGGTGAGCACATCGAGAAGATCATAGGAGGAGATGCACTGGAAGTGTGTTTAGTGCAAAGTGGTGAGAAAAAGAGCTTCATACTAAGTTTGAGCATGAGGTGGAAGAGTTGGAAACTTGGGTACTAGAAGAAGTGGGTTTTGAGAAATTAAGAGATGTTGACTGGATTTCTCGGTTTGAAGAATTACCTCCGAGGGAGACAACCATGATTCCCTCTGAAAATAGATTTCCTAATCTTGAGTTGAAGAAACTACCCTCGCATGTCAAATATGCTTTTCTGGGAGATAATGATACATTTCCTGTTGTTGTTTCTTCCAGTTTAAAAAAAGAGCAAGAGGGCATGTTGTTGGATGTGTTACGGAAGCATATAAGTGCTTTTGGTTGGACTATAGTCGATTTGAAAGGTATAAGTCCATTGATTTGTACCCATAAAATCCATCTTGAGGAACAGGTGAAGCCCTCGCGAGAGATGCAAAGGCGATTAAATCCAACCATGAAAGATGTAGTAAGAGCGAAAATCATCAAATTTCTAGATGCTGGGATTATCTATCCCATTTCTGATAGTAAATTGGTGAGCCCAATTCAGGTCGTTCCAAAAAAATCGGGTATGATCGTGGTTAAAAATGCCAAGGGAGAACTAATACCTTAACGCACCACCACCGGGTGGCATGTATGCATTGACTACCGAAAACTCAATGTCGAAACCAGAAAAGAGCATTTTCCCTTACCGTTCATCGATCAATTGAATGAATGAGTGGCGGGCCATCCTTACTACTGTTTCCTAGATGGGTATTCTCGCTATAATCAGATTGAAGTGGATGTACTTGATCAAGAAAAGACGACTTTTACATGTCCATTTGGTACGTTTGCCTATAAACGTATGCCATTTGGGTTATGTAATGCACCAGTAACTTTTCAAAGGTGCATGCTAAGTCTCTTTAGCGACATGATTGAAAAAGGTCTTGAGGTGTTCATGGACGATTTCAGCGTTTTCGATCCATCTTTCAACCAATGTTTAGCTAATCTTGAAAGAGTTCTATTCCGGTGTGTGGAAAAAGACTTAGTCCTCGATTGGGAAAAATGCCATTTTATGGTTATCGAGGGCGTAGTTTTAGGCCACATAGCCTCATCTCGGGGGATTGAAGTTGATCGAGCAAAAATTGAAGTAATAGCTGAGTTACCCCCGCCAAAATTGCTTAAAGATGTGAGGTCCTTTCTAGGCCATGCTGGATTTTATAGAAGATTTATCAAAGACTTTAGCGCCATCGCTAGACCTTTGAGTAATCTTCTCATGAAGGACACTCCATTTGAATGGAATAAAGCATGTCAAGAAGCTTTTGATAAACTTAAAAGCATGCTAATTTCCGCTCCTATCATGCAAGCTCCTGACTGGTCACTCCCATTTGAGCTTATGTGTGATGCAAGTGATTACGTGATTGGGGCCGTTCTGGGACAAAGAAAAGACAAGAAAGCTCATGTTATTTACTATGCTAGCAGAACATTATCTATCCCTCAGCTTAATTACTCTACTACAGAGAAAGAGTTACTAGCAGTCGTTTTTGCTCTCGACAAATTCCGCTCTTACATTGTTGGGTCGCCCATCATTTGCTTCACTGATCACTCGGCTCTCAAATATCTCTTGAGCAAGAAAGACGCCAAACCCGTCTAATCAGGTGGATCCTACTCTTACAAGAGTTTAATCTCTCGATTCAAGATAAGAAAGGAGTAGAAAACGTCGTTGCTGACCATTTGTCACGCCTCTCGTCCGACGTACCTATTGATTCCATTCCCATAGACGAGTATTTTCCGGATGAAAATTTATTTGCTACTTCTTCTCTCCCCTGGTTTGCGAATATAGTCAATTACCTTATCACTGGAATTGTTCCCTTTAATTGGACTCCGCAAGAGAGAAGGAAGTTCATTACATGGTCACGCATGTTCTTTTATGATGATCCATACTTATTTAAGTATTGTGCTGATCAAATCATCCGGAGATGTGTCCCTGATGAAGAAATCCAAGGGGTAATTCGATTGTGTCATACGGAAGCATGTGGAGGTCATTTTTCCAAAAATAAAACTGCTACGAAAATCCTTCAAAGCGGTCTCTACTGGCCCACAATCTTTCGGGATGTGAATACTTTTTGCAAATCATGCGATAGATGCCAAAGAATGGGAGCTATTACTTGTCGTGACATGATGCCATTGACCCCAATTCTAGTCTTGGAGTTGTTTGATTGTTGGGGTATTGACTTCATGGGGCCCTTTCCACCTTATTTTGGTTTTCTATACATCCTCGTCGTTGTAGACTACGTCTTAAAATGGGTAGAGGCCATAGCTACAAAGATGAATGACAATAAGGTGGTAATAAAATTCATTCAAGAAAACATACTTTCTCATTTCGGAATGCCTAAGGCTATAATCAGTGATTATGGAACCCATTTTTGCAACAGGCCCATGGAGAAGCTAATGCGAAAGTATGGAGTTATCCATAAAGTTGGAACAGCTTATCACCCTCAATCGAATGGCCAAGTCGAGCTCCCCAATCGGGAAATCAAAAATATCTTGGAAAAGACAGTCGAACCTAATAGGAAAGACTGGTTTCTCAGATTGAATGATGCGCTCTGGGCGTATAGAACTGCATACAAGAATCCCCTTGGGATGTCCCCATTTCGATTTGTGCATGGCAAGCCTTGTCATCTTCTGGTTGAAATCGAACACAAAGCGTATCGGGCTATCAAAAGGGTGAACTTCAACATGGATAAAGCCGGTGAAACACGTAAGCTTCAGTTGAATGAGTTGGAAGAAATATGCAATGATGCGTATGAAAGTGCTAAAATATCCAAAGATCGAATGAAACGAGCTCACAACAGAATCATTTGACGGAAAGAGTTTCATTCGGGATAAAAAGTACTTCTCTACAACTCGAGGTTGCACTTGTTTCCCGAAAAATTGCGGTCAAGGTGGTCAGGTCCATCCATTGTGAAAGAAGTATTTCCCCATGGAGCTGTTGAACTCGAAGATGAAAAAGGGGGAAACACATTTAAGGTCAACGGGCATCGTCTCAAGCCGTATTTGGAAGCGATCGTCAAGGAAGCCGACACCATCTGGTTGTCGGACCCCATTTATGGGGATTGACTGAAAAAAGCGAGGTGAGGTCATCGCACCCCCGACGTGTATGGGGTGAAGGTTGTACAAAATAGTCTTAAGATGTTATGAGTCGTAAATATGTGTTAGGCCCGGGGTAGGGAATCCAATGTTTTGAGGGGTGTTAAGGTTTCGATGAGCATTGCGGGAGTTTTGAAGTGCGAGGAGTTGTAAAGGAATCATTGGAATGGAGAAAAGCAACTTAATAGTGAGAAGACAAGAAGAAGAAAAAAAAAGGGAAATTCTGGAAATTCAGCAGACCGAATCGGTCCGGTCCTGAAAAAAAAGAACCGATCCGGTTAAGTCGGATCGGTCCGGTACTAAAAATCGGATCGGTCCGGTAATCTGCAGGTGCTACTTCCCTAGGTTCACACCTCTTCAATCCAAATCACATTCATTCCCCCAATCACTTCCTTTTCCCAAAAATTTCGTCTCCTCTATTTTCTCCCATCCATTCCCTCCTATTTCCTTATCCCTATTATAAATACCCACACCTCCTATCCCTATTTCTTCACACCTCTATTTCCTCTCTTCTATCTCACTTTCTGTATAATTCTCTCATACCCATGGCTGCTCCCCAGAAATATACCTCCATTGAAGTCCTGCCCGACGGTAATGGCGAATATCGTTCTCGCCGTGAGGCAAATTGGTGCCGGCGGTTTTTCAGTCCAACGCGAAAAATCCACATTGAGCGACAAGTACTTTGGGATCAGCTGCCAAATTCTGTCACATGCATGTTCATGTCACGAGGCTGGTGCAGGTTTTTTAATGAACCATTTGAGGCAGTTTGGGAGAATGGAGTGCGTCAGTTTTATGGTACGCTTGTCCGTACCGATGAATTCGAATCCCAAGCTTTTGTGGATTCCACACCAATACCTTTCTCACTTGAACTTCTGGCCCAGAAACTCGAGTCTAAAGGTGTGATCACTCCAGCTCAATTTCATTATCCTAGTCCCGATCCCGTTTTATCCAAAGCCGTTTGCATCTCAAGAATCGAGCCGGGTGCGGTTTGGACTACCGAAACCTTTCATGTTGGTCGGTTATCCGACAAGGCACGATTCACTTTTCACATTGTTTGTGCCAACATTTTGCAAACCTCCAATGATTCGGTAATGCGCCCCCGTCAAGCTACAATGATGTATCACTTGTTTGACCATGCAACTGTTATCAATTTGTCCCGCACATTTTACAATGATATTCTCTTTGTGGCCTACGACAAAAAGGGTCGGGCCCCTCTTCCTTATGGCCGTCTCATTACATCCTTACTCAAGGATGCCGGGATTGTGCCACCACAAGATCTTATCAATTTGACCAAGCCATTAGGGCAAGAATCCCACACTCGAAGTGAAAGGCAAATCCAGCTAATCCGTGCACGGCGCGGCGGCGATTCGAGTGATGAGGAGACTGATGCGGAAGAGGACGTTGCTGATGAGGACGTTGAGATGAAAGAAGGGGAGGAGGAAGACTATGATGAAAACGCTGATCCGGATTATGTTTCGGTTGGTACAGGTTTGACTGTGGGCGTTCTTTCTCTTGAAACGCGTTTTGACGGGTTTATGACTTCATACGAGAGGGACATGAGTTTGGTCCTGCGTATGCAGGCTGACTTGTACCGTCTCCAGTTGGGTCCCGAGGCCCCCCTTCCTCCCTACTATTACAATCCTTATGATTCTGCTGCACCCGGAACTTCCCGTCCCCCACCCGCCCCTTAGGATGCCCCGCTACCCCTTGATGTTCTACTAATTATGTTTGTGATCCTTTGCTTCCACAGTTGTGTTGTAATATACAGTTTTAGTATGATATTTGCTTGTTTTATTTATCGCACTCCTAATGTTGTCTTCTTTATCTCTCGTCCATTTGATTAAGGACAATGCAAATCACTAAGTTAGGGGGGATGACAACTGCGTATTCATAAAACTTCGCATATATGTATATATATATAAAAAGCCAAAAATATTTTTGTTCAAAATAAATAATAATTAGAATTTAAATTTTTCAAAAATATCACCTTTTATTCTATATAAAGTCTCAAATTGTTAACAATCAAAATGCACTAAGCCAAAATTGACCGAAGATGGAAATTGAAAGAAAATTGACGACTTAACGAATAAGTGTGGATATTAGTCCAACCCGGTGAGATTTCGAGCCTTTCACTTTTTTTTGAATTTTTAAATCAATCCGAGTTTATGATTAACTCAAAGTTCTTTTCAGCGTTTTAACAAGTTGTCGATGATCTCAATCCTTTGTTTTGATCGGTTATGGGAAATGTGTGAAATATTTTCTCGAAATTCGTGCTAAATATATCTCTGAACTTAATTAATCTCGAGATGCATATGGTAATGTGATTAGCAATTTGGACGATGAAGTAGGCCATCGTTTGTTTAACCCAAAAATATTAGCCATAAAAAGTTGTGAAAAACAAAATTATCCCTTTGATAACCCAATTGAGCCGAATAAAATTTATCCTTTTCGTTTGATAACCCGAAAAATCCAAATAGCCCGGAATTGCGAAAATGGAATATTCATTAAGTCCGAAAAGTGCAACAAAAAGGGGCAAGAAAAAAAATAGATATGCTCAACAAAAAAAAAGAAAAAAAAATGAGCAAATGCCCGAAAAAGCACTAATGGACGTCATAAGGATATTTTCCAATTCCAAACAATTCGTCTATTCCCAATTTAACCTTTACACCTTAACCCCAAGAAAAGTCCTAACCGACTCCATATTGCGAAATTAATTACTGCATGGAGAGATAAGATACAAAAAGACAATAGGAGAGATTAAATGGTGTGAACTAGAGGTGATGTTCCAGTTTTCTAATAACAGTATTCCGATGATGAGATCTTTTCACCATATATTTCCTTCTTTTCAATTTTCTATGCATGAATTTGTGTCCATTATATTTACTCTTTATATCATGCATACCGAGAGAAAGTAACCACAATCCGAGTGATTCGTTTGTGAGTGCATCCGTAAGAATTTGAATCAAAATGAATTTTTGAAAAGTAACGTAATGCTCAATCGGTGGAAATTTGAGGTTTAATTTTTGGCTTTGCACACACACACTATGGTTTGAGACATTTGAATATGAATTTATGGTGATTATTTTTCGAAAAGTTTAAATTGTACAATTTTTAAGTATTTTGATCTTTATTTGAGTCAATAAAGAATTTTGTGGGTGTATTCACTGCAAACCCTCACGAGACAAAACTCGTCCTACTAGGGTAACCTAGGGGTTTAAAGGCTTATTGCATAGGCTAAATGCAATCGCTTGCCCGCGAAAAAGGTATTCTATCCCAATAAAAGAATTTTCAAGAGTTGAGCGTTAAACTAATCTCTTTTACATTGCCCAGGACGTGTAAAGTCCTAAGTTAGGGGGATTTGACCAAGTATAAATTCTTCAGAATATAGACCCTTAAGTTAGTGATTTTAATATCCCGAACAAGGTAATTGAACCATTTTTATTCCATATCATTGTCATTGACTGTTTCTAACAATTTCCCCGAGTTTCGTGTATTTCTGATGAATTTTTTTAAGAATGGAGTGCAAGAAAGAGAGAAAGAAACCGAAGAAAGAAACAGAAGAAAGGAAGAAAAGTCAAAGGGCAAAAACGTAAAGTTATACCTAGAGTTCGAATTCGACACCTACAGGGAAGTTGAAGAGCTTGATTTCACAAGAGCATCGGAAGAAACGACATGCAAATCGGAGCTCGAGATCAAAAGTTATGTCTAGTCAAAGAAGGAAAAAGTCAACCTGGAAGAAAATCGGACCGATCCGGTGTATATCCGGACCGATCCGAAATGACCCAAGTCTAGTAGACCCCGGATGGATAACAAATCGATGACAGCAGAACCGATCCGATGGGGACCGGACCGATCCGGTAGACTAAAAAAAGAACCGATTCGGTGGCTGAAAAACAGATCGATCCGAGGGCTATCCGGACCGGTCCGGTCATGCGAAATCCTCGCATTTATTATGAAGATTTTGATGTGCATAGCTGGTGAAATCTTGCGCAACAAGCGATTCTGGCTGTCAAATTCGAACTACTTGGTGCTATAAAATCCCATGCCCTACCTCATTCTAGGGGGAGATTTTAGAGAGAGCAATTCAGAAGTTAGGAAATTTTCATTTTCTTGGGTAGGAGTTTTCATAAACCCTAGTTTGTAAGGTTGAGAGAGACAAATTTTTTGGACTCAAAGTCTTTTCCTGTTGCTGAATACAAGTATAACAATTCCATTCTCTTATTTGGTATCTATGTTAGTTAAATTTCAATTGTATTGCAAATTATTTCCAATGTTTGGTAGGTCTATAATTATGTGTATGAATTTGTCTTCTAATCAAATCATGTCTAGATAAATCCGTAAGGGCTGGGGTACATGAACTCACTCCGAGGCAAATTACTTATGTAGAAAATAGAGGGTAAATTAAATATTGACCGAATCGTGGAAGAAAATTACATGAACATGCCAATCTTTTAATCTCTCTTGCCCTAGGTACTTGAGATGTTTAAGAACGTTTTCCAAGTTTAATTGTCCACTCTATTTACCTTTGATTTCATATGGTGAGGGCTAGATCCTTCATATATGTAATGCTTAGGATTTATAAATATTGGATTTAGTCAATAATTTTAATTTACAATTCTAGTATTCTACACGGTAATTCGTTAAGGTTTGAGGGATTGTACCCTACCCTATTTTCTCTTATTTTTCAATCTAATTTCTCCACAATTTTTTTAGGGTTTTCTTTTCTTTGAGTGTATTTTATTCCCGTTGCAATTTCTCATCATCAATCATCTTTATATTTCTTTCGAGGAATCATTTCAAGATTTAATAACTTCTCCTACAAAAGTGCCAATTTTTTATCCCTGTGGATACGATCCCGACTTATCGAATTATTATTAACGCGACAGGCTTGCACTTGAGCCTATAGAAAACGCACTTTTGAGACAAATTCTTAGTCGCGTCAATTACCTCAGACCTTATAACATCATGATTTGGTGACAAGGTATGAGGTCAGACATCATGCTTGGATGACCTCAGCCCCTTAACATCATTAAGTTGGTGAAATTATTAATGGGGATAACATCTTAGTTGATGACCTCAGACCTTATAACATCATGATTTGGTGACAAGGTCCGAGGTCAGACATCATGCTTGGATGACCTCAGACCCTTAACATCATTAGTTTGGTGAAATTATTTATGGGGATAACATCTTAGTTGATTACCTCAGACCTTATAACATCATGATTTGGTGACAAGGTCTGAGGTCAGACATCATGCTTGGATGACCTCAGACCCTTAACATCATTAGTTTGGTGAAAATTATTGCATGGCAAAGAAAATCCAACAAATAATTTAGCAAGAGAAGAAACAAGAGCCCTCCTCAGAGATTGACAGATTAAGTTACAAAGGGCAAAAATATAAAGTAACATTGTTCATCAGATGTTACAATTCAAATACATAGTTAAAAAGTACAAAAGTTTCACAACTAAAATGTCCTAAGGGTTTGTAGGGACATTGCTGGCATCCTCAGCCTGATTCCCTTGGCCGACGTTGGTCACCTCGCCCCATCATCTCTGGGGTTGGCTCCCTCAGTCTCTGTAACATCTAGTGGTGCCGTCTCTGCAGGGGCAGCATCTTCCTCTTTAACCTCTTGAAGGGCTTGGGCAAATTGAGGGTTAGCAAAACCCAAACCTATGAAGTTAGAGGCTTTCAAGCTCCCTGATTCCTTCTCCTTAGTAGCCTCCCATTTGCTAGTAGCCTTAATATCTCTTCCGAGGTATTCAAAGCCGAAGCTGATGAATTCATCAGAGACTTTGTAATCGGCCAGAATCCCCTCAGAAGCATCCTCAAGGGCTGCCTTCACTGCAGCGTCAACCTTCTGCTGCAGAACGTCGTCCTTGGCCTTCAGAGCAATGGTGTGGTCCTTTTTAAGCTTGGAGATTTCTTTTTCCAACTCGTTAACCTTCTTATCAGACCCCTCCAAGGCAGACTTCAGACGGTCTACCTCTGCATTCAGAGAGCTTTGCACCTTCTCGGCATCTTGGCCTTTCTGGATGAGGGGCAACTTCTTCAGAGTCCAGTTGGCAAGATGATGCATAGCAACGAGGCCCTGCAAATCATGTGGTCGTGTATATGAGTTAAAATTCAAAGCAGAGATTACACTTCAAAGTTAAACTGAAATTCGAAGTCATACCTGAATAGACCTATAAAGGCCAAACTCAACCAGCAGAGGTGTGTCCATGGATCGACAAAAGTGTTTATCAGCGTCGGTCATAGCAGAGCCGATGGCATTCAATGCCTGCAAACCGTGGCCTATGAGGCTATCATTAATTTTCAGTTGCTCTATGCGATCAGCCAATGCATCCTCAAAAGAAATAGGGATGGCACGATCCCCACCTATCTTCTTCTGCCTCTGATATTCAGGGGCAGGATCGACAACCTTTCTCTTCTTGGTGGCCTCAGCCCTCGAGGTTGAGGGAGGGGGATGAGGCGCACTCAGACCTGCTTTTTTGACTAGCTTCGTTAAACTAGGTGCTGCCATCTCCCACAACTCATCAGATATTCCCTTTGGACGCTCTGCAGGATAGAAAGGTCTGAGTTAGACAGTGAGACATACATAAATTCAGAAGTATAACTTGTTAAAATAAAAAGCACTTACGAAGCTCTGTCAGAGGGATTCCCCCAAGACCAGTCTCAGAGATATAGTAGGGGGTCATCAGCTGTTTGAACTTGACAAGCAGACCATCCTCTCCCTGATCCTGAAGGTCTTTGACCTTCTGAAGATTGTTTAGGCTTAGCCCTGGGTCGGCCCTGGCAGCCATTGTTACCTTTCCCCATCTCAGGGGTATCCTCGGCTCTAATGATTAAGAGGGGGCACTTGGACCAAATTCCCCTGGACCCGATGGAAAGAAGTAGCGTGGCTTCCAGTTATGATTCGAGTTTTGGGTGATCTGCAGCATCTTTTTATTTAACTTTCGAGCTAAGAAATGATAATAGCTCAGATGATTCCTGACAGACAAAGGGACATAACACACCGTGAAGACTTAAACTGGAAGGTCTAAGTGATGGACAACCTTTCAGAGGACAATGGCTCCAATTATCACCCTCCAAGCATTGGGTGACAATTGTGAAGGAGCCAAGTTAATGTAAGCCAATATAGCTCTGATGATAGGATGGATAGGCAAACAAAATTCCAACTTAAACATCTGCTCATAGAGGCAGATCTCACAATCTCGATCGTCATAAGCCCTCTCTTCCCTCAGAGGTCTCCTGAGTTTTATAGAGGGACTTATAGAATATAGATGTCTAAAGTCCAGAAGGTCAACCTCACTAACTGTACTCTCAATCTCGGTCGCCTCAGAGGTTTCAACGTCACTCTCAACACCATCATCGTCATCTGGCTTAACGTTGGCCCGAGCAGATGATAGGGCACTACCTGGAAACCTCTGAGCGAACTCTGCCCCTGTGACTGCAGATAGAGGAATGGCTTCAAGAATCGGTGGAACATCCACACTTAGTCCAATAATCTCAACCTCTGAGGAAGAAGTTGATGTGCTTGAACTTTTGTGAGACAAGGCCCGAGTGAAAACCTCTGCCTGATTAGGGACCTGATCTTGTTGATTTGTGAAGTCCATGGCCTCTTGGAAGGAGTCCACAAACATAGGGTCTGAGGTGGATGACTCAGACTCTGACATTGGAGAGGGTTCAGCAGGAACCTCTACTTCGTTAGCTGGTTCAGTTGGATCAGGGTATATGACCTTCAGAGGTGGTGGAAAGATAGGTCTGAGGGGGAATCCCTTGGCCCTACGAGCTTCCTCTTGCGTTATTTCTATTTGTCTAATTTTATCTAAGGTCTTCTCCATAAGAGAGGGGAATTCATCTAAGAGTTGGTAAAGGGGTCTGAGCATATGAGGCAGACGTTAGACTTACAGACTCTCCTAAATTACAAACAGGATTGGCAAATTCAATTAAAGATCAAGTTGTTAAACTTTAAACAAAAATGACGAAGAACAATTAAGAACACTTCGCCGGAAAAACCAGTAGTTTCACTGGAAACCTCTTAAGGCTCACCAAAAAATGCAAAAGCAAGAACAAAGGAAGAAAAATGAAGAAGAAGGGATGGAAAGGGGTACTTGAAGAAAGGTGATGAGAATCAATGAAGGAATCCCAAGGAATGATCACCCAAATGAACTTCAAATCAGAGCTCTTCTAAAGAGAGAAAGTTGCAGAAATGACCAAATTCGGAGAAGGAGAGAAGTGAGGAAGAAATAGAAGAAAATGGGGTTTAAACCCTTAAGTATGAGTGCACGCGTCCCAAGGCCCATCATTGCCTTGGGAGCCCAAAAGGCAGCCAACATCATCAAGCCTGTCAGGCACGCTATCCACTCTAGTAACTGACAAGTGTCAAAAAAGGAATATTGGTACAAAGCACAAGGATTTCGGAGTTGTAGACCCTATAGTCACCTGCTCTCGCATATAACTAAGGGCTAAGGGGTGATTGATATGCCCTGAATGTACCCCCTCGGCTCAGAGATATCAACCTCGACCATGAAGATGGCCGATGTTAGAGGGTCATTGGATTCATCACTAACAGTCTCGTCCAAGGAAAGGTCGGCCACGACCGACGTTGCTTATTACCTCAGCATGTGAGGTCACCATGATCCAGGGGCGGTAATCCACCTGATCTTCTAAGAATTGCAACCTCGGCTCGGAAGATGAAGAGGTTGCCATCTCATCATCAACGTCGGTCTCGACTAGGGATCGACTGACTTTCCTGCTTTGCCACCACTACCTCGGCCCAGGCCGATGTCATAGCTCAACATGTCCTGCCTCGTCCCTCCCACTGAACCAAGGTCGCCACCTCGTCCTCTTCTAGGCCGAGGTCGGGATCATTCGTGGATGGTCGAGTTCTTATTAACGTATGCATTGATGGGAACACATGTGTACAATTAGTTATAACCGAATCATTCCCCCCACGTGAGGGAATATTGAGGTCATCATTATCTACATGAGATAAGCCAGGTGTCTCGTACTGATTCGATCCTCATGCACATACTCATTGCATGCTTTGGGGGTACACTACACCCCCCAGGCACTATATATAGAGGTTATCCTCTACCTTGAAAAATATCCGAAATTAGCAACCCTAACTGAAACTCTGTCATTTTACACAGTAGAGAGAGAAAGATTGAGAGTTTTGTATCTATGGCCATTAGAGCCCTCATACAGTGATATTAATCACACACTTGCACAGTGGACGTAGGCCTGATTGGCTGAACCACTTATATTTCGGTGATCTTCCTCTTCTCCTCACCTCCTTCTACTATATGCTTTTATACTACCATTGTTAACATTGAATTGAGCTTACAAAAACCTTGAAGGGTGGTGCTATTTGCATCATCATCAACTTTCTTTTAGCATTAAAGATCATAACAATCAACATTTTGCCACTATATTTATCATATATGTGGGACCGCCAACACCATTCCCAAAATATCTTTTTAAAAACCTCGTTTCACTCAGGCTTGGGCGTTGTCGATACTTCCACGACCGTTTAAACATTATACTCTTGCAGAATGGATATGAAGTGTGATAGATTTTCATAAGAAAAATATCCATCCTAAATTGCTCAATGATTGTCTATATCTTTTCATTCCATGTCATTGCATGTGTGACAATGTACTTAGTCAGATCACACACGTATCTTTACACATAGGTCTAGCTTCACTAAGTACTACACAAGACACACAATATAACCAATACTAAGTTGTCGATGTTCAACTCCTATCGTAATAAATATACAAGTGTGAGGGCTTTCATATCTAGTTATATCAAACTTCTTGTATGTTTGAAGCTTCTTCAAACGTATAGACCACTTATAATCAGTCTGTTGACGTATGCGACACTTTGTTACTCAATAAACGGTTCAATTCAACAACTTTAAACTCATAGTGTTTAACTACGTCGTAATCAATCACAATTGATTTTTTTTCTTTTTTCTTTCTAGTTGAACGAGAATGTGACCCCTAACTCATCTTGTGTAGATTCTCATAACTTAACGTGGATGCATGGAAATGTTAGATTAAAATTAATTGTGACACCCTCTTTGACATCAATCAAGAATTTCATCATCGCTATATGATATTAATAGCAGTTTATTAGCGGGGGTGGTTAGGTGATCATTATCCATAACCTCATCATCGCCAATGAGAGTGTGTGACCCTAGACGATAACTACCTAATTAAAATTATTTGTAATGAAAAATATACATTTTCCTATAATCTAAATTTGGGTAAAAATCAATACTAATGTCTAGGTGATCAAAATGTGATTTACGAAATTGATTATTTAGTTAACATGTGTTCACTAAGCATATTAATAAATCAAAACGTGGAATAGAAAATCATACACTTGAGATGATGATTTATATGAGGAGAAATCCACAAAGGGAAGAAACCTCGGGCCAAACTCACACCTTGCACTATTAGAGGTAAAGTATTACAAGAAGGGATAAATGACTTCAAACTTACACCTCTCCAAAAATCAATAACGTGCAACATCCGCAACTAACTTTTTCCACCTTATAGTATAAAGAGCAAGCAAAAATCGCTCTTTAACCACTCGTCACACCATGGGTGTCAACCTTATTAATAATGCCGCATTTAAAACTTTCAACAAATCCTTTTTTAAATTTGAAGGTGAACTTTGTTCCAAGTAAATCAGGACCACGAGAAGTCAAAGAATGACACCTATAATACGTGAGGATGTCATATTAGTTGATGCTGTAAAAAATGTCTGAAAATAGTTTTGTCAAAACTATCTTATGTATGAACGTCTTACATTCTAGATTTAATAATGAATAAAAAAACCTGAACATGACAAAGAGGAAGGAATAAGATTTTTGCTATTAAAAGCGAAAATATTCTCTCTTAGTATATTTTTCTTATTTCTAAAGGAGAAATGGACAACCCTTGAGTATTATGTCCAAGAGTGAGAGACGAGTGAATGATAAAACTCAAGTGTTACTCATCAAATGTCAAGAAGCAATCTATTTGGCTACCCAATTTTGATTGTGCCTTGGCACCATATCTAATGAGATGTTATGGGAATATCTCAAAAAGTACAAACCTTTTACAGTCTCGCAGATTCGTCGTGGATGCAAGTGATGGTCTTCACTAACGCGAAGGCTCAACTCCACTAAATCAAGCCACAATACAAAGTTTTTAGATAAAGGCTTTCAAATGTCACGACATCCAAGATAATGTTTCGCAGACATGAGGACCTACTTTGCTAAAGCAAAGGACTATTGGGCAATGTCATGCCTGAAACTGGAGTTAACCAGTTTTGCAAAATTTCATAAAACTCATAAGTTTCTTCTCCAACTAATGACCAAGTAAATTTTAAATACAAAAAATGCATTTTAAAACATAAGTTTTATATAGTGGGAATATTATATCATGTACTTGACAACCTCAAAAGCCATAAGTTTAAATTAAATATTTTTCAATTTAAGAAAATATTTAGTCAATGGGTTAAAATCTAAGTCCTTTAAGTCATTCTTACTGTCATCCTAATATATTCCGAAAATTAGCTTACTCTGGGAAAATGCCGTGATAAAGCTTTTGTGAAGACCGACCTTAAAATCATGAATGTGAAGCTTATCAGAGACCTCTTGGGCTAAGACTTAAAGTTAGTTTTAGCAACAGAACAATACAATACAAAAGTCGAGGGCACATGAGGATGCTCTTACGACTATGACCAGTTGTGCACTTAGAGATTTTAGGATCTAATGGATCCTACTCGTTATTCGTGTTTCCCACTACCCTATCAATAAAAGCATTAAGTATTATGAGGTTAACATCGTACTGCGAATAAACGAATTAATTATCTAAATACACAACCCTACATTGGCTACAACTTGCAGTTGCTTCACTAAATTGTTAAGTGAAAAAGTAACACTATCTTAAACTTTAATGAAAAAGCCCAAACCACATGGAGTCAAAATTGCAACGCCCCAACCCGAATTTATGGGTTACTCATAGTCAACCCGGTCCGACCCGATCGTTAAGTGTGAAGCATAGTAAAACAACCTATATAATGTTGTTAGTCCAATTTTATTTTAATTAACATTTCACTTGTTTAACATGTAATTCCATTTTTAAAATAAACTATGTGAGGGACCTATGGGGAGCACCCTGAAGTCCAAGCATACAGAAATACTAACTTAAAATAAATTAAAAGTACTTACCTGTATAACACTCTCAAAATACGAAACTGCTCCTAACCTGACATAAAAAGCGAGGGTAAGAGCCAATGCTCAATGAAAATTATACAAGTGTAGTATAAAATCGAACGACATAAAGGATACTCTAACACGTTATGCCAACGTGAATATACAACTACCTTATATATATATATATATATATATATATATATATATATACATACCTATATCCATACTTAATGCATTAAATAATTTTACTTCCGAAAACCTTGTTCATCCAAATTAATTTACCTTAATCTTATAAAAAACTTCATTTTACTCATATTTGCATTTTTCGCTTAACACACACGGTTCAATACTTGAAACCACTACATTTGATTTAACTGGAACCATTTCTTTATCGAAATTACCCTTTTCAATTTAACCAATCCACGTTAGTATTTTCATTGAAAATCATCCTTTCAACACACGCATTCACCGTGTTATAAAATACTTACTTGGTCTTTGAAAACCTTTTACAATACATTTTTGTGTTAACTATAAGTTTAGCCAATGATTTCTTAACCACCCCTTTACCCACTTACTTTGCTCTTTTCCTTACCCTACGAACATTAATAGATTTATGCATTTACTTGTCCATTTCACTTTTAACGGAGCATTTATTAATTCATTAAAGTTAGGTTGTATTAACCCATTTCACCACACAATCCATTTCTTAACATGTTCCTTATTCCTTTATCTTTTCTCGAAATCTTCCAATAATTCTATACTTCAACGGGATCCACATCGCCGGCTATGCGCACCATATGCTTTGGCTAGTTATTTTGTGTCTTTCACCCCAGGGCTCCGGTCCCTCATTAATTATCCCGGTGTCATCTGAGTTCTTTTTAATGTGCTTTAATATTTTACAAATGTCCATTCTAACATTCCTTTTACCCTGCCGAAGATAAAACCCAGGATTGCACTCTAACTTGTGTTACACTTTTGAAATTTTACCATTTAATGTCCTTTACATTCTAATCTTGACTTTTATTCTAAAAATCATATTCACTTATGACCAATTTGTGTAACACCCTTTCTGACATTTTTATTTTATAAAAATGTTCCCCCTTAAGCAAAATCACTATTTTACCCATTTATTTACAAATTGACCCTTTACTCCATTTCCACAAGTGTCAATTTTACCCAAAACACTATTAAATTAACCATACTAACTCCTTAAGGTTTTTAGTTGTGACAACCCGGATATAATTATGATAAATTATAATTAAATCATGATTATCTTATGTGATATGAAGAATGTGTTAATAGTATATCTAATGTTAAATGATTATGTTTAGTCTAATCCTACTTTCATAAATCATGAAATGTCAAATTATTTACAAAGATAAAATTTTGTTATTTTCGGTAGAAGCGTTCCTGTTAGAGACTAATTTTGACCCTTATCACATTACAATTGACTTGAGGTAAAGACTATATAGTTGTAGACATGTGAGTTAGGGTTTTAACACAACAAACGGTGCATCAAACGGATGCCCGAGTAAATAGTTATACAGAATTTACGAACAAGGGGCAAATTTGTCCATTCCCTTTAAGTGGTAAATTATCTTTTAGTAAACCAAATGTTTTAATTTGATTGGATGGATTGGGAGGCAGCCTTGGCGGACTTAAAACTCTTATTCTAACCTATTTCTTCAGCCAAATTAAGCCTAGGTTCAGTTTGAAGGGTTTTTAGCTTAAGGAAAGAGAAAGTAGAAGTTAAGGAAGAAAGGGTTACATTAAAAGCTAGGAAAAGAATTCCAAGAAAATTCTTAAGGTATTTTCAAGGTAAAATTATGTATTAATATTGTTTCAATCTTGTATTATACTTATTTCAAAGTACATAAATCGTGGATTATTGACTGAAATTCCATCATCCTTTGTTATAATATGTATTGGTCCATATGTGAGATAAGTGGTGTTTATAGGTCATATTGCTTTGTATTGAAACCCCTTGTATTCAAACATGTATATCTCTTTGTGTGCTTACTGGAATTGAGAAATTCCAAATGGATATTAAAGTAGACTCATATAATCATAGCATATCCAAAAATTATAATTTATCTCCTTGTTGTTAGGCCGTAATGATGATTTCAAGTTGGTACATAGTTGCTGTTTGGATTTTTCATTTCGGTATGCCCTGAGTCTTGTCAAGAGTTTGACATAGCAAATGAAGTCAAAAAATTATGAAACTTTAACTCTGTACTATTCAGTATGTTTACTGAAAATGGGTTGAAAATCATGGAATCTTATACTGGAGAAAAATTATGAAAATTCTTGGAAGTTGAAGGAATAATAGAGGAGCTTGTAGGGCAGATTTCTTGTGTTGTAAAGAAATGGTCATAACTTGCTCTAGGAAGCTTGAAAAATTACACCGTCACTTGTACTGGAAAGTATATTCATATATGTTTTTATATTGATAACGCTGGACACCTGTACTTATACAATTTGGGAATATAGGATGGTTGAGTATAGAAGATAACAATTTGAGGTCATACTGAATACCCGATGAAAGAATATTGTTATCTCCTCTTTCCAAAGAGTAATTTGAGTACATGTTTCATGTGTATATACATTGAGAAGTATAATTTCATGTTTACTTGGATTTGGTTATAAATTCCTTGTGAGGTATTTCCTATAGATGAATGTTCATAACTTTATCAACATGTGTACCATTGTTTTGTCTTTACTCATGTTTCATGGAATGTGACTGAAGTGGAATTATATTGTTGTTGTATGGTCATGGAAAGTTACATAATTATGTTAGGATAATACTTATGATTGAGATTCAGTACTGATTTAGTTGTATGGATAGGTGTAGGTTTAATCAACCTAGTTTAGCTCCAAGAAGGAAACATAAATACATAGTTGATAACCTAAGGTGAGTGCACTCACTGGAATGATGTATTTGTATACTATTACGAATATGATCATAATGTTATGAATATAAAATTGTTCATTTTGGTTTACCAAAATGGAAGGTTACTCCTCCACCCGGAATGGGGGAGATTTGTCTATTAATGACAAGGGGTTACTCATCGACCAGGAATGGGGGAGAATTATCTATTAAGACAGGATATGTGAATCATGATTCGAAAAAGTTGGTCATTCATTATGAATGAGCCAGATAAGTTAATACATGATTTATTGCATTTAAATTCATGCAGTAGTATAATAGTGATGCATTCACCGGGCTATTTTGCTCATGGTGTTTATGTTCACATTTTTTCAGGTAACGCGTTGTCACTGCCAAATCTAGGAAGTCGGGTTGGGTTGGCCAGGAACGGGGGAAACAAAGATTTAGTTTAATGTAAATGATGTAATTAAGTTAACTTATCCTTCAAGCAAGTTTGTATAAGTATGAATACCCTGATATTGTAAAAAGGTTTTCAGTTATGTGGATTTATAATGATGACATCTGAAATTAAAACTCGTGTTTATGGTTTGGTTAAATTAATCATGGTTTGACTCACTTTGACTATCAAACTTAATTATAAGCAACTGGGTTGGGGTGTGTCATTAATACTTTAACACCTTTTTAACATTTGAGTAATATTCTTAGAAACATCTTTATTTCATTATTTCCTTTCCAATTTCATACGTATTAATTCCTTTACAGCATTATTAAGTTATAAACACTAACTTTGCAATGTTTACCCACTAACACTTATTCAATACCTCCATTAACCAATTTTTAAACCACATATTTCTTTACTTTCTCCATTCAAGGGACCTAATTACATTTAAAGACTACTTTTAGGATAAAATACCATTTCCCTTATTCAACACATGTAGTCTTATAACCTTATGCTTATTATATCTTTAATCTCATTTCACACACTTGAAGACTAAAAGTTCCACCTTTTCTCATTTCATGTTTAAAGCCAACTAAATATTCTTTAAACTTGTTTATACACTTAGTGCCAAAATACTAGAAGCTTATATGTATGCGAAGATAAATTTTAAACCTTAAAATCCTACTAAATGGTTTAAACATATTTTTCATTTTTGAAATTTATCATACTTGTAAAAATACATTTTTAATGTAGAAAAGACATTTATTTTCTTCAAACTTATAAAATGTCAATTTTTCATAAAATCTTTATTTTTTTAACAAACATTATTTCACCAATGTTTATAAAAATAAATCATTATTTTCAAACATTTTATTTCATAAAATGTTTAACATCATTTTTTTCTAGAAAATACACCATTTTCAAAAAATACCAACTTTTATTATTTCAAAACTTTGAAATATTTATTCATTTTCTATTTTTAACAAAATATTATTTTTTTAATTTTTTTATTTCATAAAATATTTCTTATTTACTAGACATAATTTCATCATCTAATCATATGCATACTACCCATGTAATCTAACTACAAGACTAAAAATAATACAAAATAGAGTCTTAATACCAAAGATAGATTTTTTCACCTCTAATAGCTCCAATGGTGGTAGAAATGTTGGTGTAGGAGGAGCAACCCCCACCTCCAAAGGTGGCCTCAAGGGGTTACCAAATGCATCCTCAAAAAATGCTACAAAATGTGATCCTTCCAAGCAAGACCCACTTCAAACTCCATGGAAGATCCATCTTCATCTTCTCCCAAAACTCCCAACACTTCTTAAATGGGTGTAAATACTTTAAACATGAAGGAATGTATTAAGAAGATGGTGTTTTATGATGGTAGGACGGTGGTTTGTGGCAAGAGAAGGTGAAAGACTACCCACATCTCTCTCTCTCTCTTTCTTTTTCCACCCCCCAACAAATACCCAAACACACCCTTATAAAGTCCTCACAAAAACTAATTTTTCGTTTTGTTCAATCTGGGCTGATATGGGCTTGGCAACACAATGATCTAATGGCCAAAAACATAATAGTGCATAAGGGCAATCTGATTAAATTTTTTTTATCTACGTCGTTCGAACGATAAGTTCATATCGTTCGAACGACTTCTCCACCTCGTTCGATGCTTGCTTCACGTGACCCTTCACATGACATGCCATTATAAAGTAGTGACATGTCGTTTGAAGCTCTGATTCTCGCGACATCCATCTCGCTTTTAACGACACATGGATGTCACTAGAACGACCCTTATTCCATAATTTTATTTATTCAATATTTAACCCACAATTCTCTCATAATCATCATTAACCCCTCCTCAGAAGAATTTATATATTATAAAAAGTAACTCGTGAAATGTAATTATGTTGATATATAAACAACTTTGTATTTATCTATCATTTTAATTGTAATATTATGGGAATATTTAAAGAGACATTAGGGCTAATCCCTAAAAATGATGATCAGGTTCAATAAATTGATAACAAAAGTAGGGCATTACCATTTGACATTACGACACGGTAATTCAATATATTTATACACCAACGATTACCACATTACCTTCCAACAGATTACATATCAATGATATTAATCTCATAATTTTTTTAACCATATACATATTTTTTTCTACTTTTTTCATATGAAACAACAACTATATGTCAATGTTTTTTTTATTAATTCAAACAACTTTGCAAAGATGTAAATACCATCTTATTTGATCCACTATCATTAATTAATTTAAAGTTGATATGAAAAAAGCTAGATTCAAACCATGAAACCATATACTTAATCAAAATTTATAGATTCATAATTTGTTAATTTATAGTCTGTGCTCAAATAACACAACTCATAAATAAACCCCTAATCCATAATCTGGGCAAAAAATTACTTAGCCTAAGATCATTTAGAAACATAAAAGGGTATTAATGAGAAATTTCAACATAAAACAGAAAAATCTTTCATTTACCCATATTTAAGAAATTTTGCAAAATACATATACGTATGAAATTATGTAATATTAACTTAAAGCCTTGCTTCTAATTCCGGGCATTGTAGTTCATTTTAAATAATACAAATATTCTCCAACATTTAGACGCAAATTTGGATACATATGCACTTATTATGATCACCATTGATGTATATATATACAATTGAGTACATATTTTGTTTTTTAAAGTATAAATAATCGAACGTGACAAACAAATACAAAACTAGCGATAGAGCCAATGACAGCCTGAGAGAGGCAACGACGATGACAATAGAGTTTTGCAAGGGATAAAATATATAGAATGTTTAGTTTTAGATTTTAAATACGTGGAGGAAAGATACGTTTGTTTTGGTTATACATATCTCCGTAAAATATGCATCTTAGAGGTATAAATACATTTAACTTATGAATACACATTTACGAAATGCAAATTAGATATGTGTTGAATTCGCATATGCGAGATGTGAGTATAATTTGAACCACATCATCAGGGGGATACAAATTTAATTAGCTAATCAAAATAATTAAACTAGTTAACCTAACTTGAGTTCGCATCTCCCAATGCGAAATAAAGTCCAATTTCGTATCTCCTAGATCCAATTTTTCATAGTACAATATTTTGATAAATACATTGAAAAATGAGATATTCTTATTGATATATTTTGTAAGTACAATTTTTAAAATTAAAATCCCATTGTATGGATAATACACTTATTTTAAAAAATAAAGAAGTAGACCTTCACGAAAATAATTTTATAGGGCTAATATCAAAATGATCATTCTATGATTTAATTTTATAAAAAAAGTTCACCTTCAAAAACCACTCGAATCGATTCACAATATTGGATCGATATGGAAAATCTTATCGACAATCGAAGGGAGTTTTCTCTCGCACTCGGACAAAAAAGACCTTGTTCGTCCGTCCGTCCGTCCGTCTTTAACCCTTTCTCCTCCTTCTCCATCTCCGTTCTCTCTTCTTCCCTCCTTCCTCACCATTTTCTCTCCATCTGTGCTCCCCATCTTCTTCATCCTCTTCAACTCCTCTCATTGCCTTCATATCCGAGGTCGTCCCCACCTTCACAAAGTATACTACTATATTATTATTCAAATGTCTTCTAGCGAGTACTGCTTAATGAAGAATCAAAATTTCAAAATCCTATATTATCTCTCAAATTGAATATTATGAATTGCTTTTTTTATTGTTTATTTTTAAATATATGATAGAATAAGATTAGTTTTGACATTTTTTCTATAGCTTTTTATGTGATTTAAAAGGAGTATTACTAGTGAGGAGGTCCATATAAAAAGACGCACGAAGGTTCGCACGTAATTACGTGGCACAAAATTGCACGTTCCACTACCCTCCAAAGCCCAAACCCAACCCTCCAAAATTGAGCAGCAGCACATGAACAAAAACACCCCCTTTTAACGCCAAAACCCAGCTGCAAATAAACAGTCAAAATCTCTCCTTTTCTTAAACCCCCACAAACACAAAACCCCCCACTCCTTAAAATAATAAATCAAAAAGGTCAGAGAGTGATGACGTCGAAACAATTAAAGGTGGGAAAAATCGATGTAACGAATCCGAAGGTTTGGATAGTGATCGGCATCGGTGTTGCGGGAATAGTGATCATCGCGGAAACTCGACGGCGTAGATTGAGGGCAAGAAAATTAGTGAGAGAAGATTTTGGTGCTTTTATTGAACGCTTTGAGTTGCTGCCGTTTCCTCAGCCGCCTCCTCCTGCTGCTAGACAAAACCTCGCTGGTTTAACATTTGCCATCAAGGACGTGTTAGTTTTCTCTTTATTTATGTTTACTTCTCTCTCTCTCTCTCTCTCTCTCTCTATTATATGTATGTATATATATATATATCACCTATACATACCATATGCGCGGACATAGGAAAAAAAATGTTTAGCATCATTACTCTAAACAAACAATCAAAGTTTAGCATCCAAAGTTCAACATTAAGCATTCAGCAACATTCGGAGGCTAAAAATACAAACGGCCCTGGTGTTTGTTTTATGCGGAATGCTTAATGTTAAGTTTTTTAATGAAATATCATTTCAGTTTTACCCTTGTTGTATTTCCTTAATGAAACTGGTATAGAACATTTAGTAAATAATTAGGTCAAATTACTTGTGTTAGAACCAAATAAGTTAAAAAACACACTTTTCTGGAGCTTTAAGAGTTTAACTATTCAGAGGCTTAAAAAACAGAAGGCCTGCTAGTTGTGGTTATTGTGTTTGTTTTAAAATTGGTTTTTATTGGGTTTTATTGCAGTTTTGATGTGAAGGACTATGTGACTGGGTTTGGGAATTCGGATTGGAAAAGGACACATGAGGCAGCTGGGAAGACTGCTGTGGTGGTGACAACTTTGTTGAAGAATGGGGCCACTTGTGTTGGCAAGACTATCATGGATGAATTGGCTTTTGGGTCTCTCTCTCTCTCTCTCTCTCTCTCTCTCTCTCTCTCTCTCTCTCTCTCTCTATATATATATATATATATATATATATATATATATATATATATATATATATATAATCCACATGCTCGGCTAGCCTCTTCAACATACTTCATTTAATGTAACTCTACTTTGTGGGAGTAAATGAAAATTTCGTCAAAAAATTCAAGTGGGTGGGTGAGACAATGATCATAAATTCAAACTTTATTTCACCCATTAAATGGTTGAATTTTATGGGGAAATTTGGAGATCATCTCCACCAAATTTCATCCTAAAATCCATTCATTCACTCCCCTAGTATGTTCTTTTAATTTTAAGAATGTCGGAAAACTGCTCTCATACCAACATATAAACTTGTATTTCTGATTGTTTTTTGCATGAAACCATCTCACTCAACATGGAGAAATGCTTTTGATTATCACGCTTCTAACTGAAATGTTTGGGACATGATCCTTCTCTATTTCTCTGGCCCCTTCTTCTCAAGCTCTGATCGAAACTCCATTGCTCGAATTTAGTTGAAGATCTTGCAAGTGTTTGTTGGACTCTATTTTCAGGATAACTGGAGAGAATGTTCATTACGGAACCCCTACAAACCCGCAAATGCCATCTCATATACCTGGTGGGTCGTCTAGTGGTTCAGCTGTTGCTGTGGCGTCGGAGCTTGCTGACTTCGCTCTTGGTATGAAATTCAGTTCAGATGCAAGTTCTTTGAAAAGAATGGGAAGTCCGCTTATAACTCATATCAGGATTAAGTCTCTTAAAGTTAAGATGATATTTGTTTTCAATTCACCGTGATTAAATTGATAAGTCAACTTGATGTTGAATATTTGATGTTCATTCATTTTGTTCTCGCTGTTTCTCATCTGCTTCTGCCATCTATCATTTTGGATGTTGATTCTGTTTTGCCATCTCGTAGATTTCTTTTGTCCAATTTCTTGTGAAGCTATAAAATTATGTTGGTGTACAGGGTTCATTTCTTCATTTTATTTTGGATTTAGTTGAACTATTCAATGTTTTGTACGTTTCCAGTTTTCATGTCAGGATATTGAACAAATATTATCTTTAGATCAGTTCAGTCTTTCCAGTTATATTGGTCAATGAGAATTTTCGAAATTTTAATAGTTATGACAATTAATTCAACGGCAGTAGTAAGGTGGAGGTTTTCCTTTCCACCTCTATTTTTTTTATTGTTATCTCATAGTTTTACTAAACATCTGTAGTGAAGAATTAATTCAATGCCAGTAGTGAGGTGCAGGCTTTTCTTTCCACCTCTCCTTTTGTTTTATTGTTATCTCATAGTTTTACTAAACATCTGCAGTGAAGACTTTCGGGCAGCCAAAAGAAGAAACAAATGAAAAAAGTAAGACAATTAGAAGCTTTTTTGAAGCTGCTGCCCATGTGGCATGTAGAAAAGTCTACCTTGTAAGGATCCCTCAACCGAAATGAGCCTTCTAGACAGTTTGACCTCTCTCCCCCAAGCTTGCTTGTGCATAGAAGGAGTGAACCCCAAACCTATCACGTCCTCCTTGTGGTTCAGCCCTCAAAAGAGTTGTATAACCACCCAAGAGATATCATGGATTTTGACTCCTAATTTTGAAATATACCCTTGTAAACCTAGTGACCCAGATCAATCCTCCTACCTTGACAATAGTACAAGAAGGATACCTCTCCTAACTTCTTGCTCAAATCTCATTGTTAGCCATGCCCCATTGGATGTTCGCTTCCTCCCATCCCATCCCCTCGTCACACCTCTCTGTAGATAAAACTCCAAATGACGCGTCCCTCATTAGTGGTTGAAGTACGTCCTCGTCATCCTTGTAAAATCCAGTTCATCACAAACACTATACCAACGGTATTAAGGCATCATTATTGACACTACAATTACATTATGTTCCTTTTTGTATCCGGATATTTTGCATTTCCTTTATGATTTGCGACTTTATTCATTTGTTTGTATACCAATCTTCTTAATCCCGAGATATCCCATAAGAGTGTGATGTCGTGAATTCTGAGATATATGAAACTGAAAAAAATTAAAAAAAGGGACGAAGAAGAGAATTATTTATATGAGGTGTTGATAGAGGATGAGCAGGTATGTTGACACTTGACAGTCGTATAGGCAGATATCTGGCTTATTGTGCTCAACGGCGGGGTTTGATTTAATGGCATGCGGTACAGGTTTATGTTAGCATGAGATATGGGATTTTTTCATTTGGTGCAAATTGGATGTCTTGGATGTGGTTTTAGATTCATAGGTGTAGTTGATTTGGATAACAAGAGGTGAGGTGGGATTTCTTGAGGTACCGAGGGATGAGAGCTAGAAGGCACACATTAAGAGGAGCGTAGTTTGTTGAATGTATAACAATGAGGTTTGGTAGAGTGCAAGTGTGTTGAATGCTCCAGAACATGCAATGATTTGCCTTGAATGGAGAGAGTTGAATGAAGAGAGTTTAATAAAGAGACTGTGGAGTCGTAACAATAAGTTTGTCTATTGATAATGAATGTGCTATGGCTTCTTTATATGATCCAAATTAATCAGAGACGGAATGTACGAGGGGCTTCAAGATAATCCGCCCCACTTAGAAATAAATCTCCTTATTAAGAGATTAATGAAAGATCAAGACAAAGTGGAACTTAATTGAAGACTAATGAAGCTTTCCAGAGGAAGCTAGTTGATCCACGACAATGTTTAAAAAGGCGAGGCGTAAGCCTCGAGGCGTTTGAGGCGTAAGCCTCACCGAAAAGAAACAAAAAAGAGCAAAATAATATTAAAAAAATACTAATAAAACCATAAAAATAAAATAACAAAGAAATAAAAAATAAAAATACAAAAAAAACATCCTTGAGGGCTTTCTCACATAGTTTGACATTTTTTTGTTCCCCCCAATATAACTTTTTAGAAAAAGAAAATCAATTTGAACATATGGGTTATTTTAAATATGACAATAAATTAATCAATGCAAAATCGTATTGGCAAAATCGTATTGGCAAAATCATTTTTTTAGCTTCATTCACATATTGGTTCTTTTATAATATGACAATAAATTAATCAATGCAACTTAACAAGCAAATTTATTAAAAAAAAACATTGATTTTCAAGCTAAGATTAAAAAAATAGCAACGTTATTAAAAAAATAATAAAACATATTAACCTAAGTTTATTAAAAAAAACAACAACCTTTAAAATATATTAGTATAAGTTAAAGAAAACATATAAATCTAAGTTGAAAACCAAAAAATAGAAACCGTTTAAAAAAAAGTCATATTGAAGTTAATTTTGTACATTTATTTCAAACAAACTGTATATTTGTAACAAAATATAGTTTCAAACAAATTTATACACTTATTTCAAACAAATTAGTAAAGAAAAACAAAATTAAGTGCAACTTTAAAACTAAACTAAACTAAAAAAAGAATAAGAGTTAGTAGATTAAAACAACATTTTTTTAAGTTAGGTGCAATTTTAGAAAAATGAAGAATATTAACCTTTTAAAAAACAGACTTTGTGTTGAAAGATGCGAGGCGTGAGGCGCATCGAGGCGTAAGCCTCAAATTCAGAGAGGCTTTTTTTCAGCGCCTCGCCTCGAGGCACGCCTCGAGGCGTACGCCTCTTCCGCCTTTTTAAACATTGATCCACGATGTATTTTATCTTTTTTTATGTAATTATGATTTATGTTGTAATATTTGTGAGGTTACTTGGTACAACGCTGGATCAGGTTTGAAAGGACCCGGGAGAGCTTCCATGCTCTATCGATGAAACTCACTAGGGGAACCTTTGAGCGAATTGATTTGGAGGATAGAGAGCAAGGCATCGTTAAGGCATTGAACTTAACCATTTTAGATACACCAGGTAAAATACGCAACTTAGCCCAAAGGAGCATTACTCGAGCAATCATGGCTAAACTTATTCTCAGTCGCAAAAAGTTTTGGCGCCAAAATAGTATGATTAGTTATATTTATTGTATATATTTCCCCATTTTCCTACATATTTAAGCATGTACAAAACCATAAAAACTCGTACTTACGCTCTTTTACTAAATAAATATGTTTTTCCTAGTTAATCGCTTGCATAAGGTATTTGGTGTAGTTACAGGTTTTTGGAAGCTAAATGTGAAGTTTGAAAGTATTCTGAGCAAGAATTGGCCACGAACGCACCCTCAAGGGCAATTTCGTAAATCTAACTTTCAAAGATCAGATGGTTTCAAAGCATAAATTTGTAGGTCATTGAATTACCTTCGCGTGGCTTCCGACGGCGCATCAATCCAATTTCAAGCGCAGGAGATACTCCTATTTCCGTTCCAACGAGCAAGTTGGATATCTTTTGGGAGAATGTTTCACCTTCAAGGGCAAAATCGGAATAGCATAAAGGCGATACCAGACTTGGACTCTTAACGAAATATGTTAGCCTTAAAATGAGGAACGCCTCGGTTTAGACGATGTGTCAATTCGACGTCAAACAAAGAAGATATGGAGAGTCAAAGATAGAAGTCAACAAGTCAAAAGTCAACCTTAGAAATAATGGATGGTTGGTCAGATCGATTCAGATCGATCCGACCATCCATGACAACCCACTTGCCTCTTGTTTTTGCTATAAATATGAGCCTCCTTTATAAATTCTCACCAATTCACCATCTCTAAATTCGGATTGAACCGAATCGATCTGACCACCTATCCATTACTTCTAGGGTTGACTTTTGACTTGTTGACTTATGTCTTTGACTCTTTATATCTTCTTTTTTTGACATCGGATTAACGCACTGTCTGAATCGAGGCGTTCCTCATTTTGAGGCTAAAATATTTCGTGAAGAGTTTTAGTTATGCTATTCCAATTTTGCCCTTGAAGGTGGAAATATTCTCCCGAAAGACGTCCAACTTGCTCAGTGGAATGGAAACGGGGGTATCTCCTTCGTTCGGAATCAAATTGATGCACCATCGGAAAACACACGCAGGTAATTCAATGATCTACATATTTATGCTTTGAAACCCCATCTGAACGTTGAAAGTTGAATTTACGAATTTGCCTTTGAAGGTGCGTTCCTTGACAATTCTTGCTCAAAATGCCTCCAAACTTCACATTTAGCTTCCAAAACCCTATAACTACACCAAAATACCTTATGCAAGTGATTAACTAGGAAAAATAGGTTTATTTAGTAAAAGAGCGTAAGTACGAGTTTTTATGGTTTTGTATATGCTTAAATGTTTAGAAAAGGGGGAAATAAATACAATAAATGTGACTAATCATAGTATTTTTCCATAAAAAGATTTGCGTGACGTCATATCACACCTAATATATGTCAAATCAAACTTACCTTAGTGAGTAGTTGGTCGTCAAGGTGCTGAAACTCTGCTGTGCTAGCTGATAAAAAGGCTGGTCACTCCAGAATTTCAATCAGCATTTAATGCTAATGGCATGTTAGGTATGGTAGTCTGACTTAACATTTAATGCCTTATGAGGTTCGAGACCGACCTCAACCTATAAATACTCCATTTATCCTTTTGATAAGCCATTAGATGTTTGAGCCATAAGCTCATTTTGAGATATCAAGTCGTTAAAACCTTGAAACCAGATAATATACTCTCCACCTGTAATACGCTTGGCTAAGTTCTCACCAAGAACTCAAGCATTTATTGAGATTAAAACACTATTGCACCCATATTTTGGTATTTACTAGCCATCTCTTAGTGTATTTAGAGTGCTTGCCTCTCGCCCCCTCTTAATTCACATCCATCAAAGGCTCATATATTGTATAAACATTCTGTATTTATTGCTTGTCATTGTGATATACACTAAAGTTTATTCCTCATCATTTGGAGTACATTTATTACTGTTTCATCACCATTAAGACAGGTTACGCCTTTGTTATTTATAAACACCCCAGAATATACTACTCTCTTACACATTCTAACCAACGGGATGTGAGTTATCCAATACCTTCATCCTAATGGGTTACTCTCCTTGTACTCGCTAGACCCATGCTTTACTCGTGGAGGCAATGATGGTCAATTTGCTTAAAACCTCGAAATAAATTGTCATCTTTAAGGGGGTGCTCCCTTTTGTTCTAGAAGAGAGGTTACTTACTGATATAATATATTAGGATCGTAGCTGAATAATGTCAATAACATTTTTTGTTGTTCTTCATCTCTCTAATGCCTGAGGCTGAAAACAATGTAGCGTGTCCATATGATGAATATCAAAATGTATGTAGTCAAATATTATATAGCTAAAACTTAGTTTTGTTGCTAGAAATTGATATTAGGTTGATCTTAGCTAAATTATACCAATGAACTAACAACTTAACCAGGTAAGGGATAAATTGCTGAAATGCTAACACAACTAAAATAGAGAGTAAAGAGAGGAAGAATGGGACTCGGATTTACTTGGTTCGACTCAAATTGGTACCTGCGTCCACAGGTGCTGCAATCTTTGTGATGTAAAATCGGTCTATTTTCGACATTAGATCCATAGTCAGCGCATTCATCATAGTTAGCAGTTCCAGCTTCGTATCAAGGTCACGGTCGATATCGTCACTAGTATTAATATCGTCACTATCATTATTATCGATATCATTAATAAGAAAACCTTTAGGCTTATTATCAAGGAATTTGTTCAGAATTACCGTAATGAAATTTCACAAATGAATATTCATCATGTGAGGTCTAGTTGAATATAAGCTTTCGATCTCTCCCAACAGTTAGGCAACATAACAGTACAAAATGAATCTCATATCTCTATTGAGGTTAACAGGCTGCAATTTATAGGTTACTGAGAGTGAGAGAAGAGGGACGTGTCTCATCTTTATAAGTAAAGTGAGATGACGTTTACAAGTTGTGTGAGGGAATATTCACAAGTTAGTTATGGCACATGGGGGAGAATATTTTCATATCTCTTTCTGTTGCATGTGTATATCTGGCCGCTGACGTCAACTAATCACATGGTTCATGCTTCCCTAGGCAGTGTTAACTAACGAAGCTCTTGTTTTTTGTTTAACCTAGGCCAGAGCCGAACCCAGATGAGCTGACCATGTACAGTGTCCTCAGCACCTCATGTGCAATAAGTTCCTTGGCTTAGCTAACACTCGTGATAGGTATCACCTTTTGATAGGTTCATGAAGTACACTATTTCTACGGGAACAACTCTTGGCCTAAGCAATGTTAGAAATTGCGTTTGAGGCTATAACCTCAAGGGTATTTTACGAAACCATTGCTTCAAATGGCTATTACTATAGCATCAAGGCGTTGTGCTTCCATGTAAGGTGTAAGCCTCATTTTTTAAACTGTTGAAATGCTAACACATAACTAAAATAGAGAGTAAAGAGAGGAAGAAGGGGACTCGGATTTACGTGGTTCGACTCAAATTGGTACCCGTGTCCACAGTGCTGTAATCTCTGTGATGTAAAATCGGTTTTTTTTCGACATTAGATCCATAGTTAGCGCATTCATCATAGTTAGCAGTTCCAACTCCGTATTAAGGTCATGATCGATATCGTCACTAGTATCAATATCGTCACTATCATTAATATCGATATCATTAATAAGAAAACCTTTAGGCTTATTATCAAGGAATTTGTTCAGAATTAACGTGAATGAATATCCTTCATAGACCTGACAAAATGAGGCACGATACGATAACACGATACAAACCGACATGAAGTTATAAGTTAATGGGTGGACCCTTAATGGTTTTGGGTCATATCAGTGCCAACCCGATAAGACACGATAGTTAACGGGTCGGGTTAGTGTTGACCTCTTCACCCGTTAATACTCGATAAGACCCGTTATGACCCATTAATTTAAGTAAATAAGATATATTGTTGGGATGTATAAATAATTTACTTTGCATAATGATAATTTAATCATAACGAATTTTACTAAATGAGAGATTTAGTAATGTCAATGAATTAATGAGTCTACTTGGGTTTAAAAATTAGACAATATGTCAACATTTATACAATTTAAAACAATTCATCATCTTAATGGGTATTAACGAGTGAACATGACATGACACGTTAAGAAAACGGGTCGGGTTTGAATATGGTTTTTTCACACGATAAAAAGTCACTCGTTTAGACACGAACCTGATAAAATCGGAACACGATAAAAACCGACACGAACACGACTCGACACGACCCATTGACATGTCTAATACTTCATGTGAGGTCTAGTCGAATATAAGCTTTCTATCTCTCTCAACAGTTAGGCAACATAACAGTACAAAATGAATCTCATACCTCTACTAGGGTTAACGGGCTGCAATTTATAGGTTACTGAGAGTGAGAGAAGAGGGACATGTGTCTCACCTTTATAAGTCAAGTGAGATGACGTTTTACAAGTTGTGTGAGGGAGTAATCACAAGTTAGTTATGGCATGGGGGAGAATATTTTCATATCTCCTTCTGTTGCATGTGTATATCTGGCCGTTGACGTCAACTAGTCCCATGGTTCATGCTTCCCGAGGCAGTGTTAACTAACGAAGTTCTTTTTTGTTTAACCTAGGCCAGACCCGAACCCAGACGAGCTGACCATCTACAGTGTCCTCGGCACCTCATGTGCAATAAGTTCCTTGGCTTAGCTAACACTCGTGATAGGTGTCACCATTTGATAGGTTCATGAAGTACACTATATCTACGGGAGCAACACTTGGCCTAAGCAATGTTCGAAATTGCGTTTGAGGCTATAGCCTCAAGGGTATTTTACGAAACCATTGCCTCAAATGGCTGTTACTATAGCATCAAGGCGTTGGTGTAAGCCTCATTTTTTATAGTGAAAACATATTTTTTTCCTCGTTTTTTAAAAAGGGAAAAGAGTTCAAACCCTTACACCAAGTTTGTTCCGGACATTTCAAAACCTTGCCTTGCTGCTATCCCCCCCCCCCCCCCCCTCTCTCTCTCAATATCAAGATACCATATTCCCTTTACATTCGTGTTCAAAACCCTATTTGTGTTCTAAACCGTCACGTATCTTTTTGTTTTAAAGAATTGTGTTTGTGTTCATTTTTTTTAAATACAAGAAAGCATGGTCGTTTTTTTAAAGAATTTGTGTTCTGTTTTTTGATTTTAATTCAATGTGTTTTAAGTTTTTAAAAAAGGAATTTATGTTTTGTTTTTGGTTTTAATGTAAGAACGTGTTTTTTTTTAAATGAAAGAATGTGTCGGTTTTTCTTTTAAACTTGGCCATTTGTTTGTTTTTTGTAGTTTTTTACTTTATCTTTATGGTTTTATTAGTATTTTTTAGGATACATTACTCCTAAACGTGATTTTAGTAGTATTAGTATGGTTTTATTAGTATTTTAGTAGTTTTATTAGTATTAGTATTTTTTATTAGTATCTTTATGATTTTAGTAGTTTTTTGTACTTTTAAACGTGATGTAATGGAAGTAACGAGATCAAGTAATGTACATCATGCATTTCAAATACAGTAGTTGATGGCTTAACTTGTTTATGGGGTACATTTCTAACACAATAGTTGACTGATCACAAAATTATGCAAAGCTTTTACATTCAAGAAGTGGATCTTTGAATTGAGAATATCACATCCCCAAACCTTGTTGATCTTCGCAGCACTTGACTTGCATTTGCACTAGATGCTTGACTTGCGTTTGCACTAGATGTTTGACCTCTGTTTCTTGTCATTACACATGGTCTTGTACCTTGATCGACACCACTTTGAGATGAACTTCCAGATTCAAAGGACTACAAATTGGAAACATTTAAAAAATTATATAGCAACAACAAAGTTAAATTACATAGCAGTTATATAACATGCAACAAAGTTAAATTACATAGCAGTTATATAACATGCAACAAAGTTAAATACCATTGCAGCCCATCCTCCCATCCTTCCTCCCCTTCGTCCACCTCCTTCAAAAACATTTCTTCCACCACCACCAATAGCATTGCCTCCACTTCTTGGTGTCACCTAACTGGCTCCTTGCAAGTCCTAATATTATGCCCATACCCACCACAGCTGGCACATCTCGGACTAGGGTGGAACTTCCTCACTCATCTTGTGCCTTGCTACTACATTTTTTGGGTATGTCTGGTGATCTCCTAAGGGATGGTGGTAAAATTTAATCATATGGTGTCTTTTCCCACAGACTGATCAGGTATGGAATAGATTATGGAATCATAAACCTTGTTCCAAGTTTCCTTCCTTTAATAATTAGAAACATAAGACTCCATATCTCCTTTGTGTATAAGAATTGATGCCACAGCATGTGCACATGGAATGCCAGTCAGGTCCCACGTCCTATAAGTGCAGTTCTTCTTATTTATATCCACAATATGTGTTTTAGAAATATTAGATACCTCAAACACTCTATTTCCACCGTAACCGACTTCATAATCCTCAGCTTCAACCTTAGTTTCTTCTATCTGTTTGCTAACTTTTGGACATAAATTCCCCTCATGCTTTCCCAACTTCTCTCTTTGCTGCTGAAACCTAACCATAATTTTTTTCCTAATTCCCTTTAACATAATTGTTATTGGCTTCTCCCAATGTTTTTTGATGTATTGGTTGAATGACTCACTTATGTTATTACATAACATATTACTCGTGCACCTATAGGATAAGTGTGACCTGGTCCACACAGTTACTGATTTTTGAAAGCCATTCATGTGCTATGACATCCACCTCCTTGATTTGTTCCTCCACTGTTAGCATGTTAGCACACTTGCAGCCCTCCACACAAGATCCTTCAACTCCTTCCCCTTGAAGTTTGCATATAGATGCCTTAGGCAATATTTGTGATCTGCACCAGAGTATAAGTTTTTAAAACACTCAACCAAGCCCTGCAAAAACATGTGAGACAAAAAACATTAGTACAAAGCAATTGACATGAAATGATATTAGTACAAAGCATGAAATGATATTTGTACAACGCAATACCTTCTGCTATTAGAAATGAATGTCCATTCTCATCAGCCTCCCAATTACATTGACAAGAATTTCTAAGAACCATGCAATGTGTAGACTAACCTCTTTATTAACCACTTTTGGTGAACAATATATAAATTAACCTCTTTATCTGACCCTAATTAGCTATGAAGCACGGACTCAACACGCAATACGTGTTTCGACACGACACGTGACACGCGACACGTGATTTTTCCAAAAATTAGGATACGACACGCTATGATACGTATAAATATATAATATATGTTAAAATATATAATATATATTTAAATATATATATTAATGAAATAAAACGGATTTTTTTCCATAAAATACATTATTAGAGCATTCTTAACATGAAATTAAGAAAATTGACCATATAAAACAAAATTCAAACACACTTTAACATTAAAAATCATAAATAAGGCAGAATCATAATCACAAAAGAAAAAAAATTTAAAAATTAAAAATAAAAAAAATAAAAAAATAAAAATGTGCCCCTTTTACGTGTCCCAACGTGTCCTAGCGTGTCGGCAACGTGTCCAAACATGCCCGAGCGTGTCGGCAACGTGTCAGAGTGTGTCGCGTGTCAGACTCGTGTCAAAGCTGACTCGTGGCTTCCGGGAGAGTGTCGGTGCTTCATAGCTAATTAGTGAAATATATCCAACACTTATATATTGTTAGTAACTTCCGTAAGTCCATCATCAAATCCATACTTATGATGGAGCTGATAGTATTTGCAAGAAGTTGGAAGATAACCCAGTTCAGTAACAATGTAATTGAGTTCAATAAATGACATTCGGTGTGGGTCCACAACTACATCTTCACTTCTTCCCCCAAATAAGTAAATGGAGGACCTCTATCAAAGTTTTCCCATGTATAACCCTAATTGTAACATCACCTTGTTGCTGCAAAAAAAAAGTGAAAAACAAAATGTCAGATAGTGCTCCCAATAGGGTGACTGAAGTATACCGAAACAACAAAAAATATGAAATAATGGGGGACATATAGCAACAAGGGGATCACAAAACAACAAAAATGAGAAAAAGTTACATTGAGAATCATAAATGGGGGACCGCAATGTTATTAAACATGTACAAATCATATGTGTGATGACATTCAACCAAAAAACATGCAGTAGAACTCATATTTGTGTTGATATTCAACCAAAAAACATGCCGTAGAACTCATATTTGTGTTGACATTCAACCAAAAAACATGCAAGACCAAGAAACCCGAAGCTCAAAGCTCAAACTTGCAACATATATATCTACTAAACCCTAGCCGTGAGAACAACATCATATTTGAATTACATAAATAAAAAAACATGTAAGACGCTCAAAGCTCAAACTTGCAACATATATACCCTATTAAACCTTAGCCGTAAAAACATCATATTTGAACAACATATATACCTAATAAATCGTAAGAACAACATATATCTGGACATATTTGAAGATTCACACTAAAAACTCAAATCAACAAAACCCAAAGTAAAAATTAGTCGTATAGGTTAGGGTTTCACCCCAGAGTGTTGAAATCCAGCCATTGAAGCTCCACACGGTCTACGATTCTTGTGCCAAGGCCGGAGAGATTGATGAAATGAGTCAGGGTTTTTTTCTTTGCAAATGACGAATGGTTAGATGAGATAGGGGTTTAAACGGTTAAAAGGGAAACTCGTGATTTCTCCAACAAATGATGGGTATGAAGGTAAATATCTGGTCCAGGGCTATTTTGGTCATTTCGGGTTCAAAATGTGCAGGAACCCCGTTTATGGGGTTAATTGCAATGGGTTGTTAATTAAGGGGTGAGTTTGTCGGCATTTCTTTTTGAGGGGGTGACATGCAAATTCGAGATACTTGAAGGGGGCTAGGTGAAATTTTCCCCATTATTTATTTATTTTTTAATTTTTATTTGTATTTTCAAATTGTGGCTACCGACTCGCACTGCCTCAAAGCTATAGCCTCACCTCGTCCAGGGAAAACGCCTTAAGGCTTTTTTCGAACGCGGAGCCTACGATATTAAAATTGTCTTATTTTTTACTAGACAGTGGATGCTTTTTAAGATGCATGTTTTTGAGGCTTGGATGGCCTAATAGGAAGATAAAAAGGAAGATGGGGAAAATCAGCAATCACTTCAAGTGCTGTGGTTCTTGATTGAGTAATTCCCCATTTCCCAGCTAATGTTTACATTTAGCTTAATCGCCCAGTGTTATAACTAGCTAAGAGCTACTCATGAAACATCAAAATCTTATTCTGTAATACCGATCTTGACTATTAGCACCACGTTTTTTGGGATTTTAAGAGTTCATTAGTGGATTAGCTTGCATCGGCTATTGTAAGACGTACCCGATTAGGTGTTTATTGTTAATTATCCACGTGTTAAATAGTAGCGTTGTTTGATGATTTTTCTTCTAAATTATGCAGTTTGATAATTTAAGGCTGAAATTTGTAGGTACGGATACTATTGGGGGTGTGAGAATCCCAGCTGCTTTTTGTGGCGTACTTGGATTCCGTCCGTCTCATGGTGTTATATCTGCTTTTGGGGTTCTGCCAAATTCGCAAAGCCTAGACACTGTTGGTATGTAGTGATGATTTTGTACTCTGTTCTTTAAATTGACCCATAGAAGCAGATGTCTTCTATTATTTCATAAAGTATGATCAGTTCAGATCATCAGTTATTTCTGCTGCCTTAATAGCGTTTGGAGCGTTCTTTACTTCATTTTTACCTTTTTTCCTATGATATGTATTGCATTTACTGATTGTTTATGTATGACAATGACAACCATCCAGGATGGTTTGCACGTGATCCATCTATTTTACATCGTGTTGGGCATGTTCTACTTCAGTTAAACCTGGTGGAACCTAGAAGGGCAAGACGTATTATTGTAGCTGATGATTTATTTCAGCTGTCTAAAGTTCCCCAGCAGAAGACTATATATGTTGTTAGCAGAGCAACTGAAAATTTATCAGGCTGTAAGTTGTAGTTTCTCCATCTTTATTTACCTCGATTTGTTTTTTTAGTGCTTTGGGTTTATGATGACGATCATCGTCTGAGGTACTACTTGATTTTATTGGCATCCTATTGTGACAAATTGACCACAGTGTACTGGCCAAAAGAGGAAAAGGAAACATGTCACTAGTTTTGGGAAATGTTTGATCTTTTTCTTGTATTGAATGTGCAGATCAGCTACCGAAACATTTGAACTTTGGTCAGTATATTGTTTCAAATGTGCCTAGCCTAAAAGCTTTCCGCGAACAATCAACAAACCAGCAAAATGGAACATCCACTTTGAAAGCTCTCTCTTCTGTGATGTTCTTACTACAGAGGTATAACATTTAATTGGTGTTAGTTTTACTGTTTGTGTAGTCAAGCAATATGAAATAGATAAGATGTTAACAATTGTTTGGAATGATTCTTATGCTTTTGATCAGAGATATGGACATTTTAAATCGCAAAGTTAAACTTTTTTGTCTAATAAGCTGTAACATTGTTGGCCACATGAGTTACGGGGGTTTGGATAGATAATTTAGAATGTTATTTACTGATTTTACTTGTTTTTGGCTAGCAATGTTTGGATACATTGTTGGACAACAGTTCAATTGGATTCCTGGAGACAGTTGATTACCCTCTGAAAAAATGTAAAGCCTTTTGTATTTCTGTGACTAGAACGATTTGTATTGTTGCTCGTCATGTTTGCCTTGACAACCTAAACTTGGCACATGGCCTGCAGATCTAGAGATTCCAGTTATTTAATTGTTTTTAGCCTTATGTTCTACATATACGTTATACATTTAGAATAACATGATTTTGATCTTCTGAAGTTAAAAATTTGAACTTTTGACCTCGGCTATTTATTTTCATAATACCACATTATAGCTTTGGTCGTGTGGTATACTTGATGCAACACCCTCCGGGAAATAAAAAGGGAAAAGAAACAGACATTTTATAGTGGCAATTTTTGGGTTTTTATACAGACGTTGTTTAATTGGCCTTGACTATTCACTGACCAACATCTGTAATGCCTTTAACTCATTTTCAGATATGAATTCAAAACAAATCATGAAGATTGGGTTAAATCAGTAAAGCCCAGGTTAGGACCTGGTGTCTCTGATCGTGTTCATGATGCCATTACAACTACACATCAGAATATTAAAACTTACTATAAAGTCAGGACTGAAATGCGAGCTGCCCTTCATAGTCTCCTAAAGGTATATTACTACTTGAATTGGGTACACACACACACACATGCACACTATATTCTAAATCTATGTGAGTAATGTTCTGCTATAGCGTATTCAGAGTTCCTTGTATCATATGGTGACTTTATGCTTGTTACTGAAAACTGAAATATTTATGATATCATGTCGTAGATAAGGTAGCGTTAGGCCTTTCGCTTTGAATGACATCACAAGTATTCACTCTATCCTTGAAGCTGTGGATGGGAGTATTCATATTCTTGCAGTCTAGGGTTTATCAATGGCTATAAGCCTCTTTAAACAACCCTTTTCCTTTTGTGCTGGTGCACAATGTTTATTACAGTTCATTCTTAGGGTACAGAATAACTCTTCCGTATTATTCATTCTTGCATGTTTTTTTTCGACGTATTGATGAATGATCTATGCAGTGCTCTTTTTTGGACCATTCAAAATAATTTGGAAAAGTTTCATTCCTTCAATAGTGCAAGTCTTTGAATGGTTAGCATCTAAGCGCAAGTAAATACTTGCGACCTCATCCAAAGTAGAAGGCCTAATACTCCCTTCTTTCCTTCATGGTGGTGTTTGTACAAAGGAAGTGATGAGACTCCTGACCATTTGCTTCTCCATTGCAAATTTGCTATGTATTGTTGAGAGATGGTGTTGGGGTCTTTCCATCAAAATGGTGTGGTTTTTTCATTGTGGAATGAATGACATGGGAAATAGAAAGAAAGCCTTCTTCCTTTGGAGATGTGTGATTATGATCTCGGCTTGGTCCATTTGGCTGGAAGAGGAGAAGAATTTTGAGGGTAAAGAATGTGAGAAAGAGGAGGTATATGGGAGAGAATCAAATTTAGTTCAACCTTATGGGCGTCTTTGTCTAAATATGTCAAAGGCATTTATATGTATGTGTGTGTGTGTGTGTGTGCGTGCGTTAAAGCTTCTTAAAACATGCAATATTTTATGGGAATCATTAGTGTAAAGATTTGACTATCGTAGGCTTAATCTTAGGTATAAATCATGTTTGTATGTTCCCGTTATACACATTGTAAGAGCTATATATAAAGGCCTCCAATTAAAGAAGAATACACAAAATTTGTAATTTCTACATAGTATCAGCTAAATACCGATTCTTACCTTCTTCCCTTTTCTTTTTCGGTGAATTTGTCCTCTTTTCGGCGTCCCTCTGTAGGCAAAAAAAACACCTCCTCTCACCTCATAAACCCTTCTCATTTACTGTACTTCTTCCTCTACAATGAGCACTGTTCATCGCCGGTAGTACTGTTCATAATTAGACTCACTGTTCACAATCGGAGTTACTATTAAAAAAAAACTACCCTCTTCACTTTTGTCCGTACGAACCTTTAATACCTCAGTCGGAAATCACTTTTTCGACAAATCTCTGTCGGCAATCTTCCTCTCACACCCTTGCAGCTACTCTAACCTCGGCCGCAACTTTTCCTCACTACCCAAAACCCAACATCTAGCATCATGATCAAATGCCAACTTTGCCTTGCCTTTGGACACTATGCTCGCAACTGTTCTCAATTGCCTACATTTAATCAATTCTCGTTACCTTAATCACCGCATTCTGCATCTAATGGCGTCCAAATTGTTTTTTCTCCACATACATATCATTACGGGCTCTTGCCGGTCCATCCAACATTGCCGTTTTCTGACATTGGTGCCTCAACCCATATGATTGGCAATCCTGCGCTTCACTAATGCGGACCCTACCCTATACTGGGTCTGACACAGTTCAACTTGACAATGGTGATTAACTTTCGATTACCTATATGGGCAACATGACACTTCCTCTTGGTACATCTTTCTTCTGTCTTGATAATATATATGTTGTTCCTTCCATGCGTAAAACGTTACTCTCTATTTCGCAATTTTGTCATGATAATAAAGTTGTCTGTGTTTTTGAGACGAATCACTTTTATATCTTTGATCTCACCAGTGTGTTCTTATTCTATCAAGGCCTTTGCAAGGATGGCCTTTACGAAATTCCTGCCCTTCCATCTCGCTTTAAGGCTCTCACTGCCTCCCAAAGTTCCTCCTCCCTCTGGCATCAACGACTTGGTCACCCCTTTGCCAAGGTTCTCCCGTACTTTAAAAAATAATTCTTCCTTTTGTCAAGGGTGTGTCTTGGGCAAATCCACCCAACTCCCTTTTCAATCATTTAATGAAGTAAAAAGTCACTCTCCTTTTGACTTAGTTTATTCTGATGTATGGCAATCTCCTATTCTCTCTGTTTCGGGTTACAAATATTATGTGCTCTTCACTGATGATTACATTCGTTATTCATGGCTTTTCTTGATGAAAATAAAATATGAGGTCCTCATCCATTTTCTGAACTTTGTCACCTACATTTGCACTCAATTTTTTGCCACACTCAAATAATTCCAAAGCGACGGCGGTCGAGAATATGAAAGCGGTCCCATCAAGGATCTATATTCTCACCTTGGTATTCACCACCGCCTCTCTTGCCCTCATACTCCTGAACAAAATGATGTTGCTGAACGCAAATATCGTCATATTGCTGACATCATGGTTCAAAGTCTCGGTATCGGTCCCTCTCTCGGACGCTCGATTTTCAACTCGGTCGCGGTATCGGGCGATACGCAAAGATACGCTATTTAGAGAGCCCAAGAAATTCCGAAAAATATAGAAAATTTTAAAATAATATGATTAATAACGTGGAATAATTAGATAAGTCCAAAATAATCCTTTAATACGCATAGCATTGTCTTATTGATTATACTGACGCGTGTTGGGCTTGTTAAATTTGATATATCATAATAAATCAACTGTAAGTTAGCAAAATAGTCTAATGACACATACTGATAATTTTTAAAATATTTAATATTTTATTGAGAAATACTACTAATTTTTTTAGCAAATAGTACTAATTTATTAAAAATGTACAACAAATTCTTAAGAAATCACATTACTAACTTTTAAGAAATTATTGTTTATTCATATGAAAAATGTACAATAAATGTAAAACACAACTATAAGAGCACTTAACTTTCAATTATTTTTTGTACAAAAAAATTACCTTTTATTTGTTACAAAAAAATGAACTTGTATACGTAAGTGTTATAAACATGCTTTATTTTGTAAAAAAAAAATTAAATCATTTTTTTACAAAATGGTTAACTTTTATTTTGTACAAAAAAAATGAACTTGAAAACATAATTGAGTTATAGACATTTTTTGTTTTGTACAAAGAGATGAACTTTTAGAGATAAGTGAGTTGTAAAGATTTTTTATTTTTTACAAAAGATTTTTAATCTTTTTATTAAATAAATAGTTGAACTTTTATACTTTTAAAAAAATTGAATTTTAAAATAGAAATAAGCCCCGTAAACAGTTTATTTGTACAAAACATATAGGTAAATGAGAAAAAAAAGAACATAAGTGTTTTTTTTTATGAAAAAGAACATAATTGTATTTAGAAAGAAATGTTACAAAAAATTATAACTTTGAGTTCCAAAAATATTAATTTCAAAGTATTGTTTTTTCTTATTAAAAAAATTTAGTACAAAATATTATTTCTGTTAGTTATATTAAACTTTAATTTTAATTTTTTTATTAACACACTTAAACACATCTGGATTATAAAAAATCTTGAACCATGTGAACAATAGTCTGAAGTACATCTGCCTGCATCAAAGAGTGCATCAAAGAGAACAGAAAAAGAACAGAAAAAGTACAGTTGTTATGTAAAGGCATACTCTTATCTCAATGAAATTTTATTATACCAATAGCACTTTGACACCTCAGTTGATCAAATAAACAAATATAAACAAAACCCTCTAGACTTTAGTGGAGTAAAAAACCAGAATCTTTAACTGGGTTTTTCCTCAAATTCGGCATGACATCTTCAGCCCATTATGATGGAATTTGTGTCCAATTCAGCGATATTTCATCCGAGTTGACCGAAATATTGCTGATGCATACCGATTCGAGTCAAACTCGCTCAATACTTGATTCGTGTCGCGTCATTAGAACGACCAACTGCGATACCGAGTTGACTCGGCTGATACTTTAAACCATGGCTGACATGGTCCGTACTCTTCTCTTCACTAGTCATGTTTCTTTTTGTCACTGGCCCGAAGTCGTTTTTACCGCTGACCATCACATTATTCGTCTCCCACTATCTCCTCTCCTCCAATGGTCTTCTCTTTTCTCTCGTCTCTATGGTTATTCTTCCTTATACTCTACCTTGCATGTGTTTGGATGTGCCTATTATCCCCATTTAGTTGCTTATGTCACAAACAAACTTTTGCCTAGAACGGTGGAATGTGTTTTTAGGTTGCAGCTTACAACACAAAGGATACCAATGTATGGATCACAAAACTGGTCATGTCTACATCTCTCAACATATTCGGTTTGACGAACAAACTTTTCCTTTTTCCAAAACATGCCGATCTTTAACAACATACCCCCCCGTTCCTGAACCCACACCAACCCATAAACATATGGTACCTTTCCCCTATCATTTTTGGTGTTGACAATCCCATCGTCCAATTCCTTCTTTCCATACAGATACTAACCCACCACCTTCTCCCCCATTCATATCTCCCTTTCCTTCTCCTTCTCCCTCTCCCTCTCCCTCTCCCTCTTCAGCATACCCCCCATCACCTCTTTCTGACACCCCATGATCACTAGACATCAAGATGAATCTCGTAAACCTCTTCACCGGACACGACTAATGAGTTCAATACACTGAAGAATGCTACTTGGGTTCTTGTTCCTTCTGCTCCTCAACAACACGTGGTTGACTGCAAATGGGTTTTTAAGATTAAACGAGCAGATGGGTCCATTGACTGTCATAAATCCCGAATTGTTGCAAAAGGCTTTCATCAACAGGTCGAGGTTGACTTTGATGAAACTTTCAGTTCCGTCATTAAACCAACCACAGTACGATCCGTACTATACTTTGCACTTCTGTCTATATGGGTTGGTCAACTTGATGTGAAAAATGCATTCCTTCATTGTGTATTAAATAAGATTGTTTACATGAGCCAACCTCCAGATTTTGCGGACCACAATCACCCTCATCATGTTTGCCTCCTCAAGAAAGCCATATATGGCCTTAAACAAGCTCTTCGGGCTTGGTTTCAACGTCTCAACAATTTTCCTCCTCAAGAAAGCCATATATGGCCGTAAACAAGCTCTTCGGGCTTGGTTTCAACGTCTCAGCAATTTTCTTCTACAGTTTGGTTTCACTTAAAGCCAGGCAAATCACTCCTTGTTCATCTGCTGATCAGACTCCGCAGTTATGCTTCTCCTTCTCTATGTTGATGACATCATTCTGATAGGTAGCACACAACTTCCCTGGTCACCTCCTTCATCACCATTCTTGACAAAGAGTTCGAGCTCAGTGGTCTTGGTCCCTTATCATACTTTTTAGGTTTAGAAGCCAACATTTCCCTAGACCATCTTTATCTTTTCCAAACCAAGTACACCATTGACTTTCTATAGTAGTTCAATATGATGGACTGTAAGCCCCGCTCTACTCCAGTTTGTGCCAAAACTCAACTATCAACTCACACCGATGAGTTCCTATCTGATGATGTTACTGAGTATCGATAGCTAGTTGGTTCCCTCCAGTATATTGCCTTCACCTGCCTGGTATAGCCTGTGCTGCCTATCATGTTACTTTATTCATGAGCACACCTAGATCACCTCTCCTCATTGCTACCAAACGGATCCTTCGCTATCTCATAGGATCTCCTAACTTTGGCCTTATCTTCCGTCGTTCAGCCACACCCGTTACTCTCACAGCCTACTCCGATGCTGATTGGTAGGCTGTCCCGACTCCGGCCGCTCTATTAATGGACTTTGTGTCTTTTTAGGATCCAATCTCATCTCTTGGACCGCCAAGAAACAACCTACTGTATCCCGCTCCAGTGTTAAAGCCGAGTACCGCTCTCTTGCCCATGTTTGTGAGACCACATGGATCTCCCGTCTTCTTATCGAACTCAACTTCCCTCTACTCGAACCCATTACGATGTTCTGTGACAACCTCATCACCACCTATATTGTTTCAAACCCCGTTTCCATGCTCACACTAAGCATATTGAACTTGACTACTATTTCATCCTGGAACGCCTTCTCTCCGGCACTCATCGGGATTTAGTTTGTCCCTTCTCCAGATCAGCTTACAAATATTCTCACCAAAGGACTCCACAAACATCGCTCCACTCTGCGACGCTCCAATCTCGTTTCTCTGGGACAACTGAGTTTGCGGAGAGTCTTAAAGCTCCTTAAAACATGGTTCCTTAAAACATGCCATATTTTATGGGTATGGGAATCATTAGTGTAAAGATTTGACTATTTTAGGCTTAATCTTAGGCATATATTGTGCTTTTATATTTCCTTTATACACATTGTAAGAGTTATATATAAAGGCCTCCAATTGTGTGTGTGTGTATATATATATATATATATATATATATATATATATATATATATATATCAATATTCTAGAGAACTTGTGTGGGAGGAGGATATTTTTTTGACTTTTTCGGTTCCTTGCTTTGCTTCTCTGTATTTATGGTTGGTTTCTCTTGGGTGGACGGCTGGTCCACTTTATATTACTTGTACCTCTTATATTTATCAATAAAATTTATCTTGTTTCTGATTAAAAAAATGTGTGCAATCTAGTGCCCATTTATGCTCCCCATATTACTAGAACCGTTGCCATACATTACTTGTTTTGCTGACTGAAGTGTTTCCAGGATCTAAATTTGAGTTAATAGATTTTTTAAGAATTGTTTGATGATATCTTATATGTATATTTTGTTTTGGGTTTCATCATGCCATCTTCTTTATGTGATAGTTTTTCATTCATAAAATAAATTACTTCCCATAATTTATATTCTCTTATTTTAATTCTGAATCATCTTATGCTGTTTGAACATTCAGTTGGATTTTGTGTTCTTCTCTTCTGATACTGTTTTATCTTTGTGTTGCTGTGCGAAATCTTCATTGTCATTTACCCATCTTTGAAGTTCATCTTTCATCATATTCTTTAGATTTGTATCTAGAAAGATTTATCATGCTATTTTCTGCAATTGATATATATACAAGATGTTCATCGTGCATCAGCATCTAGTATTGGCCAGAAACTGGGATGCCATGAGCTTTGCAGGCATTCTGAAGCTAATTTTATCTTCCGAGAAAAAAGACATGGGTTTATCACTTCTTTGAGGTGAAATGCTTTGTAATCTGTGATAGCCTTCTGCCCCCTCTCCACCAAAAAATAAAGATATGAATTCTAGAAAATATCATCTAGGTTATATTTATCTGTGTAGGAGGGTAGTTTAGATAAGATGGAGGCGTAACCCCTTTTAAGTATGGTGATGGCAAGGTTAGTTAGAGAAACACTAGCGATTTAGCCACAAGACACAGAGCGGTTTGGAAGGTATGGAACCCATCTTATACTCACGAATCTCGTGTATAACTCTCAATATAATAAAGAATTTTAGAAATAACTTGGCTAGAGGGAGAAAGAAGTAAGCACCCTAGATACACCTTGGTAGGCAGGCAACACACACTAAAACAACTCTCAAGGGTCTCTGTTATGTATTAAAAGCTTCGTAATAAATGACAATGGTGAGTGAATAAGCTCTCTAGTTTGCAATAATTCTCTCTGGTGTATCTCTAGCAATAACTTTTTGAACTCTCAAAGGATCATCCTCTCCTCAAAGGTGGTTGGGGTCCTTAAATAGCCCCCCACACCACCCCCGAGGCAACTCAGTCATTAAAGACTATGAAAGACATCCCTCATACTTTATGTCACAACATTAAATGCCTGATGCACTAGTTGTCTCCTACGTCATAAACATTAAATGCCAAGACATGCCTTTTGCCTAACCACTGTATGTCAGGGGGTTGTTGTCGCAGAGGTGGCTTACCAACTATCTGACAGCCCCAAATACCACGGTGGTTTACTCAAGTGCATGTCTGACATTGTTCAGAAGGCTAGTGACATCACCCACAGTAGATGTGACATTCAAGTAGAGGGTTGTTTGGTTCATAACTCAATGCCCGATGGAACTCCAAGCTGCTCCGCTTGAGGTTCCACGGTCAGGGTCCTTCGGTGTTTTACCAGGTGTATCTAAGATGGTCAGGACAAGCCCCAACGGTGCCCCACTTCTCAATCCTCCAAACCAAATCCCTCTAAAGTTCCCACGGTGAGGTTGTTCGATAGAGCATGAAAGCTCTCCCAGGCCCTGCCAAGCCTGGTCTCTCGTGAGTACCGTTCGACCTCACGCCCATTCATTATTCTCGTTACAACATTACAGTCATTACAACTCGTGGTAAATATAAACAAAGCTATAGTATGGCAAAGTAACAATAAGCTAAAGTACGAGTTGCCACGCCAAGCTGCCTCACCAAGATGCCACGCTTGAGTTGCCACGCTGAGCTGTCTCACCAAGCTGCCACGCTTGAGTTGCCACGCTGAGCTGTCTCACCAAGCTGCCACGCTTGAGTTGCCACGCTGAGCTTATCCTCAGAACACTGTTGCTAATTGGTGGATTATCCCTAATCCCAGGATTACCTTCATGCCCCCTCTACATTTGCCCCTTCGTGGAGGGATTTGTTGTGGGAACAAGAAGTGCCTCCACGAAAACTTCTTAATCCGATGAACCTTCTCTGTCTGGCCTGCAGTTATTTTCTAATGCTGAGCCTCAACCGTTCCAGCTTGAATATCTGAAATTCTCCCGAAGGACCTGCTAATATTCTCGCAGTCATGTTCGAAAAAGCGAAAAATTCTCCCCGATGTAACTGAGTCATAACTAAACAACGTTTGAGGTTCTGTCGAGGGGACATCGTGGCTTTTTGAACCGTTGGGACACCTTCTTCGTTGGGGGGGGGTTTATTGGATATGTCAGAGAAAAACTTGGCGCCCAAAACTGAATCTTGCTTAGGAAGGTAACGGTGGCTGTTCCCTAGGTGTCACTTCATTAATTGATGGCAATTCCCCAGGTGTCACGTCATTGAATGACGTAGCGTTGTCTTTTCCATGTCAGAACACTTCCCGAAGTGCCATGTGTACATTTGAAATGATTGCAGGCGGCCACACACGTGCAATGGTGGGAAACTTAAACGACGAACTTTAAAAATTAAATGGCCAAATCACTTAAAACCATTCTTTTTCTTGCTTTCCCACTACTTGCTTCAAATTTCCTTCGTTTTTTAGAGAGAGAGAGAAAAAGCTTCCATTGTTGATCGTCTGAAACCTCTATTGCTGTTGGACCTTGTGCCGTCTTGTTCTTGCTCTCATCTTCTTCGCCACCTCCTGTGGTTGTTCTTCCGCCATTGTCGTGCTTAGGCTCCTCTGACTCCAGTTTGTTTTTTGTTTGCACTAACACTCTGTCATGGCGTCTCAAAGTTACCCCACCATCTCTTCAACCAGTGCGCCGCCTGCTACTGCTGTTGCCACCACTACTGCTGTTGCCACCACTACTGGTGCCTCTGCCTTGGACGCTGTCCGTCGTGAGCAGTTAAGGTTTTATCGTCGCTCTCCCATTTTTGGCAAAGATGATTGCTTTGCTGCTGCTTGCAAGACTGTCAATTTTGAATGCAAGCTTGAGTCCTTAGTGCTGGGTGACGAGGACGAAGAGCCCGCGAAGTGGGGCTTTCTTCCTCCAGAGGGGACTCTCCGTTTTCGTCTGGAGCGAGGGGACTTCCAATGGTCCCAAATTGACTTCGAAGCACCAGGTGGTTCTCCTGCCCATTTTGCTGCTTGGAACTCTCACATGGTGAGTTCCTATGGTGATATTTTGAGTAAGGTTGGCCTTCAACGGGCCAAATGGTTTGGTGAGTTTACTCTCTCCAAAAATAATGCTGCTCTCCCCATTCTTGTTTCTCGTTGGAACGTGACGACTCACACATTTATTGCTGCGTGGGGCGAGTTCACGATAACCCTAGAAGATGTCTGCGAGCTTCTGGGGCTCGAAGCAACAGGTCATGAGCCTTATACCGATGAGCCTCTTGACGCCGAAGAGACTGCTGACCGTTTGGCGTTGGACCGAATATGCCGAAGTTGCATCGGTTCTTCAAACAAAGCTACCTTCACTCCGCTGATTAATTATTTCTTCAAGGGTTCTAGTGAAGGTAGTTCTTCAATTTCAACGGATGCCCCTGGTCAAGGTACTTCGTTAGAGCTCCCTGCTTACATCCTTGTGATTCTGTCCCGTTTTCTTTTGACGGGAAAACCAAACGATCAGCCCCGAAGGGACCTTATCAACATATCCCTTCGTTTGGCCCGGGGCATCAAACTTCCTTTGGCTGCAATTGCCCTAGGGTCCCTCTACACCTGGCTTGACAGAACGTTGTTCGATATGGAACGATCCCTTGGCCGTTATAACCTGGCCAATTTTGCTAACAGCATCCTTCTAACCAGCTTTCTTTATGTGCGCTTTCCTTTTGTGGCGGCCAAGGCCAACCGTCCTCCTTCTGGGGAAACCATTCTGCCCCCCCGTTCTTATATTTATCACAAGAGGCAGAGCCGAAAAGAGCTGATCGCCTCAATTGATCGTTTTGAGGACTTTGTTATGAGGCCTTACGGAGAGGACGCCTTTGTTCATACTTGTGATTTCTTTCAGCACGAATCCAGGGTGGTACAGGTGGGGGTAGACATTGAAGATCCTCAGTTAGCCGTGGTGCTTCTCCTTTCTCCGGGGTATCTGCCTTCCTACACCGAGTGGGGATATTCCAGCGAACATTACAACCCCAATCGGTGTAGTCGTCAATTTGGGTTTGATCAGGGGGCTCCTCGCTCAGTTTTCCAATCCTCAAACCCGAAGGTTAGCTTTAGTGAGGCATGTTCCTTATTTTCCTCCACTGCTGCGTGGGGGATAAGTGAATCAATGGCTGGGAGAGTCACCATTCCCTCCAACAAGAGGCAAGGGAATGTGACCAGTCTATTTGCCACGAAGTTCTGGCCGAGACAACTGGCTAACATTACTGAATTCATAGATGGCGAGCCTGTGTACCCTCCGGTTCTTTCATTTTCTGCGATGGAGCTGGGACTCAAAGGCAACTCCGTTCTGGGGATTGAGTTCCCTCTAAGCAAAACCCCTAAGGGGCCTTCCGAAGAGCTACCTCCGTTATGCCCCATGACTCCCACTGCCATATCCAAAGCGAAAGGTGCTGGGGTATCCAAGAAGACTGCTCCTTCGACTGGAGCTGCTGCTGATGAAGGGTCTTCGCAGCCGTCGACCAAGAAGGCCAAGAGTGGGGTGGCCTCCATGAAAAAGGCAAAGTCTAAATCCCAGATTCCTGTGGCAGCCCTTCCCATAGCCTCCGTTCCTCCTCCCATATCTCCTGAAAGGGCCGAGAGGTTAAGGAGGGAGGCGCAGGCCGAGGTAGATCGGGTGAATGCAGAGTTTCAACGGCGCGCTGTCGTCGTTCCTCCCTCGGTTGCCTTCCCCACGATCGTCGTCGATCCCACTGAGCCAGCTGCAAAGAGGAGAAAAAGGTCGAAGGTTCCTCAAGCCACTGGCAGTGCCATGACAAGGCTGAGGAGGAAGACTTTGGGCACCAAGTCCCAGCGGAAGCAAGCTTCCCCGGTGCAAGCTTCTCATTCTTCTTCCCATTCTGAGGTATGTACACTTATCTTGTTCTCTTTTCTTCTTTGGTTAGAGCAAGCCGGATTTGCTTATATATATTGTTCTTAACTACTTTGGTGCAGGGACTTAAAGAAACGGGGCCTCGTTCTCCTAGCCCCCCAAGTCCCCCCATTAGCCGTTTCGTGGGCGGTCGCTGTGGGGCCATCTCATCCGATACGACCCCACCCCGTTCGCCAATGACCGGGCTTACTTACGCCCGTCGTTCAATCTCAAGACGGGCGGGGGAGGCAGTTGGGGAGGGTGAGGTTATAGAGCCCGTGGGTGTCTCTTCGCCACCAGAGACAACACAATCTGAGATGCCTACTCCAGTCTCCTCTGGCTCACTGGCTTCCTCTGAGGCTGTTCTCCCCCTCGTTCTGGTTGCTGCAGGTGATCCTGAGGTAATTATTTCATAATTAAATTTGTCTGATCTGGCATTCCTTCTCTTTCACCCCGTTCTGTGTGCTGAATTTAGGATGTTGGTTGCCCTAGGTCGAAGTATCCTCGCTGCTAGCAAACATTCTCCGTCCAACGGTGCTGGCGAGACCTCTAGCCACAGTGCCCCTTTTCAACGTTCTGACTGAGGTAAGTTATTCTTGGATACATTTCGCCCTTTTTTCTGTATTTGTTCCTCTTTACTAACATTGGCTTTTATATTGCAGCTTTCTCCTGATCTTTCACCACCCTCATCTATTCCCGATGAACCCCTTGCTCTTGCTTTGGTACCTTATGTGGGCGAGGGAACTATGCCGATGGTTGAGGTTTCTGGGGCCAGAGACCCCGTTGAGGCCGATGAGGTAACAAGTCCCCTCCCAACGATTCCTGCCACTTTAACCTCCGTGATAGCTCCCACTCCTGCCCCTGTTATGATTCAGGTACTTTCTTAATTCTCTGCTTAAACTCCTTCTTATAATGGTGACTTAACAACGAAAACGTTTGTTAAGATTTTTTATATAATCTCCACCTTATAACGGTGACTTAACAACGAAAACGTTTGTTAAGATTTTTATATAATCTCCACCTTATAACGGTGACTTAACAACGAAAACGCTTGTTAAGATTTTTCATATAATCTCCACCTTATAACGGTGACTTAACAACGAAAACGCTTGTTAAGATTTTTATATAATCTCCACCTTATAACGGTGACTTAACAACGAAAACGCTTGTTAAGATTTTTATATAATCTCCACCTTATAACGGTGACTTAACAACGAAAACGCTTGTTAAGATTTTTATGTAATCTCCACCTTATAACGGTGACTTATCAACGAAAACGCTTGTTAAGATTTTTATATAATCTCCACCTTATAACGGTGACTTAACAACGAAAACGCTTGTTAAGATTTTTATATAATCTCCACCTTATAACGGTGACTTAACAACGAAAACGCTTGTTAAGATTTTTCATATCCTTATTTGGTCTTTTCTTTTCAGGTTGCTCGGGAAGATTCGCCCCCAGTCCTCTCACCTGTAGGCTCGCCCTTTCGAGAACCTGATGCTTCGGAAAATTCAATTCATGATGATCAAGGTTCTACGACTGGTGCTGCAGTCGAGAGCGAATCTGGGTGTGAGGTCCCTCTTCCCGACCTAGCTCCTCACTCGTTCTGCCTCATGGTGCTTCGGCAATCTCCTCAAATGCCCGTCAACCATCGGCTGGTGATTGAACAATTGGTGGATCGCCATCCTGAGACCTTCACACCGGATTGCCTGCGCTCAAATATTCATGTGATGAGTCACAGGCTGCAAGGCATGGCGATCGTTGTTGCTGAAATTGCTAGTACCCCCACTGCCAGTGTTACCAGATCCCTTCTCAACCAATTTCTAGGTTTTCTGAAGGAGTTGGGGCGTGATGGTTTCCGTTTTGACTGGCTTATAACGCATCTGAAGACTTTGAAGAACCAGCAACTGATCGGCCAGAGGGAAGTGCTGATAAAGCACCAGGAGGACCAACGGGCTGAGGAGGTTAAGTTAGCTGAGCTGGCACCTCTTTTGGAATCGGCGGATGAAGAAGTAACGAATGCCGAAGAAGCTCTGCGTTTGGCCAAGCTAAAACGGGAAAGGCTCCTTATTGAACGCGCCCAGGTGCAAACCAGGCTAGAGGTTGCTGTCAACGCTCAAAATTCCTTTGCATCAGCTTCTTCGGACCTTCCCGGGGATTTTTTCTCTTCCCCGGATCTGTGGTTTCTCTTAGGGTAGTAAAACTCCTGTACATATTTTCTTTCTTTCATTCATGTAATTCTTGGGCAATAGTTCCCTATTTTGCTTGTAATGCTCTCTTCTTTAATGAATGAAAGAATGTACATTTTTCAATTTATCTCTGAGTTATGCCTGCTTTTATATATCAGTCTATACTTCACATCATCAGTAAAACTTGTATATTCATAATAAAAAGACCCAATACATCGATGGTACAAAATAACTGTCTACACATGATATACTTTCAGCCATTTATTGTTAATTTTGAATGGCCTATCTTCCTCCAACTTAGAAATTAGGCAATAACCTGAATCATGAGCTTCGTTCACGATGAAAGGTCCCTCCCAATTGGCTGCGAACTTTGGCAGAGGAAGTCCCCTAATGTGTTTCACTGCTGCTTTCAAAACGAGATCTCCCTCCACGAACCTCCTTGGTCTTACCATGTTGTCATATGCCCTAGAGAGCTGCTTTGTATACATTTGAAAATGTTGCATCGCGTTGTCTCTGTGTTCATCTAATGCCTCCAACTGCACATGCCTGTTCTGAGGGAGCATGCTACTTCGCAAGGCGTATCGAGCCGAGGGAACTTCCAACTCCACTGGAAGAATTGCCTCAGCCCCATAGACAAGGGAGAACGGAGTGTACCCTGTGGGCTTCCTCTTCGTCATTCGATAGGCCCACAACACTGTTGGTATCTTGTCATCCCACGATCCTGGAAAGTCCTCCATCGTTTTAGCCAAGATATTAACCAGAGTTTTGTTAGTTGCTTCAGCCTGACCATTCCCCTTCGGGTATGCCACCGTTGAAGTGTGATGAACAATGGAGTACTTGTCTGTGAGCATCGTTACTTCTGAGTTGACGAAGGGAGTCCCATTATCTGAGAGAATAACCTTTGGGATCCCAAAACGGCAAATGATATACTCTCTGATGAAGCTACTCACTACCCCAGCCGTTGCTCTTCTAAGTGGTATTGCTTCAGCCCATTTTGTAAAGCACTCCGTTGCTACCAGTATCCATATCTTGCCCCTCGACGAAGGATGTATCGCCCCCACGAGGTCGAACGCCCAAGTGTGGAAAGGATAAGGTGTTGCCAGAGAGTGTAAGTCCACCGATGGGGCATGAATCATATTTCCATGAAGCTGGCAAGCCTTGCATTTTCGGACAAATTCGGCGGAGTCTTTCTCCATCGTTGGCCAATAATACCCCAACGTCATCAGCTGATCATATAACTTGGCCCCTCCCATGTGAGCTGGGTCATGGGCTTGTTTGAGGACCTCAGTTGCTTCTTCTTTTGTAATGCAACGCAATGGCCTGTTGAAGTACCCCCTTCGATAAAGCTGCCCCTCTTGGATATAGAACCTTGGGGCCCTTCGCTTCAGTCCCATCGCATCCACTTTCTCCGTTGGGACAGTTCCGTCTTGAATAAAGTCGATATAGGGCTGCCTCCAGTCTGTTTGGGCTTCTATGAAATGGCACTCAGCTGCTTCGAAAAATAGCTGACACTTATCACAATTCCGTTGTAGTTCTGCCGCATCCTGTTTCATTCTAGGCCAAAAATATCCCCCTCTTTGAATTCTTCTATAGAGAGGTATCTCGGTTGTTTCGCAATGCTCCTCGTGTGTTCTCTTCAACCTCCGCTCTGCTTCCTCTGGCCCAATGCATCTTGATAACCATCCCCCTGCATTTCTGTAGTAAAGATTGCCCTGGTTTGTAAAGTATTGGGCTAACTCTCTTAGTCCCATAGCTCCTTCGCCAGACTCCAGTTGCTTCCTGACCTCTCCTCTCCAATCCGCGTCTCCCTCCATCGGTAGTATTGACTGTACCACCGAAGGAGCTGTTCTTCGTTGGATTGTAACAATAGTCGTATCGCACCTCATGACCATCTTTTGAGCAATAGTGGCATAAGCGTCTGGATGACGGTTCATCGTTCTGGGATGTCTTCTAATTTTGGTCCGATGGAACTGGCTGAGGAGCCTTTGAATGATCGTTCTGTACGGTGCCAAACTCATGTGCTTCAACGCATATTCTCCGTTAACTTGCTGAATCACTAAGTTCGAGTCACCCTTGATGCAGAGTGAACGAATTCCCCTTCGAAGAGCCTCCAGCAACCCTAGTACCAACGCTTCGTATTCTGCTTCGTTATTGGAGCAAGGGAAATCCAGTTTGTAGGAAAGGCAAATCTCCTCCGTTCCTTTTGAAAGGATGACCCCTGCCCCTCCTTTTTTCTCTGCCGAAGACCCATCAAACTGCATCGTCCATTCCTCATCGGTTGCATCCAGATAGTTGGCTTGCAAGTCGTCTCCCGGAATGTCTTCTTTAGGTGGTTCAAATGTTCCAGATGGAAAGATTGCCAACAGATCGGCATACGCCTGGCTCTTGATGGCACGAGGAATCACACACTTTAAATCATATTCGGAGAGGATAAGGAACCACCTAGCTGCCCTGCCAATCAAGATAGTTCTAGCCAACAAATACTTAATAGGATCACATCTAGTTACAATATGAATTGTAAAAGACAACATATAATGTCTAAGTTTTTGTGCCACAAAGACTAAGGCTAAACAATGCCTTTCTAGGCTGCTATATCTAATCTCTGGCCCATGTATGATCCTGCTGAGGTAATACACCGGCCGTTCTTGCCCGTCAATCTCTTGTGCCAGTAAGGCTCCAACGGACCTTGTAGTTGAGGTGAGGTACAGCTGCAACGGTACTCCTGCTTGCGGAGGAACCATGATTTGTGGTGAAACGAGCAGCTTCTTCAACTCATCGAGAGACTTCTGGTGGTCCTTTTCCCATCTGAACTTTGTGTTCTTTCGCAGCAGCTGCATCAACGGGTGCGTTACTTCAGCCAATCCTGGTACAAATCTTCTGAGGTAGGAGACTTTACCGAGAAAACTTTTCAGCTCCTTCGCCGTTCTTGGGCACGGCATTTCTAAGATCGCGCGTTGTTTATCCTGGTCCATCTGCACCCCTTGTCGATCAACTACAAAGCCTAGAAACTTCCCGCATGTTACTCCGAAGACGCACTTCAATGGGTTCATCTTTAATTTATACTTCCTACATCGAGTAAACACCCTCTTTAAGTCGTTTAGGTGGGACTCCTCCTTCTTCGATTTGATGACCAAATCGTCCACATAGAATTCTACAAATTTGTGGAAGAAATCGTGAAAAATGGCCATCATTGTTCTTTGATAAGTAGCTCCCGCGTTCTTAAGTCCAAACGGCATTACTTTGTACATGAAATTGCCCAACGGGGTTCTGAACGCCGTTTTCTCTGCGTCCGCGGGGTCCATCTTGATTTGGTTGTACCCTACGTACCCATCCATGAAGCTATACATCTCATGCCCAGCCGTGGCATCTATCAGGCTATCAATGGAGGGTAGAGGGAACTCATCTTTGGGGCAAGCCCTGTTCAGATCTCTAAAATCCACACAGATCCTTATTTTGCTCTAGTCCTTCTTCCCTACTGGCACAATGCTAGATAGCCACAGGGGATGCTGTATTGGTTTGATGAATCCCGCTGCCAATAAACGCTGAACCTCTTCCTTGATCTTCAAGTCCAACTCAGGTTTATAAGTTCTTGTTGCCTGTTTTACCGGGATGGCTGAAGGTGTCACGTTTAGCTTATGGCAGCTCACTTCCTCATCTAGCCCTTCCATTTCGGTATACTTCCATGCAAAGACATCTATGAACTCCCGGATTAGCCCAACCAGGGCTTCTCGCTTCGCCTTACCGAGATCCTTCGCGATGAAGATGGGCCTTGGGTCTTCCCCCTCCCCTGCCAGGTTCAACTGCCCCAACTCTTGTGCCTGGGGCTTCGGTTGATTTGCCATGTAGTCTGGTTCTTCGGCGACCTCCTCCACGAACTCCTGTATGTTGGAGTTGTATATCACCATACACTGTCCCCGCTGATCTACCAAGAAACACTCATATAACGGGTCAGCCCCCTCCTCGATCTCTTCGGCCGCGCGTCGTTATAAACGGTATACCACCTTCCCCTCCTCAGTGACCACCTTCTTGCATTGCCTGTTGGTAGCTGTTGCCACGGCCTTCCTCTTCCTTTCTCTCGAAGCCTCAGCGATCCTTCCCTCTGAAAAGCGACTCAGCACGCTTTGCCGTTGGACCTCATGCTCCATAGGATCCACTCTAAGCCTTGCTTTGTTTCTGAGCTGCCTTGTGATACTTTGAGGTCGAGGGATCACCTGATGGGTTTCTTCGGTCCTTACCCCTTCGTTACTCGTGGCTTCTTTACTTTGCTCGTTCAGAGGCCCCATTCTATCTTTGATCGAGGGAACCCATGCCCCCTCCATTCTTCTCGTTAGGACTCGAGCGTCCTCTTCCAACTCCGTATAAAAGGCCACATCTACAAAGTGAACTTCCTCGATAGCAAAAGGCCTTTTTGTAGCCCTAATGGTCACTTCTGTTCCTTTGACATTCGCCTTGGCGCATTGATGATATGTTGAAGGAACTAAACCTTGATTGTGCATCCACACTCTTCCTATTAGTAGATGATAGGAAGTTGCACTTTCTATTACATGGAACTTGATGTGGGAACTCAGATTTCCCATTACAATTCCCACATTCACATACCCAATGGATTTGGAAGATTGGTTGTCATACCCTGAAATTACCAGAGGCATGGGGACCAACCTTTCTTCTGGGATATCAGCTGCGTGGAAGGAGTTGATCGGCATAATGTTGATGGAAGCGCCCCCATCCATAAGCGTTCTTGCAAAACTAACCCCATTGATACTGGCCGTCACGTACAAGGGTCTGTTATGAGGGAACCTTACAGCTCTATCTGCATCGCTGAAGGTCACTTCTGATAGGAACTTTTTCACCAGCCTCGCCATGGGTCCCCTCCATTTCAACGAGGGAACCGCGTCCTTTCTCGCGATGTCTAGGATCGCCCGAGTTATTTCCAGTCTGCTCTCCTTTGGTATCCCCACTTGATCGAAGAACCAAGCGAATTTTGGGGATTTTGAAACTGCGCTGTACTCAACGACTGCCTCCATTTCCTCGCCTTCAACGTTGTATACGTCTTCCACGTCTTTAGCGCTTGCTTCATCGTAGGCTAAGATTACGTTAGCCATTCCTGTGGTGCAACGTTCCAGAGTTTCTTCGAATTCCCTTTGTCTCATTGTTGACCTTCCTTCTCCTCTTTCCGCCTCATCGTCGTAGGCCGTCACCAAGTTGGCCCCATGTGCTGGAAGCGGGTTGTTGTTAACGTTTTGTGGGGGGATCTGCAGCGTCCCTGCCTTCATGTACTTGTCAATGATTCTTCTTAGTATGAAGCAGCTCTCTGTCGGGTGCTGGATCTTTCGATGAACCTGACAATACCTAGGATCCGCCTTCGTTGCATCATCGGGTTCCTCCGAAGGAACGCCTTTTGGCAAGTAAACCGTTCCACCCTGGACCATGGCGTTATAACAACTCACCGCCTCTTCTATCGTGCATGGTAACGGTGGTGGGTCTTCTCTATCCCTTCCAAACTTCCTTTTGTTGTCCTTCTTCGCCGCCTTACCCCCATCTGTTCCTTCGGTGTATCCCACCCGTGGGGGTTGAGGCCTTCCTCCCCCAGGTTGTATCGGCTGTCTGAATATCATAGGCACCACCACCGGGTTTGGTCGTACGACCAATGAGATGTTCCTTGCAGATTTTAAGAATGCCGAAAAAGTTCCCTCGCGCGTCTCATTGATAAGATGGCAGATGTACTCCGGGAGTAGTCCTTCGGCACAGATTTGTAATAGTTTGGATTCCTTGGCCTCCTCTCTCACGTCCAGAGACCTTTCCCTGAACCTCCGAACGTACGCCACCACGTCTTCTCCTGGTCGTTGCTTCTCTCTCCCTAGTTGGGTCAGAGTGAATTCATCCTCTGCTAGAAAGAACTTTTGGACAAACAGCACATGCATCTCTTCCCACGTGGAAACACTTTTAGGGGCCAAATGAGAATACCACGTGTATGCTTTATCGGTTAGAGATTTGGAAAACTCCCTCAACCTGAGTTTCTTGTTGTTGCAATACGCCCCTAGGTGCTCAATAAAACGTTTAATGTGCTCTTTCGGATTCCCACCCTTCCCTGTGTATTTTTCAAAGATGGGGGGAATATAATCCCTCGGGTAAGGCTCATCGTTGTATTCCTGAGGATAAGGTGTCCTAAAGTCATCATAGACTGAAGCTACCTCACCTATAGACTGTGAGGAAGCCTGCACAAACTTTAACATCTCCTTTTGCATTTCTCTCCTCATTTCCTCCATAGGCGATGGGCAACCACCAATGGGGGTGTTGGCTGAATGTCCGTAACAGTTGGAGCCATCGTTACGGCTGGCGCCGTTGATACTCCAGAGATTCCCATTGCCGGATTCACGCCGGAGGGCATGCTTGCCGGGGCTGCTCCCGTTGTACCTGCGCCCGGTGGAAGCGTTGGAACTGCCCCTGGTGTTATGAAGGAATTGGCGTCAAGTCCTCCCAGCACCGTTGAAGCTGCAGGAGTTTGCAAAAACTCATAGAACTTGCTCATGAGGAGGGTCATCTGGGCAGGTCCCAGCCCAGCGCTCGTGGAAGCCTGCGTCACTCCTTGAGCGCCCGTTGTTGTCTGAACTGGGGGCACTTCTATTCGAGGAGCTCCGCTCCTTAAGGCCTCCAACTCCACCGCTGCTTGCTCTTCACTGTGTTGGATATCATCAAAGTTGAGCCTTCGATTAACGTTATCTTGCGCCATACTTCTTCCTTAGAAGAATGCCTCCCCAGCGGAGTCGCCAAATGTAGGAGGGTAGTTTAGATAAGATGGAGGCGTAACCCCTTTTAAGTATGGTGATGGCAAGGTTAGTTAGAGAAACACTAGCGATTTAGCCACAAGACACAGAGCGGTTTGGAAGGTATGGAACCCATCTTATACTCACGAATCTCGTGTATAACTCTCAATATAATAAAGAATTTTAGAAATAACTTGGCTAGAGGGAGAAAGAAGTAAGCACCCTAGATACACCTTGGTAGGCAGGCAACACACACTAAAACAACTCTCAAGGGTCTCTGTTATGTATTAAAAGCTTCGTAATAAATGACAATGGTGAGTGAATAAGCTCTCTAGTTTGCAATAATTCTCTCTCTGGTGTATCTCTAGCAATAACTTTTTGAACTCTCAAAGGATCATCCTCTCCTCAAAGGTGGTTGGGGTCCTTAAATAGCCCCCCACACCACCCCCGAGGCAACTCAGTCATTAAAGACTATGAAAGACATCCCTCATACTTTATGTCACAACATTAAATGCCTGATGCACTAGTTGTCTCCTACGTCATAAACATTAAATGCCAAGACATGCCTTTTGCCTAACCACTGTATGTCAGGGGGTTGTTGTCGCAGAGGTGGCTTACCAACTATCTGACAGCCCCAAATACCACGGTGGTTTACTCAAGTGCATGTCTGACATTGTTCAGAAGGCTAGTGACATCACCCACAGTAGATGTGACATTCAAGTAGAGGGTTGTTTGGTTCATAACTCAATGCCCGATGGAACTCCAAGCTGCTCCGCTTGAGGTTCCACGGTCAGGGTCCTTCGGTGTTTTACCAGGTGTATCTAAGATGGTCAGGACAAGCCCCAACGGTGCCCCACTTCTCAATCCTCCAAACCAAATCCCTCTAAAGTTCCCACGGTGAGGTTGTTCGATAGAGCATGAAAGCTCTCCCAGGCCCTGCCAAGCCTGGTCTCTCGTGAGTACCGTTCGACCTCACGCCCATTCATTATTCTCGTTACAACATTACAGTCATTACAACTCGTGGTAAATATAAACAAAGCTATAGTATGGCAAAGTAACAATAAGCTAAAGTACGAGTTGCCACGCCAAGCTGCCTCACCAAGATGCCACGCTTGAGTTGCCACGCTGAGCTGTCTCACCAAGCTGCCACGCTTGAGTTGCCACGCTGAGCTGTCTCACCAAGCTGCCACGCTTGAGTTGCCACGCTGAGCTTATCCTCAGAACACTGTTGCTAATTGGTGGATTATCCCTAATCCCAGGATTACCTTCAGGCCCCCTCTACAATCTGCGTGTTCAAGACTTACTTTAATCACTCATCTAGGGTATTTATTAATTTCCAGCAACATATTAGTTGTTCAAAACAGTTACTACCTACTACTACAAAGTCTTGCCGCTTAATTTCCTTCCAATTTTTTTGATTTTATTTTATTGAAGTTAGTCATTACAATGATTGCCTTTTTTTTTCCTTCAAAATTTTAGAAGTAAGAGGGGTGTGAGTTGTCTGAATAAAATGGTAAATGGAATTGTTGAAGAAAGAAGTATTTTAGTTAGGGTTTTGAGGTTGAAAAGGAAAAACAAAACTTCCTATTTGCCATACATACTCTCTCGACTTAAACGTTATCTTCCATATTGGATTCTTGCTTCAGTTACCAACCTGGCTGGCATGTTGTGAAGTAAACATACACTATTAAGGAAGCTGTAGCGGCAATAGAAGGGGGAAACACTCGATGAAGAATTTTGATAGTCACTGGCTCAAAGAATGTAACTGTTGTGAGCATAGTTGTTAAAATCGTCCGATTCGCTAGTCGAATCGTACGATTCGATTCGATTCGATTCGGACACAAAACGATTCGAATCAGGATAAGAATCGTACATGTCTAAAGAATCGCCCGAATCGGTTCTGAATCGTCCGATTCCAAATCGAACCGTGAATCGGGTTAAAAACGATTCAGTAAAAAGGCAAAAAAAAAGGAGCCGTAAATAGATTTTAACCCAAATAAAAAATAAAAAAAGCTGTTTCAACCTTAACCCATTCAAACTGCAACCGACCGAAGCAAATCGAAGGCTGTTTCAACCGCAACAGTAAATCGAATGCCGTTTTTTTTTTTTTTTTTTTGCAAAACGAAATCCGGTATGTTTTCTTTCTTGTTTTTATGTCTTATTCTGCTCAATCGATGGCTGACCGAAGCAAACAATTTGATTTATTGTTTTCTTTTGCTTTTTTTTTTAGGTTATAAAACCATACGTTTTGAACTTTTGATGTTTTTTTAGTGTTTTTTTTTTAGTTTATAAAATGATTTATTGTTTTCGTTTGCTTTTTTGCTGTTATTTTTTTTAAGGTTATTTTGCTGTTTTTATTTTGGTGCTTTTTTTTAAAAGTAAAAGCATACATTTTTTTTATAGTTATTTTTGCTTTTTTTGAATTTTCATTTGCTGTTTTCTTTTTTTTTTGCTGTTTTTTTAGTTTTTTTGGTTATAAAACCAAAACGAAGGCTACTTTTTGTGCTTTTTTGCTATTATTTTTTGCTAGTTTGTTTTTTTTAGTTTATTTTGCTGTTTTTATTTTGCTGCTTTTTTTCAAGTAAAACCATGCGGGTTTTTTTTTTAGTTATTTTTGCTGTTTTTTGAATTTTCATTTCCTGTTTCCTTTTTTTTTTTTTGCTGTATTTGCTTAAACCATCCATATGCATTTGCTTAAAACGATTGAGAACATGTGCTACGGTTAATTTTTGTGCTATATTTTGGTATATTATCATGTGCTACGATTAGTTTTTTATCATATTATGCTTAATTATCAATTCTATAGTGTCAAATCACATTTACGTATGTTTTTTTTCATTTTTATCATTTGATTCCGATTCAACCGGTTCGATTCACGATTCGCGATTCGGGGGGTCAACGATTCACGATTTGACAACTATGGTTGTGAGTAATGGTCAACAGAAATCTAGTGACCAGCTACTTTTGTATTTGGGATTAGCTGTATTTTGTGTTGTGCACGTTGCTGGGGAAAAGAGGTATCTAATCATTTGGGGTTTGGAACTACTGTGATATGATTTTAAATCCGTGATAATATAAAAATTGGAAATTTGAATTTACAGTCCAGAAGTGTAATCAAATTCAAGTGGTAGGGTTCAATTTAGCCAGGCCTTTTGATTGATCTATTGGGATGGATGATATAGAGAAATTTCTGAAATGATGCAATTGTGGTATTCCATTTGTGAGATTTAGAATCTGGAGAATTTTAAGTTGGTCTAGTCCATTTTCCATGATTTGATCCTGAAGTTGCATGGAGATAACACGAACTCCAAATATCTCGAACAGTTTCTTGCTTCCTTCTCTTTTATCTTGCCTTCTATTATCTATGTTCTTGATCACTTTTTAATCTATCTACATAGCTGTCTCCTTTCTGTTATCATAGGATGATGGAATATTAGTTGTTCCCACTGTTGCTGACCCTCCTTTAGAAGTTAATCCAAAGAAAGGCCGGTCTGCTGAGTTCCAAGATAGAGCATTTACTCTATCAAGCATTGCGAGTATGTCCGGCTGCTGCCAGGTAACTTCTTATCTTCATGCTTTAACTTTCATATATATATATATATAGAGGCAAGCTCCTATGCGCACTAAGTTTGCACACGTGCTGGCGCGCACCTATTTTTTTAAAATATTAAAAAAATTATTTCTGAGTTGATTTTTTTATGTGATGTTTAAACATTTCAAGGGACCCACCCATATAAAAAAATCAGCTCAAAACAACTTTTTTTTACTATTTTAAAAAAATCGGTCAAACTTTCGCAGCTTTTAAAGCAGCCAAAGTCTGTCCGATTTTTTTAAAATAGCAAAAAACGTTTTTTTGAGCTGATTTTTTTTATATGGATCCCTTGAAATGTTTAAATATCACAGAAAAAATCAGCTCAAATTTTTTTTTTTTGCTATTTTAAAAAAATGACGTGCAAACTTAGTGTACACAGGAGCCCTATATATATATATAGAGGCAGGCTCCAGAGCACACTAGGTTTGCACAGTGCTGACGCACATCAATTTTTTTAAAGCATTAAAAAAAATATTTTTGCGTTGATTTTTTTTTGTGATATTTAAACATTTCAACGGACCCATGTAAAAAAATCAGCTAAAAAAAACTTTTTTTGCTATTTTTAAAAAATCTGTCAAACTTTCGTAGCTTTTAAAGTGCTTAAAAGCAGCAAAAGTTTGACCATTTTTAAAAAATAGCAAAAAAAGTTTTTTTCAGCTAATTTTTTTACATGGGTCCATTGAAATGTTTAAATATCACACAAAAAAAATCAACTCAAATTTTTTTTTTTTAATATTTAAAAAAAATGATGTGCAAACTTAGTGTGCACATGAGCCTCTCTCTCTCTCTCTCTCTCCCTCTCTCTCTCTCTCTCTCTCTCTCTCTCTCTCTATATATATATATATATATATATATATATATATATATATATATTGTTGTAACAGGCTACCCTGTTTATGGACATTTAATTCATTGACTTGTTATTCCAGGTTACCATTCCATTAGGAAAGCATGATGATTGTCCAATCTCTGTTTCATTTATTGCTTTCCATGGGGCTGATAAGTTTCTTCTTGATACTGTCTTGGACATGTACTCATCTCTTCAAGAACAAGTTAGCATTATTTCCAGTTCCTCACCATTGCCTGATATTAATGGCAACATGGATGCTTCAGAATTGTTGAAGGAAAAGGTTTGTAATACTCCAACCTATATTATGATTATAAAGTGGGGAAACTGAAATACATTGCCTTATATCCCAGGAGTTAGTAAGCCTTGATTTGGACACCACAAACAAAATAAAGAATTTTTTTAAAAGATACTAACATAACAATAGGAATAATCTATCATCACAAAAGGACTTTATTAATGTATCATCTCTTGATATCCCAAGCAACTGCTTATCACCATAACATAAGTTATATACCAAAAGTCATAACATGCTAGCGCACACAAAAAAAGAAAAAAAAACGTAAGTCATAACAAATGACTAAGTCATAACAAAAGAGACTATATCATCAACCATCATGAGAAAATCTGTTTATATATGTAACATGTGTATTTAATTCAAATATACATATTATACCCTCATATTTTATATAGTGCAAGTGTACAAGTGTAAACTGAGGCTTACATACCAACAAATGCTATACGACATAGCCTTGATGTTATAGCCTTCAAGGTTTGAGGCTTAGGCTCCAACATTGCCCTTTGTTGCTATAGATTTACCATAGTAACTCGGCACCTGGCGTTGAGGTGCGCCTTGAGGTTATAACCTCAAAGACTATTTTGAACATTTATCTTGTTGATATCAGATTAAATCTTGTACTTCAATCTTGCATATATTGACAAATTTCTTGCTTAGATGGTGTCTTGCTGGTGCTTTATATGTATGGCTGTGGGTCTGGAAACTTTGGAAACCTGAACCCCCTTGTTGATCAAGCTTTGTGCATGACATGAGGAATTACTTAATTTTACTATCAGGGGCCCGTTTGGCAACCCAATTCCAAGGCTTGGAATTGGAATTGGAATTGGAAGGCCAATTTGAATTCCACGGCATTGAAATTGGCCTTCCAATTCCAATTCCAAGCCTTGGAATTGGATTGCCAAACGGGCCCTCAATTTCATTTTTGTGTTTCTCCATGTGATTTCGTTTGTTAAAATTGCATATTTGCATGGTATGTGGTCTCGCTGCACAGTTAGTTGTGATGGAGCGATTAATATCAGGATGAGCTCTTTGGTTACACACCATGTAATAAATAAATAATTTGATTGTGAATATGTTTGATTTGATTGGGCGTTGTGTAATTGCTCTCTCTCTCTCTCTCTCTCTCTCGTACACACACACAAATACACACGCGTGCAACGTGAGCTCACAGGCACTATTCAGTTGCGCTAATTTATCGAATAACTGAGAATTGTAAAGCTCATGATTTTGGTTGCATTGAGATACGAGTCTCTGCATGGATTATTGCTGCTAGACAATATCTGTTGCTGTAATTATATGTGTAAGATGTTATTAGCATCATCTTGATTGCATGAAGCATAAAATGCATTATGCATGCGTTTCCCATATAGCTTTATGTGTCTATTATCAGCACATCAAACAGGATAAACCAAGATCATGTTGGAATAGTATAACAAGAACTGTATTAACACACTGCAGTGACTGAGCTAAGGATCACCCAATGAAAGTGTTTGCTTAGAGGAAATAAAGTCCACTGGGCGGGTGGGTCCAGGCATGGGTTCAGGTATCAAAATCTAGGTGAGCGCGAGTTTAACCAGTAACAGAAAAAAATTATCAACAAAGATTTGAGTTACAACATTAATTTTCTACCATGACCAGAAGTGAAAAATGCTACCAATAAATATGTCTTGTCAGCATTTTCAAGTATAAAATATAATTGTACAGAAAATCATGTTCTCTTGTATCCACTTCGTCTTCTGAAAAGTAGTAACTACTGTTCATTGACTATATGATCTGCCTATGGAAATTCGGTATAAGAGTACATCATATGTTCTTAACTTTTCAATTTCCAAACAATTCTCTAATCATAGCTGAATAATTCACAAATCATAGAACACAAAGAACAGGAAAAAAGAAAAGCTCTCTTGAAGTTAAATCTTTGGTCTCAGTCTCGCAAAATTCTCTCTCTCTCTCTCTCTCTCTCACACACACACACACACACGCACGCACACACACACACACACACAGAGTTGCGAAGACTCCACTGCACAATTCTTTCAAGTCTCAAGTGCACGAAACCTTTTTTTAGTCACAATCTCTATGAGTACCAAAGCTCTTTCAGCCATGAAACTATTTCTCAATCATAATGATTAGACAGAATCTCTTTTTGTAGCACAACACTCCTAAATTATTGAGGGTGGATGCTTAGAATTCTGTTGTTTGTGGAATAAAAGGGTTTTAGGCGTTCAAGTGCTGTATAGGTTAGGTGTAGCTGAAGTCCATGCTATCAGTTGGGGTTTTCTACTAAATTTATATGGGCTAAAACTTATGACAAAAGTCGAATATACTTTTTTTAAATGGCTTGGCAATGGCCTCATGGCCCTTTGGTAATTAGATGTACAGCTAAGAACTTGATATTTGGATATACATTAATATGCGTGCCTAAGTAATTCTTTGTTTGCATGGATCAATTATCAAATTTTGTTTTTTAGCGAACTCCATGAACAAAGTTCCAAGGAGTCAGGACTGCTGAGTTTTGCACTATTTAATTGCTGCAACTCCATGAACAAAGTTCCAAGGACTCTAGTCATCTTGTCTCCTTCCTTTTCTGCTGTCTTTAAATTGTAATTAGTTTTTAGGGTACATGATGTGCAACGGTATCTCCATGAATAGTACTCCGTCCATTTTTTCCCTTTTTTTGGGGTTGGTGGGGTGTTGGGGGGGGGGGGGGGGGGGTCGCTATTTATTTGTATATTCTACTTTCAGATTTGTATGAATTGTCTACAATATAGGAAATCGTTTTGGATTAGGCTTTGTTTGAATTGTTTTCATGTATATCTTCCCATTCATTTTTAGTTTATTACATTTATAAGGACTGTATATATTTCAGTATAAATAAACGTCTCCTCCTGTAATAAAACCATAATGAATTAAAAGGGGATTTTGATATTGAGCTTTATTCCACTGCGTATACATCATTACATTAATATATCCGCAAACACTACAATCATACAAATTGTCAAAACCTTGCCCCACCAGTCTAGGATAAATAATGTAATGCATTGGTGACTAGTCCACCCCCACCCCGCGGCTCTCTTCCATGCCAAACCAGACAAATTTGGTTGTATCCATAGAAAACGTTCACAAAAGGATATTGCAGCTACTTTGTGATTGAATGGTTATCTATAACAATGTTAGAACAGGTTATGCAGTGTTAACACGTGTCCTGACAGGTGTTCATAGTTTTGGTTATTTTAATAAATAGTCATTTGTTCGAAAGCCATTTTAGCAATTTTAGTGATTCCTTATTTTGTCATTAGATTTTTTTTGAGATGCAATAATAAGATCCTATTTTGTTGTCCTAACTTTCCTTGCATCATGGCGAATCTCGTTATAGGGGAATGCTGCATTCAAGGGAAGACAGTGGAATAAAGCTGCAAGTTACTATACTGAAGCTATAAAGTTGAATGAGGCAAATGCAACTTACTATGGCAACCGGGCCGCTGCTTACTTAGAATTAGGATGGTGAGCCTTTTTCGCTTTTTTCACTGAGGATCTTCATGGCTTACTGCAATTTTTTTTATAGGCTTGCTCTCCTGACTCAAAATATTCTTCCAGCTTTCAACAAGCTGAAGAGGACTGTAGCAAGGCAATATCGCTTGATAAGAAGGTTAGTGAAAGTGCTTATGAAATTTATTGTACCATATAGAAATTCTTTACTTAATACTCCCTCTCCCAAATTAAGAGCCCTGTTTTCATTTTTGGAATGTTCAAACTAAGAGTTCTTTCTTTAAATGTAGAATAAAACATAACCTAATTTTTCCAAATGTATCTTTCATTAAATTTAAATCGGAGTAGAAACTTGGTTTATCCATTCAGAATAATAAGGTTCCAAAATTTTCAATCTTTCTAAAAAAGTTTCTTAATCTTTCTGAACCTCCTCTATCTAAACATCTCCTCTCTCTATAAATTTTTTCCTTCAACCGTAGTGTGCCATTGTGCATTTGGTGGTCTGCTGACTGTTAAGGTAAAGCATGCATGTTTGTGGGTACACAAGAGTTTACGAGTGCATTCATGGCTCCGGCCTTACCATCGTTGTGGTATTGGCTTCCTTTTTGGAGTGGTACGTGCACCAGAGTTGCCTAGGATTGACCTTCAATAACCACTGACTTAGGTTTCTTCCATCAACTATTATCTGCAATATTAAATTGATGATAGTGTACATTTGGAAAATGAACTATTTTAGGAAAAGTTGACTTTCATACGGAGACTCTTAATTTGGGATAGAGGGAGTTTGTGCATCTTTCTCGCATCCTTCTCTCTAATTTTCTTGTTTTGGTTATAAGAGTGTATAATTGTGTATCCTATTTAGTGTTGTCATCAATATATTCATGTTGTGAAATGTGTGAGCTACACTTGAAGATCGTTGATACGGAGTAGAAAAATAAATGCAGGAATAATACACATGCAATTATCCCACATTCAATCAGGAGGTTTGATTGCATTGGAATAATAAATTTAGGCATCTGGAAGCCCATAAATTTGTAACTAATACAGTATTTCAATTTCAAAATTTCTAATGTATAGCCTATAACAAGTTTTAAAAGTGGCTTGGGCCAAATGGTAACTTGGGGACTGCTATGTAGCAGATTCCAAGGTCTGAATCCTATTGTCAGTCAAGAAAACGAAAACGAAAACAAAAACAAGAGTTGCTGGTTTCCAAAAATTGCCTTAAAAAGTTTCCTTCTTCAGCATTTGAAGGCGAATAATGATAATTCCTCCCTTCAGAATGAAAACGTAGATTGGGACTAGGACTGAAATCCATGACATGTCACTGATTGAGGTTCTTTGCTATACAATCACACGTATTCTATGTTGGTATACAAATTCGCACAATGATTGTGAAGCGGTTCAACATGTATACATGAGGTTGAATCCCCTTACTAGTAACCAGGCCTTTTTAATGGAAAAACCCACACTTGAGGGATGGTCCATTGGGTTTCTAAGTGGCTAAGTTGGGGGACAATATTGGTAGTAGTGGTAAAATTATGATTTGTAGTAATGTTTTTTTCTTATATTGCATGCTCTATATCATTTATGCATGTACTATTTATCCCAGAGCCGGCATTTGTTGTTGCGTGTGTTGAATATCATACAGAATGATTGCAGCACTTCATTTCCAGTGTGTGTGTTGATTATCATACAGGGTGATTGAAGCCCTTCAATTCCAGTGTGTGATAGTCAAGTATACTCCATGACGAAACCTGCAACTCAGTATGCAAGTCGTGTGAAAGCCTTCTTCCAATCTGGTTGGAAGAACTTTGAGGTGAGTATGTATTCTCCAATGGAAGCAAGCTTTCAGATCCAGCGAGAAAGGAAGGGGTTACTCTCTGGTTTTTTTATTTATTTATTTATTTTTAATTGAAGAAGGGAGAGGTCTGTTGGATTAGCTTTTGTTTGATGGAAGCCTCATCGTCTAGAGGGTGATATGCTAAGAAGAGAAGAAACAGGGCTAGTGAGGTCAAGTATTTTTCTAGCAGCAATAATTGACCTATTGTTTCCATTGTTGTCAACAAAGGAGGGATTCGGAATAAATTCAATATTTCAGAGCTTGTGAGAGGTGGTGGGTGGATGTTTGCTGCTGAGGCCTTCAGGAGGGTTGAACCGGAGGTTTGTCTTGAGCCCTTTCCAGGGAGGTTGCCTATAGTCAACGATGAGGATGTTTTGGCATTGAAGCCGACGTTGAAAACCTACTTGCAGGCTGTGTACAAGGTTGGCCGGATTTTCCAGTTCTTGGTCGAACCAAGGTTATCCAGGGGGAAGGATGTCGAGATTTCTTCCGATTCTTGCGTTTAAAGGCTGGAGTTCTTGAAGAAGGCCTCAGTCGGCAGATAGGGAAGGTGTTTCTCAGAGCAGTTGTCGCGTGAAAAGGTGACATCATGGGTGTGGAAGTCTCCGGGAGTCATTGGAGTGGTTGTTTTGAATAGTGGTCTTTTATTTATTTATTATTTATTCTCTCTTCTGAAAGGGAAGCCACCAGAAATTAAAAGGCTAAGCAATAGAGCTTTGGTGGCTAGCCGTTGTGGCTAGACCAGTGGCACGCTGTTCAAAATTTCTCAGGCGAACGAATTAATGTCGGGGTCAAGTTGATCAGTTCTGGGGACCATCTTGTGCTGTTCCAATTCTCAGGCGAGCAAGATGAGGTGGGTCAAGTTGATCGGTTCCATTTGCACATTTCAGGAGAGATGTTTAAGGCCGTAGGTAGTAAGTGTGGGAGCATCATAGCCATTGGTGGTGATAAGGGTGGAAAGAAGGAACTCCGATGGCTCCCCCTACCTCTTTCCTGCTAGAAGCCAGGTCTGGCAGCATAGGAGCGATTTCCAAGAGGGAGAGGCGAAGTGGGGTGAAGGACGCACTGGGAGGGTGGGTGGAGGGGTGAGATGTTTGACCTACAAGGTCTGACAATGGAGTGGTTGAAGGTGGTATGACTGTTGAAATCATAGTAGGGTGTTAGGTTGTCAAGTCAGGGGGGACGTGGCAAAGGGAGGAAAGAGGTAGCAGGGGATAAGCTTTTCAAAGATAAATGGGGAACAGAAGGCTCGCAGGTCACACTTCTAAGAAGGGGTGCCAGTTTTTATTCTGATGATCATAAAGCTTCAATTGTGCCAGCATTTTCTTTTGCTATAGCCTCTTTTGGGCTCTGCTGGACCCCCTGTTAATGTGATCTTGAACCAATCTTTAATTTCCCCGAACATTGGTGTATTTAAAAAGGGGAAAGAAGGTAGACATGGGGTTCTTTTGCTTAAGAGACAGCAACTAAAAGTATTGTTCAAGGGGCCAACACCTTTGTCGGTCTTTCTAAACCAGTTGCCCAAAGATTTCAGCCCAGGTCATGAAAAAATTATGGCGTCCTAGGCTTAATAAGGCTTTGCCCCACACAGCATCTGTTGACAAGGGGGTTGCGGGTTGACTCTAGCCCTGTTGGCTCTACATGGACTTTAAAGGACTTTCCGGAAGAAGGGGTTTTTGGGGGATGGGTGTTTGAAAATATTTTTTTTTGCCAAAAAGGGGTCCCTGCGGGAAACCCGATCCCTGATCCCCGAAAAATCCTCGACGGGGATTCCCCGACCCAAAAAAAAATGAAAATGGAGGTGGGGATGAGGATGGGGATGGCTCCCCCTACCTGCCCCGTTGCAACACTAGAGAGCCCAGTGCTCCATTAATATTGAGGGGAGAAAAAAGAGTAAGTAGAGGAAGGGTTTGAGTTTGGATCTTAGATCTGCATGAAAGTCCTCATTGTTTCTTGGAATGTGGGGGTTAAACAACTCTGTTTAGAGGGTCATAATGAATTGTGCAATTACTCGTATGCCAGATGTAGTGCTCTTGCAAGAGACTAAGGTGGGTGGAATACCTAGAGGAGTAACTAATAACTTGTTTTTTTAAAATTTTTTTTTTTTTTGCGTGTGTGGTGGGGTGGGCGGTGGGGGGGCTGGTGTTACTTAAATGCTTGTGGAGCTTCTGGATGGGTGTTTATTTTGTCAGAATGTAGAGTAAGATTGTCTACAAGACGGGTATTTTATTTCTTACATGTTTGGTGGATGGTTTTGTCAGGTGCTTCTTCTTGGGGTGTATGAATCGGTGGAGGACCTTGATTGGTGGGAGCTTTGGGAGGAATTGGCGGGGGTTAGGGATGTGAAGGCCTTGTTGTATTGTCGGGGACTTTATTGAGGTGTGGTTTCCTTCGGAGCGCAATGCCAATAGTATACTCCAGGTTCATGAGATAGTTCTGGGAGTTCACTATGAGTTCGAGCTGGTAGATTTGCCTTTAGAGGGAGGGTCTCTTCACTTGTCCAACAACAAAGATTCCCCGTCTTTGTCCCGTGTTGATAGTTTTTAACGAGTGGGAGGAGATCTTCGTGGAGGTTACACAGTGGCTCATCTCAAATCATTTCCAGCTTTGTTGGAGTGTTTCATGGTTTGAAATATGTGGCATAAGGTGAGGGACTTTGTGGAGAATGTGAGGGGGTTGTGTTTGGGTACCAGTTGGGTGGAGAAGAATACGAAATATGTGCTAGCTAAGAAAATTTTCTCTAGAGGAGGGTCACAAGAAGTGGAATAAGGAGCGCTTCAACAATGTCAATTTGGCCTTTGAGGAGACTATGGAGTTGAATGAGAGGGACCGGATGGGGTCTCTGATGAGGGAGGAATGTTTTTTTTTTCCCTTTTGTGTGTGGGTGGGGGGGAAGAGAAAGGGGAAGTGGGGAAAAAGATGTTAAAGAAAGAGAATGACCGTAGGTAGAAATCGCGTGCTTTGTGGCTTAAAGAGGGGATAAATATATTAAGTTCTTTCATAGGTGGCCAGTTCCCATTGTAGATTTAAAAATATCGGGAAGGTGGTGCTGGTCGAGGATGAATATTTGGAGGATTGAGAAATGAGGGTGCTATAAGGCAGTTCTATGAAGGTGGATGGTTTGGAGGAGTGACTCGAGGGACCTTTCTCATAAAAGGAAGTCATTAGTGCACATCTATGAATGAGAATAAGGCTAAGGGGCCGTACGGTTTCACTATGGCCTTTTTCCAATTTTGGGATATGGCGTGGAACGATATTATGACTTTCTTTTGAGAGTTTTGTTCTCGGGTTTAGTTTGAGAGGAACTTTAATACTATTTTTAATTCCTCGTCCCCAAGACTGGGAGTGGTAGATGTTATGTACTTCGGGCCTACGAATTTATTTGGGAGTGTGCACAAACTCTTGTTTAGACTTTGTCTATCAGGAAGGTGGTGATTGATGCCATTATGTGAGAAGCCTAATGAGTGTGTGTGGAAAGATGCATATGACCATTTGCATCGGGATTTTGTGTTGTACTTGTTGGGTAGGATTGGGTTTGGCGAGCGATCGAGGATTTGGATCTATATGTTCTTATCAAGTGTCAGGTTTTCAGTGTTGATGAATGGTATGCCGTAATGTCTTTTCAGAGCACTAGAGGCTGTCCTCTAAGGTGATCCCAACTGCCCATTCTTGTTCATTTTGGCGATGGAGCGCTGAGCAAACATGTATACCAGGTAGTGGAGGCTGGGGAGATCAGTGGCTTATTGGTGGGGGAGAGGAGGTAGTGCCGTGGTGACGATGTGATTGCCTTTTGTGGGTCTGAGGAGCGTGGAGCTCATATGCTCTTGATGTGCATCGAGGTGGTGTCTGCTGTTCGTATTAATGTAGCGAAGTGTGAATTGATATTGGTGCGAGGGATTAGAATTGTGGTCATTTAGCCACGGTGTTAGGGTGGAAAGTGGGCTCGCTTCCTTCCACCTATTTAGGATTGCCTTTTGGGGGCGCACTACAAATCTAAATCTAAGATCATTTGGGGTCCGGTCTCAAAGAGGGTAGTGAAGACACTTGTTGGGTGTAAGATGAAAGATGAGTTATCTTTCGAAGCGTTATTGATAAATGCTGATTAATAACATTTTGTCGAGTATTTCCACATACTATTATATCCAGGGGCGTCCCTATTCAGTCCCGAGCGGGTGCGGCCGCACCCGGTAATTTTTTGAATTTTTTTTATGTATATATGGTTATTTTTTTTAAATATATGAACCATAGGATAATTTTCTAAAACTAAAGCTGTCTTATTACAATTTTCTTATACTTGAGGGGCTATGTTAATAATTATTGAAAAAACACGCTTCACGACGGGTTTCTTCAAAAGTTTCCAAAATACCCAACTCCCACTTTAGGAACCCTAAAAGCTTTCAAAACCCCAACGAACCCCAAATCAAAGTCGGTAACCACATGCCTTTTTCTTCCTCAAAGCTGTTTTAATGGGTAAGTTATATCTTTCTTTTTTCTTAGTTATTTCAGCTTTATAATGAATTTAGTGCTAGGAATTAGTTTATGTTTGTTTACAAAAATGCATGTTTTTTTTTCAACAATAATGTATGCTGTTTTTTCATTTTTCTGTTCACATTTTTTATAAGATTTTGTTTTTAATTTAAGAAATTGAAAAAATTATAAGAAGTGGTGTTTGAGTAATTTTATTTTAGGGCTTGAAATTGATAAAATTAATTGTTAAAATTGATGTAATATTCTGTTTTTTTATTTTAGAAATGGATGAAAAATAGAATTATTTGGGCGGAGTTATTCAGAGTTTAAAGTTAATTTAGTGTTGTTATTTATGGCTTCAAGTTAATTGGGTATTGTCATTTAAGGCTTGAAATTTAAGGTTTGAAAATTCATGGTTATATTGACTTTGTATTTAGGGATAACTATTTGAGTAATTGACATTACATTGAATTTAATTTTAAAAAGAAAATAACCCTAAAAAAATCAGCTCGGGGGATCCCTCCCCCGAACCCCCGACATTCATCATAGGTTCCGCACCCACTCACTCAAAATCCTGGGCACGCCACTGATTATATCTATGTTGTCACCCTCCTCGATCAGGAAAAGGTTATAATCTTATGCGGGACTTTTCGTGGAAGGGATCTCCTCACTTCGAGTGTTGTTTGATGAATTAATAGGAGGTTCGCAATACATTGTATGAGGCTTTTTAACTTTTTTTTAAATGAAAACTCTAGGGAAGTGGTTGTGGAAATTTTCTTTGGAGGAGAGCTGTTTGTGGAGGCTAGTGGTGGTTCCAAGGTTTGGAGTTTGGTCATAATGGACGGAACACTCTGTCCACCCATATTCCATGTGGGGTGCGGTTTTGGAAGTTCATTGCTAGGGGTGGACAATCATTCTTACTTTTGGGTGGGTAGTGTGGACATGGTGAGGTTTAGGCGGAATATTTAGTGCGGAGAGGTCCTGTTGGATAGCGGTTTCCTTGCTTGTTTCGTATTGTGAGGAACAAAAAAGGTTCGGTGGCAGAACACCATCTGCGAATTTGGGGAGGGAGGGAGCTAGAGGAGGTTGATGCATTTGAGAGGCTGGGGGATTTTGGTGATACCTATAGGTCATGAGGATGTTCAGAGGTGGAAAGGTAACAACCAATATTTATCTTTATGTGTTGGTGGGTGGGGGGAGGAGGAGGTGGCCCGGTTCTGTGAAAGCAATTGTGGTGCATTAAGGCTCCTGTCAAAGTTTCTTTCTGTGGACAACAGCCAAACAATCAATTTTGACGACATGCGAGTTGAAGTGGGCCAGGCATTTGGCTAGTCAGTGTGGCTATGCAAGGTGGAGACCATGAACCACCTTCTTTCACATTGTTGGGTGGTGAGATATTTGCGGGCCCAGCCCTTCTGGTTTATGCTAGCTTTGGTGGTGGAGGTGTTGCTTCTTAGCGGAGTAGTCCTTTGGCAAGAGCAAGCAGGTTTTGTTGGGGGGTGTACCTCTTTGTATCTTCTGGACTTTGTGGAAAGAAATGAATAAATGGTGCTTTGAAGGTGTGAAGATGGATCTGCCTAAGTTGCATTACATTTTATTGAGCTCGCTTCACTTGTGCCTCAAAGAGGTCTTCCATCATCAGTTTCTCCTTTCATAGTTTTTTTGGGTGGAGTGAGTACCCTCCTTTTGGCCTATATTGTATAGGGAAGTGTTTTTATGTGACCTTGTCTGGATTCTTTTTTATCTTTTGTTTTGTATACTCCTGCCTACGGGATTCCACTCCTGCAGCCGGGTTTTTATATACAATACATTTTACTTGAGCAATTTTTTAAATATGTATGAGGGGCCTAAGGTACCCAAAATCTCAAGGTCAGCAGTCAGGTATATATTTATCTACGCGCGTGGAGCTAGAAATTACTTTTGAATAGGACAATTAAAGAAACCATTTTTTTTCACACCATGGTTTTTTTGCACGGGTAATTAATATTTAACCGGTAGTTATCATGGCAAGATGGTTGCAATGCTCAATGTATGTACCTGATGTAAATCAAGAGTCCTATTTGTGATTAAATATAATTTATGGTTTCCTTTTATATTTAGATAATCACTGTATTTTTCTCTTATTTTTAGTAATTTTGTTTTGTTTATTTGTAAGTTTGGGCATATGTGAGCACAAATGGGTATTAGGATTATTTGCAAAGTGGGAGTCCCACATTGGCTAGAGAACCATTTAGTGCTCCCCTTCCCTACTTATAAATAGACCCCTTGTAGCCTCATTTGAGGTAGACCTTGATTTTGAATATAGAAGAAGAGTATTTCTCTCTCTAAAGTGTGTTAGATATATTAGGAGCCTTTTAACGAGTGGTTTACGCCAAATTGGTATCAGAGCGGGTGAAGCTCTACATTGATGCTAGTGTATTGGTGATTTTTTTTTTTTCTTTTCCAAATCGTACACTACCCTTAATCGCTCCCAAGAAATCCAAACAACAACAAGAAGTGGAGAATCGAGAGTTGAAGCAACAAATTGCGGAGTTGCAACAACAAATAGCCCAACTTTTTGCCAACCTAGGGTTAAAACCTAACCCTCCCACCCCAATGCCTGCCCCAACCCCAAAAGAACGACAAATTTTAGTTTTCTCCCATTCTAACCCTAGCTTTCGCCCCGCCACCATCGGAGCCCCAAAACCCTCGACTCTACCCCCAAAACCCTAGCTGCTGCCCCCAACAAAAATAAATAAATCAAACTCGACCCTAATCCAGGCCCCCCACCCCCCGAAACCCCTCAACAACCCATAACCCACCTGCCGACCAACCCCTAGCCCCTTCCCTGCCCGTCGAACCCCCTCTGTCCTTTTTTTCACCAACCGACCCACCTCAACCCCTGTCCCAACCCACCCGACACCCCAAGCCGACCCCAAACCGACCCCAAACTACTACAAATCACCTGCTGGTCACTTTTTCTTTCTCATACACATGATTTTTGACTCGGGTGGAATTTTCTAAGGTTTATTTGGGTGAAGACAAAGAGAAGTTGAAGAAATTGCGAGATGGGCACCCTCACGTTTCAGAAATTGCCTTTTTGCCCCCACAAGTTTTTGGTACCTTTTTTTTTGGAATTTCTTCATAAATCTCCAATTTTTAACGCTCGAGGACGAGCTTGGTATTAAGAGGGGGAGATTGATGTGAATTGAGGGCATTATTGTCTTTTTGGGCATATTTGTAGTTTTATTTTCTTTTTGTTATTTTTCTTTATTTTGTTTTGTTGTTTATTTGTAAATTTGGGCATGGGTGAGCACAAATGGGTATTAGGCTTATTTGTAAAGTGGGAGTCCCACATTGGTTAGAGAACCATTTAGTGCTCCCCTTCCCCACTTATAAATAGACCCCTTGTAACCTCATTTGAGGTAGACCTTGATTTTGAATATAGAAAACAGTATTTCTCTTTCTAGAATTGTGTTATAGATATTTTTAGGAGCGTTAGAGAGAGATACTCTTTTCTATATTCAAAATCAAGGTCTACCTCAAATGAGGTTACAAGGGGTCTATTTGTAAGTGGGGAAGGGGAGCACTAAATGGTTCTCTAATTAATGTGGGACTCCCACTTTACAAATAAGCCTGATACCCATTTGTGCTCACCTATATCCAAATTAACAAATAAACTACAAAACAAAATTAATAAAAATAAAGAAAAATGACAAAAATAAAATAAAATTGCTAATATACCCAAAAGGACAATAATGCCCTTAATTCACATCAGTACCCATAAATCATAAAAAGTGTAAACAAAACTCTCTATCTTGCAACATTAATTTCCGCTCCCAACATGATATTTATTGTCAAAATTTCGATAAACAACTACAGGGAACATATATTGATCTGGCAAGAAAATAATTCGTGATAGTAGCATAGATATTTGAATTTTTAAACTGTGAAATATGTCTTCTCACACCAAGTATCATCTCTTCTAGCATCTTAACTCATTATTTATGCCAAGAGTTTGGACCACAAATGCCAATTCATTTCGTAAATCTAACTTTATATGTGAATTTACGAAGCTGAGATTCCAAGAAAGTACGAAACCTGAACTAGACAAGCTACGCTCACTAATTCTTAAAGTTTCATTTTGGACCCTTGTCATTTTTCTAATACTTGAAGCAGAAATATTAAAATTTCTGGATACATAGCTCCATCTTTGTATACACATGAAAACACGGTGTTTTACCCGTTGGTGTGGCTGATCAAGAATTTTTTTTCACACTTTATTTACGTAATTTATATGCCAAAAACGGGAATGAAATGAAGAAATGCGATTTGTTTTCTCTGCGCAGAATGTGAAGGCATATCTGAGACGAGGAACTGCTAGAGAATCACTTATGTTTTATAAGGAGGCTCTTCAAGGTGAGAACGAATGCTTTTGTTTATTATGAGTTGCATCTTCATTAAAAATTCCTATATCAACAAATTTTACACATCCTTTTGAACATGTACTGTTGTTGAACTATAGTTTTGGTCCTAAAAAGATGGACGTAATTTTATTGCTGATTCACATTACCTCTAGTCTTTTACCCTGGTATTTGTATATAGTTTTATATTGTTATGGATTGCTAATTCTACAATGAAATTGGCTGAATTGTCTCTGAATTCTCTCTGCATTTCTGCATGGTGGTTAAGCATGCTAGAAACGAGAAAAGTAACCAGTTTGAATCCAGTTATGTAGCTGTGCATTGACATCACTCATTTGCAAAAATTAATATATAGTCTTTTTATTCTCCCTTCATTGAATGTAAACCAGTCTTAAAAAAAGCCATGGGCATTGTGCGATAATTCATGCGAACTGTTGGAGCATAATAGTTTAAAAATATATATATATATATAGAGAGAGAGGGGATCACAAGTGAACCTAAAAACTGAACTTTTTAAACAAAAAACACCTAACAACCCATTAATTTTAATTCATATGTTATAATTGGTCCGCGGCAACAATGGACACGTGTGTCGATCGAATATTTTTTTTAGACCCCCCCCCCCCCCTCCAGCGAAAATGGTCAAACCAATTTATACACACCAACAAAAGTTCGATCCAATCCAGAATCCAACGAAGATAATGGGACCACAAGTTGGTCGTGGATCTGCTGAGTTGCCGGAACTGTTCTAATCGTCCGGAGTGTTCTGCAATGCTACCAAAAACTAATTCGAGAATCTTCTCGTCATTAAAAAAAGAGGATATGATCTGAACATGTGGAGCTGAAGCCGACTTTACCAAGTCGAACAATTTACGGGTCGACTTAGAAGAGCCGATCCTCCGGTGAACATATTCTGGCCGACCAGCTCTTTTTCAATACAGGAGGAGTTCAAACCAATGGAAGATCTTCTGGCCGAATTGTCATTCACAAGTTTTTATCCGGATTTCCATTTATAAAGCAAAAAAACCATTTTCGCTGGAGCGGTGGTGGTGGGGGGTGGTTAAAAAAATATTCGATCGACACTCGTGTCCGTTGCCGCGGACCAATTACAACATAGGAATTAAAATTAATGGCGTTTTCTGTTAAGGTTCATTAAAAAGTTCGGTTTTTAGGTTCACTTGTGATTCTCTCTCTCTCTCTCTCTCTATATATATATATATATATATATATCTACCAACAACAAAATATATATATATATATATATATATATATATATATATATATATATTTTGTTGTTGGTAGATTCCCAAAATAAATTAGAATCATTATACTAGAACATGCGTATTGGTGTGTTGAATATCTTTGTATAGTACGAAGACTCAGCTGACTAGTTGCCTGCAAGCTTTGCGCGGAGTTTGGGCTTGCCTAGTAGGTGTTCAACTAAAATATACATTTTTTCACGTGTCCATTTGGTCTCTTGGAAAAATGCATACAGTTTGTGAACAAGCCCATTTTTTTCGACGACATGTCTCCAAGTGGAATGTGGTAATTTTACATGGTGATTTGTCTCCGAAACCTTGAAAACAATAATTTGCAGTTTTAATGTTTTTACCGTCACTATTTGCATATATTTGATTCCAAGTTGATGGGTCGAAGCTGAAATAACTGTGTTTCTTTGGTTCAGTTTTTTGACAAAAAAATATAATTTGCCATAACTAGGGTTTCTTAAATGTGTGTGTGTGTGAGAGAGAACTTGTTGTGGCAGAGATGGTGCAACGGTGGAGATAAGGGACATAAGGTTTGGTGGAGAAAAAGAGAAACATATCAGAGGGCGAGAAGGGGAGACCCCTCTCCCCTCTCCCCTCCCTCCCCCCCTTAAATGCTTTGGCCAGATGTGGTGCTTCTTTGTGGTGAAAAATAGCAACAAAGTGACTTTTGTGGTGTTACTAAGTACCTTGGTATTACAGAGAAAATTCTTGGGTGTTATCGCTCAGGATTTAATTGTTGGGTGCTACGAGTTGTAATAGATTGAAACCGAGTATTTGTGATTATGCTGTCACCATGAGCCCAGGGTTCAGAGTATAATGGGGAGCAATGATTTGAGAATGAAGCGTGGGGAATCCATAAGAAATGTAAGGAGAGGCAAAATAGAACCTAAGAGCGAGAAGTAGAGAGGTAGAGAGGAAATGATTAGACTGAATCGTGAAGGAGATTGGTCCAGGGGGGTTCAACACTGTGAGCAGATATGATATTAGAGCATCTCCAATGCATACATACTACATGGGACCCACATACGTTACACTTACATATACTTACGTACACAAATAAGAAATGTCCCCATGCACATGACATTAGTGTAAATGCCAAACTCTTGTACCATTTTTGTACATGCATATTTCACAATGTATGCCTTCTTTTTTCTTTCCAATATTCGCTTCTTGTACCAACAGTTGACTTGATCTTGATATTTTGCAGATTTCAAGCATGCACTTGTCCTAGAACCACAAAATAAGGTTGCCAATCTCGCTGAAAAGAGGCTAAGGAAATTGATTAGTTGATGTTTTGCTGTGCCCTCTCTTTTGTAATAGAAGTAAAAAGAGAAACTTATACCCATCTTAATTTATTTTCTCTGCAATGAAACACTGAAAAGGAAAATCTTGAGCTTCTTATGTTTCATTGTCAGATTTTGCGGAGGAACAGTTGTAAAAAAAGAAATAGAAAAGCAGCCATCACCACCGTTGAGGGCTGCGTCATTTTCCCCCCCAATTTTTTTATAAAGAAAATGAGAATTCATTGTGCATAATTTTCTGCTGTAACAGTTCTTTTTGTAGTACTTGAGTGAAGTCAATTTGTTCGGCTATTTGAGAATACGGGATACTGGGATATTATTGTTACATGCGAGTTCTTTTACTACTTTCTCCTTCAATTTCACTAGTCATTTTCTTTATTGCTGAAGGGATTAATCTTAAATTTGTTCATTATGGGATTGATTTCTATGCATTGTAAAAGCTTTTATTAACTCATGATACAGTGAAGCACATGCCATGTCCAGCATAAGCTAGCCTAAACCAATTCTCTTGTAATCATTTAGGCTGAGTTTGATGGACCAAAAACGAAAGAAAATGAGAATTGTGGCCTAGTCTCGAGGCACTGATGTAAACTACCACCTATTTTTATTTTTGTTAGTATAACTAGTGGATAGTTAATTTTAGTTATTAGATTTAGTTTAGGATTTTGTTATTTACTTATCTTCTAGTTTATTTAGGATAAACTACTAGTTAGTTGTTAGGATTAACATTCTATGTAGGAGCTACGGTGTTGTGCAATTTGGAGTTACTAGTTGCATCCCATTGCAAAAATAAATGGCTCCAATGTGCATTGCACATTCCTTTTATATCTCTTTTCATTGAATTATGTTATGAATCTATGGCTAGTTTCCAGTTAACTATGATGTGTTTCCTTGTTTGTTTGCATCACTTCCCATTGTATGGTCACTTGCAAACCTCCTGCGGGCCTAGGTAGATTAGAAGTCCTTAAGAGAGTGGAGGGAAATTCGCTACTTGAATGTGGGTTGATTTGTTAAATGTTTTTCTTAGGCATTCGAGTCCAAATAAACTATACACGAAATTAACTTATAACATGAGCTCTTACAGATTTGTGTTACAAGTCAATCCACGTCAAATTGGTAACTCTTACACGATTCAATGAAACAATTGCGGTTAACATATCACTTGAGAGACATGTCAACCCTCCTGACAAATATTCGAAATAATTTAAGGAGTCCAAACTGGCTAGAAAACTCGTGAGAAAAAAATTGTTACACTCCCAATTCATTTTAACTATCGGTGCATGTCTAAATAGGAGATGAGATTGCTCCACCACTTTAGGGAAAATGATGCACACAATTGATATATATGCCATGCCTAGCTTCGTGCAAAAAGGAATGAAAACTACCTCTTTCTGTCTCTCTCTCTTGGCTCCCTAGTAGTTCATAACTGTGTGTGATCTCGAGACCCGCCAACAATCGTTGCAACTCTTATGCCTTTATTCTCCCCCAGTTGATGTAGGTTAACATTCGATTGAACTATTATAAATCAGATCTCTTACATTTATTTTATCTTTGTGTTTTTTTTTGCATCATCGGATGGAGTTTGTTCCCCCCTTTTACAAAGACTCACTGATTGATCATGCTACGTCGCTCGAACTAGACAATCAACTCCTGTTGAGATCATCACCGAGTAGATCTGGCCGCCAAGGCTCAAATCACCAAAATGAGAGGAGAATACAAAAGCGAACTACGAACATGATTGTGGTGTGTGCACTACCTATTTCATCTACATATAGGAAAGGGTCGGGGAGAGTGAGCAACACCACTCCTACCTTGAAAGCCCATCCTAGGAGGAACATACTATCTATCGTGGAGCCTAGAGCCTCATTGGGAATCCCATTTTACTTGGGTAATGCAATCTAATCATCCCAGGGTGTTGCTTAGGTAATGCAATCACATTTTACTCGGTCAGGATCTCGGGCCGAGGCAAAAGCGCCGCTTCCACATGTTGATTCCTAATATATGGATGGATGTTGAAGCACGCATCGTGAAGAGCTTATCATCGGCACTTAATTTAATAAGCAGCCGTGATCTTGATCTCCATTCCAAGCTAACCTCTTTGGCTTAGCATTGATAAAAAGAAGACCCTATGGATCGTGAAGGTGCATTAGCCATTTAGGAGAACTCGATGCAAAACCACCCAGATAACACCATGAGATACCAACTCTGACAACTTGAGAGGAGGATTGGGGATCTCATCCATGCCTTTTAAAGAGATCCCCACTTATTGAATCAGGACATAAACACTCCCTCACTACACCAAATTTGCTGTTTTATAAGTGCTTTAAACACTTACAAACCAAACAATAACAGTTTAAAACTGTTATAAAACAAGGGGTTATAATTTATTTGTAACTTTTCAAAACACTTACAAATTAAAATTTGTAACAGTTCAACCAGTTAATATTTTCAGATGCATGTGTGCTGTAATTAACCCATTTTAAGTGTTTAAAACTGTTATTATTTTTCATTTATAAGTGTTTGAAACTGTTACTGTTTGCAATTTTATAAGTGTTTCAAATCGTTACTGTTTGTAATTGATACAAATAAAAAAATTTATTCGACCACAAGGGCCTCATTCAAAGTAGTTCCATCATTAAAATACAACAAAAACTTTGACATTTGTATTAACCTAAGGGATGAGTCTTTGTACGAAGAAAACCTATTTATAAGAATCAATGTCAATGTCTCAATCATGTCCTCGTACAATCAGAAAAAAAAATTAAATTTATTAAACATAACCATTATACAACTACTATAACAAAACAAAAATAACTATATAGTAAGATCTGGGAATCATGTTCCATACATCTGAGCTGATCCATCACTCACTTGCAATCCGAAATTGCTCTTACTCTATCCCAATGCAGTGGCTTCAACTTTAAGTTTGGAGTGTTTTATTTGGACTAAATAGAAATTTAGTACCTCAGTACATTATACAAAAATCTAGAAAGGTTAAAATAGTATATTGGATTTGGAAAAAAGATCCCGACAAATGAAATAACTGTATTATATGACAAACTAGTGCTATCCCATGGGAGATTGTAATCTTATTTTCATTTCTATTTATGAGTAGTAATTTAGAAAATGATCTTAATCATACACACTTTTAATCTCTTGTTAATATAATTATTATTACCTAAGGTATCACATTAAATAAACAGATTATAACATATATGAACATAATTGCTATGAACAGATTAGGCAAAAAATTCAGTTGAAAAATGAAGTTTGAACTGAAAGCTAACGTATTTGTTTAAGTTTAGAAAAAAATATGAAAATGTGAAAACTAAAAAAAGAGATGAAAGCTTATTCCCACATCAAGTTTATTAGAAATTCTAAGAACACAATATCCCCCCCCCCCCATTCAACAGTCTCTACACTATCAACGTTTAGAAAGAAAAGAAAAGAAAAGAAGAAAAAAAAATCTCCACTTCTGCAATTTCTGCTGTCAATAAAGGACTTCCCAAAACACATTCATCTCCCTAAACTAGCTAATTGCAAATATTCATATTAGGTAATATAATAATAGTGGGGGGAAATGATACAATAGAGAAACTTGATCAAACACCTTAAAAGCAATGGTAGTTTATCTGTGTAATAGGAATCATTGATCATTTGTCCCATCCCTACACAAAGAGGAACACAAATACCCATGTTTTAAAACCAAACAAACACACAAGCGCGCACACACATTTTAGAAAAAAAAAACTTAAAACTGAAACTCTTAGAAACCCAAATCAAACCCCTATATTTCAAACCCAAACGATAACCATCTGTGATATAAAAACCTTATAGAGAGATTCAAGGATACCTTGAATAGTTGCGAGAGAGAGAAAATCAAAAGAGAACTTGTAAAATAGAACTAATTAACATATAAAATACATTCAAAACCTAAATATAACCAAAACCCAAGACTTGATCGGCAGTGATAGAGAAATTCAAACAAAATATAAAAAAAAATACAAACATCACGAAATATATGAATTTGTAAAGCCAAATATCTGCAGAAGAGAAAATAATGTACCTGAATTTGTAAATTTAAATATCCGCCAAAAAAAAAAAAACACCACAAAATATAAAAAAACAAATACCCACCTTTAACCTCCAAATAAGAATATGTTAAAGAGAGCGTGTGCTGTTTGAAAAGAAGAGAGAAGGCAATGTTATTTGAGAGAGAGGATGATACATGAATAAAGGAGAGAGGATGGTGAGTTTATCGATGATTCTTTGAGCGGGATGATGAAAGTTGTGCGGGATAATGAAAATGGTGAAGCACCCTATATCTTTGACTCACTTGAGTCTATATTATATTGGTGCTCATCTAGTTTGAAAATAGTGACAAAATTTAGTCATAACCTTTCAAACAAAAGAACCTTCACACTCTTCATGTTGAGCTCCTAATTGTCCAAATAGTAATACACTAACACTTCACCTATAATGCATTCATGTGTTGCATATGGGCTCGCCTTATTCATTAATTGGTGTTGTGTGAGTTAAATCCCTCTAGAATAATTTTCTTTAATTTTTGGGATATTTTAAAGAATTCCTATGATTTTTTAAACATTTTTTTGAAATTAAAAAATTGGTTTCTAATAAAGTTGTGTGCTGTTTTTTAAATCCCATAAGCTGTTAAAAGCCTGCTTGGGTAGAAACCGAAAGTGCTTAAGAATTTTGTGGGTGTAATTTGTATTTATAGAAGCTCAAAAATACGCGTTTAACATTCTATCTTAGCCTTACATGTGTTGTCTACACAACGACTAGATTTGTGTTTCTACGCTCTCACATACCTGTACTTAACTGTAAACCCTTGGATCTTTTTAATCAACGACCTGCATGTTATCTGAGATGATCCTTGTAACACCTGGATCAACCAATGAGGGTTAACTTTGAAACGATGCAACCTTAACCATTGGATTTGCTTTGATCTTTTAAACTCAATCCCGAGCGTTGATTTGCCTCAAGTTTTCAGAGCCTTCCATCTCTTACTATAAATACTTGCCATATGTTATACGTTTACAATCTTTGGCCAGTCTCATTTCTGAGAGAAAATAGAGAGAAGAGAGAGAGAGAGAGAGAGAGAGAATCAAACCCTAAACTAAACTCCGACAAAATCCTTTCAGAAAAACTTTTTTGTGAGAGAGTTAGTTTGAGATTCGAGTAATTCCATCCTCTTCTGTCCTTTATCTCTTTCCCAACTTAATCACGTTGGTTAAATCTCACTTTCTTTCATAGAACTTGAGATTTGATCTATGTGATACATTTCACTTGGATATTTCGTAGTTTTGATTTCTTCTTTCGAGAAATCTTATTTTGTTAGTTGTTTTCAAACTGATATGTTATTCTCAAACCCTAAACATAAAACCTTTTCTGATTTCAGTTGCTTTGAATATCTAGGCTTAGATCTAGTTGAGATCTTAATTGGGGATTTGCACTTTATTATATTTCACATTTTGTGAAATAAGTGTAAATATTTTCAAATAAAAAGTGCATAGGATCTTGGCTCGTGTATATAGCGAGATTCCCTCTTGATCTGTGGATATTTGAAAGATCCAAAGTCTGATATTTTGATTAAACTGATTTTGGAAATTCCTTTGCATATTTGTGATTTACTTTGCATACTGTCTGTAATTAAGTCTGTGTGAGTTTCATACATGTGATTTAGAGCACATCCCCACTTACACTATCACACTACTGCACTGAAAGGTGTTAGTATTGAGATCTTGGATATTTTAAGTCGACGTAAAGCTAAAAGGAGTGGAGTTACAAAGCTGAGAGAACATCAACAACATTAGAGCCTTGGAGAAGTCATAAAATCCAGAGGAGTTGGTATATTTATGAACTTAGAATTAGGTATGATTGTGTGTCGTGATTGTTATATAGTTTGTAACCTGTTACTCTATTTTAGTGAATTTTTAACTTTTGAGGTGTAGAGACCTCCGTGGATGTTTTCCCAATTAGGTGGGGTTTTACCACGTTAAAATTGCTCGTGTATACTTCCTCTTCCTCTTATCCCTTTCTTTTGGCTGTGTTGGTTTAATTTTCTTGAGTTTTGTTTTTCGAAACTGGTGAACCTATAACTGAAATAACTCGTTCATACTGTTTTACACATCTCGTGTTTAATTTTTTTTTTAAGAAAAGAGTTTCTTCAATAAATTATTTGGAGCCATTTAGATAGTTTAATCTAGAATTAAACCACTTAAGTGGTATTTTTTTCAATTGGCATCAGAGCTCTGGTTTTTCAAAATTCTTTAGATCTTGAGTTTCTGAAATTGTTTTCTCAAAACAAATTATGGACGAGAAATTTGAGAGACTAAGTAACCTATCCAGTCTCCCTCTCTTTGATGGAACCAACTTTCCTTACTGGAAGGTAAGGATGGTTGCATTTATCCAAGGGATATTGGGAGATGATGTCTGGGAAGTTATTGAAAATTGTTACACCTTTCCTACTAAACCAGCCACTGAAGGAAGTACTGTGAGGATTAGAAAGTTACTAAGTGAATTTACTAAAGAAGAGAAACAAATTTCACTTACTAACAATAAAGGCAAAAATGCCATATTCATGTCTATTAATGAACACGAATTTAAGAGAATATCATTCTGTTCTAACTCTAAAGAAGCATGGGACACCCTATGACTGCACATGAGGGTGATACGAGAATTAAAGTTGCTAAAACACAAATGTTAATTCAGCAGTATAACTCCTTGATCATGACTGAGACTAAGTCATTTGATGACTTCTATATTAGACTCACAGACATTGTGACCAAATTGCATACTAATGGGATTGTTATGATAGAAAGGAAATTGTCTCTAAAATACTAAGATCACTTCCACAAAAAATTGATAATAAGAGATATGCAATTGAGGAGATGGATTATCAAAATCTTACACCCGAACTCCTAGTAGCAAATTGAGAACTATGGAAATGGAATTTAAGAAACAATTAACCCAGTCCCAAAAGAGACAGTCTGCCTATAATATTATTTTTTCATCTAAGTTGACCACACCTGAATTTAGCATACCTAACATTAACTTAGACTCTGATGAGGACCGTAATTTAGATACTTTGAATAATCAGATTGCCTTAATGTCTAAACAGTTTAAGAAAATTGTGAACTTTAGAAATAAAATAGCAAAAAGACAAGGCAAATTTAATTATCCAAATCAATCTAACAACAGGCCTCATGAGAGAAGACAAGACAAATACTAGACTGACAATCACAAGATACCTGAGCAAGACCTTAAAAATGTTGAATGCTATAAATGTGGAAAGTTAGGACACATGGCTAGTGACTGTAGAGTTAACTTAGACAAAATACACAAACATAATAGGGCTCATTTAAGAAAGACTTGGGATGACTCAAGTGACTCTGAAAATGATGAACCTGAGTCATCTAATGCATTTGACTCTTGTATGTCATTTTCTAAGATAATCTACAATGATGATGAGGAATCTGATCATACTATGTTTACTGAAACTGTGCCTAGTGATTTATCTTCCTTACTGCTTGAGAATGTTGATAATGCTTCAAATGCCGCGGGTGTGAGTCAAAGGGAACACTCTATTGCTGATGTCAATGGGTGTTGAGTCCTAAAAATAAACCGCTAGGGGACAATGCGCACTGCACACTTAGCGACTTCAAAAATGATGACCTTCCTAACATTCACACACTGTACACAAAAACTCTCAAGAAAAGCACTAGGCTTGAAAAGATTGTCAAGGATCTTACCCAGAAGATAGAAACCTTAAGTCTGATGATCAAACAAAATGCTTAAGAGTACACTACTCAATGTCTAACTCATAAAAATGAAACCAAAAACTTTGAACAAAAACTGAAAGAGTAGTCTAACTCTAATGAAATTCTGGAAAAGAAATATAAAAGAACATTGTTAGAATTGGAATAAACAAAAGAAAAGACATCCACAGTGTGAAATCAAATCCCCAAATTTTAAATCCTTTAAAATCCTTTTTAAAATTATATTTCCTTTTTATGAAATAGATATGCGGAAGCGTAAAGGTGATGGTTCAATAAATCAAATTACCAAATTTTAATTTCTTTTTCAAATTAAAATTAAACCAAGTGAAATTAAATTAATTCATTAAATCATTTTTACTTAAACACAATTAATTAATCCAAGTCCTAGAATTTGCCTAAGTCATATTTCTCATTATTTCCAAATTAGGCCAAACCAGTTTTAACAAAAGACTTGAATTAAATAAACTTTACCTAAATTTAATTATGCACAAAATTAAATTAAGTGTGACAATTAAAATCAATTTTATCTTGAATTATCCTAAGCATGCATTCTAAGTCATTATGCAAGATAAAATAAATCAATCACACTACGCCGCGATGTACGAGGAAAAACCCGCAATGGGAAACAACCTCGGACGGCCCCAGCCTCAAATCCACTAAGTACATAATTTTACAATTACAAGACAAAAGACTTACATCACACGACTCGATCCCTCTCAAGCCTCGACGCTCCTTCTTGTAAACACCTCCACTTAGCGAATAACCCCGGAGCTCCACCGCGATCTCGGAATCCACCGATCGAACTTTATGTGGTCACCATCACCCGAACTAGGAGCCTTTCTCCAAGTGGATAAATCACGAAAACCTCTTCTTCTTTGTGGGATTTAGAAGCAAACCCAAACTTCTCTTCAAACTAATGTAGGGATAAACCCGATGCCAAACTCCAAGCAAGATGTATATATATTAACTTGGATAAACAAAACTATGGGTGTAAAACAAAAGTGTATATTGATTTTTCCTTGAAAAATTGACACTTTAAAACAATGAACTTTTCCCTAAAACAATTTTTTCTCTCAAACACTTTCTAGAGGTTGGTAGGATATGAAAAGTTAAGTTGGAAAAAGTTATTCCCGCACATTATAAGTTCTGAAAAAGTTAGTGGAGAAACAAGTGGGAAACATGGGTAAAAGCTGTCAAAAACTGCCAAAAACTATTCCCGCCTGATGTCTCGTTCGAATGACATTTCGTTCGAACGAGACTTCTAACGAAGTTCCAGATTTAAGTCATTAGAAATCTCATTTGATATCTCGTTCGAACATAAGGTTCGTTCGAGCGACATTTCAAAGGCCTATACTGGGAACTCGTTGGCAAACTCGTTCGAAGACTTGTGGTTCGAACGATAATCTCGTTCGAACGACACTTCGAACGAACTCACAGAATGTTCAAAAATTCATTTTAAGCCCAGAAAATTTATATACTTTATATATAAGTTTCAATAGAAAAATATCTGAAAACAAAACAGAGTTTTAAAAATCTAACACCCAATATAAACTTGTTCCAAGCTACTATATATACATAAATGCATTCATACCTTGGGAGTATGGAACCACTGTTGATGACGTTGAAACGAGGCACATGAACCACGACTTTTGATGAAGCTTTATACTATTTGCCGCTACGTCTTCAACAAACACGTCATAGGCGCGGAGGATGATCAGTATATTCTATCCTATGACACAAACATTTTTGTCCGGAATTGAGCCAAAACTACAAAGGACTCAATTGAAAATTTGTGTCCTTACAAATCTCCCCCTTTGGCTATTCCGGGACAAAAACCAAACAAAAATCCTAAAGGGCCGTCAACCTCTACTAAACTAATAAAACTCCCACCCAAAATAAAAATACAATGCTTGACTCAAACAACCCAAAGGATCACATTCTTTGCCGGAGAAAGTTGCCACTTATAATATGATTCCTTATAATATGATTCCTGCACACTTAATCAAACATATTACACGCATAGGGAATATCAAAGTATTTAATGCAAGTAAAGTAAGTACTCCCCCTAAATTAATTCTCTCCCTTTATCAACAGTGATCAACTTAGAAAGACGTCTCCCCCTAAGTTAAATCTCCCTCAAACTAAGATACGATGATAGGTTTTGATACCATTTCTCCCCCTATCATTCTCTACCTTTTTGTTTAGGAATAAGCAAAGGATAAAGAATAAAACATGTAAGCATATGAGCAACAAAAGCACAACTAATCCAATAAATAATAACGGATACCAATTAGGATGCAAGAAAATGACACCAATAAGATACATAAAGAATTAATCATGTGATATCAACAAAGAATGCAACAAGATAGATACCAATTATGAATTAGAGCATATATGGACTAGAAGACAAGGCAAAGATTAAACAAAAATATCAAATATATGTATACATAAGATATAACTAATAGACTTAAGTACACATATATAGATATAGACACAAAAATGACACACAAAATATAATAGGAGTCTTTCGCACTCGTAAGGCAAAACTGTGTCATATGGGAACGGAAGTGTTGGGGTGTGAACGAGTAACAATTAAATTTAGACCCAATCACTTAAAACATGTTCACGGAGTTATCAATTGATTGCAAACTTCATCACATTTGAATATAACCTCATGTGACAATATAGATTGAACTCAATGAACAAACATACACAATGCATACAAGCCTAGAGTTTTGATGATTCTACAAATCAAATAGAGTCATGACAATAAAGACCACTAGGATAAACGGACATTGTGCAAACCGTTGATATACCATCCAATCTCCCTCAATAAGCATTTATATATTCTTTTTATATTGAATGAATATATCAATTAAACAGACCTTGGCAATTATTTTTCTTTTAGTGCCATTTTTCTGTTTTTAGGCCTTTGGACCACCTATTTTTTTTAGGTCCATTTCAAACGGTGGCTTATAATCGCAAAGGATTATTATTCCTTTCGGAGCCCTTCCCCGTGCACATTTATATATCATTTTTATTTCTCACAAATCTCACGTGCAACGACTTTTGACATGCACGAGTCCTCCTAGGTCATAAATATGTAGATGACTAGATTGGTAGGAGAACACCTCACAAAGCTCAAATATACATATGAAGTTAAATTTCAAAAGAGCTAGTGCATGTGTGAATAGATGCATATAAAAATAGAATCTATTATATCAACACAAAATCCAACTACTCCATGTAAGCATGGTAAATAACATAATAAGGATTGATAATCTAAACCAAAAGTTCTAGCCACATGGGAGCAGAAAAGATGGGATTCAAACACAAGTATATGCCACATAAAGTGTGTCAAACTAAAATACACACAAAATAAAATCTTTTTGAGTTTGTGAAATTTTTAACCAAAAATAAAAATATATACTCAAAAACCAAAAAAAAATCATTTAAGCTTTTCATTAAGTTTAAATTATCAAGAGATAAAAACCCAAATGATAAACAAAAATCTTTTTGTATTTTTCATTTAATGCAAACAAAATGAAGAAATAAAATACAAAAGATTAACAAAAATCATTATTCTAGCATGTGATATGAAATAAAGTAATGACTAGAAAATGATTAAAAAAGCATACATTTAGCATGATAAAATAGCATGAAGCACAAAAGCTAAAGTATGCAAACACTAACACATTCAACCTTTAGATTTAGCAAGGGAGGAAGCATGTGAAAGTAAATGAGAATCACACGTCCTATTTTGCAAGGCAATCAAGTCGGATTTCCTAACCCAAATTAATGAAGAATGACTATCTTGGGGTGTAGAAACTTTAACTACCTTGGTTACTTTACGTTGGGATTTTCTAGGAATTCGTTTAAGATCAAAACAAAATTTCCTAAGATGCCCTTTTCGACCACAATGTGTACAAATAAAATTACGTTGAATGCTTTCCTAGTAGATTCTCATAAAATATTGGTTTTAGCTTTATGAGTAGATTCATTACAAGTATTGAAGCCTAAACCACACATGTCATTTTTAATTTGGATCGTTCCTAAGATTTTATCTAATTTTTCCGAACGACACTCCAAATCAAATTTGACATTACTAGAGTCTTTTAATTTATTTTGCAATTCTAAAATGTTAGACTCTAATAAAACATTTCGCTCTTCAAAAGCAAGAAGCTCATTTTGCAAGAATTCCATTAAACCCCTAAGGCTGTCTCTCTCGCCTTCTATATATTCAAGCTTCTCTTGAAGAGTCCTCTCACGTGTCTTAAGGTCTTCTACCCACATACTATCATCAATGACCTTGACACGCTCTTTTAAACTGGCTTCTAACTTCAAATTAGCTCTTTTTAATTAAATTGATTCTTCATATAATTCTTGAAAAGCATTTTGAAGTCCACTCACATTAACCTCTTTTTCATTTTCACTCTCTCTTTCTTCTTCACTCTCACTACCATAAAAAATAGGGGATTCATAAACTTTGACCAAGGAAGTGTCATGTGTTTGAATATCTTCATGAAAAGATTCATTATCGGTGCTCACATGACTAGACATAAAAGTCACAAAGTTGGGATTAGTGGGGGAATCGGGTCCCTCTTCCTTATCACTGTCACTAAGGGTTGCATTATATGAAATGGGTCGCTTACCCTCTCTCCTTAGTTTAGTGGGGGCACTCAGAAGCCCTATGGCCATAACCCTCACAACCAAAACACCTATTAAACTCGTCCCTATTTAAATTTTCATTAATAGTTTTAGGGATCCTCTCAGCTTTGTCATGCTTAGAAGTTTCAAATTTCTTTAAATCATTTTTAAATTTATCTTTGTTAAATTTAAGAAATTTTCTAAATTTCCGAGCAAACAAGGCCATGTCTTCCGAGTCACTATCACTCTCGCTCTCTACTACTTATTTGACCTCTTTTCGGGCTTTTAAAGCAGCGCCCTTTTCTATTTTCTTTTCAGTTTTAGAGGGAAACATGTCTAGTTCATAGGTTTGTAAATCACCTACAAACTCTTCTAATTTCGTAGAGGCTAAAGTTGGTAAAGAATTTAAAACGGTCACTTTTGGAATAAATTTATCGGGTAGGGACCTTAAAATTTTCTTTACAACTCGATTGTCGGGTATTTTCTCTCCCAAATTAAAAGATGAATTAACAATATCAGACAGTCTAGCATAAAATTCATCAAAAGTTTCATTATCGTTCATTTTGATGGTTTCAAATTGAGTGGTGAGGTTTTGGAGTTTCGAAGCTTTAACGACACTTGTACCTTCATGAGTGAGTTGCAAAATATTCTATGCTTCTTTAGCGGTCTCACACATCATAATACGTCGGAATTCATCCGGTGTGACAGCGCTAAACAAGGCATTTAAACCTCGGGAATTAAAGTTTGAAAGTTTAAATTCACCCTCACTCCATCTATCGGCCGATTTGGGTACACGTTTATTTTCTACTAAATAAGTTGGTGGAGACCACATGTTAACTACAGACATCCAAACCCTCTCATCGATAGATTTAAGTGCCGATTTCATTTGCGCTTTCCAATACGCGTAGTTAGAACCATCGAAAATAGGAAATTTTATAAATGGGGAAAATTCCATTTTAGCCAAAAATTATTCAAAGGATCTTTAACGAAATAATTTATCGCTTTGGCTCTGATACAAATTTGTGAAATCAAATCCCCCGATTTTAAATCCTTTAAAATCCTTTTTAAAATTATATTTCCTTTTTTATGAAATAGATATGCGGAAGCGTAAAGGTGATGGTTCAATAAATCGAATTACCAAATTTTAATTTCTTTTTCACATTAAAATTAAACCAAGTGAAATTAAATTAATTCATTAAATCACTTTCACTTAAACACAATTAATTAATCCAAGTCCTAGAATTTGCCTAAGTCATATTTCTCATTATTTTCAAATTAGGCCAAACCAGTTTTAACAAAAGACTTGAATTAAATAAACTTTATCCAAATTTAATTATGCACCAAATTAAATTAAGTGTGACAATTAAAACCAATTTTATCTTGAATTATCCTAAGCATTCATTCTAAGTCATTATGCAAGATAAAATAAATCAATCACACTACGCCGCGATGTACGAGGAAAAACCCACAACGGGAAACAACCTCGGACGGCCCTAGCCTCAAATCCACTAAGTACGGAATTTTACAATTACAAGACAAAAGACTTACATCAAACGACTCGATCCCTCTCAATCCTCGACGCTCCTTCTTGTAAACACCTCCACTTAGCGAATAACCCCGGAGCTCCACTGCGGTCTCGAAATCCACCGATCGAACTTTATGTGGTCACCATCACCCGAACTAGGAGCCTTTCTCCAAGTGGGTAAATCACGAAAACCTCTTCTTCTTTGTGGGATTTAGAAGCAAACCCAAACTTCTCTTCAAACTAATGTAGAGATAAACCCGGTGCCAAACTCCAAGCAAGATGTATATATATTAATTGGATAAACAAAACTATGGGTGTAAAACAAAAGTGTATATTGATTTTTCCTTGAAAAATTGACACTTTAAAACAATGAACTTTTCCCTAAAATAATTTTTTCTCTCAAACACTTTATAGAGGTTGGTAGGATATGAAAAGTTAAGTTGGAAAAAGTTGTTCCCGCACATTATAAGTTCTGAAAAAGTTAGTGGAGAAACAAGTGGGAAACATGGGTAAAAGCTGTCAAAAACTGCCAAAAACTATTCCCGCCTGATGTCTCGTTCGAACGACATTTCGTTCGAACGAAATCTCGTTCGAACGAGACTTCTAACGAAGTTACAGATTTAAGTCATTAAAAATATCGTTTGGTATCTCGTTCGAACATAAGGTTCGTTCGAACGACATATTGAGCGACATTTCAAAGGCCTATATTGGGAACTCGTTGGCAAACTCGTTCGAACGACTTGTGGTTCGAACGACAATCTCGTTCGAACGACTCTTTGAACGAACTCACAGAATGTTCAAAAATTATTTTTAAGCCCATAAACTTTATATACTTTATATATAAGTTTTAATAGAAAAACATCTGAAAACAAAACAGAGTTTTAAAAACCTAACACCCAATATAAACTTGTTCCAAGCTCCTATATATACATAAATGCATTCATACCTTGGGAGCATGGAACCACTATTGATAACGTTGAAACGAGGCACATAAACCACGATTTTTAATGAAGCTTTATACTCTTTGTCGCTACGTCTTCAACAAACACGTCATAGGCGTGGAGGATGATCAATATATTCTATCGTATGACACAAACGTTTTTGTCCGGAATTGAGCCAAAACTACAAAGGACTCAATTAGAAATTTGTGTCCTTACACACAGTCTTCAAAAAGTTTACAAAATTTAAAAAAAATTCTAAATGTTTTGAAGATTGTGTTGTTGAAAGCAAAATCAATTCTGATGACAAAACTGGAATAGGATTTTGTTCCAACTCTAAGACACAAACTAAAAATGTTGAAATTATAAAGTTTGTGTCTGGTGGAAAAAGACCTATTGAAACTTGTCTATATTTTTAAGGTTTGAAAAATGAGTTTGAAGAAGTTAGACATTGGCGAATCAAGCAACTCTAAGCATAATTTTGAACAAAAGACTAAATACACCTGCCCCCTATTAGATAAGCAAATTCGACATTTCATCCTGTGCCATCTAAGAACAAGACTAGAGCTCAAAATTTAGACAAACCTTCTAAGGTTGTGAGTTATACGTGCCATCTTTACTGCTCCTACTGTGATGTCTATGGACATTCTCTTGAAGGTTGCTATTATAACTCTCCTATTTACCATAACTTAAACTATTCTAGGAGAGGCCGAAATAATTATGTCCTTCCTAGACAACCAGACAAAAATTCTAACTATATTAATAGAAGGAAAAGGACTAATACTAAAAGACCATCAATAAGAAGGAATCCTAGATTCTATTCTAGATAAATTGCTCCAACTGTGTATAACTATAATAAAAATGCACAAAAATCCTTTAAAGAAAAGCTCGCAAGTTTTATCAAATACGAGATAATAAGCACAAATTAAAAACTATATCAAATTGGGTTAGAAAAGATAATCTACTACCCCAGCTGAAATACAACATAGTGATCAGTGCTTTTAGAGCTGAACATACAACAGTTGGATGGTATTTAGACTCTGGTTGTTCCAAATATATGACCGGGGATGATTCCAAACTTTCAAACAAAACTAACTTCTCTGGAGTAAAAGTTTTGTTTGGAGATGGTGTATTAGCCCAGATCATTGGTAAAGGAACACTTTATGAAGAAGGATTACCCATCCCTGAAGATGTTCTCTTCGTAAAAGGACTAAAAGCCAATTTACTAAGTATATCACATTTTTGTGACTCAAACCATACTGACACTTTTTCAAAGAACAATTGTAAATTTTAAATGAAAAGGTGATTGCATTATTACAGGACTCCGTACTCCAGATAACTGTTACACAGTCAATCCAAGTACAAACGTTTGTAACATTGCCCGAATGGATGACAATGAGATATGGCATAATAGGTTGGGTCACATTAATCATGATAGTCTTAGTAAATTATGCTCCCAAGAGATAGTTAGAGGTATTTCTAAGATCAAACCAATTTTAAATATTGTTTGTGGTCCATGTCAAGAAGAGAAAATTGTTAAGGATCCCCACAAGAAAGTTAAAGAAGTTCTATCCACTAAACCTCTTGAACTCATCCATATGGACCTAATGGGTCCCTCTCGTACTGTTAGTCTTTGTGGAAACAGTTACATCCTTGTTATGGTTGATGATTTCACTCGATTTACCTGGGTTGCCTTTCGAAAACACAAATCAGAAACCTTTCGCAAGTTTTTGAAAATCTTAGTTCGTATAGTAAACTAAAAGGACTCCCAAGTAGATAAAATTTGTAGTGATAGAGGAGGAGAATTCATAGACTTAGGCATCATAGAATATTATGACGATAATGGTTGCAAACATGAATTTAGTTCTCCAAAGACATCTCAACAAAATGGGATTGCTGAGCGTAGAAATCGCACTCTTTAAAAAATAGCCCGTGTGATGATTCATGCAAAAAATCTACCAAAATATTTTTGAGTAGAATCCATTTGTAACGCCTGCCATATAATCAATCGAGTCTATTTAAGGAAGAATACCAAACAAAAATCCTATGAGCTTTGGTATGGGAATAAACCTAACCTAAAATACTTTAGAACCTTTGTTAGTACCTGTTATGTCTGTAAGGACAGAGAACATTTGTCTAAATTCGAAATCAGAGGAGATAAAGCCATCTTTTTAGGATATTCTCGAAATAGTAGAGCATATCGTGTCTACAATCTTTGTACCCAAACCATGATGGAATCCATTAATGTGGCTGTAAGTGACACGAATGTAGAAAGTAAGACCAAAGAACCAATTATTGTGGATGAGTTCGAAAACATTTTAAATTATGACTCTCCAGAAATAGTTGAATCTTTACCAACTAAGACCCCTGAAGTACCTAATTGGGTTTCCAAAGATCATCCTTTAGATAGTGTAGTTGGTAATCCTACTGAGCATGTTCGCACAAGATCTCAACTTCGTAACATTGCTCATTTTGCATATTTTGTGTCTCTTAATGAGCCAAAAACTGTAAATGAAGCCTCGAATGAGACTTTGTGGATAAGTTCTATATAGGAGGAACTTATTCAATTAGTCATTCATGATGTTTGGGATCTTGTACACAGGCCTGAAAATAATAGGGTTATTGGCATATGTTGGATTTTTAAAAATAAGACTGATGAATCTGGGTTGATTATTTGCAATAAAGCTAGATTAGTTGCCCAGGGCTACTCTCAGATTGAAGGAATAGATTTCGCGGAAATGTTTTCTCCTGTCACTCGCCTCGAATCTTTTTGCTTACTTTTTGCCATAACCTGTCATTTGCATTTCACACTATATCAAATGGATGTTAAGTCAGCCTTCCTTAATGGTATTTTAACTGAGGAGACCTATGTAGAGCAACCCAAAGGGTTTATTGGTCCTCAACACCCTAATTATGTCTATCATTTTAAAAAATATCTTTATGGGTTAAAATAAGCTCTTAGAGCCTTGTATGAGCATCTATCAACCTCTCTTTTAGACAATGGATTTAGGAGAGGAGGGAATTACCACACCTTGTTTGTCAAACATTTTGACAACAACATTACTATTGCTCAAGTTTATGTTGACGATATGATTTTTGGATCCACCTCCCCTTTAGAAGTTAAAACCTTCTTGGACATTATGCACAAAGAATTTCAAATGTCACTTATGGGGGAGTTATAATTCTTCTTAGGAATCCAAGTTAAATCGTATTCAAAAGGATTATTTCTATCGCAATCTAAATAAGCTTTAGAAATTGTTAAGAAATTTGGCCTAGAAACAGCTAAAGAAGCTATGACTCCTATGAGTACCTCTATCAAACTTTCTAAAGATGAGAATGGGAAATCTATTGATTCCACCCTGTATCATAGTATGATAGGAAGCTTACTTTATCTTACTGCCTCCCGTCCTGACATCATGTACTCTGTCTGCATGTGTGCCCGATATCAAAATAATCCTAAAGAGAGTCACCTATTGTGCGTCAAAAGAATTATCAAATACATTAATGGCACTCTAAACTTAGGACTTTGGTACACTAAAGACACTTCAAGTACTATAGTAGGTTACACTGATGCTGATTGGGACAGTTTTACCGATGATAATAAGAGTACTTCAGGAGCGTGTTACTACATTGGTAACAATTTGGTAGGATGGAGTAGTAGGAAACAAAATTGCACTTCCTTGTCCACTGTCGAATCCGAATATATTGCAGCAGGAAGCTGTTGTGCTCAATTACTTTGGCTAAAACAAATGCTGAAAGATTATGGTATAATCGAAGATAAGTTACATCACTATTATGACAATCAAAGAGCGATTAATATCTCTAAAAAACCTGTTCATCACTCTTGTACCAGACATATTAAAATCAGATATCATTTTATACGTGAGTTTGTTGAATCTAAGGAGTTAGAAATAAATTACCATCCTACTGAATTGCAATTAGTTGACATGTTTACCAAACCTTTAGACTTTCTTCGATTTGAATCTTTGCGTAATTCTATTGGTATGGTCATGGCAGAACAATGATTTATTATTTCTCCTAGTTTTCTTTGCCCATTGTCCATTTGAAATAAAATGGGGGAGAAGTTTGAGTCCTCTTGGACATTTTGGTGTATTCTCAACTAAAAAGATTGATCTTAGTTATCTTATTTTAAGGAATCAGTACCTTCATTTGCAACAGAATTTTGTTAGGGTATTGGTCTGTATCTAGTTGAGTTATGTAATTTCTTTTTTTCTAGGATATTGGGTAGATAGAATTTTTGTATAGGAATAGGATTTTCTTACTTCTTTTGTATCCCTATGAGTACTAGATGACTCAAAGGAGATTTTATCTCATATTTTTAAAGGGGGAGTTTAAAGCACCCTATATCTTTCACTCACTCGAGTCTATATTATATAGGTGCTCATATAGTTTGGAAATAGTGACAAAATTGAGTCATAACCTTTCAAACCAAATAACCTTTAGACTCTTCATGTTGAGTTCCTCTAATTGTCCAAATAGTAGTACACCAACACTTCACCTAGGATGCATTCATGTGTTGCATCTGTGCTTGCCTTATTCATTAATTGGTGTTGTGTGATTTAAATCCCTCTAAAATATTTTTCTATAATTTTTGTGATATTTTAAAGAATTTCTAAGATTTTTTAAACATTTTTTTGAAATTAAAAAAAATTAGTTTTTAATAAAGTTGTGGGATGTTTTGTAAATTCCATAAGCTGTTAAAAACCTGTTTGGGTAGAAACCGAAAGCGCTTGAGAATTTTTTGGATGCAATTTGTATTTATAGAAGCTCAAAAACACACGTTTAACATTCCATCTTAGTCTTACACGTGTTGTCTACACAACGGCTAGATTTGTGTTTCTATGCTCTCACATACGTGTGCTTAACTGTGAACCCTTTGATCTTTTTAATCAACGACCTGCATGTTATCTGAGATGATCCTTGTAATACCTGGATCAACCAATGGGGGTTAACTTTGAAATGGTGCAACCTTAACCATTGGATTAGCTTCAATATTTTAAACTTAATCTTGAGTGTTGATTTGCCTCAAGTTTCCAGAGCCTTCCATCTCTTACTATAAATACTTTCCATATGTTATACGTTTACAATCTTTGGCCAGCCTAACTTTTGAGAGAAAATAGAGAGAAGAGAGAGATAGAGATAGAGATAGAGGAATCAAACCCTAAACTAAACTCGACAAAATCCTTCCAGAAAACCTTTTATGTGAGAGAGTTAGTTTTAGATTCGAGTAGTTCCATCCTCTTCTATCCTTTATCTCTTTCCAAACTTAATCACGTTGGTTAAATCTCACTTTCTTTCATTGAACTTGAGATTTGATCTCTGTGATACATTTCACTTAGATATTTCGTAGTTTTGATTTTTTCTTTCGAGAAATCTTATTTTGTTAGTTGTTTTCAAACTGATATGTTATTCTCAAACCCTAAACACAAAACCTTTTCTGATTTCAGTTTCTTTGAATATCTAGGCTTAGATCTAGTTGAGATCTTGATTGGGGATTTGCACTTTATTATATTTCACATTTTGTGAAATAAGTGTAAATATTTTCAAATAACAAGTGCATAAGATCTTGGTTCGTGTATATAGCAAGATTCCCTCTTGATATGCGGATATTTGAAAGATCCAAAGTCTGATATTTTGATTACATTGATTTTGGAAATTCCTTTACATATTTGTGATTTGCTTTGCCTACTGTCTGTAACTAAGTGTGTGTGAGTTGCATACATGTGATTTAGAGCACATCACCACTTACACTATCACACTACTATACTGAAAGGTGTTGGTATTGAGATCTTGGACATTTTGAGTCGACATAAAGCTAAAAGGAGTGGAGTTACAAAGCTGAGAGAACATCAACAACATTAGATCCTTGGAGAAGTCATAAAATCCAGAGGATTTGGTATATTTATGAACTTAGAATTAGGTATGATTGTGTGTCGTGATTGTTATATAGTTTGTAACCTGTTACTCTATTTTAGTGAATTTTTAACTTTTGAGGTGTAGAGACCTCCGTGGATGTTTTCCCAATTGGGTGGGGTTTTACCATGTTAAAATTGCTCGTGTATACTTCCTCTTCCTCTCATCCCTTTCTTATAGTTGTGTTGGTTTAATTTTCTTGAGTTTTGTTTTTCAAAACTGGTTACCTATAACTGAAATAATTCGTTCATACTGTTTTACACATCTTGTGTTTAAAATTTGTTTTAAGAAAAGAGTTTCTTCAACAAACTGTTCGGAGCCATTTAGATAGTTTAATCTTGAATTAAACGACTTAAGTGGTATTTTTTTCAAATGGGAGACTAAATCAAGACCCTTTATTTTTATAGAAGAATTTAAACCCTTATTGAGATTAGATAAAATTGGAATTCAAAAACCATATATAAAATATTTGACACCTTTTAATGACACACTGTATTAAAAAAAACGTAATGAGATATAAGAATATTGATAAAAAGTCTCATCCAATAAGCAACTGCCAAGCGTCAAAGTAATACGCTTGTTCTTTCATGCATGCTAAGTTTACGGGATGAATTATAATTTTTTTATTCTAATGTATAATACTCCAAATCCATGACTTGATACCATTAAAATAGTGGATGGGCCTTGGCACAATGGTAATGCTACTGTACTTAACATTATGGAATTATTGCACAAACAACCTCTCTGTGAGCCTGAACTATAGACTGATCACACCTGTTTTGACCTAATATATTGAATAGTTTGAAGCCACCTATCTTTATTCATCTCCAATATAGCAATAAAATTATTGTCGATGCCTCAATGACTGCAAACTAGGAAAAAAATTCTTGGATGCCAGTTCCTTGATACTATTTTGAAGTACTGATATATGTAATATCTTCCAAAAATCACTAATATTTTGAACGAACAAATTTGCTTTCAAATTTCCACTAAATGTTCCCGTTATGGCTATATGAAGAACCCATAATACTTGTTTATATTACCAGCCTTCTAGGACCAACAAATTTATTGTCTCTTTCCTTTTCTTTTGATGTGTATGAACTACAAACAATTCAAAAGGCAGAACTAGTCTCCCGATATTACAAGACTTAGTAGTGAGCTTGGTCGGGTCATACCTGACAGAGTCTACGGGGCTTCCATAACATCACAGCTACCTGGAAGAACAAACAATGAAGTAAAAAACTTCTGGAACACCTATATTAAGAAGCGATTTTGCGGCATAGGACTTAACCTGCAAACCCACTAGCCACCCTCTAGTTCAAAGACAATTGATATAAAATCTGTGTCCCCATCAACTCGCCACATGTTTCTACCAAAACTATAATACAATAAAATATCCAGAAACATTGTAAATACTTAAACAAAAAGGTTCACAAACTAACTTGAAGAAAATTATGAAAAGCAAGAACACACACACACACACACACACACACACACACACACATATATATATATATGGTAATTTCTAAAGCTAATGACCTCAAGAAATAACCAAGTGCTCAAAAAGTCTGTTCTAAAGGCTAATTACTAATTCAACATAAGCACCAAAAGAACATACCAATAGTATCTACTAAATCAATCAAATGTAACTATTAAACATGTCCAGAATACTATCCAAGTATATCGTATCCCATATCAGCACAAACAAGAAGGGGAAAAAGGCAACTTTGAAAGAATTCTAACTTAACATATAATATCATCTTCATGCTTTTATTGATTAAGAAGATTGAACCAAATTCTCATGAAGCAATTTAGAGGAAATAAAATTTATCAGAAAATGTGTTTGATGCTAACTAACATATGAACATACATAAATCATATCTGGTGATTTACCACCAATAATGTCCACTATAAAATATAAATAACTATGATTAAATTACTTGCGAAATTCCCAGCATTACAAGCACATCCAAAGCCGCTATTCTGATTTTAATGATTAATTGAAACTAGTATAACAACTTTTACAATGGAATTCACTAAAATATAGTAGCTGGAGTATATTGTACGTAGTAGTTTCGACACCAAAAGTATTAAATCATAAAACACTAACTAAGAAGACCTGATTTTTGTAAAAATCCTCATTGAAGATATCTTTAACCACGGGAACACCATATCAGTAAAAACATTATTTTCAGACACTCTTCTCTTTTTACTTAAATACCCCCCTTCCATCATAACTTTACTCCTACAATCTACAAATGTCAAATGCCTCAACATATGAATACAAATGTTACAAAGAAAAATAGTCTCTCTAGTGAGTGAGTGCGCTAAGTACACATAAAAATGGGCTTCTTTCATTAAGAATGAAAAGCGTAAATGAACTTAAAAATCTGTCGTACAATAGTAAAATAAAAAAAAATATCTAGTGAGCGAGTGAGAAGTACGCACAATGCGTGTTCTACGCATAACACACTTATTTAGAAGATCACGCAGTAAAATTATGGCTCGTTCGTGTGGAGGTTCAAGCTTATCAAACAAAAAAATAGAACGAAGTAATAGCTTTATCATTTGAGGCACTACCTAAGCAAAATAGATGTGACAACTTTATCCTCTTAATTTATGACATAGGTTTACATGATATTTCTAAGTTGATAGACAAAAACATAGAAAATTAGATTATTTCCATGAACGATACCCTATGAAGATTGTAAAATTTGTTAGCACCCTGTGGGAAGAAGAAAAATGCATTCTGAATAGGCATACACATACATATAAGTAGTGCAACAAAATTCAAATCCTATATATAATACACATATCAACATGAGACAAGGGTAGTTAAAAATATTTGCTAGCTTCATTAGAACTAAACATTCTTGGCCTTTATTCTCAAAAACTCTCCTAAAATCACTGTATTTTTAACTACGACAATTTAGAAGAAGAAGATTTATCCATAAAATCAACAATTAGTCCAAGAAGAGATGATTAGCAAAAGGTACATTGCCTTAGATGCAGAATTCATGTTAATAGAGACAATAATTTGATTTTGTTTAAATGACAATAAAGTGATGAAAACCTCTCCAGCAAAAAATATAGAAAAATTACACACAGTAAATTACTCACCTAACCCTACCCATTATGAAATTAAAAACCAACTAACATAATAAGCCACTGTTGATTAGTTGAATATTAAACTTAACTTTCCTTTACTTGTTAAAGAATAAAAAATGAACGAACGGTGTAGTTTAGAGTCTATCGATTGTTTGTGCCCAACAAACATTTAACCTTGTTATACGTGTAAAGCCACCCCAACTACCTAACCTTCAAAGACTACATACATAACATATATAAAAATTGATCAAATGAATAACTAAATACAACCCTTGTAACATGGATAGAAGGGCATGATAAATACCACCAAAGCCCAATACTGCACAGGAAATTAAATGAAGTACTCCAGATACAAAGTATGGAAAAATGTCTATAACTTCCCCACTCGGACCTACCCCCCCAACCTATAGTATATAGGTGGGGAAGTAAAATTAATCCTTGTTCATACACAGGCTTCTCTGGTACGAAATGAGCCAATTTAAATAGGTTCATTGCTATGGCCTAGAATACGATTAATCCGACATGGGAATAACTAAATACAACCCTTATAACATGGAAAAAAGTAAGAAATCATGGCAAACATACTCCATGATAAGAAATATATTAAAGACAGTATTACAAAAACAAAGTGTAGGGGATTAAGTTCTATACTTACTGTTACATTTCAAAGACAAATATTCAGTCTTCTTCCTCATATACCATCCTTATCAAAAGATGCCTCTGGAACACCTGATCAAACACAGTTCAAGTTAAACTAAAGGGTGAGATTGTCAAAATCAAGTAAAATTTCATTAATTTTAATACCAATATACAAACCCATCTCACATTCAACTTGAAGAAGTAATGAATAACTAAATTGAAAATACCATTATTTTCCACTAAAATAAGAGCTTGGGATCCCTCACCCATCGGATTGAATAGTCACTTCAATCTTTAAGGCCAGGATTTCCCCTACCAAGTGCTAATCGAGCCTCGGTGGGATGAACAGTAAAATCAGATGAAACCAAAAATGGAGATTATCTATGAAAAAGGGGTTTTCATCATGTTCATTGCAGTGGTTTCATTAAAACTTTAATCGAATAATTCTTTTTATAAATATGAAAACAAAGATAACATAGTTCAAAATAACTAACAAACAAAATTATTAAAATATATATGATTCATGGTTAAACATCTAATTATATGTATTTTTTTATGTTCTATACCCCTACAAATCCTTCTTTAGCAATTGCAAATATGCTTAACAACACACAATTCCTATTAGAGAGGAAATAGGGGAAAACATAATATTATGTATAAAAGATAACTAAAGACCACATAAAAAACAAATGAACACATAAACTAAAACCTTATAACATTAGAGTCAATAAGTTCTTAATTTGATGAAAACATGAAGAAAAAAATAATAACTAAACACACAATCATTAAATAGATGGGTATGCAACTTCAAAACCAAGCATAGATATGAAATTAAAATTATGTTAAAATAACCAAAAAGGTAAATCAAGTACAAACAATTGAATTTCAAGCTAATAAAGACTGCCTTGTGTAGGAGAAAATAATCTCACTCACCCCATTACCAATAAATTAAGGGTTTGCTTAATATGGGTTTGTACCTATATCTAAAATTAAGGGTATTCTTAGGTATAAACAAGGAGATAAAACAACGAAACAAACAAGGAGATAGATCTTCCAAAAAAAACACTGTAAATAAATATGTTAAAAGGCATGAACCACTGCAGTGTTTTTTGTACCTATGTCTGAACCACCGACCAAATATGGTGATGAGCGTGAGAACACATATGGAATCGCGTGAGAACACAAATAGTGATGAGCGACGCGAGAACACTTTGGAGGTTCTCTCTAGCGGGAAGATGAAAATACAATAGATGGAATGGAATATTTTTAACACTTTGGAGTCTTATAAGGGGATACACGTGACATTCACGTGTTTAATGTTATCTATTGTGTGTTATATTAATAATTTTATACTAGTCATGGACATTTACAAATTTTGTAAGTGATTAAAACTGTTATAAATTTTGTAAGTGTTCTGAACACTTATAAATCATTTTTTCAATTAATTATAAAATAGCCAATTTGGTGTAGTGCCTTCTCCAAAAATATGGGTAGCTATATCATTCTTAAGGAGTGTTGTATCCCATTGCTCAATTATTAAGATGGAATATGTTGTCAAAAAGACCATCTGCCCTCCCATACCTCGATGATTCTCATAAACGACAAGGATGAGCTACCATGTTGAGCTTTTTTTTGGCACTTTTAAGGGATGGACAATATATTTGTTTAATAGCCGAGCACATGCACAAAATAACCTAACCCTAACTCTTCACCACATACGACAAGAGCGAGGATGACGTCTTCATTCCTACCAAGGTTTGTTCAACTAAGTTTCCATTCAATTTTGAGGACTTAATGGGAAGGTAACTATTACAGCCTTAATTTCTGATATCCACAATCTTAAGTGCTTTACCTCATTCCCTAAGATGACGCCCATGGCATTGGTCAAGCTTATGCACCGTGCCAACATATACATTGATAGGGATGACTTACTCAAGATCGGGAATATTGACCATGAATATTTTAATCGTTAACCATGAAAGAAGAGGAAATGCTCTACCAGTGATTATGAGGAATACTTTATTTAAAGCATTACTTGACTTCACACCACCCTTCCTTTCCATGCGAGTCATGGAAGCTGAGTGGTTCCTATACTAAGCTATTGTAGGGTCCGAGCCAATATTTAAATTGATAAGGGAGGACCACAGGGCACAAGTACAAATTTATTAGTTACATTTTTCTAGGGAACATAGTTTCGATCTCTTAGAATGGAATGCTGGTTTTCACACACATACATTTCTCTTGGAAGCTTATACCTTATATCCACGCCCAAAGTGAAATGGTCCTACCAGATCATCCCATAACGAAGGCATTGTATAAGCGGGAGAAACTAATAAGGTTGCTAATATGGTCATTTAAGCTCAAAGAATTTTACATGAAGTTCACAATATTGACCTCCATTAAATGTCAGACTATAGCATACTTCATTATAAAGTTCATGAATTCAAAGGAGCATGTTCCTATCAAAGAGAAACACCCTGAAATATATCTCTTCACTTGATCCATCTCGTACCTTATACATACTTTTCGTGGATGGATCCTCAAATAAGTAAGGGATATGTGATATATGGATATTTGATCAAGGGTGACATGGCATGATATGTGACAAGATCGTCGCCTTAACCCATCATAAACCTTATGTACATTGGCTCAACAAAGGAGAAGTAAATACCTCATTTCCATAAAGAAAAAGACTCATCCTAGGACATCGTGGTTATTCAAGCACATCAAAGTTCTATTATTCAACCTACTTTATATAGTTGTATCCCATAAAACTACATTGTTGAACTACACCCTTCAATTTGTATCATCTAGGCTTGATACAAACTAGAAATAAGAGGGTGACATTCATATCATGGACACATTGATCTAGGAAATAAATAACATATTTAGGGACCACGCCCCATCACCTAAATCTTCACCTTTCTCTTGATTAATTCATGTATCCATCCTCTTAAAAGTCAAAATGATGAAGCGTGTGACACCCAAGGTGTGCACACTACACCACCTTTATTTGATATATAAATATGCTCATAGCCCATTTAAATTAAGTTAAACATTTTGTACTAAAGTGTGTGTGTGTGTGTGTCTCTATCTATCTATCTATCTATCTATCTATCTATCTATCTATCTATCTATCTATCTATCTATATATATATATATATATATCTATCTATATATATATATATATATATATATATATATATATATATAGAGAGAGAGAGAGAGAGAGAGAGAGAGAGAGGATCTAGTGCGGACCTAGTTTGCGGACTAGTTACAGTCCAAAACTTACCTAAGGACGACTTTTGTTTTTATATGTTTTCGTCTTTTTCTAAAGTTTTAGGGAATATAATTTTCTACCCCAATGATTTCTAAAGTCTTTTAAGCTTGTTTTAACGCTTAATTAATCTGGAAGTCTAGGTGTAGAAGTTTCAGGGCTACTGCTACTTCTTAAGCTTCTTCCGTCACTATCGTACTGGAGTTCTGAATAGCAAGGATTATCTATATAAATAGTTTCTTCAGGGAGTCTGGAAATTGAAAGAGGTTTTGATGGAAAATATTCTAGTCTTAAATACCTTATACGGTATCGTGGGTTTATCTGTCTAGTTTATTTATATATTTGATTAATAATATCAATTATATCGTTATCTATAAATTCGTCTAAATTATTATCACCATAAGATGACAAAAATCTATGGTATGTTGTAGGGGCAACTGTCTCTACGTTTTTAAGGAGAGGGCGGATTCCTCCAGCTCTAATTAAAGTAGCCTTTGTTTCAGCTAACCTTTTTCGTCTAATAAATTTTAATACGTTTATACTGTCTTCAAGTATCTTAGAGTATTCTTGATATTTTTTAGGTCTTGATAGTTCTTCTGAAAAATCTTTAGTTCTTAATTTTTGTCTAAAGAGATCACGGATCCCTGTTCTAGTTATTTCTATTCTAGGTACTTCTCTTTCTAACCACTCAATGATCTGGTCTATATATTTAAAAGTACCACCTGCGTATATTAAAGTAAATTCTATAAGCTCTTTATCTTTAGTGTCTTTAAGAGTCCAGTCTTGAATTTCTCTGGTTAAGTCTAAACTTGTTTGATTAACAAATTCTAAAAAGTCTTTAGTGATTTGTAAGCTCATACAAGATTTTTCTAAAAAAATAATATGTAAAATAGTTAAGGGTTTGGTTCGAGTTATACCTTCCTTCTGGTCTGCAATATCTTTATCTTCTTCCCTTCGCCTCTTCAGCCTTGTTACTATTCTTCTTCGGTCTTGACCTCTTGCAACTCTCTTTTTATGTGTCGCACCTCAATCCACTATTTTGGCGTTGAACCCGTTTTCTACCTGTACGCCTTCATGCCTAACGCCCACCTGGCTAACGGCTCACGTCTAATCGACACCTGACGGCGGTTCACCAGTATAACACCTTATATGCTACACCAGAGGTTCCACACAATAGTCCTCTATGAACAGAAAGTTGGAGACAATTTGAAAATAATAACAACTCAACATAAGAGATTTTTGGAAAAGATAATACTTTTATTGCATTGCATAAGTAAATACAACTCTCCCCTCTCCCCTAACTATGCGAGGCTTACTCACTCATGTACATATTACTCTCTACAAGCATACTCTCTCTCTAACACTGTAAGTCTAACAACTAATCACTCTCTAACTCCTGATCCCTAAAACTAAAATGGACGCTCCCTTTTATAGCACAAGGGCACTACAGAAGACTGGTAACCGACTACCAAAAACGATCCGGTTGAAAACATACAATCATGAAATACATTAAAAGTCTGCAGTTTTGGAATCTTTCAAGTCTTCACTTTTTTGCTTTTTCAAAAGAAATCTTGGCATTTTGCAATTATCTTGCACCTAACGTCTTCCACTTTCTTCTTTTATCTTTATGAAAGGAGGATGTTTGGGCCCATATAGGGCAGGTTTGAGCTGTTTAATTCTGTTAGGGAATCATCAGTCTAAATAATGGAGTCTTCTTATCTTCTTGCAATAATGCATAGGTCTAGTGCAGGGCATCTTTTGTCTTTAATAATTCTTTTGCTAAAGAGTGGCCCGTCTTTGTCCCATCAATGAGGCCCACAGTTCTAAGGCTAGATGGCAAAGCTATCTCTACCATTTCTTTGGATTCTTTCTTGAGCCTTCCGTTGAATGGCTCATCATCTTGGATTATCAGGTCTTCTTTGTGGTAGGAAGTGTACCACCTGTCTTCCACTGTCAATAACTCCATGATTTCAATTATCTCCATGGCATGAGAAATTTGGAGCTTGAACTTATCAACAATTAAATCTTTAATTTCATCTTCTGATAAAATCTCAACATCTTTGAATATATAATTGGAAAATCTAATAAGTCTAAATCCTTCAACTCTCATTCCTCTACAGGAACTTGGAGCAATCTGATAGATTCTAGCAAATAGAGGAAATAAGTCTTCTACCTTCTTGACGTACTCATGGACTATTTTACCAAGAGCAACAGAGTCTTCAATATGTTTTATCTGAACGAGTCCAATGAACCCGTGGTCTGTAAGAGTTATATGAGCCATGTATGATTTTCCAAAAAGATATATTTTTGGAACGTCTTTGAAGATACCTTTGATTATTAAGGCATCTCCATTTATTCCTGATAATAACATATTAAAATGATCAATAATGATATTAGTTTCTTTTTTAAAGTCTTCTGTTAATAAGAGATTATTATGACCAAATGGTATAATAATCTTAGTCTTAAAAGTCTTTTTTTTGATAACAAAAATCAGTAGGTCTAGTTTTGGAGGTTTCTCCAAGAGTCTGAGCATAAGTCTGAGTCTGAGGTTTAGTCATAGCAGTACCACTGAGCTGGGTAACTGCAAGTCTTTGAGTCCTCATGAATTTGGCAATGGCTACCAAATTTTGTTTGAACTCGATCCATAGTCTATTCTTCACATTCCACTATATGGCGTCTATAAGAGTATTTTCATCTTTCGAAAATTCTCGTCTAAATTTTATCAAGTCTGGGTATCTTTGATTGGATCTATATTGGGGAAAGTATATCTTCCCAATGAGTCTATTTTGAGCAATAATCTCTTGTCTAGATTTTCCTGGTGGAACCAAGATATCATCAAAGTTTTATAGGATTGGTCTTTCTTGAGAGTCTTGAATATGAGTCTATCTTTGCGTTATACCAGCATTTGGTCTTAGGCATCTAAGATAGTCTGCAACGTCTTCCCTGTTCAGTCTATTTATTCCAGAGGAACTCATGTCTTCTAAGTTTTCTGTTTGCAGCATAAAACATGAAATCATATTAGTGTTAACAAACATTTGGCTCTCTTGATATAATGTCTGGAATGGTATTTTTACTTCCCTTAATTTGTATAACAGAGAAGTCATAACCATTAAGCAATCGTTGCCATATAATTAGTCTATTAGTTCTTGATTTGGACAAGTCTAAATCTTTGAATTTTACTGCATAAGAAGAGTCAGTATAAACAGTAAAATTTTTAGGTCTAAGAAACATCATATATTTTTCTATTGCCCTTAATATGGCTAAAACTTCTTTTTCCTGGGCAGTGTATCTTATTTCTGAGTCTATAAAGGTTCCAGAACTATGTCTATAAAGTTTCTTCTTTTTTGTCTGATGATCAATATCAAAGTATAATGCTCCCCATTATTTATCAGAGGCATCTGTTTCTACTATAAACTGGTCTTCTGCATTAGGCAGTTCAAGTAAAGGAATATTCTTAACTGCATCTTTAATTTGTCTTATTACTTCAAAATCATATTTAGTCCAATAAAAGGGATTGGTTTTGTCTGTTCCTTTTAATTTGGCTATTAAGCTTTGTCTTTTTGAAGCAAGGGCTTTAATAAAGTCTGCAACATAATTAAACAATCCTAAAAATGATTGTAATTATTTTCTATCTATAAGTTGGTCTGGAAACTCAAGAATCTTTTTGGTTATGTGTTCTGCCAAGGATAATTTTCCTTTATTAATATGCATTCCCACAAAGTCTATTTCAGTCTGAAATAATTTCATTTTCCTTTCGGAAATAATAATACCATGTCTATCTAATTCTAAGATAATCTTTTTAAGATGGTCTACATGCTCTATCTCAGTCTTACTAGCTGCAAAAATATCATCTATATAAACAAGACAAAATTGTGAATAAGGTCTAAATATATTATCCATTCTTCTTTGGAAAACTTGAGGAGTATTCAAGTATCCAAATGACATTACTAGCCATTCGTATTTTCCTTGGGGCACACTAAAGGCTGTCCAAGTAATACTGTCTGGATGCATCTTAATTTGCCAGAAGCCTGATTTGCAATCAAACTTACTGAATATAATTCTATCTTCACTCAAATTGATTAAATTATTCTTGTCTGGTATCTTATAAAAATCAAATTCGTAATTCTTATTTAACTGTCTATAATCTATAACCATACTTCTTTTTCCTCTTTTACGTTCAGATTCATTTTGAACATAAAGGCTAGGCTATTATTTCTACTTTTACTTTCTCTAATAATGCCTAATTTAAGCATTTCATTTATGTCTTTCTTGAATTCTTCTCTGTCTTCTTGTGAATATCCTTTTTTATAGGTTCCACCATTAATAGTGGCGTCTGGGTTAATAGGGATGATTTCACAATAATTTTGGTCTTTATCCCACTTAGTGATGGGATTTTCTCCTAGAGTAGGCTCTGCTAGTTGCCTAATCTTTTCCTTTTCTACTTCTATATCCATTTTCTTCTGTTTGGATATAGCTTGAACCTGTAATAAGGTATGCCGGGCTTGATCTAAAATGTCTTGTTGTATAAGCACTATTTGCTTATAACACTTTTGGTCTGGACACTTACACTCTTTTTACAAGGGCTTAGTAATTTCTAAGGCTTCTTGTTGGGTTGTAGGTCTAGGTCCACCATGCTCAGTTGAAGAACTCTGATGTTTGATGGGTCTATAATTGGGTTTGACCTGCATAAGGTCAAAGGCAGTCTTGTGATCTATTAGAGGGGCTTTAATATTAAATTCCTCTGTATCACTAATTAATATCTTATCGTTATACTGAGTATAAGGATGATATTTACTAATAAAGTCTTATCCTAAAATAATGTTTCCTGTGAAACTAGGACGAGGATCCATTATCCAAAACCGACGATTAACAATTTTGTTGGTCTAATTTCCTAATTTAAAATAAATAGGAATAGTCTGGAAATATAAGGTAAATGGATCTCCATTAGCCACTTTACCATAGATTTCTTGAGTACTTTTTAAAAAATAGTCTTCAGGGAAGGCATTAGCCTTGCAAATACTCTGAGAGCATCCTGTATCTATAAAAGATAAAAGTCTTTTTGGATAGTCTTTATGTTGAACAAATGATTCTACAAAATAAGCATGTGGTTTAGTAGAAATTCCTAAATTGTTCTTTTCTAAAATAGATATTCCTTTCTGAGGTTTATCTATAAAATCTAAGGGTATTTGGTCTTCTGAACTACTATCAGAATGGTATTCTTCTAAATCACAGGAGATTTCCTTTCCTTTGAAGTCTTCATTTACTTGCAATCTTTTGGCTACATTTCTATCAATGTCTTGATAATATATTTTAATATCTAAGTCCATTTTACCATCATACTGGTTAGTATAAATTGCTCTAAATGTAGTTCTCCAGCAGTCTTCATGGTAGTGTAATTGACAAATAACACAAACCATAAATAATTCTGTTTGTACAGTCTCAAAGCATTCAACACATCTAAAGTCTTTCTTGGTACATTTCATTTCAAATGTGCAATAATTTATTTCATCAAAGTAGCATCTAGGTATATAGGTTAGTAACTCAGGATTACTAACTGTCCATCTTTTCTTTAAAAATGGGCTTAATATACACTTATACCAAGCTTCTTCAAAGTCTATATATTCATTATCTAAATCTTCTTGATCAGTCTGCATATATACAAGTCTAAGGTATCCTGAGAGTCTTTATACTCATCAGTATCACTATTATAGTCTTCTGAGTCACTATCTGTGTATGCACTATAGATACTAGTATTGTCATCATCTTCTATGTCTGATATTTCTATAGCATATAGGATATCTAACTCTTCTTGATCTGCATAGTCTAATATTGTATTGATAATCTTAATACTTTCTTTATCTTTCTTATTTGGGCAGTCTTTAGCAAAGTTTCCTTCTTTTTCGCAAGTCCCACATTCTTTAGTGGCAGTCTTAGATTGAGCTACATCTTTTTCTTTCCTATAATTAGGAACCTTCTTATAATTACTAGTATTTTTCTTAAAATATCTTCTTTGGTTAAATCTATTTTTCTTCGTCTTAGAGTTCTTTTACCTAAAGGTAGTAGATGGTCTAAATCTATATTTCTTTGGATATCCTAAAGGTCTAGTCTTAAACTTCCTATGTTTCCATTCTAATTTCTTTTTGAATTTCTTAGATTCACTACCACATCCCCATTGGATTGGAGCGATGTCTCTTTCGTCTTTGATTGGAGGGATCTGCTTGAGAGTCTCTTCTATTAACTTTTCTTGAGTTATATCACGTCTCTTAGATATGATATAGTCTTTGGCGAAATTGATTCTTTCACCAAGGGAGTTATTCTTAACTCCAGCTACTCCCGGCCAATTCCTATATTCATTAATTAGGATTTGTCCTATGACTGGTATCTTTCTAAAGTATTCGTCTTTTAAAGTCTCTCCAAATTCTTTAATTTGGTAATATAGCTGTTCATAATTATTGCTATATTCATTTATCTTATCTAATTTGCAAATGCTAAGGAGGGCTAACTTAATTTTTGCTAGATCTTGTTCACTGATTTGAGCTAGATGTCTAGCTCAAATGAATTCTGATGTGAACAATTGAATATATTCTTCAATCGATCTTTCTTCTAAGTTTTCTTTCATCTTCTCAACCTTTTTTAAGAAGTCTTCATCTGTAGCCTTTCTTAAACTATCTAAGTAATCTTTTATAAATACCTCTAATGGATTGCTCTGCGTACTGCTTACATGAAGTTGCATCCCATTGTTCATTAGATGCAAAACACATGTTCATCTGATTACGCCATTCATCTAAGGCTTTCTTCCTATCTTGAACATTGTCTAAGTTAAGGTATGTACCTACTGGATTTATGGCTTGGCTTGCCATAGTCTTAATACGAGTAAAACTCTTGTCACTAGTTGGAAAGTCTTTTATATAATCAGGTTTAGTCTTTACTACGGTGCTTGAGTATATAGGAATATTTATTCCTATTGGTTTACTAAAAAGTCTAGGAGCATCTTCTAGCCTACTACTACTTCCTATCTCTTTTTTACTAGGTTCTACTTGTGTAGCTGACATTAATCTTTGTTCTCCTTCTTCTATTAGTCTTAGGTTTCTAAGAAGTTCTTTTGTATTCTTATATTCTTTTAATTTTAATATGCGCTCTTGATCTATCATATTAAATCTTTCTCTTTCTTGAAATCTAACAGAATGACTTTTCTTAAGGTTATTTTTAAATGTCTTCATATCCAATTCTGAGGGTTCACGTCCAAAGTTTTGGATCCTAGCTTTTTCTTTAATTAAGACTTTTTCTTCACATGATCTTCTAGGTCTAATTATCGGGGCTTGTCTTAGTAAACTAGCACTAGTCTTACTACTACATTCTCCTTCTGAAGGATAATTGATTATGGCTTCTCCTATATTCCTAAATCTAATTTCTTCGGTCTGGATATTCTTATTGACAATCTTAAGAGGACCAAACTGTATGGTAATATTTCCAGTGACGTCGTCTTGATTAATAAACAAAGGTTTATTTTGTATAGTCTTAGTTTCTTAAAATTTTGGCAATTCCCAGAGGGTCTTAACTTTTTCTTTCATAGGTCCAGCATTTCTAATACTGTAAGTATGATTATAGTCTGAAACATTGGTCCTAACTAAGATTTCTTTATTAAGTCTACTGCTAGGAATTCCCGATTGCATTCCTTCATAAGGAAATTGGGATAATTTCACATAGCTTTGGAATTCTATATTTATATTAGCGTCTGGGATAATATAGTCTTCATAGCCACTAGCATATAAGATTAACTTAAAATGTTTGGCTGTGTCTACGGTTACTATAAATGCCAGAATGACATTAAAGTATCCTATATTGTCTGACATTTCTAATTGGGCTATCCCAATAAGGCTTTTATCAAAATATTTCCATCTTTTATCTACTAAACAACATAATATGTTAATATTATGCTGAGGTCTATGTAATCCTGGGATTCTTGCTTGAAAGAGTCCAAAGGTTAGGAATTGGAACTTCCTATCAGTTCCTCTAGATCTAAGCCATTCTAAGTCAAACACTTGGAGCTCAGTATAGGATTTGTCTAACACATGATTCCTACAATGGTAAGTCATGTTATAATTAGGAGTCTTAGGAGTGGCACCTTCTTTAAACAAGTCTATGTATCTAACAGTTGGAAGTTGTCCATTATGAATGGAATCTTCAACAATCTTTCAGTCAACTTCACCCCATTCTTTCCATTGGAGAGGATTGGTGAAATTTCTCTCTTTCCACCATGTTCTAACATTAGAGGATGAATCTTTAAGTCTTTGGAGCATATGATTACTCTGTCCAATATTTTGGATAGAGCTAACTATCTTACTAGTTTTATCTAATCCGTCATTTATGACTCATTTTCCTATGGTATTCCTTTCTCTCGTTTTTATAGGAGGGGATTCTATAAATTTATAGGTGGTTACCTATTTTTGTTCAAGTCTTTTTTCAATTCTTTCTAAGAAGTCTGAATAATCTTTTTGTCTTTTTTTTCTGATTAAGGATTTCTTCTGTAAAATTCTTAGTTTCTTTTCTTGTCTTCTCAAAACTTTCTTCACTATGTCTAGCTAGAGAATTAACAATGGATTTACCAACATTAGTAATATAATCCTTTATTTCATTATCTTTTTCTTGTTGTTGCATAGTTCTAACTTCTATGGATTCTACAGTCTTTTCAATTTTATCTAACCGAGTTAGAATAAAAGGATAGTCTATTTCTACTTGGGAAGGTTTATTATATACAGCCTTAATTCCATTTATAATTTCTTTGTATTTTTCTTCTACTTGGGCCATGTTTAGTCTAAGTTCATTAATAATACTATCCATTTTGAATAGGTTATGTCTTTCCATATTATTAAGGTAATTTGCTAAATTCTGTTGGAATTTAACAAAGTCTGTATAGAAGGTAGTTAATCCTTCTGTCTTAGCCTTTAAATCTAAATGTATTTCTTTAACAAAGCTACTGTTATAGTCTTGGGTAGCTTCTATGGATGTAGAAATTAAATTTAGTCTTTCTAATATAAGTTTAGTTGCCTTAGCCGCGTTGGCAATCTCATTTTCATTTATCTTATAATAAAATCTATCATCATTTATCTTTTCTAAAATTCTTTGATAAAATTCTGATAAAGTTTGAATAAAGAGGTCTCTTGGTACCTCATTCCAGTTTGATCTAACTATCTCCATTGGGAAGATAACTATCTAATCTAGGTATAGGCTTAGCTTGTTCTTTAGTAAGTTTAATTAACTCACTGTTTTGATTTTTAGTTAAGGTTTTAATTTCTAAGATGTCTTTGTTAAGGACTTCTATATGATTAGTCTTAATATTTATTTCTTGCAAAACATGGACAAGGTCTATTGGGATTTGGTTATCTATTTCTAGTAATCTCTTAGAGATATTTTTGATCTCTGTCTCTAAGGTTTGAGTATCTTTTATTAATTGTCTTAATATAAGGAGTATACACTTATTTTGGTCTATTATGCTATTAATAGCACTAGCAATAACTTGTCTACTATCTGGGTGTTTGGCTGGGATATGTTCAACGTGTGAACAACCGTCTATGTGTGTGGTTAAACAACCTTCTGAGTCTAAATCAGTTATGGGTATAGGTTAGTAGTCTGGGTTGGTTCCAAAAATATCTTGATAAATGCGAAGGATAAATCCCAAGGGCATTAGAGTCTTTTTACTAAAGTCTAAAAGGAGCGTCTTATGGCTATGATACCAGAATTGGGATTTTGGCCTGAATTCTGTGAGTTTTTATTTCTAAGGTCTTAAAGCTTAAAATGCAAAATTGTTATCTAAAGGTATTGAGCTCTAAAATAGAATATTACTAAAGGTCTTACTTTTGTCTTATTATGGACCTCAAATAAGGACCTCATTTGAGCCTATGCCTATATATATATATATATATATATATATATATATATATATATATATATATAGAGAGAGAGAGAGAGAGAGAGAGAAATGAGTTGATATATGAAGATATAATGGTCTCTAATGGTGATTTGGCCTATCTGATGGTGAAATTGGATTCCTTCCGTGGACGTAGGCCAAAGGGTCGAACCACATACATCCTTTCCTCTCTCATTTACTCTCTCTCATAATATATTAATTGTTCTTATTCTCTCACCTTAGTCCGTGATAGTTATATAACTCACCAATTGCCATTATTTCATTATTTTTATTCTGTGATTAATTATTGAGTCATCGTACCAATTTTTATCATCTATAAGAGGTGGAAGCGTCATCTTCCATACTCCACGAAGAGGGGTTGTAGAATATGCTTTGAGATTTTATTTTTGTTCTACCAACAACAAAATTGAGTATAATGTCCTCATTACTGGCCTCGAGTTTTCCTTGCACCTTAGAGCTTAGAAGTTAGACATCTTCAATGACTCTCACATAGTATTTAATTAAGTTTATGGAGAATATGAAGCAAGCGAGGATAATATGAAGGATTGCCTCAACATGAAAAGTTCTTATTGGCCAAGCTAAGTCCATTAAGAGTGCACATATTTAAGGAAAATATAATGAACACGCTGACCGTTGGGAATTGATATTATAAAAAACTTTGTTGCCCCATTGTCTTTGATTGATTATGTATTAAAAAGAAGAAGAAAACTAGGTCTAAAGAATAAATTTAGAGTTCGAATTATGACATCTTTGTGAATCTTTTAAGTGATCCGAATGAGGAGAATTTTTTGATGAAGAAAACGATGTGGCTGGTTTTCTTCCTCCTCCAAATCCTTCTTTGAATGTGCGTTTAGCTTGAATTTTCTAGTATATGATCCTCCATAGTAATCCTTGTGTGTGGTCACTCCTGGAAATAAAACTTGATGAGATATGAGAGAAATCACTTTCTCTATCTTCACCCCTTTATAAAAACCTAAATAGTGTTTTCTTTTCTCCCTCTCTCTCTCTCTCTCTATATATATATATATATATATATAGGTACTTGATTAAGGGTGGTATTAAGAGGATTGGTCGCTTTAATAAAAATTAAAAACACTTTATATCTCTTTGGAAGCTCCATTAAATGATATATTAGTACCATATCTATATCCACATCAATGCAAGTTCCATCATTAGCCTTATGATGTTTGATAATTAAGTTTTTAGCGTGGCGTAATAATTTAATCATGACATCATGACCATAACTTCTAATAGTGAAACTAAATAAACATTGTAGAAATCATACTTGTCCACTTCACCCAATATTCACCCAATATACCTCTTGGGTGAATTTACATACTCACATCTCCCACAGTGAAGAATTTGAGGAGTAAAATATATAGCATTTTTTTTCAACACAAATAATTTCATGAAATACCATTAGTATAGGGCATTTAAGATTTCAAAAAGGACATGGATATATGAATAAATAATTGTATGTAGTTACATTTTCATATATAGTTTTAATTGATATCAGATATACCATCCAAGATAGAAAATAAACCATTTGATACTATTAAAAATCCTCAAACATGATTTTGAAAGTTGATACAGTTGTGATGTTATTAAAGTGATTTTAAATATTGAATCAAATAACTAAAAAAACTAGTAAGAGAAGATAAAATACATCGTCGTGATTATTGGTAAGAAAAATGGAGTTTTGTCTTAGAATTGACAACCTAAGGTTTTTGCCTATTAGCGCGACCAATGGAGGCGGGGCTTCCCCGCAGTGATGGGAGGTTTTTCGGGGTGCAGATTGAACTAAAGTTGTGGGTTTGTAATTTGGAAACTCATGGTCAATGATGATCTTGGTTCGTTATAGAAAAAGAGAATCATTTTTGTCTAAAAATGGATTTTAGTGCGGTGAAATAGATTTCGCAGTATCTACGGGGATCACTTGATGTGCGACTTGTGTACAAATGGGTGAATAAGTCACATGTGTGTGGGTATGTTGATTCAAATTATGCGGCTGATTTGGACTAGCGTTGGTCTACTACATGGTATGTTTTTACATTATCTGGTGGCCTGGTGATCTAGAGGTCCATGCTACGAGCCGCGATTAATTTGTTTACTACAACGGCAGGGTATATGGTGCCAATAAAAGCCGTTAAACAGGCCCTATGGCTTTAGGTTCTTATTAGTGATTTGAGGATTACACAACATTGTGTGGAAATGCATCGTGATAGCCAAAGTGCTATCCATTTAGGCAAGAATGAAGTTGATCATGGGAGGACCAAGCATATTGATGTCTGATTTCATTTCATACATGAGGTTATCGATATGGGTATTGTTATTTTGAAAAAAATTAACACCAATGATAATTCGATCAAAATTTTGACGAAGGTGGTACCGGTGGTTAAGTTTGAGCAATGTTCAAACTAGATCAATTTTCTACATTAGTGAGGACCTTCAGGGTTGTTTGGTGGTGGTGTTTTTAGATGAATGAGTTTATGTATGGGGCTTTTTAATTCTTTCACCAAGGTGGAGAGTTATGGAGTTTTGGCTAAAAATTAGAATCCCAAGGTTTCTCCCTATTGACATGTCCAATGAAGGCTGGGCTTTGCTACAACAAAGGGTTGTTTTGTGAGGCGTGGATTGGACGAGATTTTTGGGGTTTTCATTCACGACCAATGAAAAGTAGCAAATAAGCGTCAGTTTTGTGGAAAAATGGGTTTTAGTGAGGGTTATTTGGCCATTTCTTCCATAATTTCTCCCTTGTATAAATAGAGGATTTTAAGTGTTTTAACCTTGGAGTGTATATTAATCATCATTTATTACTCTTGCTCTTGTGTACACATTGAGAGGATTATGAGCTTGAGAGTTGTAACCCATGTTTATTGAATCAAAGAAAATAGACTATCATTCATGAGTGTAGCCAAATTTGTGAACCATGTACATCTTGTCTTTTGAGCTTGTTGGTATGTTTGATTTCTCATTAATTTTCATTTAGATTGTATTTCTTTTGTTATCTTTTTTGATTATTTTCATATTGGATCTTGGGTGTGCATAAATCATTATATTGAGTAATTATTTGCAGAACAAATTTGATCTTTGATAGTAAATCCATTATTTTTTGCATGTTGGAATGTCAAATGAGGGATTTGTTAATCCAAAAATGCTTGCATAAGGAATTGAGAGGCATTTTGGCTAAACCTGAGGATATTTCAGAGGTTGATTGGAAGGAATATAACTTGCAAGCGTGTATCACTATATAGTTAAATATGAAGAAAAATATGGTATACTCTATGATGGATGAGGAATCGATGGAGTAGATATGGAAGAAATTGGAAGACGAATATATGATAAATATTATAGAGAATCATATCTATCTCGCAAAGAAATTATTCCGATTTGATTATGTTGAAGGTATGTCAATGTCTAAATATTTTGATGAGTTTAGTAAAATTTTCTCCTATTTTAAGCTTAGATGTTAATACTGATGATGAAGATAAAACTTTGTTACTTCTAAATTCCCTTTCGAATTCATATGAGAGTTTGAGCACCACATTGCTATATAGGAAGGATGACGTGAAGTTTGATGATGTCTCTTTTCTTCATTGTTGGTAAGTGAGAAGTGGAAGATAGAGAATAATGATTCTTAGTTCAATGCATTGGTTGCGTGGAGTAAGACCGAGGAGATAACGCAAGGTGGGTGAGGAAGCTCAAGACCCAAGTTGAGGACCAAGAGGTTGGATAATGTTTTGTGTTACAAGCTAATGAAGAAAGAAAAATTTCAAGAAAGATTAACCTAAGCTAAAGGCAACAGACAATAAAAAATCAATGGCAAAGATCGCAAATTCATTTACTTCAGAGGATGATGAATGTGAGAGTACATTGATAGTTCATCACGTGAAAGATCTTCAAATGAGTGAATCATTAACTCGGGGCACTCTTACCACATGTGCTTGGATAAATATTTTTTCCAACCTTTAAGAAGGTGGATGGATGGAAAGTCTTTATGGGTAACGACCATATTTGTAGGTGCAAGGGTATTTAATCAATCCAATTAACTATATATGATGGAGTGACTCAGACTCTTATGAATGTTTGGTATGTTCTGGAGCTAAATAAGAATTTTAATTATTTGGGTGCTTTAGATTCCAATGGGTGCAAGGTTGTACTCGAGGACAGAATGATAAAGGTTGTATTGGGTGGCTTGGTAGTCATGAGAGGAAAAAAATAGGGAAACCTTTATTTCTTCATGGGAAAACTGTAGCATGTCATGCCTCGATCTTTGATAAGAAAGAGAAGACATATACGAACTCCATCAGGCCATAACATATGTGTTTGGCACATATTGGGGAGAAGGCTATGATTGTGTTGTGTAAGCAAGGGTTGCTAAAGGGTGCGAAGAGTTGCAAGTTGCGTGCGCTTTTGTGAGAATTGTGTGATTGGGAAGTTAGCACGTGTCAAGTTTAGCCCAAACGTTCATTGTACAAATGGAATTGTTGATAGGACCAACCATGAAGGGAGGTAGGAGAGGTGGCTGCCTCCGCTCCCCGAATTTTGGCCAATTTTAGGGGCCTTTAAAATAAAATAAAAAATATTTATTTATGTAGCTTAATTTTAAATATGTGCAATAACTTACACAATATTACTTTTATCCTAGGTGGTCACATGTCTTTTTATGGGAACAAGAGGTCTCTTATTTAATTTTAAGCAGTTGCGTTAAGTCATTTTTTTTATCTAAAACAATTTAACTTGAATCCATTTATGCGCGAAGCAAGGTTACTTACCAAAAATCATTTATAATGTCAGAATTTTAAAGTCTTAATATATTTAAAATTACGAGTTTAATATCTAACTAGTTTTAAACCCCGCGCGATGCGCGGGTGTGTAAAAGATTTATATGTAATACGTTGCATAATTTTATTTAACAAAAATAAATATGTATGTCAATCACAATTATAAATAAATAAAATATGATAATAATGATTTTGTTAAAATGGAACTAAAAAAATTGCTTGACACCATATGAAAGAAATTACTTGAGAATGTTAAAATAATAAAAATAAAACCACAATTAAATGAAAAAAATGTTGGAAAAGCAGACCAACTAATTCGAGTAATAATGGGGTGGATTCTTATAATTTCTCTGATAAATGCTCAAATTCAATCTTTCTAATTGTACATACTTCAAAAGGGAGAATAAGTATAATACATATGACAAAATCAAATTTAAGACTCATTGTCAAATGAAGGTATGAAATAACTTTTTTGAAAAAAAGCACTGCCAATACCTTGATAAGGTTTTTGTACCATTAATAAGTTATTTAATTAGTCTAAGAATATCAAGAGAGCCTACATTATATTTACAAAATGCAAGGTAATCCAATTAGTTTAAGAATACAAAATATTTTTGTAGTAGGCAAAAAATTAAATCTTTAGAATTTTATTTAATGTTTTCCTTTCAAGGTTTACCTCATGACCCCTTTTACATAAGATAAAAATTAAAGAAAAATTTCTTCACCACTTTATCCAAGTTTTCCCTTCAATCATTCACTTGAAAGAATAACAAACTAAATATTATGTCAAAATACATAAGAGGCTTGAATATCAAATAAGTTGTCTATCTTCTAACGTTTAATGTTGTCACTTTCAAAGTCTTTACTTTTCTTGCAGTCATTTTTATAAGAATATTTTGCCTCCGCGTGATGCGCGGGCACTTTGTAAAAAAAATTTAAGCACTTGATTATATATGAAAATATACTTTAAAAAATTAGATACATTAAAATTCAATCTTGTAACATAAGGACTAAAAATTAAGTATCTTGATATCATTGAATAAAATATGAAAATAACTTATGCATAAGAAAATATTTCTCTCATTATTATCGAATTCCATGTAATCCAAGTCACCACATTTTACATATTATTATTGAACAACAATAAAACTGCGAAATTCATATTACAAAAAACTTAAAGGAAATAAAAATAAACCTAAATTCTATAATTCATTTAAAAAGTATGTATACAACAAATTAATAAATCAAAACTCTATATATGCTTACCTTAAGTTTTTCGTATGATTCTTCAGTTTGAATAACAAATATATATGCCATAATCTTCTCCACATTAGTAATATCACCAATCTCCATAAACCCATCTGGTCCAATATCAATAGTCAACAGAGAATCAAAAACACTGAAAGGAAATGGGGAAATCCTTTTTAAACAACATAATTTATATTAGAACAACCCAAAAGTGAAAAGAGTAATAACATGTGCTTAACCTTTTATGCGTGTAGTGTGTGCAGAATGTAGGAGTGATAAAGAAACAGGGTATTCCAAAACTCAAACTCACTGCAAAAGATGTAAAGACTCCACCCAAGTCTATACAAAATCTTTTCACAACTTTCTCTTCACGTACCCAACACACCAAGTAAAAGCTATTTACATGCCAAAGCCAAACACAACTCAAATGTTTACTACAAACTTCCAATCTCTCCCAATATCTGCTCCGATCTGCCCAATATCTTTCCATCTAAACATCAATTCCACAAAATTCATCACATCCAAAACATATAACTATATCGTGTGTGTGTGTGTGTCCGTAGATGGGTATACGTACCTGATGAAGAAGTGGAGATTGAGAGAGAAGAAGGGCGGTCAAGCATTTACCATTAGCTTGGAACTCTATCTGAATTTAACATAAATGTCGACTTCATCTGAGTAATGAAATACCCCACACGGAAGAGATATTGGGAAATGGTGCATGAATTTGGAAGAGGTGCTGGGAAATGGCGAATGAATTTTGATGTTTGAGGTGGCTTTTCTCTCAAAGTGATTTGGGAAACTGGAGTGATGACTTAATGATATTTAATACATATTACACGTGTCATTCTTAAGAGAGTTAGGTCTTAGATTTTATTTAGAGATTAAATGCTTTGCCTACGTGGATAGGCTGATTGAAGCGGAATCTTAATGCCTTGTTTTGCATTTTATAGTAATAAAAGATAATTATAGTTTCTTAATTCATTAATTTAATTTATACTTGCTTAATTAGTTTGAATTAAAATAGTCTGAACCTTACACTAAACATAAAAAATGATATATTTTCTTCTCTTTTTCTTTAATAACCCGTTCGACACACATTTGAATTATGGGAAGAAAATACATCAAATTTTAAGGTTTTACAATAATAAATTAATATATTTAAATGTGAATAATATATAATAGTTTTATTTAAGATTTAAAAAAAATATAGTGGCCCATTTTGAGAGTTCACCTTGGGCCCCGGTATTCTCAGGGAGCCCTGATAGTTGATTGCATTCACACAAATGGCTGGGGTCTTTCGAAAACACTATGTTTGGGAGGTAGTCTCTACTTTATGACGTTCATTGATGACTACTCTTGATTGACTTGTGTCTATACCATAAAACACAAGGACAAGTTATTTGGGGGTTTTCTTAAATGAAAGAAGACAGTGGAGAATCAAACTGGCAGGAAGATCAAGTTGCTTAGGTCGGATAATCGTGGTGAGTACCGGTATGATCCATACTTGAAGTATTGACAAAATAAGGGTATTATTCAACATATTCAGTATAAAAAATGCCACAATAAAATTGAGTAGCAGAGAGAATGAATTGAACCTTACTTGAAAATGTGAGGTGTATGTTGTCCAATACGAGCTTATTGAGGTATTTTTGGGCGAAGGCTTAGTCATATGCTTAATCCATTGTCAATTGTTTTTCATTTACTATAATTGACTATACGACTCTTACGAAGGATTGATCGGGTTCACAACCTGCTTATGAGACGATGCATGTATTTGGGTCGTAACTTATTTTCATATTAGCGAGGGAAAAATCGATCCGAGAGCTCGAAAGGAAATTTTCATGGATTTAAGTAATTGGGTCAAAGGATACAAATTATGGTTCCCAAAAGATAAGAAAATGGTGGTGAGTAGGGACATGACTTTTGATTAGGCAAATATGCTTAAGATGCCAAAGGTATATTAAGAAGATTCTCCGGTGGAGAATGAGAGAGAGAAAATTAAGTGGAGTTGACTATTTCAATTAACTCGTCAAGTGAAGATGTGGAGGTTTAGAAAGAGGGACCTAGTCAACAATGATAAAAATGTTCAAATAATTAAGTATGTGATAACATAAAAACAGTAATATTACACGAAACAGTTACTCCCTAATCCGACCTGAAAGTTGTTAAATTATTATGAAATCACTACCACATTTTTTATGGGTCGAAATTTTATGGGGTCTTTACATAATTAGTAATTGTTAAAAGAAAATAGTCAAATGCAGGGTGAAATTAAATTTAATTTCAATACTTTCATAAGTAAAGGGATGACAAAAATAGCTTATCTATATATTGATTTGTTGGAGATAATTTAAGTACTAATATATATGTTCGCTAAAATTAGGATCATGGCACCACTTTATATAGATAAATTAGAAAACAATAATAATTAATTTATTTTTAATAAATAATGCTTTTTGTATATTTCTCATAAATTTTCATATCTAGTATTTATAAATAAAACACATATTTTTTTTTCTACTTTTACCGAAAATTTGGTTTTTAAACAAATCTAACATTTTTAATACTTTTATAAACGATTTTTTTAAAATTATTTTGAAAAAGTAAAACAAAAATGCCATATAGACCGATTTGAATTGAAATGAAACAAAAAAGATAAAAAAAGTGCATTTGATGAGTGTTGATGTAAAAAACTAGATTATCTCTAATTAATCAATCACAGATAAAATGAATAAATAAGACAAATGATTTTTAAAGTGGTTCAGCCTGAGGAAAATGGTCTACGTCCACTGTTTTTGTATTGCTGAATGTTTATTTGGAATCTCGATAATGGGTTTACCAAGATATCCAAAGTCCCCTTCTTATGAGGAGGTTACAATGTATTTATAGCCTTGAGGCTGTACATATGAAAAGATAATGCGTTGTTATCTAGTAGACATATACATCTCTACGATAATAATGTGCATTTAATGCGCAGCTATCTTTTAATTCTCTTGATTCGGATGCTCTGCACGCTAAGTAGCTCGGACCGCCTGAGTTGCTCGGCACGCTTAAGTTGCTCGGAGCCTTGAGTTCCTCGGGACTCCTAAGCTGCTCGGTATGATTGAGTTGCTCGGGGCACTTGAGTAGCTCAGTGACAATATGTTGTTCGTTGAAAGTATTTGTAATTGCCACGTAGGTTGACACGTGTCTTCAAGTGAATGGTCCACGTCAGCAGACTAAATTTCGTATCAACAGAAGCCCCCAATGTTTCACAGTTGAGGTTGAAGGAGAGTGTGGAACATTTTGCTTGAAAACTGCTCGGATTACGGATCTTCATGGATTTTAGGAAAATTTTATAATTCCTTTTTGAGCGCATAATATCAGACTTCATAAATATTTTGAATTTTCACGATCACTTAGATATTTGTGCCCTTTTCTTCTTTTAGCCGCCGAAAATGCAACCGTCTTTCCTTGCAATCATTTTTTTTCTCTATTCCTGAGGTAAAGTATTTAAGTGTGACAGAAATCCTATCGTTTTTCACTTTTCAAATCTGTATCTTTGAACTCTTCATCTTCTCTCTATCTTGTGCCTTCTTTCTTTCCATCGTTCATTGACAACTGATCTCTATTTCCTTTGTAAGATTTTCTTCCTTCTTCTTTATTTTCTTTATTCACCATGGTTTATCTTGTTGAATCATTAGACAAATTTTGATCTGAGTTTTCAATCCCTTCATGGGTTATCTTTTAAGAAATTTCTGGTCCTTCTGATTATTTTTCTTTGGCTGAGGGACATTGGTTCCCAAGTCTTTTTGTAGCCGAATGTGGCTTTTCTTTCTCGCCAAATTCCCTTTATTTGGAGTTTTGCCAATATTTTGATGTAGTACCTGCAAGAGTAGCTCCAAATACATGGATGATAGTTAATGGCGTACATAGGTTGAATCAACTTCATGGAACTCGTTTAGGGATTCCAGAGATTATGTATTGCTACAGATGGGTTACCAGTGACAGTACTTTCTATTTAAAAACTAGGTTTTTGAATAGAACGTTAGTTGTCAACCTTCCCAATGCTAACAGGGATTAGTTTGATCATGGGGTTGTGATGAAAAATTGGCAACACCCTCCATTAAATGGAGATGATGTATACCAAGGTCCCAGGTGTCCACTTTATGGCAATGGGATAGGTTGTTTTTATTTTTAAAATCTTGTTTTCTTTGTATTTGATAAAATGCATCACTGACATTTGATTTTTATTTATTACAGTTGACAGTAAAAGGAAACCTCCAAAAGAAACCGAGGTTAATATAAAGCATTTAAAACTTATCTGGGGCTTGCATCAATCTGTTGATGAGGAGCATGTTAGATCTTCTTCTTATTTTCTGCAATACAAAATCTACACTTCATCTTTTACTGTTCGTCCTCGTCCTATAGTGGTTGATCTTGACCAAGTACCAGCCTCTGAGACAAGTGTGGAAGGTTCTTCTTCTGACTTGAGCATTCCCATCACTGATCTGATGAAGAAAAGACGAGCTCCTGCCTTTTTTGACAAGTCTGCCTCTACCACTATGGAGGCAAAGAAAAGTAAACAAGATGTCCCAGAAGAAGGGACAAAGACTATAGATGTACCCCCTCCCACTGCTGCCAAGAAAACTGGCGAGAACCCCCTGTGCCTCCGAGTAAGATTGTTGTCATCTCCCCAATAGAGACAATATCTTTAATTGAAAATGCTCCTGCTCCTCTGAGGAGATTAAAGAGAAGTTCTTTTGAGAGACCTGCTGAACCTATCTCTCAACCTTTAAATGTTGAAGGTGGTGTTCCAGTTGCCCCGAGCTCTGTTGTGAGCTTGGTAAGATCCTGGACTGTTCCAGAATCTCAAGGTGTTGAAGACACCTTTTCTCGTGAGAAACTTACTACACTGGTTGTTCAACACATTTCTTCAGTAAGTATCTTTAGCTTGACCCCTTTATTTTTTAATACCATGTTCATGCATTGACTTAAAGTTCTTTCTTTTTTCAGCTTGTGACGTGTTTCAACAGCATTTTGAAGAAGGATGAAGCTATTAAGGCTTCTAGATCCTCGGGTGGGGTGGAAGAAGCTTTTGCTGGACTAACCCAGTCTTTGAAGGAATATCGTCATAAGTAGGAGGAGGAAAAAAGTTCTTTGGAGAAGCAATTCAAGTCTGTTGAGGCTGATCGAGACCAAGCTGTGACTGCCTCCAAGGAGTTGGAGAAAAATTGAAGGAGGCTGAACAGAGCAACAAGGAGCTTGAGGTAAAGCTTAAATATTCTGAGGAAAATGTTGCTAAGCTTCAAGATATTGAGTAACATAAGGCAGTGGTAGAAGAAAAGCTGAAGTCTACCGAAGAGCTCCTTAAGGAAAAGACCTCCTCGGAGAAGGCAAAAAGGAAACCTGTAGTTAAAAAATCCTTCAGTGCTGGTTGGGACAAGGGTTGGAACAAGGGCCTGACTGTCATGTCTTCTCAAATAGAGTATGCCAACGTTAAATATTTTAGCGATGGATGGGTAGCATCCTTGCAGGAGTTGAAGGTTGATAAAAATTCTGAGTTGTTCCAGCAACACACTCATGACCCTCCTCCCTTTCCTGGAGAAGAAGATGGAGCAGCTTCAGATGAGTCTTCTATGATGACAGGAGAGCAGGTCCCTGTTGTTCCTGTTGTTCAATCTTCTGAGCAACTCCAACCAACCAGCACATCTTCCGAGCAGCTGCCCTTTCTTTTCGAGCAACCAATCCCTTCCTCCAAACCTTCTGAGGAAGTCGTAGGAAATAAGGAGAAGGTGTAAAGTTGTTAGGGTTTTTTATTTTGTTGTTTTCTTGAATGTAACCTTGAACTATGTATCTCCTCTTATGATGAATAAAAATTTGAACTTTGGTTGTTTGTCTTGAATTTCTTTTTTACTTGCTCTGTCTTCATCATTATTAATTCTTTTTATTTCTTCTCTTTGCTAGTTTATGGCCAGGATGGAGGTCTTATCAGCTCATGATACAAAATTGATGAAGAAATGCAATGACTATTTTAATGATGGTCATGCAGATCTTAATGAGGCCCAGATAATTGACATCCTCAGATCAGGTGCTTCTGACCGAGCAGTGGCATACTACGAAATGATTGAAGATCTTCAAGGAACGATAGAGGAACTTCAACAACAATATAAAGAATCCACTACCCTTTTGCATCAAGGATACGAGAAAAAATATCAATAATTGAGTGCTGACAAAGGGTATGAAAAATTCATCTCTGCTCATGAGAAAAAGGAGAGTATTCTGAAGCTTGAAATTGAAGAGCATAGGCATATCGCCAAGTTGTTAGAGCAGGAGAACATTGCTTTGCAGGAGGAAATAAAATAACTCAAATCTGCTGCATCTTCCTCGGGAGCCTTGGTCCCCATTAATGATGAAGGTTTTTCATTTTTGGAAATAGAAAATGCTAACTTAAGGGATGAGTTAGAAACCTTGAAATGAGCTGGACCCTCCACATCTACTCGTGGACGAGCAAGGGTTGGTCGGGTCACCATTGAAGAAGCGAGAACTCAGTCGACTTTAGAGAATCAAGCCGTTCAGTTGATGGCGAAGAACCAAGCCTTGGCAAAAATGTCTAAGAAGATTCTGACCTTCACTGAGAAACTCTCTAATCAAAGTTCTGCTCTCGAAAGTAAAGAAATTCTTGTGAAGAAACTCCACGAGCAACTAGAGAGGTTAACTTATCAATTTCATAAACAACCTGGAGAATTTTGGATGGCTGGGTATAATGAAGCTCTGTACTATCTTGATGCTCGGATACAACAGTCAAATAATGAGGGGTACAAACAGGGATGGTTGAACGCTATGTGTGTGCTAAAATTGGAGCAAGGACATTACTTATGGGATTATTATGATCCTGGAGTGCTCGATTTGCTCGTGCCTCCTTTTAAGCTTGATATTAGTTGGATTTTGGCTCGTGCAATTCCTCGATGCCTGATTCCCAAGTATCTCGGTGATTATAGTCTTCATGCAAACTTTGAGATAACTCGTCTAGAACACTTGCTCTAGCGGCCATCCTTAATGAATGTTAGAATGCTGCGAGATTTAAACTTTATAAATTCCCCTTATTCCTTAGACAATTATCCACCTGGGATAGAACCTATGTCAAAAGCAGATGGAAAGAAACCAATAGATTAGGATATTCGATGTAATGAATTAGTCTTCGTGTCTTGTGTAATCTGCTTTACTTTAATAAAGAAACAGTTTATCTTTTGCCATTTCATTTTCTTCTAAATAATTTGTAGAATGTCCTTGCTTGTATATACTATACTTATCCCATTTGTTGTTTGATTATAGTGACTTGTCACTCTTTGGGCCTAATCAATGGGATGATTTGCATCCCATGTTCCTGCTTAGTTGTAGTAATCTCGTATGGATTACCTTGTTGCCTAGACAGTGGATGCCCCGGGAGGTCATCCAACTTCTTGCCTATTTTGGTACCAACCAATCAGAGTTAGTTATATTGAGTTCCCGACCAACTAGAGTTGGTGGTAATTGAATTTTCGACCAACCGGAGTTGGTGGTATTAAGTTCCTGATCAACCGAAGTTGGTGGTAATTGAATTACTGACCAACTGGAGTTGGTGGTATAGAGTTCCCTACCAACTGGAGTTAGTGGTAATTGAATTGCCGACCAACCGGTGTTGGCGGTATTAATTTCCTGACCAACCGTAGTTGGTGGTAATTGAATTGTAGACCAACCAGAGTTGGTGGTATAGAGTTCCCGACCAACCGTAGTTGGTGGTAATTTAATTGCCGACCAACCGGAGTTGGTGGTTAGTGATGTGTTACTCTGAATTTGGATTTGTGTAGTGTATAGCACTAATATTCCGAAAAAAGTTCAACAAAGAAAGAAAATGGGTAAAACGTCACTTTATTTCATATTGAAGAAACTGCATTACATAGGAATTTCAATTACTAAGAATACTTGCGCAAATACTCTGCATTCCATGCATTCTTGAATTCTTCTCCTTCCAAAGTTTCAATCCTGTGTGTCCCTGGACGAACAACTTCTGTTACTCTGTAGGGTCCGTGCCAGTTGGCTTCCAGTTTGTTATGCTTTGGAATCACTTTCTTCAGCACATAATCCCCTTCCTTCAAATCACACTTCTTCACTCTTTTATTGTAGAACAAAGCTGTTCGTTGTTGATGTGCTGCATTCCTGATTGCTGCTTCTTCCCTAACTTCTTCGAGCATATCCAGGTATGATCTTCTCATCAAGTCACTGACAATAGAATTGAAATTAAGCACCTTATGCGTAGGTAGACCCAATTCAGCAGGTATGACAGCCTCACTCCCAAATGCTAGCATGTATGGGGACTCTCCCGTTGCTGTTCGTGGTGTGGTGTGATAAGCCCACAACCCAGAGTGTAGCTCGTTAATCCAATTTGCCTTTGCATCATCAAGTTATTTTTTCAAACCATTCAGTAGCGTTCTGTTTGTCACATCAGTTTGCCCATTGCCCAGGGGATGGCCTGGTGCAGAGTGGATATTTAGTACATTGGATTGATGATAATACACAGCAAACTCCTCGTTGTCAAATTGGGTTCCATGGTCAGTAATGAATGCATGTGGGAGACTATATCTGCAAATAATATTTTTCCAAATAAATTGATAGACTTTGTCGTATATCATATCAATGAGAGGCTCAGCTTCCACCCATTTAGTAAAATAATCCACAACAACCACGAGGTATTTAAATATTCCCCTGGTCGTTGGAAGTGGTCCGACCAAGTCTATCCCCCACATGGCGAATAGCCAAGGGGACGTGATGGGTGTTAACAATGCTTGGGAAGTTTTTCGGATGGAGGATAAACGTTGGCATTTATCGCACTTCTTGGCATAAGCTACGCAATCAACTCTCATTATTAGCCAGTAATACCCCCGCATTGTTATTCTTTGCAAAAGCGTCCGACCTGCTACATGGGCTCCATAAGACCCTTCGTGAACCTCTTAGATTAAATTTTTCACTTCGGAGAAATGGACACATCTTTTTAGCCCTGCTATAACTCCTCGTCTATATAAAATGCCACTGATCAATACATAACGAGCAGCTTTAAACTTCAGTTTCTTGGCTGCGAGTTTATCAGTTGCAAAGTCCCCTCTTCAATATAGGCCCTGATGGGGTCCATCCAAGATGGTCCCAAGTCGAGGGCAATGAATTTCATCATCAACTCTTCGTCTATGCTCCGACCAACCCAATGGGCTTTTTAGGGTTTTCTTAGTATTCCTCGCTAACAGGAGGTGGGGATGTTGGATTTATATGGGGTTGTTGAGTTTGATGACTCAGAGATGGAGTGGTAGATCGAATCTCCGGAGGAATAAAGTATTAATAAGTTGAAGGGGATAATAATTGAGGTTGGGATGTACGACAATGATTAGCTGTGGTGTTTCGCTATTTGATTGATTATTTTTGTTCCTGTTCGACATTTACTACAATTAAAAAAAAATTAGCGATGAATGTACGAAAGTCATGTTTACGACTATATATATGTATATAACTTTTCAATAGCTTTTAAAACATACTCAATGTGTATGGGTTCCATCCAATCAGTATTACTTTTTAAAAGTCCATAAAATTTTACGCGCGACCAAATGGGCGGAAGAATATCTATCATTGATGTATAAAGATATGTGACATGAACTTAGAATCCTTTCTTCTTCAACTTATTTTCAAGCTCATTTTTAATTTGCATATGTTGCATGACGTTAAAATCTGAGTGAATGCTATCTTTACGGAGTTATATCCACAATAGATGAATAGTGTCACCGACATCAGTTCCCTATGAGGATTATGAAGGCGAAATATATTCTCTACTACCTCATCCTAACATTCTAGTAAGAAAAGCAGAATACGACCGAATAAGTATGCTTGCGTGAGATCAACTCCAGTATTTGTAATGTAATTTAAACTGTTCAATTTTTCTATTCCCATACTTGTAAATATGAGTTCCCTCTATATGGCGCGCATTAATAAAAGATGTTTTAATGCGGTCCAATTGCACTCTCTTGTACTATTGTTGAAAGTAATTATGACCATGACTCATTTTTTCTAAGAAAATATATAGAAGTAGGGTATGTATATGAGTCCTAGAGGTAATGGATCCAATTAATACTAAATTAATTATTATATTCTAACCGATCAATCATATACAACAAGTCCAATTTAAGTTCATTTTAATTAAATTAAACTTAATATTACTATCCGTCCACCATTTGTGCATGCCCCTCCATCAATTTATGTTCACCTAAATATCAACCATTTAGGGAAGGGATGAACACGACCACAACAAGTTAACCAAACAAATATATGCATTAATATTCATTTGCAAAGTATCAATAAGTCCACTTTAAGTTCATTTCAATTAAATTAATCCTTAAATTACTACCTGCCAACCAAATATGCAAGCCCTTCCACTAATTTGTGTTCACCCAAACAACAAACACTTAAGGAAGGGGTGAACATGACCATAACATGTTAACCAAGAAGTTATAAGTATATATAATATTATAACATAAAATGAAAGATAAGTAAAATTATTGAAAAATACCTAGAATTAGTTGAGATTCAATAATTGTTCTCAAGTTTCATGCTCACATGGAATGTGAAGTAAACATGTTAACATATTATTCAATATAAAATGTTACCAAATGAATCTATTCAAAACATGTAATTTATGTATCTTAGCAGTTGTTCAAAACTTTGAAAGTCTATTCCTTATATATACTTGTATGTGTGTATATACGTGCGCATGTGAGTATGTGTTTATGTGTATATATTAACGTGAGAGTATGTGTGTGTGTGTGTATATATATGTTTAAATATGTGTTAAATTTGATATGCCCAATTCATATGTGCTTGTATATATAGTTTCATATGTGTGGGTATACCCAATTTCATATGTGCACATATGTGTGCGCCCAATTCATACACCCGAGTAATATTCATATGTGCGCGTATACCCAATTTCAATTTAAATATACCAATTTCAATTTCAATATACCAATTTTAATTTGAAATTAACACTCATATATCAATTTCAATATACTAATTTCAATATCAAATTAACATTCATATATCATTTCAATTTCAATATACCAATTTCAATATTAATATACCAATTTTAATTTCAAATTAACATTCATACACACACACACACAGATTCATATACCAATTTCAATATTAATTAAACATTAATATTTTTTACGCAACCCACACAACCCCCCCCTAATACACACACACACACACACACACACACACACACACACATGTATATAAAGAGAGACAAATATGTACCATGGTGGGGAGAGAGAGAGAGATAAATATTGGCCGGTGGTGAGGGAGAGACGGCCCAATAAGAGGATCATAGTGAGAGTGAGAGTGAGAGAGAGAGAGAGAGACAGATGTTGGTTGTGGTAAATGAAAACTAACCTATTTCGTGTGATTTATACCACAAAATTGGTCACGGTTATCGACCATGACCCCTCCTATGACCATGGAACACTGACGTATGGTCATGGCTTCAGACCGTGAACCCACACTATGACTATTGATAGTTTGCAGAATGGACATAGTTCTGGACTGTGACCATATGGACGTGGCCATTTTAAACTAAAGTTATCGATCATAGTTCTGGACTGTGACCATTATTCACCGGGGATTGGTCAAATCTCGGTCACAGTCTAGAACCGTGACCATCAACGAGAACTTTGGATCTTAAAAAGTTACGAGTTTGTCATGGTAGGGAGCCATGACTAGTGTGGTCATGGTCTAAAACCTTAACGATTACCTTATAGATGTCACACTTTTAATTGGTTACATGAATGGTCACGGGTTTTAAAAGAGGGTCATAGTTATGGACCGTGACCACTTGGCCATGGCTTTAGATCGCGACCAATTAACTGTGACAATCCTCGATATTTGGTGTAGTGTTTGACTTTGATGATGATATAATTGCATACACATTGATGGTTTATGATGATGAGGCATCCACGTATTAAGAGGCAACAATGAGTGACAGTTATTGTAAGAAGTGAAAGGTTGAAATGAGTAAGGAGTTTGATTCTTTCCACAAGAACCAAACTTGGAGTTTCCTAAGAAGAAGAAGTCCATCAGTTGTAGGTGGGTTTATGCTAAGAAAGTTGGGGCTCTAGATTCCAACGTTCTCTATAAGATAAGGTTAATGGCCATATTTTTTGCATGAAGGAAAGTTATAGATTACAATGAAGTGCTCTCTGGTGGTGAAACACACTTCCATTTGAGTGATATTGGCTGCAGTCATACAATTTGACTTAGATATTGAGCAACTCATCGTAAAAATAATATTCTTGTATGGGGATATAAATGAGGATATTTAAATATATCAACCCAAGGGATTCAAAGTTTGTAGAAAGTAATATTATGTGTGCAAATTGAGAAATTATTTGTATGGGTTAAAGGAATCGCCTTGACATTGGTATAAGCATATTAACATGTTTATGACGGGAAAAAGTTCATACGAAGTGATTTTAATTATTGTGTTTATTTAAAGCGTCTCAAGGAAGATAATTTTATATATTTACTCTTGTATGTTGATGAAGTGATCATTTCTTATTAGAGAATGGTGTAAGTTGACAAGGTGAAGGCTCAATTGAGCCAAGAGTTTGCGATAAATGATTCGGTAATGCCAAGAAGATTCTCAATATGAAGATTAGTAAAGAGAAGAAGCAGCGAAGGTTGAGTCTCACATAAAGGAAATACCCAAAAAGGGTTGTCGAACGATTTAGGATGCAAGAGGAAAAGACTTTGAATACTCCCTTGGTTGCATACACTACACTAAAAACTGAGAATGGTCATGATAGATGGGTCACAACCCATGACAATGACCATGTGGTAATGGACCAGGACGATAACCACGATCAAATATTGCGTGACACAGGCCATGACCAAGTCAAAGGGTGATATCCACTGGATATGGTCACAACATTAGACCGTGACAACGTGACCAACCCATGACAAAATGGGTGCCAAACTCTTGCCAAAGTGGGTCATGGACCCAAAACATGACCAAGTGTGACAAATTAAAGGGTTTTAGTTAAGTTTGGCTACGACCTTTGGTCATAACCATTTGAACATAGTAATGGTGGTGGTCACGACCCTAGTTCTTGACCAACCTTTCGCAACCATTTATTTTTTACACGCCATACATGTTGCTGACGTGTAAAAAATAAATGGTCACGTACTGGACTGTGACCATGTTACTGACGTGTAAAAAATAAATGGTCACGACAGGTTGGTTACAGACTAGGGCCGTGACTACATCCTATAGATATAAATAGTCGTGGTCAAGAATTCATTTCACATGAACTCTCTCTCTATACACACTATTGCCCTCTCTCTTTCTCTACACACTATTGTCCTCTCTCTCTGGCGAACCCCCTCCCCCCTCTATCTCTCTCTCCCCCTCCCCCCCCCCCCTCTCTCTCTCTCTCTCTCTCTCTCTCTCTCTCTCTCCAGTGACTACCCTAGTTCATGTATCCTCTCTCTTATGACTTGTTTTCTGATGAAACTGTGTGTTTACTATGTGTGTATGTGGGCACTGTGTGTATACTATATGTGTATGTATATACGTGTGTGTATGCAGTGGTATATATGTGTGTATGTATGTGAATGTGTATGTATTATTAGGGTTATTTTTACATTTTTAAAGTATTCAATAAAATATTATTAACTCAATTAATATCACAATTAAATTTTAACGAGTCAAGGTGTCAGATTCAAGAATAAAACTTTAAAAAAAACCCACAATAGCACCGATATTAATCAACAATGGCAAAAATATAAGTTACCACAAGTTACAAAAGAAACAAGTGTAAAATACAAAACTAAGATATAATATGTCTAGAAAATAAATGTGTAAATAAATTATGGTACCTATATGTTTTTCCCCGAAGTTAGTTACTAATATACTATAAACCTTTAAATTTTAAAAATGAATAAGCAACTCTAAGGTACATATTGTTTTGTCTATCACTCAATTGTTGTTTATTACTCACTTGTATTCTTAAAAGACTAGTTTGTAACAACCCAGGTTTTCAAGCGACTATTTTATACTATTTTGCCTAATGGGCTAATTTTATAAAATAGGGAATGTTGGAGTAAATATTATTTCCCGTGAGACTTAGGGATTATATTTACTATGTTCTGACTATTTACCGTTATGAGAAGGTAAATAGTGTTATATTGTGTATTTTGCATCGTTATATGTAAAACGACGGCTATGACCTATATTTAAATCGGGTATAATTAATGAATTAAAAATGGAATTTGACCGTAAAAATAGTTCACACTTTCCCGAATGCCAAATAGGGGGTGCGGTTGTTTTTAGAATAGTCGAGATAGTCGAAATAAGTGCCCAGTTGTAATTTTTGAGACTTAGGCATTTTGAGGGGTTATGACTCAATTAAGTGGCTACGAGTCATTTTAGTGGTGTATTAACGATTAAAAGTGGGGATTCATGTTTTGAGACCCGTATAAATCCCCCACCCCTTTTTCTTTCTTCATTTGTGTTAGAAGCCCAAGGAGAGAGAGAGAGAAGAGAGAGTTGGGAGAAATGGAGAGAAAGAGAGAGAAATGAAGATTTGGACCGGATTTCCGTTGCTACCGGAGGTGTTCAGAGACTACGAACCTCGAGGCAAGTTTCTTACTTGCTAGATATTGATTTAATGTGATAAATTGCATGTATGGTTAGGTTTTGGAGATTTAACCCATAAATGGGTATTTGTTGATTTTGATGATTAAACCCTTAAATCTTAGTTTTAATTTGATTTGAGGATATATTATTGGTTGTAAATGGTGTAGGAATGATTTGGTAGAGTTAGATGTTGTTGATGTTGGGTAAAAGCAAAGGATGGAGGTTTTGGGATTTTAGGGTTTATGTAACCCGTCGCCCAAACTGGGCAAAATCCCAGGACCGAATCGATTCGGTCCCAAGGGAGAATCGATTCGGATAAGGAGAGGGTTACAGGTCTTGCAGACCGAATTGATTCGGATATAAAGCGAATCGATTCGGCAATTGCAGAAGGTCAGTTTTTGCTCACCGAATCGATTCGGCTGTATAGCGAATCGATTCGCAAGGGCGAATCGATTCGGCCCAAGGGGCGAATCGATTCGGTTCCCCTGTTTTTGTGAGATTTTCTTATTTTGATTTTAGCCCTTTTTCTTTTAGGTCCAAGGTTTATGAACCTTCCTTTGGGAAGTAATTAAGAGTCCTAGAGGGTGGTTTTGGGTAGACTAATGCCCTAAGATGATAATGGGATATTTAGGCTTACCGAGGGCTATGTGGCGTAGGTTGATATCCGAATGATTTAGGAGATTAACCTAGAAATGAAATTTGGAAGTTAAAATATATCGGTTGAGCTTATGAGAGACACTCCATTATGGGGACTCACTTTGAGGGTTTATGAATTATATAACCTATTCGAGGCTATTTTGAGGTTAGTGGCACTTTGGGTCTTAGATCATTAATAAAATATATGACTTAATAAGAATAGTATGCACCTTCTAAAGCTGGTGCTTAATGGCTAAATGGATGATTTTTGGAAATATAAAATATGAGTTTTCAAAAATGGAAAAAAAGTAATGTTTTTCATAAATGATAATTTATGGATACACACCTCTCTAAATCGCTATCATAAGGGAAGTCGCGCGCGTTGTGGTGAAGCCCCCTGGCTAATGTTGCAGGGTGGATATAGTCCCTAGGCCATGGGAGCGCTTATGGTTGTATATTTTCTGCGGGGGTAGGGAGATTTCGGGTGTGGTCTTGGCTACCACGCAGGCTCATGGCCGCTTCCCGACGTTTCGATAGGATCCCAGGTTGTCTTGGAGGCCCTGGAAGATGATAGCCATTTAGGGGCGCGCACAGTGGGGAAACCCGGACGGGCGGTCTTAGAATCGTTATATATATATATGTATGAATATAACCATTCTAAATCAAGTTGGACTTGATGTATGTAAATGCCATATAGAGCATGATGAAGTGCCATGAAGAGCACGATGTAAGGCCATAAAGAGCCTATGATGATGATCATATTCCTGATAAGGAAGATATTTTTACAAAGTGAACAATGGTGATAAATGCCAATAGAGCATGAAAAGTATGATTATATTTCCTAATAAGGAACAAATTCATGAAATGAATTAGTTTACGATGAAAGTAATTTGGTAAACATTTGATAAAGTGTTGTACCATATATATATGTATACTCCTAAAGAAAGAATTAGGAATTGTGCCATTAGATGATGGATGAGTTTTATTTCTTTTTCTTTGTGTAGTTGTAGATGTGATTTCCCACACTTATGCACACACATGTAATTATTTATTATTTCGTGCTTAGGGTCAATGTATCTCGACGATCAACCTTGCCTAAGTAGTAGTGTATCGGGGGGGTTCCTTGTTTGGATTTCGCTTTGCGAGACACCCCATGCACGAATAGGGCATAGTGTTGAGACTGGGGAGAAGTTAACCTTTAGTACTTAAATTAATTAGGACAGAGTCTAATGTATCTCGACGATCAACCGTGCCTAAGTAGTAGTGTATCGGGGGGGTTCCTTGTTTGGATTTCGCTTTGCGAGACACCCCACGCACGAATAGGGCATAGTGTTGAGACTGGGGAGAAGTTAGCCTTCTGTTCTTTCTATAACCTGAGCATCATTTATATTGCGCTAGGTGACTGCTAGTTGAGAGGTGAGAAATGTTATTGTTATCTGCGAGAGATTTACGCACTTACCTGCCATGCATTTTAGTCACATGGTAATCATATCAAACCCGGCCCTGACAGGTTTCTCTATTTCTTTGTGCTGCATATTCCTTGCCGTTACAGGTGCTCCTCCGCATGGACACCCGTATTTACATATTCCATTCCAGTTGTCTTGGAGCTACAGCATATTGCGGATGTTGTAGGATACTTGTAGTAGACGCTCCCTTCTATTGTACTCTAATTATGTTTAGTACTTTCATTCGGGCGTGTTTGCCCAAGGTATTGCACTCATTTATTATATTGTAAATATCGATTGTAATACTTAATGTATTATTTGTATTGGTCTGTGCACCGACAGCTTATTCGGTGATTATTTATTGTATTGTCATACTTTAGTCATCGATTTTTGATACCCACCGTTTTTACAAATGGGATTGTCTAAGTGTTCTCTTTTACTTTTAAATTTTTTTTTGTATATGACAATCCATTTTCTGAAATGATTGGTGGTTATCTCATACTATTATGTTAATCGACAGAGATGCTAAGAATGGACCATCTATGATTCCTGTATTTATTGGAGTATTGGGCTGGCCACCTATTATTTTAGTAGGCGGGTTGTCACATAGTTGAGATGATGGAAATATATAAAATAACATGGTTAGTAAAGACAGAAAAAATATCCAAGTCTATATAAAAAAGATCCCTTCTCAAATATTAAATAACCTCAAAGTTCTCCTAATTTGGTGCACCTAGATATAGTTTGGATTGGGTTAGCGTTTATATATATATTTTTAAATCCTGGGTGGGGCACTTTCCCACACCAGCTATACTGTCCACGGTGTGTATTGTAAGGACATTTTTGTCCATCATCAATTTGTATGTCATACGCCGTTACACCATTGAAGAAATTCAAGATTGCATCTACATCAACGGATCCGAATATCAAAGCATCTTCAACATCATAGCCTCTGCGAGAATGAACTTGGTAAAATTTTGTTTTTACGTTCCTTAAAGTTCATATTTAGTATTGGGAAATTTTTATAAAATGTTTTTTATAAAAATAAGAAGTAAGTTTTTTCAAGCAAAATGAGGCTTTTTAATGTTTTTTTATTTTTCTGGGAAAACCGGACCGGTCCGCCCTCTACCCGAACCGATCCGCCTTGCTCAAGGTCCAGTAGACCCCGGATCGAATGCAAACCGATGGAGACATATTTTAAAAGAACCGATCCGAGGTCGGACCGATCCGCCCCCAAGCCGGACCGGTCCGCCTGGGATAAACTCGAACAGTTCCGTGAGTTATTTTTCCACCAACTTATTTTTCCTATATATATACCTATTTCGGTGGTGTATTTCTTAAGTCTTTGAGAAAACATTTTTAAGAGTACAAACACAACAAGACTTCAATTTTTGATGTGCCAAACATCTTTTTGATTCACACACAAAAATTCCAATTACTTTTGTGAATCTTTTGGAACCCTAGAACACAACCTTTGTTACAGTTCATCTTTATGGAGAGATCTTTGCAACCGAGGGCTGCGTGTCATTGCTGAGGGAGTCTCTACAAAGTGTTATGACTGCGTGTCATTGAGGAGAGCTGCGGTTCTACCTTTGTTGTTTGGGCTGCGAGTCCTTGGAGGGTGCTGCGTGTATTCTCTTGCTGAGTTCAAGACTGCGTGTCTTTGTGGGTTGGCTGCGCGTTGATCCATTGCAGATTTCTCTATGTAATTGTAAGTTGCGGCTTGTATATTCATAGTGAAATAAAGGTTTTACCCGAAAGGGGTTTTTTCCTGAAATCTGTGTCTCAGCATATTTTGTGTCACATGCTTTATTTATTTATGGGTTGACACACGCACCTTAGATGCATGTTTAGGGGCTGAAATTAAATAAGGGGTTCTTGGAAAGTTGCGAATTTAATTTAAATCGATATCACACAGTCATACGACTTCTCAAATTGGTATTAGTGCGGGTTGCGCTAATTTATTGCGTATTCCTATTTTCCGCAAAATCGTGTGATATTGATTTTTAAAAAAAATCAGTTTTGTGAAAAATCGCAATTTTTCCTATGGAGCACTTATATAATCAGATGCCTATTTTTGACGGGTCTAATTATGCCTACTGAAAAGCTCGTATGAAATCAATTTTAAAATCGATTGACGTGCGTGTTTGGTTGCTTTGCGATAATGGTTGGACTCCTCCCACGGTCACTGTTAATAACATCACCACTTTAAAACCCGTGTCAGCCTGGACTGAAGATGATTATAAATTGTCCAATTTTAATTCCCGTGGTCTGAGTGCTATTTCTGGAGCTTTCTCTCCGGATGAGTTTCGCCGAATTATGACGTGCACCACATCTAAAGAGGCTTGGGATGTTTTGAAATTGACACATGAGGGTACGAACGCGGTTAAAGAATCAAAATTACAAAATTTGGCCACCCAATTTGAAACTATCACCATGTCTGAGTCTGAATGCTTTGATGATTTTTATGCTCGTTTGTCAGACATTGTTAACACATGTTTTAATTTGGGTGAGGTGATTGATAACACGCGTGTCGTTAAAAAGATTTTGAGATCTCTCCCAAAACGCTTCATTCCTAAAGTCACTGTTTTGAACGCTTTGGGAAATTTGAAATCACTTAAGTTGGAAGAACTTGTAGGAGATCTTCAAACCTATGAGATTGATATGTTTCCCAAAACCATTAAGGCTAAGGATAATGTCATTGCTTTAAAGACTCATTTTAAGAAAAAGAAAGAAAAAGTTTGTGAGGCTGATTCTGAGGGAGATTTTGATTTTAATGATATGGCCTTGTTTGCGAAAAATTTTAAAAAATTTCTCAACATGAACAAAAATAATTCTTCCAATAAAAAGAATTTTTTTGAGAAAAATAAAAAGAAAGGAAAGGCCAAAGAAAGTGGTGAAAGGGAAAAAGAGAATAAATCCGATGAGGAGTGTGAGGAAGATTTTGAGAACGTCACTTGTTTTGAATGTGGGGGTAAGGGACATAAGTCGTTTGAGTGTCCTACGTAGCTTAGAAAGAAAGGAAAGAAAGTAGCTATGCCCGCCACACTTAGTGATAGTAGTGAAGGTGAGGGTGATGAGACTAGTGGTGAGAAGTTTGTAGCTTTTTCTAGTCGTGTGAGCACATCCACCTTGTCCCACAATAGTGCACACGAAAGTGATAGTGATGGTTTGAGCGCTTCAAGTGAGGGAGAAAGTGAGAGTGAAGTGGAGATGAAAGTGAGCTCCAAAAAGCTTTTAGAAATTTGTACACCTCCTTGAAAACAAAGAAGTATAATAGGGATTTAGGTCGTCGGATTTTAGATTTGGAGAAAGAGAAGGAGGTTTTGAGAAAGGAGAAGTGTGATTTGACCAGCACGCTGTCTAGTCTGACGACACGTGTATCCCAACTCGAGAGTGATCTCGAACGTGCCAGGGTGGTCAAAGTCAAGTTTGAGAACGCACCTAAGAAGGTTGGAAAGGTGGTTCTTAAGGGTAAAGGTGAGAAGTTAGGAATAAGTCATAACGGTGCTTCTTCTTCCCAATTAGCACCCGAGCCGGTTAACACTTTAGTGACAGTTTCACATGTGTCTCACCCTAACCCACCTAGGCGTCCCATTCGTATTAGGAAAGTGCGTCCTCGAGTTTTTGAGAGAGGTGTTCCTAGGCCTATTTATGTTTGTTCCCATTGCAAGAGGAGAGGACACCTTAGGGAATTTTGCTTTAAGTTGGGTTATGTGTCACGTTTTGCCTCTACACGCGTTTCAGGCACACATGCACCCACACATGATACTTTACATTCTCCCAGAGACTACATGAGAGAGTTTGCACACTTAGGAGAGCAAGTTAAGTTTTTAGTCAAAACTTCACAAGAACTGATGGAGGTTTTTCATAAGTTGTCACCACCTTTGGAAAACCCCTCCGCACCTAATGATTGAGGTTTGACTTATTTACTAGCATAGGGTGATTTTCATGATGTCATTGTTTGCCTATTGCTAGTATGTATTGTTTTTGTATATTTTCTTTAAAATTTTTGAAAAATACAAAAAGATTTTATTTTGATAATTTTTTTGAAAAATCCAAAAAGATTTTTGTATTTTGTTTGCACCGTTTATGGATGAACACTTTGGATGACCAAGTCACAACATCATTCCATTATTTTCATGTGACTATTTGATAGTGTTTTGAGATAATAGGTCAATTCATCCATGTGCTTTATAATGTTTGGAGTCATTAAGATGTAATTAAGTGTTACTTCCTACATGTTTGACTCATGTTTCCTTTAATGCACACTTGCACGGATTTTTTTGATTATTGTGCTTGTCTTATCACATGTTGGTTGGGTGTTTTCACTTCAATCCTGTCCTTAAAACGAACCAAGCGCGATAAATTTTGATAAGGAAATTGTGCATATAAAAACTGTTTTGTGAGTTTGTGTGATTTGTTTGATAATGGGGAGGGGCTGCGAAAGGTAATCATCTATCCTTTGCGCAAAAGCCACCGTTAAAAAGGATCTAAAAAATTGAGGAATTTTATTATCCGAGGTCCAAAGAGGTTAAAAGAGCCCGAAAAAATTGAAAGGCAATAAAAAGAAATTCATGCCAATTATGGGTCATTTATGTTTTTGCACCAATTCTCCAAAGTTTGAGAATTTAGTTTATACACCTCTAAAAGAATATATATATGAGGGAGTTTGGTTGGAGAATTAAAACGGGTTTGCACGTCCTTGAAATGCTTGAAAAATGCGCTACATAGTTTTGGACGTTATTGGGGTGGAAATTATTTTGACTTTGATTTGTTGATTTGCATAAGACGATGTCATCTAAATTCAACAATCTTTTCACCTAAGGATACTTTTGATGTTCATTCGTTAGGGGTACACATATGCATCGTGCACATATGATTGATTGAGTTGATTTACCTATCGAATATGTTCATACCCATTCATTCCATTTCCATGACTTGGTTGTTTGAGTCGAAATCCATGGTGTGATTTTTGTATCATATTTGTTCATATTGGTATCCTATCTTTGTATGAATAATTTGAAAAATAAAAAATAGTTTGTGCATTTATTTTTGAGCATCTCCTTGTGTAACAACCCTCGCTTTTGGGAGCCCATTTTGTATTTATTTATTATGTTGAATAGTTGCATATATACAATGCTGCACGTGGGTAAGTATTAATTTGACGAAATAAGTTAATATTTACAAATAAGTTGCATGTTACCATGTGTGTAGGTAGTTGTTACCATGTGGTGTTCTATTTTGTCATGAAAATTAATATGACAATTTGAATTAAAATGGAACCGGAACTGAATTTGGCTTATAAAAATCTCCAAATGATAATTTGGAGGGTGTAGTTAGTTCCGGGAGGTGCGAGACAGTCGAAATGTGTACCATATTGTATTTTGGGATTTTGGGCACTTTTGACTGGTTTTGGCATATTGCGTATTAGAACTTATCTATTGCGGTATTTCTACTTAAGGGTTGGAGACTTTTAATCTTAAGCCACGTTTAGTCTTTCCCCAAGTCTTTCATTTCCTCTTAATTTCCCTAAGTGTTGTAGCCCTAGAGTGAGAGAGAGTGAGAGTGGAAGATTGGAGAAGGAGAGGAATCTTGAAGATTGGTGGTTTGATCTTGCTTTCTTCTTCAACCAAGACTGAATTTGAAGCCCCAAGGCAAGTTTTCTACTTGCTAATGTATAGTTTAAGATGAATAATTAGTATGGGTAGTTATGTATAGTTTTGTGGTATTATAATTGTGGTTTTGGTTGGATTTATTGGTTATCCACATCTTTGATAGAGTTTGTTTGTTGATTAAAGGAGAAAATGTTGTTGGGAGCATTTATGATCTTTTTGTATCATTAAATGTAGTTGGAAGATTTTGGGTTAGTTATGGATTTTGTGTTGGTTGTTGATTTTGGGTTTAGAAGGAAAATAGGGGAGAGAGGTCTAGGTCTGCTATGGCCGGTCGACCGCGTATCTCAGACCGGTCGACCGGGCCTTCGGAAGAGGGCTCACTGCTTTCTTCCCAGGCATGAAATTTAGAGAGCGGTCGACCGCGGTTTCCCACCGGTCGACTGGTCCATCCGAAATGAACCTTCTGCTTTCTTTTAAAAGCTAAAATTTGAGACGCGGTCGACCGCGGTTTTGGGACCGGTCGACCGGTCCCCTGTTTTCTTTCCCAAAATTCCCACTTTTGTTTTTAATCCTTTTCTTTCCCCAGGAACTTAGGACTCTTCTTGAATGAAGTAAACCTTGGCTCTTAGAGTCCTAGTTGAGTTGGTTGTCACCCTAGTGTTGAGTGGGTTTCACTTGGGGTTAAGTCCGGGAGAGGGGTTGTTCTAAGTGATGTTAAGGCATCACTTCTCTAGGTGCATCCAAATAATTTGGATGGGAATTGAAGGCCCATACTTGGAGACTTTAGGGGCTTGAAATGAGGCATATGAGACCTTAAGCTCGGGAGCCTAATATGATCCCTTGGAGATTTATTCGAGGCATAACCTAGGATGATGAGATGGTATATCCTAATTGTAGTTTCAAACAAACGAAACATGTAAATGTAATAAAAAGGAAAGAAAAAAAATGGTTTTTATAGTAAATGATGATTTACTTAAACACACCTCTCTAAATGCTATCATAAGGGAAGCTCGCGCATGAGGTGATGTTACTTGACTAGTGAATGCAGGGATACTATAGTCCTCGGCCATATGCGGATTTATATTATGTATTTTTTTCTGCGCTAGTGAAGTAATTCCGGGTGTGGTTATGACTCACTCGCAGGCATATGGCCACTTCCTGACGTGCGTTAGGTACCCAGGCTGCCTTGTTTGATGGGCCCCTGGAAGATGATAGTCATTTAGGGGCGCGCCCAGTGGGGAAACTCGGAGGGGCGGTCTTAGAATCGTTATATGCATAAGATTGTAACTTTTCTAAACTCAAGTGGGACTTGAGGGATGTATGATTTCCACTAATAGTATTATGTTAATTACATTCCTGCTAAGGAATGGGAATTTAAATGAAATGAGAAGAAAATAATACTGTAATCCTGTTAAGGAAATTCATCCGGTTTAAAGTGGAAATTAGAGAGTGGAAGCTTTTAAATTTACTTTAATTTAGCATCATTTCATTCTCTTGCATAGCTTACTTAGTCATGGCTTTTCACTTGTATTTGTATCATTCATGCTAGGTTGTTAGATTCTTGTTCTTTTTTTATTTCCATGATTTAACTGTTCATATCTAGCATGCTTTTTGTTCATCTGGGAACTATATATAAACCGGGTCCTGACCCGTCCATTTTCTTCTATGCTGTGCTTGTTATTGTATCCGCTCAGGCGATCCTCCGCAAGGACGCCCGTGTTGACATTCCTACTCTTTTGGCTTTTAAGGAGCTGTATGAAATTGCGGATATTACATGATGTTTTGTTAGACGCCGTCCTTCTTTTGACATCTAGTTATGATCGGGTCTATCACTCGGGCGAGTGTCCAAAACCTGTAATTGTATAATGATTGTAAAGCATAATATCTAACTGTTGTGATTACTTTTGTGTAGCTGTGAACCGACAGCATATTCGGTTCTCCTCTTTGTATATGGTGGTTTTAAATCTATATTATTTATGTTTCTTTGAATTCCACTATTGTTCTAAAATGGGTTGTTTAAATTGTTTTTTTTCTTAACTTTTAAATTGCATAAATTGTTTTGGCAACCCGTTCTCTGAACTATTGGGTGGTTTTCTCGGTTACTCTTACTATATTTGTGGTGCTGAGAATGATTTCCGTCCATGATTACCGCATATATCAGAGTATCGGGCTGGCCACCCCTTATTTCGGATTGCGGGTTGTCACACCTTGCAAGAGCACGTTTACTATATTGTTTGATGCCCTATTTTGTGTACCGTGACACCCCGTTTTTGCCTATTTGATTCATTCTTCTCATTTGTCTATTTGGGGACATCATAAAAAGGGGGCGAAAGAATTATCATCTCATTTCAAACTCGATATGTCACGTGGTATTTGCTTTGTCTCATGTGTGTAGGTATGAAGATTGAAGATCAATATGTTGCACACCCTGATGAGAAAAGCTTTGAGATTTGATGATTGTTGAATTGAAGAACAAACGATGAAGATTTAAACATTTGTATCTTTCCATCTTTAGGGTTCATGGGAGGGTAGATTTGTATAGGTCATTAGTTGATAATTCAGATATTTTTTATGTATGTACCGGCATAGACATAGGGGGAGATTTGTAAGGACATTTTTGTCCATCATCAATTTGTATGTCATACGCCGTTACACCGTTGAAGAAATTCAAGATCGCATCTACATCAACGGATCCGAATATCAAAGCATCTTCAACATCATAGCGTCTGCGAGAATGAACTTGGTAAAATTTTGTTTTTACGTTCCTTAAAGTTCATATTTAGTATTGGGAAATTTTTATAAAATGTTTTTTATAAAAATAAGAAGTAAGTTTTTTCAAGCAAAATGAGGCTTTTTAAAGTTTTTTATTTTTCTGGGAAAACCGGACCGGTCCGCCCTCTACCCGGACCGATCCGCCTTGCTCAAGGTCCAGTAGACCCCGGATCGAATGCAAACCGATGGAGCCATATTTTAAAAGAACCGATCCGAGGTCGGACCGATCCGCCCCCAAGCCGGATCGGTCCGCCTGGGATAAACTCGAACAGTTCCGTGAGTTATTTTTCCACCAACTTATTTTTCCTATATATATACCTATTTCGGTGGTGTATTTCTTAAGTCTTTGAGAAAACGTTTTTAAGAGTACAAACACAACAAGACTTCAATTTTTGATGTGCCAAACATCTTTTTGATTCACACACAAAAATCCCAATTACTTTTGTGAATCTTTTGGAACCCTTGAACACAACCTTTGTTACTGTTCATCTTTGTGGAGAGATCTTTGCAATCGAGGGCTGCGTGTCATTGCTGAGGGAGTCTCTACAAAGTGTTATGACTGCGTGTCATTGAGGAGAGCTGCGGTTCTACCTTTGTTGTTTGGGCTGCGAGTCCTTGGAGGGTGCTGCGTGTATTCTCTTGCTGAGTTCAAGACTGCGTGTCTTTGTGGGTTGGATGCGCGTTGATCCATTGCAGATTTCTCTATGTAATTGTAAGTTGCGGCTTGTATATTCATGGTGAAATAAAGGTTTTACCCGAAAGGGTTTTTTTCCTGAAATCTGTGTCTCAGCATATTTTGTGTCACATGCTTTATTTATTTATGGGTTGACACACGCACCTTAGATGCATGTTTAGGGGATGAAATTAAATAAGGGGTTCTTGGAAAGTTGCGAATTTAATTTAAATTTATATCACACAGTCATACGACTTCTCATGTATGTATGTATATATGTGTTTGTGTATGTGTGTGTATGTGTATGTATGTGTATGTGTATGTGTATGTGTATGTGTATGTATATGCGGGGTTAAAATATCCAAATCAACTAGGGTAGTTTTTAAAGGAATGCATTGTTTGGGTGGTCCATTAATTGGAACTCGAGAAAAATAAATAATTACCCACTGTATGATGAATTCTACCACCATCAATGGTTGAATTCATATCAATATGGCTCCAATAAAGATGTCAACTTTCCTATATAATGATAAAGTTTAACACAAATGCTACATTAACTGACTCTCGATTTATGTCTTTCACCACCTATGTTTATGCTACTGAGATCGATATATCTTTTGACATCAATATAGAGCACAACCATGTATTTTATTTTAGTTATACACAGAGTTTTCTAATTCCCATATCAAAATATTTAAGTATTGTATAATCAAGAATGTAGCTTGATATTCACGTGGTTGTGGTAATAACTTTACGAAGACAAAAAGCTGGTCCAGAGGGAGAAAAATAAATAAAACAGAGCGAAAGAAGTTGGTATCCACAAGATGGGGTCTAAATCGTACGAAGATTTGAAGAGTTAATGGTCAGATAGGACAAAGGGTACTTCAGATATCGACAAAAAACCTAATCAGGGCAACTTGTATGTGCATGCCTAACGAGACAAAGATAATAAATTCCCACCACACTTGGCTCGGACTTTGGTGAGTATAACCAATTATTTATTTATATATATACACTCTATAAAAAATAATGTTAAACTCCTAAGACTAAGTATAATTTCACGCTATAGGAATCGATTGAAGCCATTAGCAGTCTGTCCAATTCAAGTCCTTATGATGACATTGAAAATGATTGGCTGATCTAGACCTTTGGAACTGACAAAAGAGGGAAGACGAGAGGTGTCAGATCACATATGCTAAAAAATAAACTAAGACACACTTCACCTCTCATGGACTCTCTCTCTTCGATCAAGAATCGAATCTCGAGCCAAGAAAAAAGTTATTCCAAGACATAACGGGATGGCCAAGAGATTAAGAGTAACCTGGGAGTGTTGGCGAGTGAAATCAGGCGCCTTGTGTCCTTATTTACTCAAGATTTTTGTCCCCCAATGGCTCCTCAAGGTTTCCCCTAACCTCCATCTCATGGTTTCCCCTACCAAATTCCGCCTCCTTTAAGATTCCCCTCCCCAGTTCCTCCGCCTGCGACAGTCTCTGGATCATCGTCATCCATCACGGTAACTATGTCGAGCAGTACTATTTTAAGGATTTGACAAATAGTAGGATTATTGGCCCGTGCACACTCGTTTACTTGATTTTCGAAACTCTTGTTCACAATCGCCCTTTGCAGATGGATGAGCCTCAGATACTAGTTAGTGAAATATATAATGGTTGCGGAGAAATTCTTGTGCACGTTGATAGCGGAGAAGGGAACATATTGAAAACTGTCAAAATTGTTTTATCACTTGGCTAGTTTATTTGCTGGTCAAGCTTAGGACTTGAACAATTTTTGACAATGTGTAATATTTGAGAACATTTTGTAATATTTTGTTTATTTAAGTTATTTTAAGTTGTTTAATTTGAGTTTAAGTTATGTTGAATAATTTGAATGAATTATGACTTGTGCGTTCTTGTATGCCACATGACCTTTATTCCAACCTATTAATGTAGGTGAACTGAATTTTAAAGATTATTTAATGGATTTTTCATAATACAAATAGTGAATGGGGGAGAGTAATCGAATATCTGATAATTATGTAAAGGGCTTTTTAGGAATTTATTAAATATGCGTATAGAAATTTTAAAAGTGATAAGATTCTATGTCCAACTAACCATTGTATAAACGAAAAATATAAGTCTTTAGAAGACTTTGAGTTCAATTTAATAAAGTGGGGAATTTGGCAAGACTATAAGATATGGACATATCATGGTAAATATAATGTACCTTATGTTTTGAAAGAATTACCGGTACCTGAACGTGTAACAGAATCCCACCGAGTGAAAGTGGCACATGATTCGCCAATATATCGTCCTTTAACTGACCTAATTTTTGATTCTGATGGAGTCCACCACCATCAAAATCACTAATCTATGAAAATAAATAAATTGCATTATGACCAAGTCAATGAACAAGTTAATGCTGAATTACCAGAAGATAGGGAATGCATATGGTTGAAGTCGACGCAACTAGACCGTTGTACGGAGATTGTGATGAAGATCGCTCAGTGTTATATGCAATGATTGGTTTTCATAATTTAAAGAGTCAATTTAGTTTATTGGGCACTAGCGTAACCGGAATTATTAAGTGGGTTAAATACATTCTCCTAAAAGAGAACACGCTACCAACCAATTATCCTAGCATGAAGAAAATCTTTAAGGGTTTGTGTTTGAAGTAAAAATATATTCATGAATACAAGCATGATTGCATATTGTACCACAACGAGCACAAAGAGAAGGATGAGTGTCCTTTATGTAGTGAGCCTAGATATGTGGCTTATGAGAATGGAAAAAACAAGACTGTAAAATATTGCAAGTGCTCGCAAGTTCCACAAGATTTTGAAGTATTTTTCCCTCGAGAAATAGTTAAAATAATTTTTTATTGTACCGTGGATAGTAGAGGCCATGATATGGCACGCTCGATGCGAGGTGGGAGGTAATATCATGCGTTATCTCGTTGATTCACTCATCTGAAAACTTTTAAAAGCACTAAACCACGAATTTGTTAAGGAAATGCATAATGTTCGGCTTGCATTATCAATCGATAGGTTTAACCCTTTTGATAATTTAAGCACTAATCAGAATTATTGACCAGTTCTCATGGTGCCTTTAAGTTTTCCTCTAATACTGTGAATAAGAAAGGAGTTCACATTATTATCTTTATTAATACCCTGGCCGAAGTCTCTCGATGATGATATCGTTATATTTTTAGCCCCATAATTGAAGAATTTAAAGAGTTATTGGATAGATGTGTGGTTTGACTCTCAAAAGAGTGAAGAGTTCACACTTAAAGTAATGATGATGTGGGAGATCCATGACCTTCCTACTAATGGGACCTTGTCCGCTTGTAATGTTTCTGGTTATTAGGGATGTCCCATATATGGGGAGGAAACTGAAGTCACGTGGTACATCATAGTGGTGAGATAAGTTATACGGTTCATCATAGATTTCTGCCAAATAGTCACCCTTTTAGGAATGACAAGTCTAACTTCTTACCTATCGATCACGAGAGTAGGACGGAACTTGCTCGACTTTCTAGTTAGCAAATTGAGGACAAGGATAAGGTTGCGACTACGGGGAATACATAGGTAGGAAAACACCCTCAATTTATAAACCTGAAGCATAAAGCTAGGGAGGATCTGAACAACCCTATTAAAATAAAGGCATGGTCTATACGAATAATATTTTTTTACTTTCCATATTGGAAAGATCATCATGTAAGGCAGGTAATTAAAGTGATGCACATAGAGACAATTTTTGCAAAATATCTTATGGAACATATCTGGGTGGATCTCATTCAAAAGATGGAGATCGGGTGCACCATGATCTACATAAGATGAAAATAAATAAGAATTTATGGTTAAAAATGATCCTATAACAGGAAGAATTTCTATCTCTACGACTGCTTTCACTTTGACTACTAGTGAGAAAAATTTACTCCTAGACACGTTCAACTTGAATACTTTAACTGGTTATTCGGGGAATTTACGCAGGATAGTAAGCTACCAAATAAATGAGCTGAACAGTGCAGGTCTCACGACTAGCACACCATCATTAAATTAATCCCACTATTGTTTAGGCATCGCTTCTCCCAGCACAAAGATCTCCGTCGGGCAATTATGAAAACAAGTTTATGCTTTACCCTACTTTATGCAAAAGTGGTAAATATAAAGCACCTTAAAGGTGCGAAATCAACTTTAGCCGAGGCAGAAATATTTTCCTTCATCGTGCTTCGATATCATCATACACCTACTTGTGCATTTATACGATGAGGTTTTGTTGTGTGGTTTCATTAGGTATTGCTGGATGTATCCTTTTGAGCTCCTGATAAAAACCTTAGAAGATTATGTTAAGAATATACGGTATATTGGATGGTCAATTGTTAAAGAATATGTAATTGTGAAATCGTCGCTATATGCTCAGGAACATATGCCAGAACAAGAGTCGAGGAGTTTTAATCCTCGTGGAGAACAAGTGATCGAGTAACCTGACGAGTTTGAGGATGAATTGATTTTTGAAAACCCTAAATAGGTGAGACTTACTAATCCACAATATGAGCAAGTAGCTCATTACATATTCGAATCGCAAGATGGCGTTGAAGATTGGATAGATGAATAGCTACATAATTAACTGAATTATTCTTGTTTAATTATATGTATTCTATATATAATGATCTGAACTATATAATTTACCTTTTGGAAGTAAGAGAACAAAAAGTCCCAAAGAAGAAATTTCACGACAAATGATTTTAGGGCATGTATATCAAAGAGGTAATTTCCACCTCTTATATGTGCGGTTATTTATTAATCTGTGGTAAAAACATGACCTAATACACATCCATTATAAATAAAGCTTCAAAAAAAGACGTAATGTCTCTTTAAGGCTTGCACGCCTAGCAAAAGGTCCCAAATTTCGTAGGACAGAGTTTAAAAAATTCTGCATCAACGTTTTTTATTTCATTTCATATCCATTTAAGGAAAATATTTTGATGCAAAATAGTAGAATTTTAATTTTTTCCATGACTAATTGTGTTGCTAGAAAAAGCGATAAAAATTCAAAAGATACGGTGCTAACCTATTATGTGACTGTCCAACAAATTCTGGAACTCGATTATTTGATTTCATAGAACTGTATTTTATTGTGAGTGGGTGGAGGACGCTTGGAATGCTTGTAAAGTTGGTCCTAACTTAAAACTTATCATGACAGATTTTCAAAGATGAAGAGTAAATATCACATAGTCGATGAGCCTTTTATTTGTGCCTTTCAGAATGTAAATAAGATATTCGACTCAAAGTGCGTAAACGATGACATTTGGTATATTATTATACATGCACCAAAGGGTATGACTACTCAAGCATACGCGTTAAAGGATTCTAAAGAGTTCTAGTCTACTCTTGATGACAACCTTAATTTAAAGGATCTTTTAATTGATTTAGAGAAAGATTTAATATTAAATAATATTTTACACTTGACAATACTATTTGTATCTTATTATTATATTGTCCCTTGATAATTGTATTTGTATCTAAATTGTATCCTATTATGATATTGACGATATATTGGCATTTTAGTTTGATTCACAAATGTTTAGTTTGATTTATGAATATTTAGATTGAATTATAAATGTTTAGTATGATTTATGAATTAACTAGGATGGCACGGGACCAATGTAAATCGTAGAAATTGATCGCGTATATTCACTAGACTCCCGGTTTGAGAATATGACTAAAATTTGTAAGTATCTAGACTTAGGCTTAAAAACATGCCGTTAGAGGAAAAAAACCCAAGACAACTCCCAAACAACCCCATAAGGGGCATAAACACCTCCCCATGAGACCAATGCTACTTGTAGGAACTAACCGCGTAGTCATTGGTCACAGTTTGACAATATGATTAAAATTTGTAAATATCTTGACTTGGGCTTAAAAACATGTCGCTAGAGGACGAAAAGTCAAAATAGCCCCGTAAGGGGCACGAAGATCTCGTGCGGGACCAATGTAAATCATAGAAATTAACTGCATAGTCACGAGACTCCTGATTTGAGAATGTGACTAAAATTTTCAAATATATAGACTTAGGCTTAAAAACATGCCGATAGAGGGTGAAAATAAAAAACTATCCCCAAACGGCCCTGTAAGGGTACGATCACCTCGCACGGGACCAATGTAACTTGTAAGAACTGACTGCATAGTCGCGAGACTCCCGATTTGAGAATATGGCTAAAATTTGCAAATGTTTAAATTTAGCCTTAAAAACATGCTCCTAGAGGGAGAAAAACCAAGACAACCTCCAAACGACCCCGTAAGGGGAACAAACACCTCGCACGGGGCCAATGTAATTCGTAGAAACTGACCGCATAGTCACGGGACTCCCAGTTTGAGAATATGACTAAAATTTTTAAATATCTAGACATAGGCTTAAAAATTTGCCGTTAGAGGGCGAAAATCGAAGACGACCCCCAGATGGCCCTGTTAGGGGCACGAGCACCTCAGACGGGACCTATCTAACTCGTAAGAAGTGAACACATAGTAATGGGACACTTAGTTTGAATTTTGACAAAAAATTGTAAATATCTTGACCTAGGCTTAAAAGCATTCCGTTAGAGGCTGTAAACCCAAGACAACCCCCCAATGGCCCCATAACGGGCACAAACAGCTCGCACGGGACTAATGTAATACGTAGCAACTGACCGCATAGTTACGGGACGCCTGGTTCAAGAATATGATGAAAAATTATTAATGTCTATACTTAGGCTTAAAAACTTGCCATTAGAGAGTGAAAACTCAAGATAACCCCCATATGGCCCAGTAAGAGCATGGGCATTTTGCACGGGACCAATGTAACTCGTAGAAACTGACCATGTAGTCAGGGGACTCCCGGTTAAGGAATATGACTGAAATTTTCAAATATTTAGGCTTACGCTTAAAAACATGCCGCTAGAGGGCGAAAATTAAAATAACTCCCAAACAGCCCCCATAAGGGACACGAACATCTCGCACGGGACCAATGTAACTCATAGGAACTGACGCGTAATCATAGGACGTCCAGTTTGAGAATATGAAAAAAATCTTAAAATATCTAGACTTAGGCTTAAAAACATGTCGCTAGAGGTAAAAAACCTGAAACAACTCCCAAAGTTCCAAATAGTCCCGTAAGAGGCTTGAACACCTTGCAAGGGATCAATGTAACTCGTAGAAACTAATCGCATTATCACGGAATGCCCAATATAAGAATATGGTGAAGATTTGAAAATATCCGCTAGAGGGTGAAAACCCAAAACAGCCCCCTAACGGCCCCATAAGAGGCACACCTTGCACAGGACCAATGTAACTCGCAGAAATTGACTGCGAAGTCACGGGACGCACGATTTGAAAATATGACAAAAAATTACAAATATCTAAACTTAGGCTTAAAAAATGCCGCTAGAGTCGAAGATAATCCGTAGACGACCCCGTTAGGGACACAAAAACCTCGCACGAGATCAATCTAACTCGTAGGAACTGATCGCATAGTCACATGATGCCCGATTTGAAAATTTGACTTAGGCTTAAAAACATATTGCTAGAGGGCGAAAAACCAAGACAACAGGGGAATGAACACCTCGCACATGACCAATGTAACTCGTAGGAACTAACCACATAGTCACGGGATTCCCAGTTTGAGAGTATGACTAGAATTTGTAAATATCTAGACTTGGGCATAAAAACATGCCGTTAAAGGGCGAAAACCAAAGGCAGCCCCTAGACGGCCCTGTTAGGGGCACGAACACCTCTAACGAGAGCAATCTAACTCGTAGGAACTGAACGCATAGTCACGGGATGCCCGATTTGAGAATTTGATAAAAAGTTATAAATATCTAGACTTAGGCTTAAAAACATACTGTTAGAGGGTGAAAAACCAAGATAGTCTCAAAATGGCCTAGTTAGGGGCACAAACACTTCACACGGGACCAATATAACTCATAGGAATAGATCGTGTAGTCACAGAACACCTAGTTTTAGAATATGATCAAAATTTGTAAATATCTAGACTTAGTCTTAAAAACATGTTGCTAGAGGGAAAAATACAAAACAAACCCTCAAATAGCCCCGTAAGGGGCATGAACACCTCCCACGGGACCAATATAACTCATAGGAACTGACCACGTAGTTATGGGATGCTCGGTTTGAGAATAAGACACAAAATGTAAATATAAAGACTTAGGCTTAAATACATGTCACTAAAGGGTAAAAACCCAAGACGATTCCCAAAGGGCCTCGTAAGAGGCACGAACGCCTCGCACGGGATCAATGTAACTCGTAGAAACTAACAACGAAGTCACCGGGTGCTCGATTTGAGAATATGATGAAAATTTGGAAATATCTAGAATTAGGCTTAAAATCATGTCGTTAGAGGGCGAAAATCGAAAATAACCCCCAAACGGTCCTGTAAGAGGAACGAACATCTCGATCGTTGGAGCACGAGGCCCCCAATTTTAAATATTCTCACTTTAATTTCCTTTTACATGCGGAATAAAGATGGTTACAAACAACAATTTAATTTTCCAAAATTTATTTGATTTTCTTTTCTTTAAGAAGATGAAAAGTTAAATTAAGCACAAATTTTAATTTCTAAAAACAAAATTAAAATTAAACCTAAACAAGTGAATTAGGGTGAACACACACACACACAAAATTCACACAAACCAATTTCTGGATTTTCTCACAAACAAAAATAACACTCGAAGTTAACTATGAGAAATTTACTTTTAGCCCAAAATTAATTTAACACAAGACCTAAAATTTGCCTACCCAATATTTTCAGTATTATCAAATTAGACCAAACCAAATTAAATATATGACTAGAGTTAAATTAACTTAAATTGCACCCAATTTAATTTTAGCACAAAAAATAGACAAGTGTGATAATTAAACCAATTTTATCTTGTTAACCTATGCATGCATTCTAAGGTGATTTGAGCAAGATAAAATAAACAATATCACACGTAGCGGCCATGTACGAGGAAAACCCAAATGGAAAAAACCTCGGACGACCCTAGCCTGAAGTCCACTAAGTATGGAATTTTTACAAGTACAAGACAAATGACTTACTCAACTCAACTTGACTCCTTCAAGCCCCTGACGTGTCTTCTTGTACCAACCTACGCTTATTCGACAATCTCAAAACTCCACCGGAACCTTGGAATCCATCAATGAGGTCTTAGGACCACCGTCAACCCGCACTCGGAGTCTTTCTTCGAGTGGGAGCACCGCAGCAAACAAACTCTTCTTCTTTGTGGGATGTAGAAGTAAACCCAAACAACTCTTCAAACGGTAGAGTAGAACTCGGTACTAAACAAACTCCAAGCAAGATATATATATATATATATATATATATATATATATATATATATATATATATATATATAGATAAGTACTTGAAATAAACATAAACTGATGGGTGTATGTGTTTTGATCGGAATTAATTCATGAAGGCTTGAAAACACAAAAACATGAACTTTTGATTTTGAAAATTCACTCTCGATATTTTTCTTTCAAAGTGTGTCAAAAGTTATCTAAAAAAAAGGTTGGTTCCCGCACATATAAAATCTGGAAAAAGTTAGTGGGAACAAAAGTAGTGGAAACATGGAGAAAACTACCAAAATATTTTTCCGCCAGAAATCTCGTTCAAACGACCATCTAACGATATTCCAGTGGCCAAAAAGGGAAAATTCGTTGGCAAACTCGTTCGAACGACATTCTCGTTCGCACGAAATGTCAGAATGTGCATTTTTCGATTTAAGCCCAATTTTTTTTAACTAAAAGTTCTAAAGTAACATTCTGAAAATAAAATTTACCGTAAAATAAAAATTACACCTATTATAAAAGTATTCCAAGTGTCCCCATATATATAAAAATGCATTCATACGTTTTGGACACTAGGGAATCAATTGTCGTTGACGTAGAAATATGGCACTTGAAACTTGACAATGATGAAGCTTTACAAATCTGGCCCCTACGTCTTCAACAAACACGTCATAGGCTTGGATACACATGAACACTATCCTATGACTCAAATATTTTTGTCTGCAATTGAGCCAAAACTACAATGGACTCAATTGGATATTTGTGTCCTTACAAATTTCTCCCTTTGGCTATTCCGGGACAAAAACCAAAACAAAAACCTAAAGGGCCGTCAAGCTCTACTATACTAACAAACTTTACACCCAAAAATAAAAATAAGAAGCTTGACTCACGGACCACTTAGGATAAATAGCTTTGCCGATGAAAGTTGCCACTTAGAAAAATTTCTGCACACTTAAGCAAACTATCAAACACATAGGGAGTATCAAGAATATTAAGTGCAGGTAAAATAAATATTCCCCCTAAATTAATTCTCATTTATTAACTATGATCAACCTAAGAAGATAACGCTCTCTCCCTAAGTTAAATCTCTTAAACTAAGATATGATTATAATAGGATTATATACCATTTCTCTCCCAATGGTTCTCCCCCATTTTGTTTAGGAATAGACAAAGGATAAAAGAACTAATAAATTACTCATTTCTCACCTTAAAAATTACATAAGGGATGTAGGTATTGGAAAACAAGTAAACACGATGATGCATAAGGTGATAAGAATATGAAAGTATATGGGCAACAATAACATAACTAATCCATACATATATTAAAGGATACCAACTATGATGCAAAAAAAAAAATGATACCAATTTGACACATAAGATACTAAGCATGTGATATCAACCAAAATATGCAACAAGATAGATACCAATTATGAATTAGAAGCATAGATGGACTAGAAAGTAAGACAAAGACTCAGAAAAATTACCATATATATGTAGACATAATAAATATCACACGCACACACACACACACATGGACATATATATAGTTATAACCACCACACATGACACAAAATACATTGAGCTTTTCACACTCGTATGGCAAAAATATGTCCAAATACATATGGAAAACGGAAGTGTAGGGGTGTGAACTAGTAATAATTAAATTTTGAACCAATCACTTAAAACATGTTCACGGAGTTCTCATTTGATTGAAAAACTTTATCACATTTAGATATAGTCTCATGTGATAATATAAAGTGAACTCAATGATCAAACATACAAAATGCACATAAGCCTAGAATTTTGATAATTCTACAAACCAATAGAGTCATGACAATGAAAACGCAACTAGGATAAACGAACATTGTGCAAAACTGTTGATATACCATCCAAACTCCCTCAAAATATGCATATAATTATGGAATGACTTAATCAACTAAACAAAATAGGCCTTGGCAAATTAGTTTTCTATTAATGCCATATTTTACTTTTAGGCCTTCGGATCACGTATTTCTTTTAGGTCCATTATAAGCGGTGGCTTACTCGCAAAGGATAAATTTCCTTTTGGAGCCCTTCCCCGTGCACATTCATATAACAATTTTTTATATCACACAAATCTCACGTGCAACGGATGTAACATGCACAAGTCCTCCTAGGTAAAAAATATGTAGATGAATAGATTGGTAAGAGAACACCTCACAAAGCTAAAAAATACACGTGAAGTTAAAATTTCAAGTGAGCTCATGCATGTGTGAATTGAGGGTTATAAAAATAGAATCCATTAAGCAACACAAAATCCAACTACTCCATGTAGGCATGGTAAAGAATATTTTAAGGATTGACAATCTTAACCAAAAGTTCTATCCACATGGAAGTAAAAAAAAAAAGGGATTCAAACACAAGTATATGCCACATAAAGTGTGTCAAACTAAAATATACATAATACAAATCTTTTTGAGTTTTTGAATTTTTTAAACAAACAAACAAAAATATTTACTCAAAAGACAAACAAAAATCATTTGTATTTTTCACTAAGCCTAAATTACTAAAAAGGTAAAACACAAATGATAAATAAAAATCTTTTTGTATTTTTCATTTAATGCAAACTAAAATAAATATAATACAAAATATAACCAAGTCATAATTTCTAGCATGAGATATGAAATAAAGCAATGACTAGAAAATGACTAAACATGCATACACCTAATAATGATATATAATATGAAGCACAAAAAGCTAGAGTATGCAAACAACTAACACATTCAACCTTTGGATTTAGCAAGGGAGGTATCGTGTGAAAGTAAATGAGAATAAAAAATCCTATCTTGTAAAGCTACCAAGTCAGATCTCCTAACCCAAACTAATGATGAATGCCAATCTCGGGATATAGGAATCTTGGATACCTCGGTTGCCTTACGGTGGGATTTTCTAGGACCTCGTTGAAGATCAAAACAAAACTTCCTAAGATGACCTTTTCGACGACAATGTGAACAAGTGAAAATTCGACGAAAAGTATTACCAAAGGATTGACCCTTAAAATTGTTCTTAGAGGATTCTCCTAAAACATTAGTTTTGACTTTATGAGTAGACTCATGACAAGTATCGAAGCCTAAACCATACGTGTCATTTTTAATTTGGACCGTTCCTAATATTTTATCTAATTTATCCGAACGACACTCCAAATCAAATTTGACTTTACTAGAGTCTTTTAATTTATTTTCTAAATCTAAATGTGACACTCTAATAAAACATTGTGCTCTTCAAACGCAAGAAGATCCTTTTCAAGGATTCCATTAAGCCATTAAGGCTATCTCTTTCGCCTTCTACATACTTAAGCTTCTCTCGAAGAGCTCTCTCACGTGTCCTAAGGTCATCAACTAACGCACTCTCATTGACAACCTTGGTACGGTCCCTTAAACTAACTTCTAATTTCAAATTTGCTCTTTTTAATTTAATAGATTCAGCATATAATTATTGAAATGCAATTTGAAGTTCACTCACATCAACCTCTTCTTCATTTTCACTCTCTCTCTCTTTTCCACTCTCACTACCATCATCTTTTAGAGATTTCCTAATAAAGGCCTCAAAAGTGTTATGTATTAAGATGTCATCATTGGATGATTTCTCACTATCACTTACATAACTAGTAATGAACGCGGTAAAATTGCGTTCAATGGTGGAATTGGATCACTCTTACTTATCACTATCACTAAGGGTTGCATTATAGGAAATTGGTTGCTTACCCTATCTCCTTAGTTTTGTGGCCATACCCTTCACAACCATAATACCTATTTGACTCATCCCTATTTAAATTTTCATTAAAAGTTTTAAAGACCTTTTCTGCTTTGTCATGCTTAGAATTTTCAAATTTCTTAAAATCATTTTAAAATTTATCTTTGTTAAATTTAAGAAATTTATGAAACTTCCTAGAAAACATAGCCATATCTTCCGAGTCACTATCACTCTCATCATCCATAACTTATTTTTCCTCCTTACGAGCTTTCAAAACGATGCCCTTCTTTATTTTCTTTTCGGTTTTGGAGGGGAACATATCTAGTTCATAGGTTTGAAAATAACCTACTAGTTCCTCAAGTTTGGTAGAGTGTAAGGTGCATTGAGAATTTAACACGGTCACCTTAGGTATAAATCTATCGGGAAGGGACCTAAGGATTTTCTTTACAACTCGATCGTTGGGTATTTTCTCTCCTAAATTAAATGAAGAATTTACTATATCGGAGAGTCTAGCATAAAACTCATCGAATGTTTCTTTTTCATTCATTTTGATGGTCTCAAATTGAGTGGTGAGGTTTTGGAGTTTAGAAGATTTTACGACACTAGTTCCCTCAAGAGTGAGTTGTAAAATATCCCAAGCTTCTTTAGCGGTTTCACAAGTCATGATACGTCGGAATTCATCCGGTGTGACTGCGCTAAATAAGGCATTTATATCTCAGGAATTAAAATTTGCAAGTTTAAATTCGTTCTCACTCCATCTATCTGCGGGTTTGGGAACACGCTCATTTTCTACCAAATATGTGGGTGGGGACCACCCGTTAACAACTGACTACCAAACCCTCTCATCGATAGACCTAAGTGCCAAACGCATACGTGCTTTCCAATATGCGTAATTAGAACCATCGAAAATAGAAAATTTAGAAAATGGGAAAAAATTCATTTTTAACCAAAAATATTTAACAAGACCTTAACGCAATAAATTAGCGCTCCGACTCTGATACCACTTGTTAGAGCACGAGGCCCCTAATTTTAAATATTCTCACTTTAATTTCCTTTTACATGCGGAATAAAGATGGTTACAAACAACAATTTAATTTTCCAAAATTTATTTGATTTTCTTTTCTTTAAAAAGACGAAAAATTAAATTAAACACAAATTTTAATTTCTAAAAATAAAATTAAAATTAAACCTAAACAAGTGAATTAGGGTGAACACACACACACACACACACACAAATTTGTAAGGACAAATTTCCAATCGAGTCATTTGTTATATTGGCTATATTCCGTTGGACAAAACATTTTTGGGTCATACTGCATCAACGATCATTCAACACAAGGATTCAAGCATCGCAGTCAAAATTCACGCATCATCAATATTCATGCCGTGCTATTTATCCTACGAAGGTATATGGCCTAAAAACAATTTTATAAGTTGGAGTATTTTGACTAATCAAGAAATTTCAAAAAAGAAAATGTTCATATATATGCTATATTAATTTTGAAAAAGTTCTTGAATTAAATTGGAAAAATTTTGGGCAAAAAATCAGATTCTCGTTCGAAGTTTAACCCAGGTCGTTCGAACGACCTGGTTCTAACGAAGTGATGCATCGTTAGTAGTTCGTTAGAAGTTCGTTAGAAATGTCGTTCGAACGACCTCGTTCGAACGAGATTTCTAACGACATCTAACCATCCTAAACTGGCAAGCCGTTAGATAAGTCGTTCGAACGACATGTTGTTCGAACGAGTTTCGCCAGAATTGATTTTTTAAACTTATTTTTTAATGCAGTTTTCTCCTCAACTGTTTTTTGCCCACTACTTTTTCAGTTATTTTCTAATGGACGAAAATTTAGTTTTATAACTTAAGGAAGATCATTTTTCAAGAAGAACACTTTCCATAACTTCCAACCTTTTTGATAAAAATCTCTCCAACATTTTTATCAACTTTTCAAATCAAAACCCCTTCATCAATTCATATTCATCAAGCAAGATTGCAGTGGATCTCTGCATTCAAGCTTCGAGGAGACGGTGGTTTTGGGCTTCGGTGGATACCGCAACACGAGGAGTGTTGAGCAACGCGTTGGAGTTTCGCGGACTACAACTTCGGAGGTCGAGGACGGCATAAGCATGCCTTGAGTGAGTCAATGTCTGTAAGTCTTTTGAGTCTCTTGTAAAACCTTTTGTTGTAGTGGATTTTGTCTAGGCCCAGCCGTCCGAGGTTTTTCCCATTTGGGTTTTCCTCGTACATCGGCGTGTTGTGGTTGGGATTTTCGCACTTTCATTTTATCATATCACATAGATGCATGCTTAGGATAAAATGAAGTTAATTGGAATTTAATCTTGCAAATTTGTGAAACTAAATTTAAAATTGAGTTAGAAGAATACATATTTATCATAGAAATAATAAAATTGGATTAAGTGTGTGTGTGTATTCTACGAATTAAACTAAGACCATATAACCCTGCAACTTCAAATTGGTATCAGAGCTTGTTTCTAAAAGTTATTTAGATGAATCCTGGAGGTTATATGGAAAGTTTTTCGTCGAATAGACTACCTTTGTTTGATGGAACAAATTATACCTATTGGAAAGCACGTATGCGATCCGCTCTTAAATCTATTGATGAACGTGTTTGGGTCACTGTTGAGAGAGGATGGTCCCCTCCTTCTATGATTGTTAATGATGAACGTATTTTGACTCCTGTTGAACAATGGAGTGAGGAAGATTTAAAATGGTGTAACTTTAACTCTAAAGGATTAAATGCCTTATTTGGTGCCGTGTCTCCCGATGAATTTCGTCGTATAATGACGTGCGAAACATCAAAGGAAGCTTGGAACATTCTCCAAGTTACTCATGAGGGAATGAGTGTTGTTAAAGCATCAAAACTTCAAAACTTAACTACACAATTTGAAACTATCACTATGAAAGAAACTGAAACTTTTGATGAGTTCTATGCTCGGTTATCTGACATAGTCAACTCTTGCTTTAACTTAGGTGAAAGAATACCTGAAAATCGTGTGGTTAAGAAAATACTTAGATGTCTTCCTAAGCGTTTCATTCCCAAAGTCACTGTACTTAATTCTTTAGGAAACCTAAATACCTTAAAACTTGAAGAACTTGTTGGTGATCTGCAAACGTATGAACTTGATATGTTTCCTAAAGATAACAAAGGGAAAGATAAAGGAGTAGCGTTAAAAGTTAAGAAAGTTGATGTGTCTGATTCTGATGAGTCTGACTTTGATTCTGATGATATAGCCTTATTTGCCAAAAAATTTAAAAAATTTCTCAAGTTTAAAAAACAAAACTCCAAATTTGAAAAACCTAAATTTGAGAATAAAAACAAAGGAGGAAATAAAAAGTTCACTAATCAGGATTCAAAGAAGTTCAATAAAGACAACTTTAAGAAGGATGATTCGGAAAGATGTTTTGAATGTGAGGGAAGTGGTCATAGAGCTTTCGAGTGCCCCACAAAACTTAAAAGACAAGGCAAAGAAAAAGCCGTTTACAATGCTACTTTAAGCGACAGTGATAATGAGTCTGAAGACTCTAATTCGCCTAGAAATAACTTCACTGCCTTTATGGCGAGCCTTGCTAGTAATTCATGTGAGTCAAACATTAATGTTGACAATTCTTAACATAATCTAGAGGTGGTTTCTACTCATTCTAATAGTAGTGATGAAAAAGAGAGTGATAGTGATATAGATGAGAGTGAACTACAAACTGCCTATTCCGAACTCTACAATGAATCTCTTCGCATTCAAAAAGTCAACAAAAGATTAACCTTGAAAGTTTTAACCTTAGAAAAAGAGTTGAAAGGCCTGAAGGAGAGGGAGGCCTTAATCAGTCAACTCGAGGCTATTAAAATATCTCTTTCTGAAAAACTTATTGTGATTGGCAAAGAAAAATGTAACTTGATTATCTCCTTAGAAAGTGCTAACAAAGAACTTTATGAGTCTCAAGAAATTAGAACATCTCTAGAAGCTAAAATAGTCCAACTCGAAAAAGATCTCAAGTCCTCCCGTGAAGTGAAAGTCACACTCGAGGACAATTCAGGAAGAATGGGAAAACTGTTTCTAGGTCCTGTTTTAGGATATAAAGAAAAAGGCTATCAAGAGAGAAAGGGTATAGGGTATGAAGAAGGAAATTCTTCAAAAGTCAAAACTGAACCTGTTGCTAAGTTTGTTACAAAATCTAATGTTCCTAAAGATAACAAATCTAATGTTCCTAAAGTTAATCCCTCTAAGAAACATTTAAAAGCTGGCCCAAAACAACCTTATGTATGTTCATATTGTCACAAACAGGGTCACCTTAAAGATTTTTGCTACAAACTTGGAAAGAACCCTAAATTCTCAAATTCAAAACAACCTTACAGCTCCTTAGCTAATCTTAAGAGTCAAGTTGAGTACCTTGTCAATACTTCTAAAAATCTAATGGAAGAGTTTCTTAGGTTCTCTAATGTCAAAGGAAATAACTCTAATTATAAGTCTAGAGCCAACCAAGGGAAGAAAACTACTCAAACTTGGGTTATGAAAAATCAAATGAAGAAAGACTTTGTCGCTCACGTTGCTCTTAAGGCACAAAATACCTCTCAATGGTATTTTGATAGTGGTTGTTCTAGACATATGACTGGCGATAAATCTCTTTTTACCACTCTCGAAAACCATAAAGATGGTAAAGTTACTTTTGGGGATGGTAGCAAGTCCCAAATTATTGGTAGAGGTTCTATTGAAATCTCAGGTTTCCCTAAACTTGAAAATGTTCTTTATGTTGAGGGTCTAAAAGCTAATTTGTTAAGTATTAGCCAACTTTGTGATGATAATCTTGATGTGAAATTTAGTCAATCGGAGTGCATCATTTATGATCAATCAGGTGAACCGATTTTACATGGTGTTAGAACAAGTGACAATTGCTATGGAATCATTCCTAAATCTCCTTTAGTCTGCAATAATGTAAAAACCTCATCTACCGATCTTTGGCATCAAAGATTAGGTCATGTTAACTTTAGAGATCTTGACAGACTTGTGAGAAAAGAGCTTGTTCGTGGCTTACCGCCACTAGGAAAGCCAACATCCACCATTTGCGGACCGTGTCAATTTGGTAAACAAATTAAAAGTCCTCATAAAAAGTTAAACTCGATAACAACATCTCGTGTCCTAGAATTGATACACATGGACCTTATGGGTCCTACTCGTACCGAGAGTATAGGTGGAAAAAGATACATCTTGGTTATGGTGGATGATTTCTCTAGATACTCTATTGTAGGTTTTTTAAGAGAGAAATCTGAAACAGTTGACTTTCTTACAGTTAAATGTAGAGCTCTTCAAAATCTTCACGGTGTTACTATAAACCGCTTTAGGAGTGACAATGGAACCGAATTCAAGGAATCCGGTGTGAATGCCTTCTGTGATGAAATAGGAATAAAACATGAATTCTCGGCCATTCGAACCCCTCAACAAAATGGTATAGTTGAACGTAAAAATCGAACGATCCAAGAAATGGCAAGATCCATGCTCCTTGGAAGAAATGTGGCTCGTAGGTTTTGGGCCGAAGCGGTTAACACTGCTTGTCACACTGTTAATAGAGTCTATTTGCGTCCTAACACTAATAAAACTCCTTATGAATTGTGGACGGGTAAGAAGCCAAATTTGTCCTATTTTAGAGTGTTTGGAAGTCCATGCTATATTCTTAGAGATAGAGAACTTCTAGGAAAATTTGACTCGAGGAGTGATGAGGGTATTTTTCTAGGATATTCTCAAAATAGTAGAGCATTTAGAGTTTTCAACGTAAGCAAGTCTAAAGTAATGGAATCCATAAATGTTGTCATAAAAGATGATGCTCCGGCCACTCAAATTAATAATGAGGAAGATTTGTCAAGTGAGTGTGATGTTGTGTCTAATGTTGAAAGTATTGACTCTCTAAATGATTTGGTTGTCCCAACTACCGAAAACAGGGAGGTTACTCCTTGGGTGCGTAAAAATCATGACACTTCACAAATTATAGGAGATCCCGAAGTAGGTGTCAAGACTAGGGCACAATTAGAAAATGAAGTTACCTATCTATGCTATACTTCTACCATTGAACCAAAAAACTATAAAGAAGCATTAAAAGATGAACATTGGATTAATGCTATGCAAGAAGAACTGTTTCAATTTAAGAAAAATGATGTTTGGGAATTAGTTCCTAGGCCTTCTAATACCAATGTCATTGGCACTAAATGGATTTTTAAAAATAAAATGGATGAAAATGGTGTCATTGTTCGAAATAAAGCTAGATTAGTTGCTCAAGGATATACCCAAATAGAAGGTATTGACTTTGAAGAAACTTTTGCTCCTGTTGCTAGGTTAGAATCGGTTCGTCTTTTACTTGCCATAGCATGTCATCTTCAATTTAAATTATATCAAATGGATGTCAAAAGTGATTTTTTAAATGGTATTATCCAAGAGGAAGTATATGTTGAACAACCAAAAGGGTTTGAGGACCCAACTCATCCTACTCATGTCTTCTTTTTAAAGAAAGATTTATATGGCTTAAAACAAGCCCCCCGTGCTTGGTATGAAAGACTCACTTCTTATCTCCTTTCTCGTGGTTTTTTGAGAGGGGGAGTAGATATGACACTTTTTGTTCGGCGTGATGAAAAAGGTATTCTTGTTGCTCAAGTTTATGTCGACGACATAGTGTTTGGGTCTACATGTGATAAACATACTCAATTTTTTTCCAAAGAAATGCACAATGAATTTGAAATGAGTATGGTAGGTGAACTTACCTTCTTTCTAGGTCTTCAAGTTCGTCAACTCAAAAATGGGATATTTTTGTCCCAAACTAAGTATGCTAAAGACCTTGTTAAGAAATTTAATATGGAATCCGCTAAACATGCTCGTACTCCTATGAGCTCCTCTATTAAACTTAGTAAAGACACCGATGGAAAAAATGTAGAGCATACACTCTTTAGAAGTATGATAGGTAGTTTACTTTACCTAACTGCGAGTCGTCCAGATATTTCCTTTAGTGTAGGAGTTTGTGCTCATTATCAAGCCGCACCAAAAGAGTCTCACTTACTTGCTATTAAACGTATCATCAAATATGTTAGTGGGACCCTTTCATTTGGCATTTGGTACTCCTTTGACACCAATGATTGTCTATCGGCATATTCAGATGCCGATTGGGCAGGAGATGTTGATGGATGTAAAAGTACATCCGGCGGTTGTTTCTATTTTGGAAGTGCACTTGTCTCATGGATGAGCAAGAAACAAAATTCTATCTCGTTGTCCACGGCGGAGGCCGAATACATTGCCGCCGGGAGTTGTTGCACTCAACTCATTTGGATGAAACAAATGTTGGAAGATTACGGCATTTCCCAAGGCACTATGACTATATATTGTGATAATACTAGTGCAATTCATATTTCCCGTAATCCCGTTCAACATTCTAGAACCAAGCATATTAAGATCCGTGAACATTTCATTCGTAACTTGGTTGAAGAGAAAATTGTTTCTCTAAGCTTCGTTCCTACCGATCAACAATTGGCCGATATCTTTACTAAACCTCTAGATGCCCTTAGGTTTGAAAACCTTAGGAAATCAATTGGGGTTTGCTCCATTGATTGAGATCGAAGTCGTTCATCTAGTTTAGGTTGCCTCTCTTGCATATCTTTTTACCTATGAACTAGATTTCCTTTGTATATATTTTATTCAAAAATCACAAAAATATTTGTTTATTTTATTTATTTTCAAGGAAAACGGGAATGGTTAGATAATGCTATCAAAACTTTTGTCCAAATGGCTTTGTAGTCGATGTATTCAAATCCCTATCTTTTTCCATGTTCACGTGGCCTACGATGAACAGTTAATCCATACATGGTTTATCTTGTGCACAATAATGCTTTGTTTTATGATATATAATGTTGTGATTTCCTCACATATTTGCCTTTTGCACACACCGTACACGGAATATTTTGAATATCTTGTTCACATTGTTCTTGCAAAGTGAGATTTGGTGTTGTCTTCTCAATCCTGTCACATCCATTATAAGCAATCGAAATTGTGCATGATCATCCGTTGCCCGGATTGAAACAAAATGTCTATATTCTTCCGGTTGATTTCCGTTTCTAGCAATGGAACCGAGCTGCGAAAAACATAAAAGTTCTTGCGTGAAAAGCCTCCATTTGCATATTCAGATGTGTGACTAAAATAGAAGCATTGAAAATGATATATATACAATGCAAAGCCAAAATAATAGGCTTGATTGAGTCTTCAAAAGATTCGTCTCAATCTATTTGATATTTTTGGGAGATATAAGTTGAAGATCAACGGGCATGCACATTTCATTAATTGCTTTCTTCTTGTGACTTTATTGGCGAGAGAATCATCTATTCTGTATGCTTGTTACATTCGTGGTTCAGTGTTCAACAATATTTTTTTTCTTGACACAAGGCTAATCTGAGTGAATATTGCTCGTATATATTGTTTGGCATTACGCACTTGTACAAATGTTGTGGCTAAAGACTTTCACGCGTATTGTTCACACCCCTACATTTCCGCTCCCACCATTTGGATATGTTGGCTCGAGCTAGGATTAATTCAATCACATTTTTGGCAATGTTCTGGCCATCCCAATTCCTGATATTATGGTATTTTTCAATGTATTTTATAATATATTTTTTTCAAAATTTTCAATTTTCGTTAGAAATCTCGTTCGAACGAGTTCTCTAACGACATTTTTTAGCCCCAAACTGTCTCGTCGTTCGAAATATCGTTCGAACGACAATTTTCGTTCGAACCACCTTCTAAAGAGGTATCTAACGACCCAAGGCTGTCTCGTCGTTCGAACTATCGTTCGAACGACAATTTTCATTCGAACTACCTTCTAACGAGGCATCTCACGACCCGAGGCTGTCTCTTCGTTCGAACCCCTCGTTCGAACGACATTACTCGTTCGAACGACCTGCAGTTAAAACGGTCAGATCCTCTTCCCCCAACACCTGCCACCTCTCCCATTTTTTCAAACCCACGATTTCCAATACCCCATTTCCCCTCTTTCCCAGATTTTTCTCACCCTTCTCTTCCACTTTCCCCTCTACATTTCTCTCTCTCTCTCCCACGATTTTTTTTTTCTCCTCTTTCCTCCATTTCCCCTCTTCTCCTTACTCTACCCCCCACGATTTTTCCCCACTCTCTATCTTCCCCTATTTCCCTCCTCCTACCCACCTTCCTCCATTTCTTCATTCCTCTTCTCTCCGATTTCTGCTGCTCCTACCTCCTCTTCCATTTCAGGTATCGTCCCTGTTCTTTCTCTCTACTGCTTTATATATATTTATACGCATATATATATATATATCTCAATATATTCTATCTATTATCTATATATATTATATATATTATATATATCTTCTATATATTATATCTCTATCTCTCTAAATCTATATCTATATATATATGTGTATATACGTAATGTTGGGATTTTTTTAAAAACTTGATTCTCAACCCATTTCCCCACATTACTCTATATGCATGTGTGTATATTTTTAAATGGGGCTCTTTTATTGTGTTATTTATTTCTATTGCCCATGATTAAAATACCTCCCATGAATATTTTTTTTCAAAATACCAATTCAGTACTATTCATGGCATTTATTTTAATCAAATTTTATTTTTTTCCCTGCATTTTTTTAAGGAGGATGGGCTTTATGCTGATTGGTGTTGGATTTTTTTTTTTGGTGTAATTGGTGGTTCGGTTGGATTGTCTTCGGGTAGGTTCTAGCTTTTGTCATCTTTCCATGGCTCGTAATCGACGCCAACGTCGACTTAGCGATTCCCCCGAGGAACGCACCACGTCCTCGGATGAGGAATCCCAGAGTATTCCCGACCTAAAACTACGTTGGCGCACACTTGCCAAACATACTCTCTATCACACCCAAGGGTTCGCAACCCGTTCTGTTGTGCGAGAGAAAGTGATCAATCTCCCCTCCCTCCACGGCACAAATGTGCATTCATGGATATCTGATTTAGGGTGGGACCCACTCTTCTCCCTCACCGATGCTGTTTTTCCCGACATAGTACGAGAATTTTATTTTAGCCTCATTAATAGGGATACTCATCTTTACACTCGGGTGCGAGGACGGGAGATTCTAGTCACTCCCGAATTGATTGCTCAAACCCTTCCCCTCCCTCGGGTAAATAATCCCTCTTTTCCATGGACATCCGAGACCACCCCCGATCCTACTCTCATTTTTCAGACCGTTTTTCAGATTCTTCCTTCCGGCACGGTTACTATTTTTCATAAAAATTTACATCCCGATTTTATGGTCCTTAATTGGATCGTTTGTGCATGCCTTCTCCCTCGTGCCAACACCACCCAAATCACCAAACAACACGTGGATCTCATGTTTGCTATAAGCATTAGGGCCCACATTGACCTTCCCTCCTATCTTTATAGCGTGATCCGGTCTGTTCGAGTTCTTCCCGCCAGCCCCACTCGCCAGGCCCTCCCATTTGCGGCCCTCATCACCCGTATTTGTCTTGCCGCCGGTTGCCCCCGTGTGTCCACCGATATCCCCACCACTAAATACCAAACCGTAGACATGTCCTCCATTAGCCGCTCTCGTGGTCATTTGCCACCCGATACTCCTCCCCTCACCCCCTCCGCCTCCTCCCACTCCGCCACCTCATCTCACCCCGCTCCCAGTCGTCCAGCTCCCTCCCGCTCTGTCCATCACCCCGCCCCTTCCCAGCTTCCCACACCCGCCGCGTCGGAGGATTTTTTGTTTTTGCGTTCCCAGGTGGAACAATTTCAGGAGGACCGCCGCCAGGACCGCACACTTATGCAGGAGCTCCTTATGTCTATGCAGCAGGACCGCGAGGCCCACGCCCGTCGAGAAGCCGCCCGGGATGAAGCTCAGGCACGTCGGGATGAAGCCCAGGCTCGTCGGGACTCTCTTCTATTAGAGCATCTTGCTGCCCTCCGCCATATGGAGATGCGCCGCGGGGCAGGTTCTTCCGGCACCACCTCTTTTCCCGATGACACTCCACCTGCTGATCCTGCCTCTTGATTTACTTGGCTCATTTCCTATTTATTTTTTTTGTTTGTGAGGCTGAGTGGTTTATTATCTCTTGTATTGGATTTATTTACTTTAGTTCTTTCATTGTATGAACCTTAACTCTTTACCATTTCCCCTTACTTAATACAGTCTTAGTATTTCACTTTTATTCTTCATTATTTATATTTCCTGCCTTGTTATTTCTTCTCATTTCTTTTGCAGGCCCCCCTTATCCCTTTGTCTTTTCCGGGCAAAAAGGGGGAGAAAATTTTAATTAATATGACTTCATATTTAGGGGGAGTTTGATAAATTTGGTTAATTTAATTGACATTTCATATTCATTGCAATTAATAATAATTTAAGGTAATTATAATTGAATTAAGTTATTATAATTAAATTTCCAAATTGATTCTAATATTAACCTTATGCACAATTAAGGGGGAGTTAAACTGTTCATATTGAATATTGAGGCATTTATGCACTATGCACAAAATATTCTATCGCATTGTCTTATATATAACATCTCTCTATTTCCCCATGCGTTTATGAATTTGTTGTTTCATGTGTGTAGGATACATCTCCTACTCCTTTGCAGCTCGTCAGTCTTGTCTTTGTGTCTGTATTTTTTTGGGTTTTTGGGACGGGACTTAGATACGGCTTGACGGCTGGCTTAGCAAATTCAATCTTTTATTTATTTATTTTTTATTTTGTTTTGTCCCGGAATAGCCAAAGGGGGAGATTTGTAAGGACAAATTTCCAATCGAGTCATTTGTTATATTGGCTATATTCCGTTGGACAAAACATTTTTGGGTCATACTGCATCAACGATCATTCAACACAAGGATTCAAGCATCGCAGTCAAAATTCACGCATCATCAATATTCATGCCGTGCTATTTATCCTACGAAGGTATATGGCCTAAAAACAATTTTATAAGTTGGAGTATTTTGACTAATCAAGAAATTTCAAAAAAGAAAATGTTCATATATATGCTATATTAATTTTGAAAAAGTTCTTGAATTAAATTGGAAAAATTTTGGGCAAAAAATCAGATTCTCGTTCGAAGTTTAACCCAGGTCGTTCGAACGACCTGGTTCTAACGAAGTGATGCATCGTTAGTAGTTCGTTAGAAGTTCGTTAGAAATGTCGTTCGAACGACCTCGTTCGAACGAGATTTCTAACGACATCTAACCATCCTAAACTGGCAAGCCGTTAGATAAGTCGTTCGAACGACATGTCGTTCGAACGAACTCGTTCGAACGAGTTTCGCCAGAATTGATTTTTTAAACTTATTTTTTAATGCAGTTTTCTCCTCAACTGTTTTTTGCCCACTACTTTTTCAGTTATTTTCTAATGGACGAAAATTTAGTTTTATAACTTAAGGAAGATCATTTTTCAAGAAGAACACTTTCCATAACTTCCAACCTTTTTGATAAAAATCTCTCCAACATTTTTATCAACTTTTCAAATCAAAACCCCTTCATCAATTCATATTCATCAAGCAAGATTGCAGTGGATCTCTGCATTCAAGCTTCGAGGAGACGGTGGTTTTGGGCTTCGGTGGATACCGCAACACGAGGAGTGTTGAGCAACGCGTTGGAGTTTCGCGGACTACAACTTCGGAGGTCGAGGACGGCATAAGCATGCCTTGAGTGAGTCAATGTCTGTAAGTCTTTTGAGTCTCTTGTAAAACCTTTTGTTGTAGTGGATTTTGTCTAGGCCCAGCCGTCCGAGGTTTTTCCCATTTGGGTTTTCCTCGTACATCGGCGTGTTGTGGTTGGGATTTTCGCACTTTCATTTTATCATATCACCTAGATGCATGCTTAGGATAAAATGAAGTTAATTGGAATTTGATCTTGCAAATTTGTGAAACTAAATTTAAAATTGAGTTAGAAGAATACATATTTATCATAGAAATAATAAAATTGGATTAAGTGTGTGTGTGTATTCTACGAATTAAACTAAGACCATATAACCCTGCAACTTCAAAATTCACACAAACCAACTTTTGAATTTTCTCACAAACAAAAATAACACTCGAAGTTAACTATGAGAAATTTATTTTTAGCCCAAAATTAATTTAACACAAGGCCTAAAATTTGCCTACCCAATATTTTCAATATTATCAAATTAGGCCAAACCAAATTAAATATATGACTAGAGTTAAATTAACTTAAATTTCACCCAATTTCATTTTAGCACCAAAAATAGATAAGTGTGATAATTAAACAAATTTTATCTTGTTTACCTATGCATGCATTCTAAGGTTATTTGAGCAAGATAAAATAAACAATATCACACGTAGCGGCCATGTACGAGGAAAACCCAAATGGAAAAAACCTCGGACGACCCTAGCCTTAAGTCCACTAAGTATGGAATTTTTACAAGTACAAGACAAATGACTTAATCAACTCAACTTGACTCCTTTAAGCCCCTGACACGTCTTCTTGTACCAACCTTCACTTAGTCGATAATTCCGACATTCCACCGGAACCTTGGAATCCACCAATGAGGTCTTAAGACAACCGTCAACCCGCACCCGGAACCTTTCTTCGAGTGGGAACGCCGCAGCAAACAAACTCTTCTTATTTGTGGGATGTAGAAGTAAACATAAACAACTCTTCAAACGGTAGAGTAGAACCCGGTGCCAAACAAACTCCAAGCAACATATATATATGGATAAGTACTTGGAATAAACATAAACTGATGGGTGTTTGTGTTTTGATAGGAATTAATTCATGAAGTGTTAAAATATTTTTATCTTGGAAATTCACTCTCAATATTTTTCTTTCAAAGTGTGTTAAAAGTTATCTAAAAAAAAGGTTGGTTCCCGCACATATAAAATATGGGAAAAGTTAGTGGAAACAAAAGTAGTAGAAACATGGAGAAAGCTACCAAAAACTGCCAAAATATTTTTCCGTCGGAAATCTCATTCGAACGAGACTTTCGTTCGAACGAAGTCTCATTCAAACGACCATCTAATGATGTTCCAGTGGCCAAAAAGGGAAAATTCGTTAGCAAACTCGTTCGAACGATAATTTCGAACGAAATGTCAGAATGTGCATTTTTAGATTTAAGTCCGAATTTTTTTATATTAAAAGTTCTAAAGTAACCTTCTGAAAATAAAATTCATTGTAAAATAAAATTACACCCATTATAAAAGGATTCCAAGTCTCCCTATATATATAAAAATGCATTCATACCTTTTGGATACCATGGAATCAATTATTGTGGACGTAGAAAATGGCACTTGAAAATCGACAATGATGAAGCTTTACAAATCTGGCCGCTACGTCTTCAACAAACATGTCATAGGCTTAGATGGATACACATGAACTATATCCTATGATTCAAATATTTTTATCCAGAATTGAGCCAAAACTACAAAGGACTCAGTTAAACATTTGTGTCCTTACATCGCTCGAGACCAGTGTAACTCGTAGGAAGTGACCTCATATTCATGAAATGCCCTGTTTGAGAATATGATGTAAATTCTTTAATATCTAGACTTAGGCTTAAAAATATGTCTCTTGAGGGCAAAAATCCAAAACAACACCCAAACGACCCCATAAGAGGTACAAACACTTCGCACGGGAACAATGTAACTCGTATGAACTGACTGCATAGTCATAAAGTGCCCAATTAGAGAATATGACTAAAATTTGCAAATATTCAGACTTAGGCTTAAAAACATGCCGCTAGAGGGCAAAAACGCAAGATAACCCCCAAATGGATCCGTAAGGGGCATAGACACCTCGCACTAGACCAGTGCAACTCGTAGGAACTAACCGGATAGTCATGAGGCTCCCAGTTTGTGAATATGATAAAAATTTCTAAATATCTAGACTTAGGCTTAAAAACATTGCTTAATTGGATCCCCACAGTGCAACAAGAATTTACAAATATCTGGACTTAGTTTAATTTATAAGTGTTTAGTTTGACTTATAAATTTAGTTTGAATTATTAATAATTAGTATGATTTATGAATGTTTGCTATGATTTATGAATTAATTAGGATGGCATGGTGCTTTACTTTGTATAGTCAACTTCACCGTTACAATATTACTTAATTGTGTATGAATTCATTGCTGAATGTATATTTTTTTTATTAGGGCTAGCCTAAAAATAGATTTATTTATTTTTATTAAATTGATATGGTCACGACCCAGATCCATGACCCTCAATTTTTTTAAAAAACAAATAAAAACATGATCATGGTTCAAGACCGTGACCATGTTTTTATTTATTTTTTTAAAAATAGGGGGTTACGAATTTGGACCATGACACATTTTTACACCAGTCCACACATGGTCATGGCCCAGGTCCGTAACCCATTTTGAACATCAATCTACACATGATTACGGCCCATGTCCGTGATAATGGGGTCACGATTCAGGTCCGTGACCATAAAGCCAAATACCATCTCACGAAAAATATCGTGACCCTCATTTTATGTCACAGATGAAGTCCATGACCAAGTTTTTTGGTCACAGTGAAAATGATCACGGACCTCGACCGTGACACTAAGGCCTGATCATTGCCTAGGTAGTGACCTTCTTCGATATATGGTGTAGTGATACTTTAGAATTTTTTCTATGATGGCTCTGAGCACCGAGGATGAGATGTACTATATGGATCAAATTTTGTATGCGAGTGAGATGGGTAACTTAATGTATGCCATGACTTGTACTCGGTCAGATATAACTCAAGCAATGAGCATTGTGTGTAGGATACGACAAATTTAGGTAACGAGAATTGGAATGCGGTGATGTGGATTTTGAGGTATTTACGGGATCACATGATGTGGGACTTGTGTACTAATAATGAGTGGAGAAGTCACTTGTGTGTGGTTATATTTATTAGGACCTCGCAAGTTATTTGGACAAGTGTCTATCTACAACGGGTCATGTTTTTACATCAGTTAGTGGTTCGGTAAGTTGGAGGTCCATCTTGGAGGCCAGGATTGCTTTCTCTACAACAGATGAGGAGTATATGACGGCAACGAAATGTGTTAAATAGGCCCTATGGCTTCAGGGTCTTATTGGTGATTTGAGGATTACACAAGAATACGTGAAGGTGGATTATTATATCCAAAATGCTATCCACATGGCCAAGAACCGAGTTTATAATTAGAGGACCTAACATATTGATGTTTGGTTTCATTTCATGTGGGAGATTATCGATGATGGTGCTGTTTTTAAAGAAAATTAGCAGCAATGATGATTCGACGAACATGTTTGAGCATTGTTTAAACTAGATCAATGTTCTACATTGGTGTGGATCATCGGGGTTGTTTGGTGGTGGTTTTCCTGTATGATTGAGTTGATGTATGGGGTTGCAAAATTCTTGCTCCAAGGTGTGGAGAGTTGTGGAGTTTTAGCTAAGACTTGGGAACCTAAGATTTTACCAATTACCACGTCCAATGAATGTTTTTTTTGCTACAATGAAGGGAGGCTTTGTGAGGCACGAATTGAATTAGAGTTTTAGTGTTTTCATCTTAGAAGCTCGTGACCAATGAAGGTATGGGTTCACTATAGCAAATAAGCATCAGTTTTGTGCAAAAATGGGTTTTAGTGAGGGTTATTTTGGCCATTTCTTTCATAATTACTCCTTTGTATATATAGAATATTTTAGGCCTTTTAACCTAAGTTGAGAGTTGTAAACGTTGTTGACTGAATAAAAAAAAGGAGGTTATTATTCGTGGGCGTAGCCAAATTGGTGAACTACATGCATCCTGCCTTGTAAAATTTTTGGTGTGTTTTATTTCTCATTACTTTGCATTCGTATTGTATTTCTTTCATTATTTTCCTAAATTATTCTTTATTTTAGATCAAGAGCGTACATAAATCACTTTATTTAATGCGTATCCATGCAACAAAAACCATGGTATAACACATGAGAAGTCACCACAAACCTTCATTTGAAGGTGTATATGTTATTTAACTACCAAACAGTGTTAAGTATGAAGAAATGATAAACTTTACTATATAATGGTTCTTGAAACTCTCACGATGGGAGATCAGGAAATGCTGTTACATATATTAGTAAACCTAACTTCAATCGCAGACGAGAGAGAGAGAGAGAGAGAGAGAGAGAGAGAAGAAAAAACAAATGACAAATTAGAATTCCGATATTATTGAAATGATTATCTCACTTCACGTGTAAGAAGGATGAACTTAAATTATGAGTTGGTTTGGCATGTACTCATTAACGTTGCCCAACTTAAATGCATGCCATTGTCCAAGTAATCATATTCTTTAATGTTGGGAACGGTTGGTCTAGTTGTGTTTGTCTGGAAAGTTCGGGTAACATTGCTTTGGAATAGTAATTTAGCATTTTTCCTCAATTTTTAAAAATACTAGCATGCAGCCCACGCAATGCGCGAGCGAATATAGTTTATTTTTTGTCTACCATACTTTCATACCTACATGCTGCGAGCGACTATTCTCTAGGGCACATGTCATAGTATTTTAGACTCACTTTTATTAACCATATAGAATAGTCGCTCTACAAAAAATAATATAGAACATTACATAAGGGACATTAACATTACATAAGGGATAATGCAGAGGGACATTAACATTACATAAGAGTTATATCCACATACAAAAAACAATCAAAATGAAATCTACATATTTATTAGTTATGAATCTAAGATCCACAAATATCATACAATTAATGTTATTTTGTAATCTAACAAAGGAAATAAAGAAAAAAAACCCTGTTATTGGAAACTAATGAGATTAATTATATTTGAAACAAAAGTACAATTTTTAATATGTAAGCTTCACCAATCTTTAAGAAAAAATAAGCTTCATCAACCTTTAAGAAAAACAAATTGACGAATAATTTGATAAAGTATGGCTCGAAATCTTATTTGGGGTGTAACTTGTGTAATTTAGAAAAATATAGGTAATTCAAGAATGACTACCAATATAGGCATAAAATTCAAATTAACTCTAAATTTTAACAAAATTATCACCTTCTCATTAACACCCTCTCCAACGTTTAAAGATTCAGTTATTTGTTCCTTCACTAAAATTCCCATACTTTAACCGAAGACTTCATCTCATCAATTAAGCAAAAAATTTGTAAGCACCTTTGTCGTTGATATTCTTGAGTATCAAATTATGCTTGAATTGTGACATTGATGTGACTCGTTGTTAATACATAGGACTTAGATTAATCACCATGTAAAATTAATTAGAATCAAAATAGATGAGTCTGAAGAAATCTTCAACATTCACATACCTAATCATAGATCATATAATTTTTATTTCGCATACATGATACCGAAAGTTTGATATATTATATAATACTGAGATTTCGCAGAAGAACTAATATGTTTTACTTTTAAGATAAATTGTTTTAAACTTTTATAATACCTCATTGATTAAAAAATCCAAAAAATTGTTATTTCCTATTACAAATTCCCACAAATTTAACCTTAAAATTTATTTTACCATTTCAAAAATATAATTCACAATCAGCCAAATATTAATTTTCACTCTTAAAAAACATCAAATTATTTGCAAAACAAATTTTCAATACAAGTAAAGATGCTAATTTCTTATTCTAATATAGGAATCCAATACTTGTTTATATAACTAAACATATTCCTATATATACAAACATAAAACACCTTTTATCAACTAACCATATAAAATTACACCTCCATTGAATATCGATACAATCGCCTAAATCAATACATCAACAAAGGAAGCTTAAATAGAATAACTAATTAATTATTGTATACATACATATAAAAAGAAAAAAAGAAAAAAAATTATTCCTACACTATCTAACCTTAATTTCTTGGCATTGATCTAATTATAAACAACTAAAAAATGTAGGAGCTGTATGGTGAAAGTCTTTTAAACGTAATAATGTACCTTCATTCTTAGATATTGTAAAATCAAATAATTTCTTCAATAATCAAAAGATCAATTACATTTGCACAAATAAATAACTCTATGATCCACACAGTACACAAACAACTTTGTACAAAACAATGGATAGGCAATGAATATAATACTGTCCAAACTAAAAGTAATGGATATAATACTGTCCAAACAAGATGCGGCAGAAAATGGCAAATTAGATGGGTAATATTATAATATATACCTATCTACACACACAAACCCACGTGCCTAAACTCACCTCTCAACCCATCAGACTTCATCATCTCTTAGGGGTGGCAATTCCGGTTAGTTGTGTCATTTTCAGGTCGCGTTGATTTTTATTTGAGTATAAGTTTTGGGTACTCTTAAATCTATACGAGCTAATCGTGTCAAGTTCAGGTCATTTCGGGTTATTACCATAAACGGGTTATCGTGTAAAAAATTACCAGCCCTGTCATCTCTGCAAACTGTACCTACCATCTACCACATCACCATCAAACCCAATTAATCCCAAATTGTACACCTTCTTTCCCTCCACTAAGGTTAAGCATGTCAGGATTTAAGAATAGATATTGGGTTTTCTCAAACTCGTACCTACTCCACTGGGACCGAACGAAACCCCGATGAGCAGGAATAGTTCCCACTAACCTCATTGGGATCAGATTTTCATTCACGGCTAGTACGACCACCTGATGGACTATGTTACTCCAAGGTAAAAAATGGGACACATAAATCTGTTAGTAGATCTTTGTTCTTTAGAGTCGCTTCGATAATGGCATTAATGTAATGATCAAGGCCTTATAGTAGAGGATCATAATAAAGTCGGGGAGTAGTCATTGGAGGTAGAGGTGAAATAATAACATGGTGGAGGCGAGACTTAAGAGGAAAGGGAAAAAGAAACGAAAGGAAAGGAAAACGAATGTGAGTGATGTACACTACAAGAAAAAACATCTTTTTATGATGCTTGAAAAATTAATTTAAAGACATTTATTATAAAAATGTCATTTAAAGGTTAATACTATTATTAATATGACACTTCTAATATAAAATGTCATTTTATATACAATAGTATTATTTTTTATGATACTTTAAATATAAAAATCATATTTGATTATAGATAATATGACCCTTTTTAAATTTTTTTTATACTAAATATACATATTATGACATTTTTTTGTTCTCCGTAGAAATTAAGAGGGACTTTCCCTTCTAAATGTTTAGGAGAACTTTGATATATTTTGCTCCTCATTTTCACTCACAGGCCCCATTCTCTTTCTGGCCATCGTGGTTCGTTTCTCTCTCATGCAACCGCCCTCTCTCTCTCTCTCTCGCTCACACGACCGTTGCTCCTCGTTCTCACTCACAGGTCTGATCTCTCTGTGTACCTCTCTCTATATTTTTCACTCACACTCACAGGTTAATATATATAACCCTAGATGAGAAATCGAGAATCGAATTCAACAGATTACTCGGTAAATTCAAACTCAATCTCAAAATCTATTCCGGCTGGCTCTCAAAATCTACCACAGGTCCGTTGTAATTTCAAATAACTTCTCCTTTATCTTATATTATGTTTGTATGTATCATTTGACTAATTATATGAATGTATGTATTCATATAAGAGTCAATTTGAAATTGGAAGAGCTGTTAGTGGAGGAGACGTGGATGGAAGTCCTTTCGGGGGAGTTTCTCAAGCACTATGCGAAAAAGTTGCGTGAATTTGTCGAAACGGAAATAATCAGTGGTCGAGTTCCAATATATCCGCCCCCACATTTAATCTTCAATGCACTTAACTCAACTCCATTTGATAGGGTCAAGATCGTAAAAGCTTATAAGCTTTTGACATGGGAAGCTGTATGAACATTTGTTTGCTCAAAAATTAATTAATGGAAATTGAATACCTAAACTTTTGAAGTCAAATTGTATATGTTGTAACTGTCTCCTTACTCAAAGAGAACACCATTTATTCCACTTCACTCTTGGAATTATGCCATCTTGCACTGTTGGACATTAATGTGGGGAATTCTATGCAATTGAGTAGTCAATGTTAGTTTTAATGATCTTGGTTGAAAACATCCTTCATCTATCAAATTCATTGAATTTATTTTATAACACTAATTATTATGGATAGTGTGATTCAATAATTGTCAATTTGTCCCCTTACCCGCAGTACATTATTGTGGCGACAACGTTTGAGAGATTGAATTAGCATAAGTTATTCTTTGTTTAAATAAACATTGCAAATTGTAGATATTGTAATGTTGAACATTGGTTGATAAAAGTTATCTGCGAAGGATTTTGAGCATCCAGAGCCCGTTTACAAATTTTGCATTTTTTGTTCTTGGGGAATATTCTCAATTCTCACTTTCATACAAATATTGCATATCCATGAACCTAAGGATCAACAATACTATATAACTTTCTAAATAATACCAAGATAAAGTTAGTCTTGAGTTCTACTTTTAGCTTTTGTTTCATTCACAATTTTGAATTTCAAAGACAAAATTAAAAAAATTATATATTATAATAATTATTCATAAGAGATTTTATAAAAATGTCGTAGTTAGTGTTGTTTTTAAGAGAGATAAATTGTGTGTGTGTATAACCTTTGGGTTCCTCCATTTATCTATAAAAAGAAGAAATCCTCCTTGGTGGATGTAGCCCAAATTTGGGTGAATCACGGTATATCATTGTTGTTGCTTTGATTGTTTGTTGCTTGTATGCTCTTATTGTCTCATCATTAATGTTTGGTTGAATTGATTGGGAGTTTGTACACTAGTTCATTTTGGGAACAAGGTCTTGGGTGTTTTTCGCACACCAAGTGTTTGATAAAATTTCCGAGTGAGTTTTATCGTCTTGGTCGCTAGAGATAGTCTTGCTTTAGCGCAACAGTTGCTTCAATATCAGTCCTTTAAATCTGTTGCTGCAATATCATTAGATGTTATTTCTATAGATGTTGCTACAATATCTAAGTTATTTATATAGATGTTGGTCCAAAATCAGTTCTTCAAATATGTTTCTTCTCTCTGATGCTTCTCTGTTTGGATTCTATTGTTGTTAATGCCATAGATGTTAACTAAGGTTGTTATATCTATCCAAATAGATTTGTTTCTGCTCTCCAATGCATACAACACCTATAAAGTAATAGTTTTTTTAATTTTTACTATATACAACAACTCTAGACTAATAGTTATTTCAATTGTTATTGCAAACAACAATTAGAGTTCAATTAATGTCTATGATGTTGGAAATAATGTAGAGTTTAGTTTGCAATTTGAACAAGGAAAGATGCATATAATAAATTCTTTGTTTAGGATTATAGTTAAGCGGAGCGAGTGGGAATTTGTTTTAAATTATAATTGTAAGTTAAACCAATTGTGAATTTTTAGAGAGAATATGATTAACCCCTGATAAACTGTATTGCCTTGAAGTAAATCTATGAGTAATCTGTTTTAATGAAATTATTTGTTGTGATAGTTTAAGTATTTTACAAGATATTATTTCTTTTCATATGATCGAATGTGTGAAGATCCTTTGGGACATATGTTTCCCTCTAATAAACTAATATGTATACATCTTTGTTTGTATCTATTTGGACTGATAAACTAAAATCTGAAACTATCACGAACTGATAAATATAGCAGGTAAATGTGTTTGATTTTATCTTTCTTCTCCTATCGTGTTATTATTGTAAGTAATTACTGTGTCACTATGATTTTTCACTTATATGTTGAATTTCATATTATTTAGATTGATTTTGGGGGATAATTTTAAGGACATATCCATTGATTTTGAGGTTCTTTATTCTATCTTACTTTTGGCCAACACTACCTGAGTGAGGCTATCGTCGCAAATACATTTTATTTTATTAGTTAAACCAAAGTTTATAATGCACATCTCAACCTTGAGCCTATATAAAGGCTTACTGTATAACAAACAGTTAAACCAATTTATCAGCATGTGTACGTTACATGTTACCTCAAACTAATGATATGAAAAATTCAATCATGGATCCAATAGAACTAGTGATGTATAGAGGAAATATGCATCCCACATTTGTGGCGGTGTCCTTTTATAGTCAATTTCACAAAGGTAATACCACTAGTAAGGCTAAGGGACTTTTAATATTGACACCGTACCTCAAACTAATGATAGTGTTTTTTTCACTCCAATATTTACATTTTATTTGGTTAATTTTGTTTGAACTTGGAAGAGTGATTCATTACTTGAGAATATCTTATAAAGTCAGTTTTGTGTTCCATCGAACCAATATATTGGTTTAGTGTCAATTTTGTGTTGCTTTAGGGTAAATATTTAGGTTGATGTAGGGTTATTTAAGGTTGATTTTTCAGTTATTTCCATAGGCACGTAATTTTGTAGTTATTTTCCTTTTTCTTTTTCTTTTGTAGTCGTGTTTGTGAAGACTCAATTTTATGATGAATGCTTTCCCCATTTATGACTTGTAGATTTGCGGATATTAATATTATGTTAAGGTACTTACAAAATCCAAAATGTTGAGTTCATCGATGGACGGGATTTTAGATGAATCTTGGATACCAATTAAAGTTTGGTAATTTATGGAATTTGTTTGCACTTAAATATTATAATTTGGTAATCTAGTTACTTTTTATTGTTTTCGTTGAAGATTAAAAGGTGAGGATGTGCTTCTTTTTCTTTGTTGACTGATAAGTGATGTCATATTTAGCACCTTCGGATTCGATATACACCACAATTAATCCGACCCGGTGAAGGGAATTCTGGACCCGGATGGCTTGCCAAAGAAAGGAACTCACGATTACTATGCCACTATGGCCCATGGTGATCATCTCTATCACGGTCTCCACCTTGGTGACTCCTCGTCGCTCACTTTCGCCGGCCGTAACGAAACTTATCGTATCAGCTCTTTGGGATAGTATTGCTCCTTAATTTCTCTAATAACTATTAGATTTGATATTCGTGTTTTTTTTACACCATAATGACAATTTTTTTCGTGGGAATTTTCAGTTTGCATTATGCGAATGTGAGCGTGGGAACACCGAGTTAATGGTTCTTGGTGGCACTTGACAGTGGCAGTAACCTGTTCTGGTTACCATGTGATTGCATCAGCTACTTACGCAGCTTAAATACAAGATCTGTCCGAGTAAGCACTTTCGTTTTCTACTCTATTATTGCTTATGCTAATAAATTCATTCATATCCCCCTTACATGTGTACGTTAAACCAATGTGATATGGCGTATAAAATTTTGATCGAAGAATCGTTAAGTTATAGAAATCTTTTTCAGAAATGAGGGTTTTATTTTTTGTTCTGGATTACTTGGATTCCTTGCGTTCATGAATAATTCAGAATATTTAGAAGTTTCTGATATATGGAGTTTCATATAAGTTCATAATCATATAAGAAAATAATTATGCTAAAAATCCACTTAATTTTGACCCACAACTTCATGTTGATTGGTGTAATTTGATCACTCTAGATATGCAGACCAAAAAGGCAGGTTTTGAAGGAACTTGGAAACATCAACTATAATTCAACACATCAATCACTTTCACTCCCTTCAGTTTTCATTAAAAATCTATATAAAAATGCTACAAATGTTTGCAGTAATGTGGTCATATATGCAATGCTGATGTTGTCATGGAAGAGTATAAAGAGTTTCCCCTGGAAACCATGTACTGTATGTGAAGCAAGTCTTGTGTTTTGACGAGATCAACAACTGCTGCAGTAAAGAGAAAAAGGTTTTTCCCCCTTTCCATTTGAGTTTGAAAGTGAACGTTACCGAATTAATAGACAAATCAGTGTTTCTATTGTCGAATCAAACCTGCTTCTTATGTCTAATAATTCTATAAAGACACTAGACAGTGAAACATATCATATGAGCTTCAATTTTATTAAACCCCATGTATTAGGGACAATTATTCAAAGACTATGAGCAATCTCATTACAGCAGGGTTGTTTTCTAATCAGGGACGCAATCGTCTGGCACACACAAAACTAGCCTCATATTTTGTTATTCCAACTTAAAAATGTTCAGCAAAGCCTTATTCTTGAATAGTAATGTTTCAGCTGGATATGGCTCAGATGGAATTTCCTACTTTTTAGCCTCATCTTTGCAAACTCCCCAGTGAACAATAACATTTCCAGCTAGATACGTTTCTATATGCACAAGATTCTTGGCTGTTTCTTTGCACCTCCTGACGGAAACACTCAAAGAGTTTTCAATTCTATATTATTCATTTTCTTATAGTGCCATGTTGTTGTTTTAGTTTTAATGTGAATTATTCACTGGCGTTGGAGTTATGCTACTGAAGAAGACAGTTTTATGGTTAAGTTTGAGAGTTGTCATTTGGTATGTTGGTAAGTAATTTATTAGATGAGCTAACTAACTCTCTCAATCCCTTTTTTTGTCATTAACTCCATCTCTATTCCCCTTAATCATATAATGTTGCTACTAATTTTCCAGAGTAGTTCATTTGAAGATTTATATACTGTTAGTAGTACTTGGAAGTAATGATTTTATATTTCTAGTTTTTTTTTTGCATTTTAAAGTAACTAATAAGTTTCTTAATTGCAGGAATACACTCTAAATCTTAACTCCAGCGACCGAGTGGCACGGAGAGAGGAATAAACACCCCATGGGTCGCAAAAGTAACCAGTGGAAAGTAATCACATTTTCATGGGGCTCCCGGTTGCATATATTAACTAGTATAGGATCATTTGGGGGTTGAAAGTGAGCGTTAAGGGGCAGGGGAATTCAAAACAATGACCAAGTGGCCCGAAAGTGGCACAAACACCCCATAGGACATAAAAGAAACCCGCAGGAAGTGAGTGCATCCTCTTCGGGCGCCCAGCTGCTCGTATCATGGTTAAAAGTTGGCATTAAGGGGTGAAAACTAAAAATAACGATCGAGTGGCCGAAGAGTGGCACGGACACCCCATGGGGCACAAAAGTAACCCATAAGAAGTGATCGTGTTCTCACTGGACTCCTTATTGCCGAAATTAACTACTATAGTCTCATTTTTCAATTAAAATTGGCATTAAGTGGCACAGATACACCATGGGGTATAAAAGTAATCCATGGGAAGTGACCGCATCCTCTCCGAGTGCCCAATTATCAAAATTTACGAGTATAAGCTCGTTTTGGGGTTAAAAATGGGTGTTAAGGGGGGGATTAAAAAATATGATCAAATGTGCCTGGGAGAGGCACGGACACCCCATGGGACATAAAAGTAGGTCGTGGGAAGTGACTGCATCCTCTAGGGGCTCCAGATTGTCGAAATTAACTAGTATAAATTCGTTTTGGGGTAAAAAGTGAGCGTTAAGAGACGAAAACTCAAAACAAACTATAATTTTTATACTCTAAATAAGTTGTTATAACCAACCTATAATCTAAAGGTTGTTATAGCCTTTGAATCTTAGTTAAATGCTAAGTATAAGTTCATGTGTTGTCAATTATTTAGCTATCAATTGAGAAAGGTCCAAGCATCTTCTTGTCGGTGAAACTAGCCTCTTACGTGTGTATTGTCTCATCATCATTTTCATGTTTATTCTTCTCATTAAGTATCAAGTATAGGAAGATGAATAGATGCGTTGAAGATGTATTTTTGAGACGAAAACTTTGTTTTCTATATAAACACACGTGCGAATAGTTTTCAAATTTAACACTATTTTCTTTCTTTTACACATATAGTTAGTTGAATTTCTCAACGTTTTGCGTAGCCTATAGTGCATTATGTCCACTTTCCTTTTTATGTTGATGTACTATTGAGATTTCTCTGTATTTACACTTTTTGTTTAATGACTTTTGCCTATCTAAATAATTGGCTGACGTGTATAACAATTTATTTTGTTTTTTAGATTAGAACTTACGATATATGCCATGTATTTTTTTGAAGTTGTCTATTTGTTTTGTATACAAGACTTTCATTGGTGATGATGCAAAGACGATTTTTATTGTGCATCTTTTTCGAGTCTCCCTTATACCAGTTACTTTATATATCTCTTAGTATTATGTAAATTAGTTGTGAGAATAAAGTAATTGAAGAGGCGTTTAGTGTTATGGTGGTGGGGTTTGGTGTTGGTAGTATAAGGGAGTTGTATTAATAATACTACATTGGGATTTTTGCTACTTTAATCACTTAGTTTGGGGGTTATATTTAGATGAACTTTCAATTGTGAGTCCATTATGCCATGTGAACTTTCTTGCCCATGGGATTATTTGAAAGCTCTTCAATTTAAACATTTTATGCTGCGGGCCAAATTAAGGCAGTTAGAGGTACTTGTCTTACTTTTACAATCAGATGGTATGTGAACAATCAAATGGTATCTATAAATTTTTTAAGAACATTGATATGTATCTTGGTTTTGACTCAAAATTTATGGATTACTAGTAAAATAACTAGTATAACATAGAAAAATAAAGGAAAATTATTTGTAGAATTGTGTTGTTCTTCCATTAACATTAGTGCACTTGCTTAGTTCTGATATGCAGAAGTGAAGAACATGGAAACCTTGTGTCTCATTATTAAAAATATCTAATATTTTTCTTGTTCTGTTTGGCTCCACGATCCTTAGTAATAGTTCATTCATAATAGAAGTGAGATCATTGCAAATTATCATCCTTAATAATAGTTCATTCAAATGTTGATACGTGAATCTGACAATGAGTATTAGTCCACACTTTATCACAAAATATGGGCTGCCATTGTGTTAGGTTATTGAGAAAGTATTCATATCCATAATTATGTTAGCTTGAGGGAGTTATAGTGGCTTTAAATACCGTTCTTGATATATGGGATATTGATGTAATGATTTCCCTTGTTTATCTAATTCTATTATATTTTCGGGGAAACCCTTGTTTGGAACTCTCATTGCTTTGTTGCACGAAGGCAAACCAATATGAATCACCAGCCACCTAACTGTATGTTGAAATGGGTACATATTCATTTTGCTACTGCTTATGCAAAAGCATTATTAGAGGTAGAAAAAAATCATATGAAAGTGAAAGAGAAGAACAATAGAAGTAGTGCAGGAAATAAAACATTTTATCTTAAATCAAGCACTTGCATTTAATTGTAACTTTTTGTGTGAGTTCCGTGAGTCGGAGATATTTATAGTTTTTATTTTCACACTTTGTTCCTTTTTTTCTTTCTAATTCAGGTACACAACTAGCTCACATCTTTTCACTGGGGATGCCGAAGTAGCATTTTCTCGAGTTAGAAGCAAGGCCTGTCAATATAAATCTGAGTTACGTTTTGAGGGAAAGACAATATGCTTAATTTTACTATCAGTTATTATTATAAATTTGGATGGTTAATTCCATTTTACATGTCAACCAAGATGGAAAGAATAAATTGAGATATAATTTACAACGCCATATATATATTTATAGTCTGTCCCGAATTAATAGTCGTGATTTCCTTTTTAGTCCATCCCAAATAGTCTTGTTTCTAAAAATAGTATATAAAGTTATGTGAGATTGCAATCTTACCCAACCGAACAATTACTTGGATTGAAAGGTAATCATCTTTTTTAATGGGTTCCTCTTAAAATGTACGACTTTCAAACGAAGACCATTAATTTGAGATGGAGGGAGTATAAAGTATTAAGTTGAGTGTTTTGGTCATTAGTTTATAATCTTGTGCTTAAATAACTTCATTGGAATCTCTTGCTTAGGATATGTGAAAGATATAATGATCTGCTTCCTATTTCTTATGATTTGTGAGCCCCGGGATCATTTTTAGGTCAGTTTGGTTCTATCCCAGTGGTGTTTGTAATCCTTTCTCGTTTCTAGATATTGAAATACCCAAGAGAAACATGAGAGGTAATGTACGTTTGTCTATGTACTTTGGGGGAAAGTTTTGTTTCTATCTGTGTTAATACTTCACACCTGAGTTTTAGCCATACTCTCTTAACACCTCGACGTCCAACGTTTGCTCAATCACAGAAAGGAATAAAAACTGACCGCTCTTTCTTCTTCTATCCCCTCTCTTGACACCTCGACATCTAACTTTCTCAAATTATATTGATGATAAAAATATCATCTTTGACTGTCTTTATAATTCAGCACTGTTGTGAGGTTGTGGTGATGTTTATGTTTATATCTATTTATATATATTTTATTTGTGTATTTATATAAGTTGTCTATTTGAATGTAGTATCTTCCTTTAGCATTTGATAGCATTGCAACAATCTGATATTAAGTTTGATGAGAAAGCTAATGTAATGTCCTAACTTCTGTCAAACCGATTTATCACACCCTGAAGGGAATTATAAAAGAAAAATATGAACAAGATGCGTGTAATGTTAGAGATGGAGGATTTTCTCCCAATGTTCAAGATAATAGGGAAGGATTAGTATTGCTTATTGATGCAATTGAAAAGGCCGGTAACACCGGCAAGGTATGATGAACTAATTATCTTTTTTTTCCATTCAAATTTGGTCATATAGCACATGTGGGCTTAAAGGAATTATGTACATATCAAAATTGGAATGTATGTTGCAGCTTCAGAGTTTTTGACAAAAGATGGGAAATATGATCTCAATTTTAAGAAAAAAATAAATAATGGTGCTCATGTGCTCATGGATCAAAGTCTTTGTGAACTTTACAAAGAGTTTGTCAGAGATTTCCCTATTTTGTCAATTGAAGATCCCTTTGATCAAGATGATTTAAGTTCATGGGCTTCACTACAGTCTTCAGTTGATATCCAACTTGTAGGTGATGACTTGTTGGTCACAAATCCTAAAAGAATAGCTGAAGCCATTTAGAAAAAGGCTTGCAATGGTTTGTTATTGAAGGTAAGTATGAGATTTAATTCTCTCATTCAGTTATGGTTTCATTTCTTGTGCTTATTTTTTTTTAAAAGTTTTTTGTCAATATTTTGTTGACATTTTCACCTCTTCAGTCCTGTAGTTTTGGGTTCTATCTAAATAACCTTTGATATAATATATAACTCTCTGAATCTGCATTACTTTCCTCTAAAATATTTGTGATCTATTTTGTTTCCACTTTTATTAACTTCCCCTCTTATTTATATTGATCAGTTGCAATACGTTTTGGAAAAGATTGAGTTGTAAACAAGCTGGATAAATAGTTGTCATTCTTTTATATTGGGTGAACCGTGATATGGCTACTCCTTTATCACATTACTTCATCTATACTGGTGATAATTCCAATTTAATAAGGAACCTCCCTCAATAGTGACTATTTTTGGGCAGGTTTAAGGATAAGGAGATCGCTGAAGCGTTTCTTGGGAAAAAAATCAAGGATGTTGTAGTTATAGTTCCTGGTGAGTTTATTCTAAAAGTACATCTTGAAATATTTCCACTTTCTTAGTGAGTGCATATGTTTTCATTCAATTTATGACTAATTTCAATGCATTCTGCAACATACTTTAATGATGCTCAAAGGCAGGCTACCAAGGATGCTGGTGTTATTATCGATTTGAATGTTGCCAAAATTATCAAAGAACTTACTTCCACCATCATTTCGTAAGGCTTGGATACGAAAGGTGGTGAAAAGATGTGACACCCCGACTAATTAAATACCGGGTAGCTACTCCTTTATTAAAATAATACAAAATGTCAAGTTGGTCCAGTTAACAACATCACTGTCGAAAACATTTTAATCATTACTAGCCACCTAGTATTTAAAAAGAAAGATGTCAAATTTTAAATTAAGTCTGATTAATATGCATTGAAAGAACAATGAAAGAGTAACATAACCATACACCATATAGTCTCAATAAGGTAACCAACAAATAATAGTAAGTCCGGAGGAAAACTCCTCACAACAATCCCACAACTGAAATAAATAAAACAGTGTATCCTGAATTAATTACATGCCAAAGATCTGAATAACTGAAATAAGAAATGTCTCTAATAGAAATGGGCGACATTCCCTACAAATGATGAAACTGAATATGGAGTCAAGACAAAATAAGCGTCTACTAGCAAGTCCCTGTAACTTCCACAATAGCTACAACTCGTCACCTGAATGGAAATCCTATGCATGGTGTCCTTGTGGCTGGGCACCTAAAAGGTTTTTACAAAAATAGATTTGAAAGCAAACGGGTCAGAGACCGAAAGTGGAGAGTATTTTAAAAATAGCAAGTGCTTTAATGACATTAAAACAATGAATGCAAAATACATGTTAGGACGTGCACTCACATGAAATACTCACCTCTCGACTAATTGTGCACTCCTAACGTACCGTACCCATCTAAGTGACATTTATATCTAACTAAACCGTCATAAGTTCTACCCCTTTCTACTCGATTCCCATTATACATTCTAACGTTATCAATTAAATAGATGACTTTACATAAACTCAGATTCTCAATAATTAGCAATACAATTCACTGCAGGTTATCCCTTTTTATTTTCTCAAAGTGTTACCATAATTATACTCACAATACCAACATGAAAGTTCTCATTATTTAAGTGTATATTATTCACGTCATAAATATACAATACAAGCACCCCGATACTAAGCTGCGGTGCACACATACTCTGCTATCCATCCCAGTACATCACGTACATAAGGATCACGCATTCCGAATCTCTCAGGAATCGTTCTCAGATAACAACAATCACAATCAATGGAGGCGAACACAGTCACATCACATGGGTCACGCACATACCTACGCTCCCATGATCAGCAGACTTATTAACTTCCCAATAAGTCCTTCTCTGACCTATGTCCTCGCGGTACCAATCTATATCCCCCCGAAGGCACACAAAGTATAGATGGCCCTAAGCGAACGCAAACCTCCCGTGATAGCAAGCATGATAGGTATGTCATACACATAAAATCATATGCATATACTAAGCATACACACATCTTAGTAATTACCATAAATTATTAGTGGTATACTTCTCATTCTCATACCAACTTATAATGTCACAATTCATATGTCCCCGGTTTATATGTATTCAAGTCATTAATTATCCTCGCATCGTGATTAGTCAGTCGCGCCCTAATCCACCAATATCATTTAGTTCAAATCATTCTTCTATATTTTACTCCTCAATATATCCCGAATATCTCAACTATATCAATTAGTCATCAAGGGAATGTTATCTCTACAATTAAACAAGGTTCCGGGACACTAGAAATCAAATCAGGCCAAAAAGGCCATTCTGTCAACTCGTTAAAAGTCTCGTTCGAACGAGGTCGTTCAAACGAGAGTTCGTTCGAACGAAGTGGGAATCTAACGAACATCCAACTCGTTAGAAGGCAAACTGTCAACTCGTTAGAAGCTCGTTCGAACGAGCTCGTTCGAACGACCAGGGCAGGTCTTCTAACGAGGTGACAGTTCGAGCCCAGAATTCTCCTACTACGTTTTTCCCAATTTTCTTCACCTCTAATCTCATCTAAACGTCATTACAACAGTATTTCAAGGTTTCTAAACGTTCCTAAACATACTTAAATCGTATTACAACATTTATATGGAGTCAAATCATCCTAAACCACATCTAATCATCAAATCCCCCCAATTTTCCCCAAATCTCATGAACATGAACTCTAGAAATTTACAGTCATCAATAGACATAATTAAATCCATTTTTGTGATATAAAAGATGTATTTCTATCAGAATAATTACCCAAACACAATTCTACATGCAGTCTCCTTATCAAAATGTGAATTTCTAATTCCAATTCAATGGGTTTTTATCAATCTCCCAAAACAATGCAATTTTCATAAATGTCTAAGCATGGAAGAAACATTCGTTGCAAATAACGTAATTAAACCACTTGCCTCTGATCTTTCTCTGAATTTGGTGTTGAATCTTGGATGTAGGTTGCTCTCTCCTTTTCTCCCAAGGTTGAAGGTTGAAGATGGGGTTAGGGTTCTCTCTTTGGGAACTTCTCCTAACTTCTCATGAAACCCCCGTAGCCCTCTAATCAGTTAATTACTGGTAATGGGTTAGTGGGTCATTAAATTCCCTATTTTAAACTCCCAAAATTCGTTGGTCAAAATTCCTAAAATTCCAAAATTACCAAAATACCCTTTTAAGTTGCTGGTATGGCCTAAAAATGCCCCGGGACCCAAATTAAACCCCCGGCTAGTGTTTTCTGACTATTTTGACCCTTCTGGACGCGTTGGCGCACTCAAAATGACCATACGGTTGATAAAAATAAAATCCACTTTTTAATTAAAATAATTATATTCCTGACGCGACTGTCACACGCGTCCTAACAAAATTTCCAAATTGCCGTATTTCAATTTCACGACAAATTCAATATATTCAATATTCATTATAATCAAATAATACCCATTATAATCAAATACCAACTCACATCTCGTTAGTATTTTATCCGGATTAATTCTCAATTAATACCCATTTAATTCAATTAATCCCATAAATAAATATCACAAAAATACGGGGTATTACAAAAGAGAATCCTTGTCTTCGACCTTGGTGGTGGGACATTCGATGTCAGTATCTTGACTATCGATAACTGTGTCTTTGAGGTTCGTACCACAAATGGAGACACCCATTTAGGAGGTGAGGTTCTAACACTTGTCATCTTCTCAATCTAATCCTTTTTTGGGCGGAAACATAATACTACAGTCACTACAAGCTGCTACGAACAATGAAACTGATCAACGTCTTTGATTTTCCTTATAAAAATAGCACATTTGATTAATTTAGTATGTTGTTCATTTACAAAAGTAGCAGATCTGTATTGATTTATTTGAATTTGTTTGATGAATTGAGTCTTTGAATATTGTTGTTGAAATTTTTCTATTTTATTTTTTAAACAGGATGGATAGTCCGATAAACAGATGAAACTCTGTCCAAATATTTTATTTTGTCACGTACATGTCCATCCACGTAATATTGGGTTTTTGAATATTCCTAATTGTTCTTGTCAATGTAATATTATTTCATCTCTTGGAACTGAGTTAAACACATGTAATATTATTTCCTGATTGTTCTTGTCCACTTGAGCTTCCAGATCGTCTCACTTGTGGGTTACCAGTGAAGAAAAATCTGCGCCCATACAAAAAATAGTATTCGACTATAAACTCATTTATTAATTTCTTTAAATAAATTTAAGAAAAAAAGTGAGTGGAAATTTAGATTTCTTACTCTAAGGTTGTGATTACGCTAGATGTCCTTGTTATTGATGTCATGTAATACCATGAGAACCAACTGGTTTTTAGCATTGTTGTAGCTTCGATAATATCTCCTGCCCTGCTTTGGCTTCTGCTGCCCTGTTTTGGCCTTTTTCTCTGCATTTGCTGCCATGTTTTGCTCTTTTTGACCTTGTTGTCTGCATTTTTTGGCTTCGTTATTTTTGTTCTAAATCTGAGTTTTGTTGTATTTTAGAGGATAGATTTTCATTCTGGGTTTGGTTGGTCGTTGACTTTTTAGTTTTTGGATTGGTCTATTCGCAGTGGCTCCATGCGTCCGTTTTGATGTGCTTTGTATTTCTTCCATGTTTTTTTTTGTATTGTTATGTTTTGTTGTACTGATTTATTATCCCAACAAAAGCTGTGGAGTCTTAAGAGCAGGGGTTAGGTATGATGGTGTGAAAGTTGTCCTTCGTACTATCTTTAAATGCTTATACATGTAATACTGGTGAATAATCTTTATCACGGGCATACATTTTAAAATGACATATTTAAAGAGAGTCATGTCATCAATTTATAATTCAATTTGAAAAGGACTTAACGTCGTCTCTAATTCAATTGAATAAAATTAAGATTGGATTGGATGGTTGTAATTCCTTTGATGTATTCTTTATTAAATTATAATTTAATTAGGAAGTGATTGATCGATTAGTTTTGTAAGCAATGACATTCACATGTTAATTCATGCTTCACCTCTTTTGACTTCTTGGAATCTTATGTTTTTTCTATTATCTTTAATTATTTGTCACTTTTCCGTTTTCTTCCCTTTATGCCATTAGTTCCTGGGATTTAAGTGGTTAGTTATGCTATAGGAATGAAGGGGTTCATTCCCCGTCCACTTCAGGAACTTTCCTGGTTGAGGATGGTCCTTATTACTTTTGAATGCTGGAAATCTTATTTGGAAGGCTTTCAAAGTTGTTGTATAACCAGGTTTAACTTCTTGACTCCGAATACTGAATTTAACTATAAAAAAAATGTAAGTTTGTATGGGCTAAGATATTGTCTTAACTTCTCAAAAATAATATTAAACAGGCTCTGAAAAAAAATTCCAAGTTTGTCAAGACAAATATTCTTCCAGGGTAATTGCAGAGGTTGGATGCTTTGTTGTGCCTGTGTTCATTCGAATCCAGAAGAGGCAGTTGTTCCAACTTGTTGAACCGATTTTGTCGTCGATTATATCTTCTTTAAAAGGAACACCTTTTACAAGTTTGGGAGGAAGTGGAACTTTTGATGCTTCCGTTTCAAGCAAGGTTTTCTAGTTAATGATTTCCAATCCTTTGCTTTATCTTTCATCTTCTCTCTTGTAGTGGAAGTTATTTTTTCCCTAGGCGAAACCTACAATTTCTCCAGCTCTTGAAACATCAATTGATTATTAGTTAAAAGTATTGTCAGTGGCGATCAGTTATGAAGGTCCTGCATTTCTTCGTTACAAGGAGAAATTTAAAGAAGCAATTTTTTTTGCTCTTGAGTCCCCATATTGGAAGGTATATTTGTTAAATAATATGATTTTTTCTTCATTAAACTTGAGGAGCCATGCTAATTTTTCACAATTGTTGGTCAGTGGTGGTTCTTTGACACTGACACAAGTCGGACACATCTTGGATGTTTCATCCATAGTAAATTAACATAAGAGAAAAATAGGAATCGTAAATAAGAGAAAAATGATAGCATCTTGTTAAGTGCAATATACATTTTGTTTTAAGCTATTAATCATAGTGTATTCCTTTTAATGTGTATTTTTCTCGTTTAATTTATTAAAATCATGAATGATGATTGATTTATATTTTTGTGTCTTGCAGTTGAAGAAGTGGATGATAAATCCAGATTGGGTATCGAGTAATCCTACAACATGAGTTTATTGAATTTATTCAAGCGTATATTACACGATTTGGAGTGCTTTGACACTATTTTGCAAAAGTCAAAGGAAGACTGACGCACTTATGGTTGATTTTTGGTTGTACATTTTTTGGAGACATTGATGTACATAGTGGATATATCTAGTTATGATACATGTAGTATAAGTCATTTTTTGTGAATGATATAGATGGTGGGTATATCTATTTGTGTCCCAATATTTTTTTACATGGAGAAATGATTTGGTTTGGTGCATTTTAGATGTACGTGACTTCGAAGACAAAAACATTTAAGGTTGTTTTTATGTTGCAATGAATTTTGATTTGTGTTTAGATTTATTTGTCAACTACGACATTGATGTAGGTTATTAATTTTTTTAATTATATGTTTAATTCATGACGTTTTATATTAAACTCTCATGTGATGAAATATTTTATATGATCTTTTTAAATATATGAAAATTATCTGTCATGACGCTTTATATATCAAATATGACATTTTATAAAGTATATTATGACTCTTTTTCTAACAGATATGACGGTTTTGAAAAAAAAGGTCATATATAACTGTTAACCTAATATGACACTTTTTATAGGTATCAATTATGACACCCAAACTTATGACGTTTTTTATTGAAAAATAAAACGTCATAAAATGCATTTTATGACACTTAAAAAACGTCATAAGAAGCCTTTTTTTCTTGTAGTGTGTGTTGTAAATGGGTAGAAAAAAGTTACAGGTCAGAGGAAGGAGAAAAGCCACACTGTTAAAACTCAAGGGGGATAACAATAACTATTCAAATGCCCTGAAATAAATAGAGAGGGGCTTGAATATATTAGGAGTATTAATTATCATTTACACCTTTTAATACAATTGCATTAGAGGTGTAATATAGATAAATATTATGTTCAGTTAAAGGAAAGTGTTTTTATTTAATGTTAACACCCCCCCCCCCTCCCCCCCCCCCCCCCCCTCTTTTACTCTTTATTGTGAGTCTCACAAGTGATTAAAAAAAATGGATTAATTCAAGGTTAATCCCATTTATTGGATTAAAGATGCATAAAATTTTATTGATTTTTTCATTATGCATCAAGTTCTTTTTCATTATAGACTATATATATTTAGACAAATGTAACCTCACATATCTCCATTTTAAATCCACTTACTCTCTCTCTCTAAAAACAAACACATAATCTCACACTCTTTCTCACTCTAGCACCCCCACCCCACCTCACCGGAGACTCTCCGGAAACAGTCCGTCGAAAAATCTCGTCGGACGCCGTCGAAATTCTCACCGGACCGGAGTGTTTCTCTCCTCATCTCTCTCTCTCTCTCTCTCTCTCTCTCTCTCTCTCTTTATTTTTTTTGCTCCGCACCAGCGGCACCATCCCCGAGCTGGAGAAGAAGAATTTTCGCCGGAAAAAATGGATGTTTTACAAAAACAGTAAATTTATTTGTTTCGATCTTTTCGTCAAAAAATGTAGATTATGACTGTTGTTTGATAGATTTTGATGAGTAGAATCCACATATATATAAATTTTATGAATTTTAGATTTGTTAATTTGAAGTTGTTGATTTTCAAAGATTATATTTTTAAAAAAAAAAAAAAATGAGATAACAGCTGTCAAAGATATTTGGAGAGTATATTTATCATTTTATAAAATAAAATTTTTGATACTATTAACTCAATCAAATAATTTCTTGACTTATTGACCAAGTGAATAAGACTTTTTAAATATTAAAAAAAAAACACAATTGTAGGTCTCCCACGTAACATACTTGACGTGAATTACTTGGACGCTATACTTCTATCCGAAATCCGCGGCCTTTTAATTATTTTTTTCATTTTATTTTATGCATGATATCGTTTAGGGAACGTGGCCATTTCAACCACGACTCCTATACAACCCTCCTCCGCAACAAGCAACAATAATCATTCTCTCTCTCTCAATCTTCCTATCCCTCAATTCACACCATATTTAAAATATGGAGATCACAATCTGGCTTAACAGTTTCTTCTCATGAACAAAGAGAAAGAAAAAATGTCGAAGTGGTTTAGCTTTACCGCCTCAAGCGATTGGTTCTTCCGTCACTTATTCACGTTATCAGGCCTCCGTTCAATTACAACCGATTTAAAAGACGGCACAACAATGCATTGTTGGGTTCCAAAATCCCACCACACCTCCAAACCTAATCTTCTCCTCATCCACGGCTTTGGTGCCAATGCCATGTGGCAATATGGTGACCTGATCCGTCAGTTTAGCCCAAAATTCAATATTTACGTTCCCGACCTTTTATTTTTTGGAGGGTCCTACACGTTGAAGTTAGAAAGGACGGAGAGTTTTCAAGCAAGGTGTTTAATGAGGTTGATGGGTGTGCATGGGGTTAGGAAAATGAGTGTTGTGGGGATAAGTTATGGTGGGTTTGTTGGGTATAGTTTGGCGGTGCAGTTTGCGGAGGCGGTGGAGAGATTGGTGGTGTGTAGTAGTGGGGTGTGTGTGGAGGAGAGGGATATGGAGGAAGGGTTGTTTAAGGTGGCGGATGTGGAGGAGGCCGCCGATATTTTGTTACCGCAGACGCCGCATAAATTGAGGGAGCTTATGAGGTTTGCGTTTGTTAAGCCTGTTACGGCTTTGCCTTCGTGTTTTCTCTCCGATTTTATTCATGTACGTCTCTCCCTCTCTCTTTTTTTTTTAGTTAAATAATTCAAATTTCAAATTAAATATCAATAGTCGTAGTCCTAGGTGCTAAGGTGCTTAATTTTTAGCCCCGTTCCGTACGCGATAAAATGGAATGAAATATGATTCTTATGGAATAACTCTGAAAAAGTATACAATTATTGTAATGGATGCGATATTAAGTTATATAAGAATGTGAACATCAAAAGAATCAAATTATCTCATTAATGAAAAATTATGTGAAATCAAATTATAAAGGCAAAACTACTTATAAAATATTAAATTATAAAATTATTCATAAAATCTAAATACTTAATTTGTAAAGATGATTTGGTCATGTCCATTTGTATTGTTAGATTTAAAGTCGTACAAGTTTTATTTATGCATTTTTTACTTGTGTAATAACCAATTTGGTTAACATACACTAAAATATACACCTATCTACAATAAATTATTTTATTTAATAAATATTGAAAATCTTTATAAAAATATATTTGAGTTCATATATATATAAACAGTGAACTGTATTATTGTGTTTTATAATATTACCAAATGAAGTTAATTTTAATTAATATATATTTGTTTGTGTGTGTGTGTGACTTTAGAGCTGGTAACGGGTCGGTTCGGAGTCGAGGAAAATATTCCCATTTTCGTCCCCATTAGAAATATCATTCCCTGTCCCCTCCCCGTGCTTCGTTATAATGGGTTTTGGGATCCCCGTCTCCGTTTAAAACGGGTATCGATTTTTCCGCGAGGAACCCGTTTTTTTTAATATAAAATAAATCATTTCATCATGATGATAAGTATAGCTGCATATGGAAAAATCACAATTAAGCACCTAAGTAAAAATTACATTTAAATTACATCCCAATTAGAAATGATTAAGCACAACTAAGATGCAATAGTTCAAAATCCAAACTTTATAAGTCCAAAATCTCCAAAATAGTTTATAGTTTTACAACATAATATACAAATCAAACAAAGTGCAATGTTTCAACATAACAAATCAACAACTAGTGTACTAAATCACTAACAAAATAACAAACAAAATAAATTCGCAATATGCTCCTAGCGTTGCTTGCTTCTTCATCTATTGGTCGTGCTAAACTTTCCCTTCGATCAATTACCTCAACTATTTGTCATACAACTTTCAACCTACACAAGTTAGACGACATATTAATTTACAACAATATAAACAAATATAACTAAACCAACAAGTTCAATGCTAATATAATAATTAAATTATTACCTCGTAATCGCTATCTTCATTTATGGTACCTCTCTCAAATCGTGTTGTACAAGAACCCGAACCTACATAATAATATAATGATGCAATAATTAATAAAGGTAAAAATGATAAAAAATAATTAACATTTCAATATGTTAAAGTTGTTAAATATGTTTTATTGTCATTATCTTGAATCTCGGCCCATAACCAATCTTGAGAACACATGAGTGCTTCCAAAGTCTTTGGATGAAGTCTAATATGATGTGGGCTCACAAATCTACCACTAGTGCTAAAAGACGACTCTGAAGTAACAGTTGATACAAAAATGGCAAAAATATCCCTAGCTATAGAAAATAGTGTCGAGTACTTAAAACCATTTGACTTCCACCAAGCCAATATATCAAAATTATCGGATCTAGGCAAAACACTCTCCTCCAAATAGTAAACTCCGACTTGACATGTTCAGTATTAGAGGTACTCGAGGCAAACAAATAAAATTTATTAATCAACCGACTCCTTCCTTGAGATTGAGATAATGTACCACTTGAAGATTCACTATTACCACGAGTATTCTTATTTAATTTCTCACTCACTTGATTTTCTCCCAAAATTTCAAAACAAAGGTTACGCACCCTTTCAATTTCTCTCGGCGCTTCATCATCATATATGAGTGGAAAGTAAAACTCAATCCCTTTCATCTTAAATCTAGGATCCAAGATTGTACCCAAAGCCATTACCCCATGAAGTGAACTTTGATATTTTTCGAACTTTATTATCATATTAGATGCCATGAGTCGTATTTCATCATGACTTGAGAAAGTCCAATCATTAAGTGACGCTTTTATCTCATAAATTTTCGGGAAAAATAGATTGATTGTTGGATATTTAGTTCCCGAAAATATTTCTGTCACCTCAAAAAATATTTATAATCTCTCACTAATTTCACTTTCTAATAACCAATCATCTTCAAAAGGGATGCATTTGTATCGGGACTCACTTAATTTCAAGCGACCAAAAATATCTTTATAACTGAAGGCAGTGTGGGGCCTTATATAGGTTGAGTTCCGTCTCGTTTTACAATATAGGGCAAATTTCTTATTGCATGAGATTTTTAATTGACACACAACTTTTTCAAAAATTTTCCATCTCTTTTGAGTCGCCGTCCAATAAGCTACACTTTCACGCACTTTCTCAATTGAATTACCAATTACATCCAACCCATCTTTCACAATAAGATTTAATATGTATGCAGAACAACGCATATGAAAGATTTTATCCCCCAATAATAAAGAGTTAGAAGGTAACTTATCCAAGAGAATGTTCACTATTTCATCATTAATACTACAATTATCTAAAGTTACGGTAGATAACTTCAGATCGAGATTCCAATGCATCAAACATTCAATCGAAGCCTTGACAAGTACCTCCGCGGTGTGGGGGCATGGAACATGTATAAACCTACAAACACAAAAAAACACAATTGAAATGAAAAAAACACTATTAAATGAAAAAATAACACTATTTAAATGCAAAAAGACTATATTTAATGAAAAAACAACACCATTTAGTGAAAAAAGCACTATTTAATGAAAAACAACACTATTAAATGAAAACACAACACTATTTAAATGCAAAAAGACACTATTTAATGAAAAAGAACACTATTTAAATGCAAAAGACACTATTTAATAAAAAACAACACTATTTAGTGAAAAACAACACCATTAAATGAAAAAATGACACTATTTAAATGTAAAATTACCTCACAATCCGACTTTGCAATTTTCAAGAATCATTAATAAAGTGTGATGTCACGGCCATAAATCTTCTCGTTTGGGTAGTGGAAGTTTACATATCCGTGGTGATTGTAATTCTTCCCTGATTCTTTCCAAACAACTCCATTGTTTTACTTTTCCCTCAAACTCATAAATTTTGAATATATGTTTTTTTACGGTGTTATGAGATGGAACCTTAAACAATGGTTGAAGACAATTACTATACTCCCTAAATCCTTGATGTTCAACCATACTAAGAGGATACTCACGCAAAATAATCATTTTAGCAAGAGAATCCCCTATGGTCAAATGAAAAATTAGTTAGATGAGTCTTTTCATCGAGCCTTCACATTTGATTTAAAATAGCTTGTTTAATATCCATTGATTTTCGCTGAGGACAAGATTTAAAATGATCCCCCAAATGAGATGTTCAATTTTTACTCGAACCCCCAAGTTTTTTTTTCCACAATATCTATAAATCGCTTTATCTTGTCCATTGATTTTCTTCAAATCAAAGTGGTCCCATACCCATGACCGTCGAGGTCGTTTTTCATTTTCATGTATAACATTGGTATCATGGGACTTAATCTCACGATTTTCATTATCATCCTCCAATATATTAATTGATATTTGATTATAAGCAACCTCATTTGTTGGAGGAGTTGATTATTATCTTCTAATTAGTATATTTACGCATACTTTAAAAACACCACATTTTGAAGAAGCATACCGTATTCTTTGTTACCACCTTATTTTCATAGTATGATCACTTACGTGTTAAAGTTTATCCTAATGATGATTGAACATGGTCAGTGATTGATCGACAGTACAATTTAGGGTATTAAACTTATGTTGAAGGTAATTTCTTTCATAGTAAAATAAAAAATAGTTTTAGATTTAGTGTAGAGGCTAAGTTTAGATCCAATACACATAGAGTCTATAAGTTGATGTGGCTACGAATTATGTTAGATGAGTTCGGTTACCTTGTTTGTGAGCTAATGAATTTGTACTGTGACAAAAAATATTTCATTAGTATTGCCTACATGTCCATTCATTGAGGACACAGCGTCTCGAAGTTGATTAACATTTTATCAAGGAGAATCTTTGTCTTGGGTTGAATTGTCTTCCGTATATAATCAAGATTAATTAAGTGGCCGAGGGTGTGAAAGAAACTTGTTTATAAACATGATATATATCTTTACACCACCTTGAGGGGGTGTTGGCAAAGACTATTTTTAAACTAGTTATGCTGTGATATTATAGTTTTGTTGTGTACGGTACTTATCTAATTTTTGAAACTAATATAAATACATTAAGATAGGAGAATGAGGGAAATTCGTTCACTCATACCATTCTCTCTCCCCCATCTCTCCCCCCCCCCTCTCTTTTCATTTTCTCTTATTATGATGGGTCTATTTGACGATAAATCTAAAAAAATATTTCAAGCATTGTTAGGTATATTTGACTAGTTTCAGCTATATTTAGAAATTGACTCATGTGTTCAACTTCATAATATTTCCAAAAAGGGAAGTTAAAAATTGCAAGGCGCTAATGGGTATATATTCAAGAGTAGGTGTACACTCCAATGGCTTTTTTTATGGACAAGTGGATTTTTAAAATGGTATGGAATGATGTAGATATTGGTGTAGCTAGTATAAGGAAGTTTAAGGTAAGGGTTTTGGGTGAGAACTGAGATTTTTTCATAAGGTGAGGGTTTTGGGTGAGAAGTGAGGTATTTTCTCTCTCACCTATGTGTATTGCTCAAAGGTCTAAGATGGGTGAGTATATGAGTGTTTCATGTATTTTTCGTGTGCTATATGTGTGTTGTAAGGGGATTTTCATCGGGTTACACAGGGAGCAGGATACACCGGAACGGATACATTGAAAGCATATGGGAACATTAAATTGAGAGGGTTCTTAGCTTAAATTTTGGATTCACTTGGATGGAGAGTTGGTGTACAATAAATATCCCAGTAATCCGTAGAATAAATTAGGATATACAATTTATTCTTGATATTATTCACTTTAGTACTTGTTTTAAATATAGTAAAATGTGGCTTCTCTGTGCATGTAGCAAAATTTGTGAACACGTATAGTTTGGTGTGCTTGTGTATGTCTTTTTTGTACATATCTATTATTCTTGTTACCGCCATCATGATTAATGGCAGTTGTATAAGTTATTGGGTATCTGGGCAAAATATGTTATATATATATAATATATAATATATATATTATACATACATAGTATATATATATATATATATACTATGTATGTATAATATAATATCGGGGAAAAATATGTATGTATAATATAATTAATATAATATATAATGATGCAGGAGCATATTCTAACCTAAATAGGATGAGGCTCACTGAGCTTGAGCTCCATGTGGAAGACTCACCTCTTGTGTATATGGAAATAAAGTTGCGCCTTTACTAATAACTATAGCTTTTGGTATAACAGTAAGCGCTTGACTCATCATTTGGTACTAGAGTGAGGCCATAGGTTCGAGGCGCACGAGTGCCAATTTATTTAGGAAGGGATAATGATGCGGGAGCATATTCTAACATAAATATACCGAGGCTCGCTGGGCTTGAGCATCATGGGATATAATCACCTCTTTTGTATATGGGTATAAAGTTGTGCCTTTACTAATATCAATAGCTCTTGGTACAACTGTAAGCGCTTGACCCATCATATATCTTCTTAACACGTTCCCCAATAGGGTGACATGACTAAGCATAACATATGACATGAATTATGTGTGACTTGCATATGCCTCTACTAATTGTGTGTACTTACTAAGTTATAGTTGAAATATTACGAAGAAAACAGATAAATAATTAGAAGCGTGTTTGTTATATTCTCTTTTAATGGAAACTACATTTTCTTAATCAGTTTTACTTATGTAATACTTGATTACAACATGTTATTCTAAATACTCCTTCATCCCAAATTAATAGTCATTTTTTCCTTTTTAATTTGTTCCAGGCTAATAGTCGTGTTTTTAAAAATAATATATAAAATTAGGTGGAATTATATAGTTACCCACGAAAACAAGATTCATAAGAGAACAATGATTTTAAATGTACGCCTTGTATTCAAAGGTATTAACTATTCTTAAAAAGAGCAACTTTGGAGCGTAAAAACCATGCTTAAAATATGTGACTTTCAAAATGACAATTATTAATCTGGGAGGGAGGGGAGTATGACATGTGCACAAATCTTTTTCTCATTTCTGATTCAAACCCAATTCCTTTATCATTAAAGAAAATTTAATTGACTCGAAAGGATTATCCTAAATTTTGCTAACTTTATTCATGACCGGATTACAATGACTATCAAACTTGATCAAGTGAAATGTGTGATAAATAATTAGCACATGTCTCATATTATTGTCTCAATCATTCAGAAATGAGTGCTCTGGTGATCATACCCGAAGAAGTTTTAAAAATTGCACTCAAATTTGCCTTTGAATTAACATGGTTGTATTCGAATTAATTTTGAAACTGTAATTGGATCAAATTTAAAGGCATAGCTATTGTTTTTTAAATAAAGTATTTTGCTAATAATTTTTTGTGGACAGGTAATGTGCACAGATCATGTAAAAGAGAAAAAGGAACTGATTCATGCAATACTGAAGGATAGACAACTTTCTAATCTTCCAAAGATCACACAGGTGTATTCCTACCCATTCTCGAATTGTATCCTTTTTGCTTCCAATCACATTAAGATATAGCAATGAGATTAGTAAAATAGAAAAAGAATAGGAAAGACCTAATAGTTATTGATATGAAAAATGAATATTTTGTTTAAGGGAATTGTACAAACATTTTTTTTATATAAAACTAGTACAAAATGGTCTTGTTAAGGCGTACTAAAAGTAGTTAACTTATGGAATTAAGGGGTACAATAACACGAAACATAATGAATTTGATCTGAAATTAACACAATATGTCGATTTTGTGTAGATAATTTTTTTATGTGAAATTGTATCTTGTTCTTGTCAAAATCATAATTCGTGTCATATGTGTTGTGTCGTATCATTTGCGGTTTTTAATTGTGCTTTTGTCTACAATATTGTTTAATTTGGTATAGAAATTATTAATCTCTTAGTTATTTTGTGCTGTGAATTAAATGAGACACATTTATGTTAGGTAAAAAGAAACGGTTTCGTATTATATTTGTGTCTTAATGATTTTTATTGTGTTCATGCTGTGTTAAGCCAAAACAAGACCCATCCTATAAATAAATGGGGATTTTATTCCCACCCACTAGTTATTTCTACCCACCCTGATTGTAATATTTAAGCTACGAGAGATTTTAGATATTAAAGGACGAAGGAAGTCACTCTGGACTCACTTTCTCTCTCAAAAGAAACTCTTTCAAAACAGCAGTCGTCCTTAACTTTCTAAATCTCCCTCACCCCACCCGATCTCTTTTAAGTTAAAAATAATTAAAAATCCAAACCCGTCTGGAGGGTCTTACATGGTTTGATCAATCTAGGCAGTGACACAAAACATACGTTATCATCGACTTAAAAAGACCCTCTCGAATAGCAGATCAGAGTGGATGCGACAAGAACTACTTCTTTGGTGGTAGATCGGATTCGTAACTATGAAGATTTGTTGTTTGTATTTTTAGTTCATTTTTTCTGTATTTGTTATATTTTTACGCTTTGTTTGGAGTCATATCTCTCATCTCCTTTGCGAGTGTTTTATCTACTTTTATTATGACTATCAGGCCTTTGTGTGTATGTGTGTGTGTGTGTGTGGGGAGGGGGGGGGGGGGTTGGGGGGTTGGTTCAATTGCCCCAACGGTTGTTCCTCTCGGGTTGAGGCTCAGAAGGATTTTGGTCCTTTTTTAGTTTCTCTCACCTTAACTAAGGTGTATATTTTTTTAGGTCTCTTAGAGTTTGAATTAGCCTCCTTGGCTCTGGTGCTTAAGACGTATTTATCTTGCATTTTTCCATCGTCTGTTTGCCCTGTGCACAGACTTTTGTTCAGTGCTTTCGACGTCAGTTTCTCTATTTTATTGCTGGAATGTGTTGTGACCAGAATCCCAGACTTGCCAGTTGTGTCAAAAGCGTATCTCTAGGTGTTGTTCTAGTTTTCTTTTTTTATTTGTTTTTTTCTCTTTTCTCTTCTCCGCTTAACTTGAGCTTGTTTGAGTTAAATTGTTGTTATTTTCTTGTTATCACTAATTACTTAATGAAATCCTTCTTGGATGTTAAATTAAAATAAAAAACGAAGATACCCAATTTGACCACCCCGTCCAATTTCTACTCAAATAAATCTTATATTTGCATAAAGAATGAAATAAACATTGTACCAAGAAATACCAGTTTTCATCCTCTTGGAAATATCATTACAATTGCTAACATACCACACACAAGAGGCATAAAATCAACAAGAAAAGATTCAATAGTCCCATCTTGTAAGTGATGTTTGAAACAGTGACCACAAATTGAGATACTTGGTTGAAATATTTTGTAACCAGCATGATTTTTATCTTGTTTGGAAAACAGACACACACACACACACTCTCTCTCTCTCTCTCTCTCTCGCTCTCTCTCTCTCTCACACACACACACACACACACACACACACACACACACACACACACACACACATATATATATATATATATATATATATATATATTACTGTTTTTGTGCGGACCGCACATGTATCACCTGACGGTGAGCTCAGAAAAGAGAGAGAGTGTGCCTGTAATTTAGCTGATAAAATCTAAGGTCATAGCCAGGTGACACATGTCCGGTCCGTACTCTTAAAATGGGGACTGGTCCGCACAAGAGCAGTACTGTATAAATATATATACTGTACTGCTCTTGTGCGGACTAGTCCACATTTTAAGAGTGCGGACCGGACATACGTCACCTGACGGTGAGCCCAGAAAATAGAGAGAGCGTGCCTATAATTTAGCTGATAATTTCTAGGGTTACCGCCAGGTGATACATGTTCGATCCGCACTCTTAAAATACAGTCTGGTCTGCAAAAGAGCAGTACTATATATACTAACAAGATCTGCGACGGGTGCTTGTGACAAACCATTTTTTAAAAATATAAAAAAAAATATTTTATATTTTTTTTGTGTTGTTTAAATAAATGAGGGGGTTGTAAAAAAATCAAATCAAAATGCATTTTTTTGCTATTTAAAAAAATGGGTCAAAATATATTTTTAAGTTATTAAAAACCAAGGTTCTAAAAAACGCGAGGTGTGTCCGAGGCATCGAGGTCAAGCCTTAAACCTTAGAAGCCTAGGCGACCTTTAGGCGTAAAAAGACGTGAAAAGGGTTTTAGGCCTTTTTAAAATATATTTTAACATTTTTAACTATAACAATGCTATTAAAAATACTAAAATGGTACATATCTTAAAATATGTCTAAATATATGCAAACTAAAATACTTTTTTTTTAAAATATCAAGAAAAATCAAAAAAAGAAAATAAAAAACGTGCATTTTTTTGGACGAGAGATAGAGAGGTTTGGAATTCCATTTGCCTTTTGATTGTTTTGAATGAGATATTGGTCTGATTTTTTAAAAAAAGTCTTTAAAAGGAGATATCGTTTCACTAAAGTGTTTTTATTTTAAACAAAAGTGCGCCTTAAGCTTTTTACTAAGAATAAGGCGTAAAAGACTTAACGCTAGACGTTTCTTCCAAGCCTCAAGCCTAAGCGAGTTTTTTAGAACACTGTTAAAAACTATCACATATTTGACTCATTATTTTAAAATAGTAAAAAAGTGTATTTTGAGTTGATTTTTTTACAAGCCCTTGAAATGTTTAAACAATACACAAAAACATATTTTTTTGGATATTTTTAAGAAATGATCCGTTACGGACCCTGCTAAAAGGGCACCCTTCGGAGAAACTCTCTCTCTCTCTCTCTTTCTATGTGTATGTGTATATGTATGGGTATGGGTATATATATATATACATACAATACTGCTCTTGTACGGACCAGTTCTCATTTTAAGAGTGCGGATTGGACATGTGTCACCTGACGGTGACCCTAGAAATTATCGGCACACTTTCTCTCTTTTCTAAGCTCACTGCCAGGTGACACATATCCAGTCCGAACTCTTAAAATGCGGACTGGTCCGTCTTGTATATATATATATATATATATATACGAGAGATGATCTACAAAGGACCTTAAAGAAGGACTAATAGAATGGACCTATTTTTTTAAAATAGTAAAAAAATTATTTTGAGTTTTTTTTTGTGTTGTATTTAAACATTTCAGAGAAGCCACATAAAAAATATCAGCTTAAAAGGAGGTATGTTGCTATTTTAAAAAAATCGGTCAAATACTAAAACTGAGATATATTTGACCGATTTTTTTAAAATAGCAAACAAACTCGTTTTGAGCTGATTTTTGTTATGTGGTTTTCCTAAAATGTTTAAATACAATACAAAAAAAATTAACTCAAAATAATTTTTTTACTATTTTAAAAACATAGGTCCGTTCTTTTAGTCCTCTCAAGTCCTTTGGAGATCCTCTCCCATATATATATACAATGCCCATTATATATATGGGTTATACCTCTTGCTGTAATTATGTTCCAAGATACTAAACATAAAAGAAAGCAATTCTTCATGAATTCTTGAATTGGACCCTTTTTCTGAATCCACTTATGTGTCATGCACACATTGAGTGGTATTTATAATGGACTCCACAAGAATTACAAAACACCACTTAATGTGAGTTTGACATATCACGGGGTTTAGAAAAAAGGTTCAATTTAAGGGTCCATGTAGAATTGCTAAAAAAAAAGAACAAAGAAAGGTGTGGGTGAAGCCTTGCCTTTTGTTTTTGAATATTGCTATGAGTTTCAAAAAATTCTCCAAATCATCTCCTGAGGAGTAATGAAATATTGTGTCCCGATGGGACCCATAACACAAGGTACAATTTGAAAGATGATTTAAGTGATTTTTTTGGGACTCAAATCATTTATCTGTCTTTTGTCAAAAAAAGAAAGTTACCTCTTGTTGTGTATTGTGTTGCAACATACAAAGCATTTTGAAAAAAAAAAAACATAACAAAAAAGGTCTGTGGGTGATGTCTGCTGCCTTTTGGCTTTTGTTTTTAAAGAAAAAAATACCCCTTGTTGTGTAAGCCTATACACACAAAGAGAAAAAAGGAAAGATAAAACCAGACAAAAAAAACGATTTGCGGGTGATGCCTGTTGCTGCCTTTCCTGTTCTATGTGTGTTTCAAAATACAAAGCATAAAAAGAAGAAATAAGAAAACAGAACAAAAAAAGGAACACAAAAGAGAACATAAAAAGATAACAAAAATAGAAGGAAAGGAAGAAGGGTTATAACAACGAAAGAAAGAAACAAAAGTGGAAGAAAAGATAAAGAAAACAAAACATAAGAAAGAATGAAAAAAATAAAGAAGTGAAGTAGTGTTGTGCATTGTAAAAGTGTGCTTGTTAAAAGAGAGAAGAGTTTGTCAAGTCTTTCCTTTTCTTTTAAACCACCTTGTGTGCTGAGGTGGGAAAATAAAAAGTTAGCTCGATAGTAGGGGTTTAATAAAAATAGGAGAAGTGTTAATATTCTGCTTTTTAAAAGATTTTTTTTAGGGAAAGTGTGTGACAATTTACAAACCGTAGTATTGCGAAGTGAGTTATATTCAATTGTTTTGATTGCTCACAATATTTGTGATATTTTATCTCTATCAACTGTTCTTTAAAAATCTCCCTCTCTCTCAAACAGCGCACACTAGTAATATGGGGAGAGCAAGACCAGATATTCCCACTGGAATTAGGGAAAAGATTACAAAGGTTAGAGGCTGCTTCTTTTTTCAATTAACTTAGTTGTGATCTGTGGCATTACAAGTTTGATGTCCACTCCATTATAACTTTTTCCTCAATGTTTTATCCCCCCTTTGCTCCCATATTTTTTCAAAATACCCAACTTTAAAAGATTTTTTTAAAACAAATACACATGAATCGGAAATGATCCACAATTCAATATAAATTGTTGATCGTTTGATAAAAAAATTAGAGGTGAATTTACAAGGTAAACACGTAATGCAGGAGAATCTCTTTGACTTTAGTTCATAAAATTTAAACTAATTTTACTTCAATTCCAATTTAAAAATATGAAAAAAATAATACTTCACAGCACTCCTTTTATGTTTTGGGTTTTGACTTTGTCAGGCATATCGGAGAGAATGCTCGGTTGGTAGTCATAAAAAAAGCAGGCCATGCAGTCAATCTGGAGAAGCCCAGAGAGTTCACCAAACACTTGAAAGAATTTCTTCTTGATTTTAAGGTTTCCCCACCACATCACAAGTATCACTTCCTAGCAAATAGATTGACGAATTAATAGACATTGTAAAGAAAAAGGAGGTTGTTGTATCCTATACAGTATATTTATTGGGTTGTTCTAATTTGAATGGGAATATAACAAAGAGTTAATTATATTTTGACCATTCTAACTTTGTTCCTATTTTTATTTCACTATCCCAATTTTTATTTTCTACACTAAATTCCCTACATATTTCAAAAAGGATCACATTACCCCAAATTCCAACGGTATTATGATAAGGATCCAAAATTGGGCATGTGCATAGCACACGAGGGTATTTTTGTACAAAAATATCATTATTTGTCACAAAAGTGATCAAATTTCTATGTAAAACATAACATTGTTAGGATTTGAAGGTAATTTGACTCGAAAAGTTTAGCTAGTTTAGTGTAGAAAATGAAAATAAAAGCGTTGATTTGAAAAGTCAAAGTGTAACTAACCCTATAACAAACTATATATATATAGTACTGCTCTTGTGCAAACTAGTCCGCATTTTAAAAGTGCAGACCGGACATGTGTCACCTGACGGTGCGCCCAGTAGAGAGAGAGAGAACCTATAATTTAGCCTATAATTTCTAGGCTCACTGCCAGGTGACACATGTCCGTTCCACAAATGCGGATTGGTATGCACAAGAGCTGTGTGTGTGTGTGTATATATATATATATATATATATATATATATATATACAAACACACACACACAGCTCTTGTGCAGACTAGTCCGCATTTTAAGAATGCGGATCGGACATGTGTCACCTGACGGTGAGCCCAGAGAAGAAAGAGAGTGTGCCTATAATTTAGCGGACAATTTCTACGCTCACCACTAGGTGACACATGTGGACTAGTTTGCACAAGAGCTATATATATATATATATATATATATATATATATATATATATATAGTCTTGCTCTTGTGCGGACTAGTCCGTATTTTAAGAATGCGGACCGGATATGTGTCACCTGACGGTGAGCCCAAAAAAGAGAGAGAGTGTGCCTATAATTTAAGCGATAATTTTTAGGTGCACCGTTAGGTGACACATGTCCGATCCGCATTCTTAAAATGCGGACTAGTCCACACAAGAGCATTATTTTATATATATATATATATATATATATATATATATATATATATGGAGTGCTACAATTACAATCTTTATAAGTGTGTAGCCCACCTCCTCTCTCTCTCTCTCTCTCTCTCTCTCTCTCATAAGTGTGTAGCCCACCTCTCACTCTCTCTCAATGGTGGATTTATGCTTTAATATGATTTTAATAAGATTAAAACCATGAACTTTAGTGATCAACGAAGTAACTAGCATTCACAAAATAGTAAACAATTCTTATAGCCCCTACATTATACTAGTTTGTCCAATTTAATCCTTAAACTAATATTTTGGTCAATTCAACCATTTCGTTAAGTTTTCTATTAAACTTAATTACAAAATTAGTCTACGGTTACGGGCCATAGAGCTAAACAAATTAAATTTGTTTTTTTATTATTAATTTCAAAATTATTAGTTTTTTTCAAACCAGACGAATTACTCTATTTTTTTTAAAATAAAAGTAAAAACTATGAAATGAACCCAAGTAATATTAAAAGGGTCATTCAACGAAAAGTCCCACGATATTTTTTTAATTAACGTTTAGTCCAAATTTTTATTTTGTTTCAAAAAGTTCCTCACCATATAAAACACTCTTTCTTCTCTTATCCTAAAATTAAAGAAAAATATGTCAAAAAAATAAATAAGGGACTTTTTGAAAAATTTAAAAATAAGGTGGACTTAATGCAAAATTTGCTTAGTTCCTAGGGACTAAACATCAATTGTCCCTAAAAAAATGAGTTTTAAAAAAATGGGATAAAGAAGCTTCTTTTTTCCTCTTTTTTTTTTCAAATTTTATAACACCCATTTTATTTTTTTCAATAATGAAAAGGAAAGCAAAAATTGCAAATAAAAGCCTGAATTTCTTGGATTGTTACCATTTTTTCTTTCGTTTTTCTTTGCTTTAATAGAAAAGTTGTCAATTGTAAAAAATTAAAAAAGTCTATTTTATTCGAGTCATTTTTAATTATAACAGATAACAGTGACAATCCCAAAACAATTTTTTCTTTTAATTCCAAATTTTATATTAAAATTGTTTTTACATTTTTTAATAGAAAAAAGATACCAACACATTTTTTTATTTTTTTATTTACAACGTCTCTATTAAAGCAAAGAAGAATCGTAAAAAAATTATTCTCGAATATTTTTAAATTCATTCATTTTTCTTATTAAAAACAGTAAAGCGAGTGTTGTAAATCTTCACAAAATAACTGATTTTCTTTTTAATAGTTATTAAATTCGTTCCAAATTAATAGTCACTATCTGAAAATGATGTTTTTTAAGGATTCGCTCAATCAATGGCGAGGATCAATCAATTTTCACTATCGTGGAATTCGATTCGTCCATTACGTCTACAAAAGGGAAGGGACTATTAATTTAGAACATATACAATATTATTTTTGATCATCTGACAAGTTTAAAAGAATGCGTAATATTTCATTCTGAAAAAAATATAGAGATGATGTGATAATAAAGAAGTTTTTGTTAAGGGATTTATACCACTAGGTCTTGTTTACTAAGTTTATAGTCAAATATGCCATGAATTTTTCTAGAGTCCATTTCGTTTCATTAAAAAATATTTTTTCCCCAATAGATCAAATTTTTGTGCAAAATATAGAAAAGATTTTCACTACCCGTGGTATATATGTAATGTAATGTATTAATATTTACTAACTTTGAAAAACATGTAATGGGACATGTGGTGACAATTAAGTTCAACACAAATTAATAAGAAAAGACAATCACCGAAGCAAATAAAGAATGTAAAGAATGCAAGATCACACGACACAGTATTTACGTGGTACGTCCACGGTGGTGCTCTCAGTTTTATTTCTTTGTACTCCGGAGAGTGTTTTACAGGAAAAATAATACGTGCCTTTTGTCCCAAGCATAGGGTTTGTTATATACATGATTTTTCTCGGGGAGTGGGGGTGTTGGACTCCCCCACGTTAGCCCATCACTTCCTAGAATATCTCCTTACGAGATTTTAGGGAGAGACTAAGTCATAACTAATTTCGGTAGGGATGCGGGGCTCCCAGACTTTGGGCCTTTACTGGGATACTTGTCTGGGCTTATGGTGGCTAAAATGGTACCCACAATTGCCCCTCAAAGTTGTTGGGCCACAATTTAGGCTCAATAAATTTAAATGATTTGTCATAATGGCTTCCTTGTAAATTGTGCAGCTCTTCACAGGATTGAAAACTGATTTAGGCGGCAAGTTGCTTCATGTCCTATGCGCGATGATCGAAAGAATTTAAAAGTTCTTTGGAACAGCAGTTTGTAGCTGTCGTTTCAATACTTCTTCAAATTTTCTCATCTTCTCTAAGTTCCTATCGTTGCGCTGTCCTCGTTCCCAGGTCATCATCTTTCAATCTCAATCTCCTCCATCGTCTTTGCTTGTGACTTCGCGTCGTCCTAAGCCAAGTTTTTATTTTGTAAGTTCTTGTTCTCTTTCTGTGCTTTTTCTTTTGTAATCTCCACGCATTTGTAGTTAGGGTTTTACAAATGGAGAAAATAGGAAATAGTGTAACACCCCGCCCGCCCGGGGAGAGCGAACGGAGCGCTAATGCGATAAAATAAATCCAAATCCACAAGTGACAAGGTATAGAGCATCTAATAAACCCACAATAATATAAATCCACTAATCTCAATCTCTTCAATTACAACAAGTCTCTCGAATTAATATTACAACTATCTAACTAGAATAAAAATACAAATCTCCAATCCTCTATACAACAAAATAAATAATACAATTCTTTCTCAAACAATCCTCGCTAAAATCAATCTCCATAGCGCCCCAAAATCCGCGCTAACCAGCCACTAAAAGAAAATATGGGGAAGTACACAATACGACAAGAAAGATGCTCAACAAATATATGTTAGCGATGAATAAAACGTAACAACACGAGTACGAATATTCAAATTTAAATTAAAATATCAAAGAATTTATCAATATAATTTCTCAACAACACTTTAACCGGGTCACCAGGCCTCACCACATGCGTATATGCTTTATCAAGCCATAGCACGGGAAACAGGAATTTTGGAGGGTGCCCAATATCCGTGCCATATTAAAATCTCACGACAACCTGCTCATCAGCAATATAAGGATACCACATGAATCAAAAAAATTTCAACAATTATTTTCCAGATTTAAACGAATTTATTAATTCAAGTATGAGTTCAATTAAACAAGAATTCAAAGAGAATGACACTCGCGAGATTTAAAGAGCATATTGTGTAAAACCCCATACCTCAAACCATGATGAGAAACCAACGATCACATCATCAAGATCAACTCAAAAGATCTACAAAAACTCCTCTAAGAACCTCCAACAAAAAAGCCCCAAGAACACCTCTAATCTAAGGTTGGAACTCACAAATCTCAAGGGCCAATGTGTATATAAAAAGAAGAGGAATATAAAATATATTTGCTGCCAAAATTTGTGCCAAAAGTATGTTAAAAGGGTTGCCCACGACTTCCTTTTATAATGAAAAGAAATGAAGAGTTGGAATCCAAAAGACTACTTTAAATAAGGCAAAGAAATGAAGAGGTGGAAATCAAAACAACTCCAAGTGTTAAAAACATTTAAAAATCATTTTAAAATCCGTTATAACTCCGATTTCGAAACCGTTTGAAATTCCCGCCTTTAAAAATAATAACCAACATATTTGAGCAATAAAAAATAATTTTATCAAAAATTTTATTTTCCTCCATTTTCCAGAAATTAATTAAAATAGCCCAAAAATTACGCGGGTTGTTACACTTCCCCACTAACAATGGAATTTCGCCCTCGAAATTCGCCGAATGCTTAACTCTAAAAAATCAGGCCACTACACTATCTCCAAAAATAAATCACGTCTCCCAAAAATAATTTCCTCACTTCTAATCTCAAAACTTATCACGAATATCACCTAAAATTTTCTATCTCCAAAAATTGCTAACCACGCAATGAACCCAAAACTCAAGACCCGAGGGTTGCCGTATACCTAAACTCTGAAACCATTTGTAACACCCCGCCCGCCCGGGGAGAGAGAACAGAGCGCTAATGGGATAAAATAAATCCAAATCCACAAGTGACAAGGTATAGAGCATCTAAATAAACCCACAATAATATAACTCCACTAATCTCAATCTCTTCAATTACAACAAGTCTCTCGAATTAAAATTACAACTATCTAACTCGAATAAAAATACAAATCTCTAATGCTCTATACAACAAAATAAATAATACAATTCTTTCCCAAACAATCCTCGCTAAAATCAATTTCCATAGCGCCCCAAAATCCGCGCTAACCAGCCAATAAAGAAAATATGGGGAAGTACATAATACGACAAGATAGATGCTCAACAAATATATGTTAGCGATGAATAAAACGTAACAACACGAGTACGAATATTCAAATTTAAATTAAATATAAAAGCATTTATCAATATAATTTCTCAACAACACTTTAACCGGGTCACCAGGCCTCACCACATGCGTATATGCTTTATCAAGCCATAGCTTGGGAAACATGAATTTTGGCGGGTGCCCAACATCCGTGCCATATTAAAATCTCATGACAACCTGCTTATCCGCAATATAAGGATACCACATGAATCAAAATAATTTCAACAATTATTTTCCAGATTTCAATGAATTTATTAATTCAAGTATGAGTTCAATTAAACAAGAATTCAAAGAGAATGACACTCGCGAGATTTAAAGAGTATATTGTGTAAAACCCCATACCTCAAACCATGATGAGAAACCAACGATCACATCCTCAAGATCAACTCAAAAGATCTACAAAAGCTTCTCCAAGAACCTCCAACAAAAAAGCCCCAAGAACACCTCTAATCTAAGGTTGGAACTCACAAATCTCAAGGGCCAATGTGTATATAAAAAGAAGAGGAATATAAAATATATTTGCTGCCAAAATTTTTGCCAAAAGTATGTTAAAAGGGTTGCCCACCACTTCCTTTTATAATGAAAAGAAATGAAGAGTTGAAATCCAAAAGACTACTTTAAATAAGGCAAAGAAATGAAGAGGTGGAAGTCAAAACAACTCCAAGTGTTAAAAACATTTAACAATCATTTAAAAATCCGTTATAACTCCGATTTCGAAACCGTTTGAAATTCCCGCCTTTAAAAATAATAACCAACATATTTGAGCAATAAAAAATAATTTTATCAAAAATTTTATTTTCCTCCATGTTCCAGAAATTAATTAAAATAGCCCAAAAATTACGCGGGTTGTTACACTTCCCCACTAACAATGAAATTTCGCCCTCGAAATTCGCCGAATGCTTAACTCTAAAAAATCAGGCCACTACACTATCTCAATCAATAAATCGCGTCTCCCAAAAATAATTTCCTCACCTCTAATCTCAAAACTTATCACGAATATCACCTAAAATTTTCTATCTCCAAAAATTGCTAACCACGCAATGAACCCAAAACTCAAGACTCGAGGGTTGCCGTATACCTAAGCTCTGATACCATTTGTAACACCCTGCCCGCCCGGGGAGAGGGAACAGAGCGCTAATGCGATAAAATAAATCCAAATCCACAAGTGACAAGGTATAGTGCATCTAAATAAACCCACAATAATATAAATCCACTAATCTCAATCTCTTCAATTACAACAAGTCTCTCGAATTAAAATTACAACTATCTAACTCGAATAAAAATACAAATCTCCAATGCTCTACACAACAAAATAAATAATACAATTCTTTCCCAAACAATCCTCGCTAAAATCAATCTCCATAGCGCCCCATAATCCGCGCTAACCAGCCAATAAAGAAAATATGGGGAAGTACACAATACGACAAGAAAGACGCTCAACAAATATATGTTAGCGATGAATAAAACGTAACAACACGAGTACGAATATTCAAATTTAAATTAAATATCAAACCATTTATCAATATAATTTCTCAACAACACTTTAACCAGGTCACCAGGCCTCACCACATGCGTATATGCTTTATCAAGCCATAACTTGGGAAACATGAATTTTGGCGGGTGCCCAACATCCGTGCCATATTAAAATCTCATGACAACCTGCTTATCCGCAATATAAGGATACCACATGAATCAAAATAATTTCAACAATTATTTTCTAGATTTCAATGAATTTATTAATTCAAGTATGAGTTCAATTAAACAAGAATTCAAAGAGAATGACACTCGCGAGATTTAAAGAGCATATTGTGTAAAATCCCATACCTCAAACTATGATGAGAAACCAACGATCACATCCTCAAGATCAACTCAAAAGATCTACAAAAGCTCCTCCAAGAACCTCCAACAAAAAAGCCCCAAGAACACTTCTAATCTGAGGTTGAAACTCACAAATCTCAAGGGCCAATGTGTATATAAAAAGAAGAGGAATATAAAATATATTTGCTGCCAAAATTTGTGCCAAAAGTATGTTAAATGGGTTGCCCACGACTTCCTTTTATAATGAAAAGAAATGATGAGTTGGAATCCAAAAGACTACTTTAAATAAGGCAAAGAAATGAAGAGGTGGAAGTCAAAACAACTCCAAGTATTAAAAACATTTAAAAATCATTTTAAAATCCGTTATAACTCCGATTTCGAAACTGTTTGAAATTCCCGCCTTTAAAAATAATATCCAACATATTTGAGCAATAAAAAATAATTTTATCAAAAATTTTATTTTCCTCCATTTTCCAGAAATTAATTAAAATAGCCCAAAAATTACGCGGGTTGTTACACTTCCCCACTAAAAATGGAATTTCGCCCTCGAAATTCGCCGAATGCTTAACTCTAAAAAATCAGGCCACTACACTATCTCCAAAAATAAATCACGTCTCCCAAAAATAATTTCCCCACTTCTAATCTCAAAACTTATCACGAATATAACCTAAAATTTTCTATCTCCAAAAATTGCTAACCACACAATTAACCCAAAACTCAAGACCCGAGGGTTGCCGTATACCTAAGCTCTGATACCATTTGTAACACCCCGCCCGCCCGGGGAGAGAGAACAGAGCGCTAATGCGTTAAAATAAATCCAAATCCACAAGTGACAAGGTATAGAGCATCTAAATAAAACCACAATAATATAAATCCACTAATCTCAATCTCTTCAATTACAACAAGTCTCTCGAATTAAAATTACAACTATCTAACTCGAATAAAAATACAAATCTCCAATGCTCTATACAACAAAATAAATAATACAATTCTTTCCCAAACAATCCTCGCTAAAATCTATCTCCATAGCGCCCCAAAATCCGCGCTAACCATCCACTAAAAGAAAATATGGGGAAACACACAATACGACAAGAAAGATGCTCAACAAATATATGTTAGCGATGAATAAAACGTAACAACACGAGTACGAATATTCAAATTTAAATTAAAATATCAAAGCATTTATCAATATAATTTCTCAACAACACTTTAACCGGGTCACCAGGCCTCACCACAAGCGTATATGCTTTATCAAGCCATAGCTTGGGAAACAGGAATTTTGGCGGGTGCCCAACATCCGTGCCATATTAAAATCTCATGACAACCTGCTCATCAGCAATATAAGGATACCACATGAATCAAAATAATTTCAACAATTATTTTCCAGATTTCAATGAATTTATTAATTCAAGTATGAGTTCAATTAAACAAGAATTCAAAGAGAATGGCACTCGCGAGATTTAAAGAGCATATTGTGTAAAACCCCATACCTCAAACCATGATGAGAAACCAACGATCACATCCTCAAGATCAACTCAAAAGATCTACAAAAGCTCCTCCAACAAAATAGCCCCAAGAACACCTCTAATCTAAGGTTGGAACTCACAAATCACAAGGGCCAATGTGTATATAAAAAGAAGAGGAATATAAAATATATTTGCTGCCAAAATTTGTGCCAAAAGTATGTTAAAAGGGTTGCCCACGACTTCCTTTTATAATGAAAAGAAATGAAGAGTTGGAATCCAAAAGACTACTTTAAATAAGGCAAAGAAATGAAGAGGTGGAAGTCAAAACGACTCCAAGTGTTAAAAACATTTAAAAATCATTTGAAAATCCGTTATAACTCCGATTTCGAATCCGTTTGAAATTCCCTCCTTTAAAAATAATAACCAACATATTTGAGCAATAAAAAATAATTTTAACAAAAATTTCATTTTCCTCCATTTTCCAGAAATTAATTAAAATAGCCCAAAAATTACGCGGGTTCTTACACTTCCCCACTAACAATGGAATTTCGCCCTCGAAATTCGCCGAATGCGTAACTCTAAAAAATCAGGCCACTACCCTATTTCCAAAAATAAATCACGTCTCCCAAAAATAATTTCCTCACCTCTAATCTCAAAACTTATCACGAATATCACATAAAATTTTCTATCTCCAAAAATTGCTAACCACGCAATGAACCCAAAACTCAAGACCCGAGGGTTGCCGTATACCTAAGCTCTGATACCATTTGTAACACCCCGCCCGCCCGGGGAGAGAGAACAGAGCGCTAATGCGATAATATAAATCCAAATCCACAAGTGACAAGGTATAGAGCATCTAAATAAACCCACAATAATATAAATCCACTAATCTCAATCTCTTCAATTACAACAAGTCTCGCGAATTTAAATTACAACTATCTAACTCGAATAAAAATACAAATCTCCAATGCTCTATACAACAAAATAAATAATACAATTCTTTCCCAAACAATCCTCGCTAAAATCAATCTCCATAGCGCCCCAAAATCCGCGCTAACCAGCCACTAAAAGAAAATATGGGGAAGTACACAATATGACAAGAAAGATGCTCAACAAATATATGTTAGCGATGAATAAAACGTAACAACACGAGTACGAATATTCAAATTTAAATTAAAATATCAAAGCATTTATCAATATAATTTCTCAACATCACTTTAACCGGGTCACCAGGCCTCACCACATGCGTATATGCTTTATCAAGCCATAGCTTGGGAAACAGGAATTTTGGCGGGTGCCCAACATCCGTGCCATATTAAAATCTCATGAGAACCTTCTCATCGGCAATATAAGGATACCACACGAATCAAAATAATTTCAACAATTATTTTCCGGATTTCAATGAATTTATTAATTCAAGTATGAGTTCAATTAAACAAGAATTCAATGAGAATGACACTCGCGAGATTTAAAGAGCATATTGTGTAAAACCCCATACCTCAAACCATGATGAGAAACCAACGATCACATCCTCAAGATCAACTCAAAAGATCTACAAAAGCTCCTCCAAGAACCTCCCACAAAATAGCCCCAAGAAAACCTCTAATCTAAGGTTGGAACTCACAAATCTCAAGGGCCAATGTGTATATAAAAAGAAGAGGAATATAAAATATATTTGCTGCCAAAATTTGTGCCAAAAGTATGTTAAAAGGGTTTCCCACGACTTCCTTTTATAATGAAAAAAAATGAAGAGTTGGAATCCAAAAGACTACTTTAAATAAGGCAAAGAAATGAAGAGGTGGAAGTCAAAACAACTCCAAGTGTTAAAAACATTTAAAAATCATTTTAAAATCCTTTATAACTACGATTTCGAAACCGTTTGAAATTCCCGCCTTTAAAAATAATAACCAACATATTTGAGCAATAAAAAGTAATTTTATCAAAAATTTTATTTTCCTCCATTTTCCAGAAATTAATTAAAATAGCCCAAAAATTACGCGGGTTGTTACACTTCCCCACTAACAATGGAATTTCGCCCTCGAAATTCGCCGAATGCTTAACTCTAAAAAATCAGGCCACTAGACTATCTCCAAAAATAAATCACTTCTCCCAAAAATAAATTCATCACCTCTAATCTCAAAACTTATCACGAATATCACCTAAAATTTTCTATCTCCAAAAATTGCTAACCACGCAATGAACCCAAAATTCAAGACCCGAGGGTTGCCGTATACCTAAGCTCTGATACCATTTGTAACACCCCGCCCGCCCGGGGAGAGCGAACAGAGCGCTAATGCGATAAAATAAATCCAAATCCACAAGTGACAAGGTATAGAGCATCTAAATAAACCCACAATAATATAAATCCACTAATCTCAATCTCTTCAATTACAACAAGTCTCTCGAATTAAAATTACAACTATCTAACTCGAATAAAAATACAAATCTCCAATGCTCTATACAAAAAAATAAATAATACAATTCTTTCCCAAACAATCCTCGCTAAAATCAATCTCCATAGCGCCCCAAAATCCGCGCTAACCAGCCACTAAAAGAAAATATGGGGAAGTACACAATACGACAAGAAAGATGCTCAACAAATATATGTTAGCGATGAATAAAACGTAACAACACGAGTACGAATATTCAAATTTAAATTAAAATATCAAAGCATTTATACATATAATTTCTCAACATCACTTTAACCGGGTCACCAGGCCTCACCACATGCATATATGCTTTATCAAGCCATAGCTTGGGAAACAGGAATTTTGGCGGGTGCCCAACATCCGTGCCATATTAAAATCTCATGACAACCTTCTCATCAGCAATATAAGGATACCACACGAATCAAAATAATTTCAACAATTATTTTCCAGATTTCAATGAATTTATTAATTCAAGTATGAGTTCAATTAAACAAGAATTCAATGAGAATGACACTCGCGAGATTTAAAGAGCATATTGTGTAAAACCCCATACCTCAAACCATGATGAGAAACCAACGATCACATCCTCAAGATCAACTCAAAAGATCTACAAAGGTTCCTCCAAGAACCTCCCACAAAATAGCCCCAAGAAAACCTCTAATCTAAGGTTGGAACTCACAAATCTCAAGGGCCAATGTGTATATAAAAAGAAGAGGAATATAAAATATATTTGCTGCCAAAATTTGTGCCAAAAGTATGTTAAAAGGGTTTCCCACGACTTCCTTTTATAATGAAAAAAAATGAAGAGTTGGAATCCAAAAGACTACTTTAAATAAGGCAAAGAAATGAAGAGGTGGAAGTCAAAACAACTCCAAGTGTTAAAAACATTTAAAAATCATTTTAAAATCCTTTATAACTACGATTTCGAAACCGTTTGAAATTCCCGCCTTTAAAAATAATAACCAACATATTTGAGCAATAAAAAGTAATTTTATCAAAAATTTTATTTTCCTCCATTTTCCAGAAATTAATTAAAATAGCCCAAAAATTACGCGGGTTGTTACACTTCCCCACTAACAATGGAATTTCGCCCTCGAAATTCGCCGAATGCTTAACTGTAAAAAATCAGGCCACTAGACTATCTCCAAAAATAAATCACTTCTCCCAAAAATAAATTCCTCACCTCTAATCTCAAAACTTATCACGAATATCACCTGAAATTTTCTATCTCCAAAAATTGCTAACCACGCAATGAACCCAAAATTCAAGACCCGAGGGTTGCCGTATACCTAAGCTCTGATACCATTTGTAACACCCCGCCCGCCCGGGGAGAGCGAACAGAGCGCTAATGCGATAAAATAAATCCAAATCCACAAGTGACAAGGTATAGAGCATCTAAATAAACCCACAATAATATAAATCCACTAATCTCAATCTCTTCAATTACAACAAGTCTCTCGAATTAAAATTACAACTATCTAACTCGAATAAAAATACAAATCTCCAATGCTCTATACAAAAAAATAAATAATACAATTCTTTCCCAAACAATCCTCGCTAAAATCAATCTCCATAGCGCCCCAAAATCCGCGCTAACCAGCCACTAAAAGAAAATATGGGGAAGTACACAATACGACAAGAAAGATGCTCAACAAATATATGTTAGCGATGAATAAAACGTTACAACACGAGTACGAATATTCAAATTTAAATTAAAATATCAAAGCATTTATCAATATAATTTCTCAACAACACTTTAACCGGGTCACCAGGCCTCACCACATGCGTATATGCTTTATCAAGCCATAGCTTGGGAAACAGGAATTTTGGCGGGTGCCCAACATCCGTGCCATATTAAAATCTCATGACAACCTGCTCATCAGCAATATAAGGATACCACATGAATCAAAATATTTTCAACAATTATTTTCCAGATTTCAATGAATTTATTAATTCAAGTATGAGTTCAATTAAACAAGAATTCAAAGAGAATGACACTCGCGAGATTTAAAGAGCATATTGTGTAAAACCCCATACCTCAAACCATGATGAGAAACCAACGATCAAATCCTTAAGATCAACTCAAAAGATCTACAAAAGCTCCTCCAAGAACCTCCAACAAAATATCCCCAAGAACACCTCTAATCTAAGGTTGGAACTCATAAATCTCAAGGGCCAATGTGTATATAAAAAGAAGAGGAATATAAAATATATTTGCTGCCAAAATTTGTGCCAAAAGTATGTTAAAAGGTCCCACGACTTCCTTTTATAATGAAAAGAAATGAAGAGTTGGAATCCAAAAGACTACTTTAAATAAGGCAAAGAAATGAAGAGGTGGAAGTCAAAACAACCCCAAGTGTTAAAAACATTTAAAAATCATTTTAAAATCCGTTATAACTCCGATTTCGAAACCGTTTGAAATTCCCGCCTTTAAAAATAATAACCAACATATTTGAGCAATAAAAATAATTTTATCAAAAATTTTATTTTCCTCCATTTTTCAGAAATTAATTAAAATACCCCAAAAATTACGCGGGTTGTTACACTTCCCCACTAACAATGGAATTTCGATCTCGAAATTCGCCGAATGCTTAACTCTAAAAAATCAGGCCACTACACCATCTCCAAAAATAAATCACGTCTCCCAAAAATAAATTCCTCACCTCTAATCTCAAAACTTATCACGAATATCACCTAAAATTTTCTATCTCCAAAAATTGCTAACCACGCAATGAACCCAAAACTCAAGACCCGAGGGTTGCCGTATACCTAAGCTCTAATACCATTGGTAACACCCCGCCCGCCCGGGGAGAGAGAACAGAGCGCTAATGCGATAAAATAAATCCAAATCCACAAGTGACAAGGTATAGAGCATCTAAATAAACCCACAATAATATAAATCCACTAATCCCAATCTCTTCAATTACAACAAGTCTCTCGAATTAAAATTACAACTATCTAACTCGAATAAAAATACAAATCTCCAATGCTCTATACAACAAAATAAATAATACAATTCTTTCCCAAACAATCCTCGCTAAAATCAATCTCCATAGCGCCCCAAAATCCGCGCTAACCAGCCACTAAAAGAAAATATGGGGAAGTACACAATACGACAAGAAAGATGCTCAACAAATATATGTTAGCGATGAATAAAACGTAACAACACGAGTACGGATATTCAAATTTAAATTAAAATATCAAAGCATTTATCAATATAATTTCTCAACATCACTTTAACCGGGTCACCAGGCCTCACCTCATGCGTGTATGATTTATCAAGCCATAGCTTGGGAAACAGGAATTTTGGCGGGTGCCCAACATCCGTGCCATATTGAAATCTCATGACAACATGCTCATCAGCAATATAAGGATACCACATGAATCAAAATAATTTCAACAAATATTTTCCAGATTTCAATGAATTTATTAATTCAAGTATGAGTTCAATTAAACAAGAATTCAAAGAAAATGACACTCGCGAGATTTATAGAGCATATTGTGAAAAACCCCACACCTCAAACCATGATGAGAAACCAATGATCGAATCCTCAAGATCAACTCAAAAGATCTACAAAAGCTCCTCCAAGAACCTCCAACAAAATAGCCCCAAGAACACCTCTAATCTAAGGTTGGAGCTCACAAATCTCAAGGGCCAATGTGTATATAAAAAGAAGAGGAATATAAAATATATTTGCTGCCAAAATTTGTGCCAAAAGTATGTTAAAAGGGTTGCCCACGACTTCCTTTTATAATGAAAAGAAATGAAGAGTTGGAATCCAAAAGACTACTTTAAATAAGGCAAAGAAATGAAGAGGTGGAAGTCAAAACAACTCCAAGTGTTAAAAACATTTAAAAATCCGTTATAACTCCGATTTCGAAACCGTTTTAAATTACCGCCTTTAAATATAATAACCAACATATTTGAGCAATAAAAAATAATTTTATCAAAAATTTTATTTTCCTCCATTTTCCAGAAATTAATTAAAAAGAGCCCAAAAATTACGCGGGTTGTTACACTTCCCCACTAACAATGGAATTTCGCCCTCGAAATTCGCCGAATGCTTAACTTTACAAAATCAGGCCACTGCACTTTCTCCAAAAATAAATCACGTCTCCCAAAAATAAATTCCTCACCTCTAATCTAAAAAATTATCACGAATATCACCTAAAACTTTCTATCTCCAAAAATTGCTAACCACGCAATGAACCCAAAACTCAAGACCTGAGGGTTGCCGTATACCTAAGCTCTGATACCATTTGTAACACCCTGCCCGCCCGGGGAGAGGGAACAGAGCGGTAATGCGATAAAATAAATCCAAATCCACAAGTGACAAGATATAGTGCATCTAAATAAACCCACAATAATATAAATCCTCTAATCTCAATCTCTTCAATTACAACAAGTCTCTCGAATTAAAATTACAACTATCTAACTCGAATAAAAATACAAATCTCCAATGCTCTATACAACAAAATAAATAATACAATTCTTTCCCAAACAATCCTCGCTAAAATCAATCTCCATAGCGCCCCAAAATCCGCGCTAACCAGCCACTAAAAGAAAATATGGGGAAGTACACAATATGAAAAGAAAGATGCTCAACAAATATATGTTAGCGATGAATAAAACGTAACAACACGAGTACGAATATTCAAATTTAAATTAAAATATCAAAGCATTTATCAATATAATTTCTCAACATCACTTTAATCGGGTCACCAGGCCTCACCACATGCGTATATGCTTTATCAAGCCATAGCTTGGGAAACAGGAATTTTGGCGGGTGCCCGACATCCGTGCCATATTAAAATCTCATGACAACCTGCTCATCAGCAATATTAGGATACCACATGAATCAAAATAATTTCAACAATTATTTTTCCGATTTCAATGAATTTTTTAATTCAAGTATGAGTTCAATTAAACAAGAATTCAAAGAGAATGACACTCGCGAGATTTAAGGAGCATATTGTGTAAAACCCCATACCTCAAACCATGATGAGAAACCAAAGATCACTTCCTCAACATCAACTCAAAAGATCTACAAAAGCTCCTCCAAGAACCTCCAACAAAATAGCCCCAAGAACACCTCTAATCTAAGGTTGGAACTCACAAATCTCAAGGGCCAATGTGTATATAAAAAGAAGAGGAATATAAAATATATTTGCTACCAAAATTTATGCCAAAAGTATGTTAAAAGGGTTGCCCACGACTTCCTTTTATAATGAAAAGAAATGAAGAGTTGGAATCCAAAAGACTACTTTAAATAATGCAAAGAAATGAAGAGGTGGAAGTCAAAACAACTCCAACTTTAAAAACATTTAAAAATCATTTAAAAATCCGTTATAACTCCGATTTCGAAACCGTTTGAAATTCCCGCCTTTAAAAATAATAACCAACATATTTGAGCAATAAAAAATAATTTCATCAAAAATTTTATTTTCCTCCATTTTCCAAAAATAAATTAAAATAGCCCAAAAATTACGCGGGTTGTTACACTTCCCCACTAACAATGGAATTTCACCCTCGAAATTCGCCGAATGCTTAACTCTAAAAAATCAGGCCACTACACTATCTCCAAAAATAAATCACGTCTCTCAAAAATAAATTCCTCACCTCTAATTTAAAAACTTATCACGAATATCACCAAAAATTTTCTATCTCCAAAAATTGCTAACCACGCAATGAACCCAAAACTCAAGACCCGAGGGTTGCCGTATACCTAAGCTCTGATACCATTTGTAACACCCCGCCCGCCCGGGGAGAGCGAACAGAGCGCTAATACGATAAAATAAATCCAAATCCACAAGTGACAAGGTATAGAGCATCTAAATAAACCCACAATAATATAAATTCACTAATCTCAATCTCTTCAATTACAACAAGTCTCTCGAATTAAAAATACAACTATCTAACTCGAATAAAAATACAAATCTCCTATGCTCTATACAACAAAATAAATAATACAATTCTTTCCCAAACAATCCTCGCTAAAATCAATCTCCATAGCGCCCCAAAATCCGCGCTAACCAGCCACTAAAAGAAAATATGGGGAAGTACACAATACGACAAGAAAGATGCTCAACAAATATATGTTAGCGATGAATAAACCGTAACAACACGAGTACGAATATTCAAATTTAAATTAAAATATCAAAGCATTTATCAATATAATTTCTCTACATCACTTTAACCGGGTCACCAGTCCTCACCACAGGCGTAATTGCTTTATTAAGCCATAACTTGGGAAACATGAATTTTGGCGGGTGCCCAACATCCGTGCCATATTAAAATCTCATGACAACCTGCTCATCAGCAATATAAGTATACCACATGAATCAAAATAATTTCAACAATTATTTTCCAGATTTCAATGAATTTATTAATTCAAGTATGAGTTCAATTAAACAAAAATTCAAAGAGAATGACACTCGCGAGATTTAAAGAGCATATTGTGTAAAACCCCATACCTCAAACCATGATGAGAAACCAAAGATCACATCCTCAAGATCAACTCAAAAGATCTACAAAATCGGCTTCAAGAACCTCCAACAAAATAGCCCGAAGAACACCTCTAATCTAAGGTTGGAACTCACAAATCTCAAGGGCCAATGTGTATATAAAAAGAAGAGGAATATAAAATATATTTGCTGCCAAAATTTGTGCCAAAAGTATGTTAAAATGGTTTCCCACGACTTCCTTTTATAATGAAAAGAAATGAAGAGTTGGAATCCAAAAGACTACTTTAAATAAGGCAAAGAAATGAAGAGGTGGAAGTCAAAACAACTCCAAGTGTTAAAAACATTTAAAAATCCGTTATAACTCCGATTTCGAAACCGTTTGAAATTCCCGCCTTTAAAAATAATAACCAACATATTTGAGCAATAAAAAATAATTTTATCAAAAAATTTATTTTCCTCCATTTTCCAAAAATAAATTAAAATAGCCCAAAAATTACGCGGGTTGTTACACTTCCCCACTAACAATGGAATTTCGCCCTCGAAATTCGCCGAATGCTTAACTCTAAAAAATCAGGCCACTACACTATCTCCAAAAATAAATCACGTCTCCCAAAAATAAATTCCTCACCTCTAATCTCAAAACTTATCACGAATATCACCTAAAATTTTCTATCTCAAAAAATTGCTAACCACGCAATGAACCCAAAACTCAAGACCCGAGGGTTGCCGTATACCTAAGCTCTGATACCATTTGTAACACCCCGCCCGCCCGGGGAGAGCGAACAGAGCGCTAATGCGATAAAATAAATCCAAATCCACAAGTGACAAGGTATAGAGCATCTATATAAACCCACAATAATATAAATCCACTAATCTCAATCTCTTCAATTACAACCAGTCTCTCGAATTAAAATTACAACTATCTAACTCGAATAAAAATACAAACCTCCAATGCTCTATACAACAAAATAAATAATACAATTCTTTCCCAAACAATCCTCGCTAAAATCAATCTCCATAGCGCCCCAAAATCCGCGCTAACCAGCCAGTAAAAGAAAATATAAGGAAGTACACAATACGACAAGAAAGATGCTCAACAAATATATGTTAGCGATGAATAAACCGTAACAACACGAGGACGAATATTCAAATTTAAATTAAAATATCAAAGCATTTAACAATATAATTTCTCAACATCACTTTAACCTGGTCACCAGGCCTCACCACATGCGTATATGCTTTATTAAGCCATAGATTGGGAAACAGGAATTTTGGCGGGTACCCAATATCCGTGCCATATTAAAATCTCATGACAGCCTTCTCATCAGCAATATAAGGATACCACATGAATCAAAATAATTTCAACAATTATTTTCCAGATTTCAATGAATTTATTAATTCAAGTATGAGTTCAATTAAACAAGAATTCAAAGAGAATGACACTCGCGAGATTTAAGGAGCATATTGTGTAAAACCCCATACCTCAAACCATGATGAGAAACCAAAGATCACATCCTCAAGTTCAACTCAAAAGATTTACGAAAGCTCCTTCAAGAACCTCCAACAAAATAGCCCCAAGAACACCTCTAATCTAAGGTTGGAACTCACAAATCTCAAGGGCGAACGTGTATATAAAAAGAAGTGGAATATAAAATATATTTGCTGCCAAAATTTGTGCCAAAAGTATGTTAAAAGGGTTGCCCACGACTTCCTTTTATAATGAAAAGAAATCAAGAGTTGGAATCCAAAAGACTACTTTAAATAAGGCAAAGAAATGAAGAGGTGGAAGTCAAAACAACTCCAAGTGTTAAAAACATTTAAAAATCATTTAAAAATCCGTTATAACTCCGATTTCGAAACCGTTTGAAATTCCCGCCTTTAAAAATAATAACCAACATATTTGAGCAATAAAAAATAATTTTATCAAAAATTTTATTTTCCTCCATTTTCCAGAAATTAATGAAAATAGCCCAAAAATTACGCGGGTTGTTACACTTCCCCACTAACAATGGAATTTCGCCCTCGAAACTCGCCGAATGCTTAACTCTAAAAAATCAGGCCACTACACTATCTCCAAAAATAAATCACGTCTCCCAAAAATAAATTCCTCACCTCTAATCTCAAAACTTATCACGAATATCACCTAAAATTTTCTATCTCCAAAAATTGCTAACCACGCAATGAACCCAAAACTCAAGACCCGAGGGTTGCCGTATACCTAAGCTCTGATACCATATTTAACACCCCGCCCGCCCGGAGAGAGCGAACAGAGCGCTAATGCGATAAAATAAATCCAAATCCACAAGTGACAAGGTATAGAGCATCTAAATAAACCCACAATAATATAAATCCACTAATCCCAATCTCTTCAATTACAACAAGTCTCTCGAATTAAAATTACAACTATCTAACTCGAATAAAAATACAAATCTCCAATGCTCTATACAACAAAATAAATAATACAATTCTTTCCCAAACAATCCTCGCTAAAATCAATCTCCATAGCGCCCCAAAATCCGCGCTAACCAGCCACTAAAAGAAAATATGGGGAAGTACACAATACGACAAGAAAGATGCTCAACAAATATATGTTAGCGATGAATAAGCCGTAACAACACGAGTACGAATATTCAAATTTAAATTAAAATATCAAAGCATTTATCAATATAATTTCTCAACATCACTTTAACCGGGTCACCAGGCCTCACCACATGCGTATATGCTTTATTAAGCCATAGCTTGGGAAACAGGAATTTTGGCGGGTGCCCAACATCCGTGCCATATTAAAATCTCATGACAACCTGCTCATCAACAATATAAGTATACCACATGAATCAAAATAATTTCAACAATTATTTTCCAGATTTCAATGAATTTATTAATTCATGTATGAGTTCAATTAAACAAGAATTCAAAGAGAATGACACTCGCGAGATTTAAGGAGCATATTGTGTAAAACCCCATACCTCAAACCATGATGAGAAACCAAAGATCACATCCTCAAGATCAACTCAAAAGATCTACAAAAGCTCCTTCAAGAACCTCCAACAAAATAGCCCGAAGAACACCTCTAATCTAAGGTTGGAACTCACAAATCTCAAGGGCCAATGTGTATATAAAAAGAAGAGGAATATAAAATATATTTGCTGCCAAAATTTGTGCCAAAAGTATGTTAAAAGGGTTGCCCACGACTTCCTTTTATAATGAAAAGAAATGAAGAGTTGGAATCCAAAAGACTACTTTAAATAAGGCAAAGAAATGAAGAGGTGGAAGTCAAAACAACTCCAAGTGTTAAAAACATTTAAAAATCATTTAAAAATCCGTTATAACTCCGATTTCGAAATCGTTTGAAATTCCCTCCTTTAAAAATAATAACCAACATATTTGAACAATAAAAAATAATTTTATCAAAAATTTTATTTTCCTCCATTTTCCAGAAATTAATTAAAATAGCCCAAAAATTACGCGGGTTGTTACACTTCCCCTCTAACAATGGAATTTCGCCCTCGAAATTCACCGTATGCTTAACTCTAAAAAATCAGGCCACTACACTATCTCCAAAAATAAATCACGTCTCCCAAAAATAAATTCCTCACCTCTAATCTCAAAACTTATCACGAATATCACCTAAAATTTTCTATCTCCAAAAATTGCTAACCACGCAATGAACCCAAAACTCAAGACCCGAGGGTTGCCGTATACCTAAGCTCTGATAACATTTGTAACACCCCGCCCTCCCGGGGAGAGCGAACAGAGCGCTAATGCGATAAAATAAATCCAAATCCACAAGTGACAAGGTATAGAGCATCTAAATAAACCCACAATAATATAAATCCACGAATCTCAATCTCTTCAATTACAACATTCTCTCGAATTAAAATTACAACTATCTAACTCGAATAAAAATACAAATCGCCAATGCTCTATACAACAAAATAAATAATACAATTCTTTCCCAAACAATCCTCGCTAAAATCAATCTCCATAGCGCCCCAAAATCCGCGCTAACCAGCCACTAAAAGAAAATATGGGCAAGTACACAATACGACAAGAAAGATGCTCAACAAATATATGTTAGCGATGAATAAACCGTAACAACACGAGTACGAATATTCAAATTTAAATTAAAATATCAAAGCATTTATCAATATAATTTCTGAACATCACTTTAACCGGGTCACCAGGCCTCACCACATGCGTATACGCTTTATTAAGCCATAGCATGGGAAACAGGAATTTTGGCGGGTGCCCAACATCCGTGCCATATTAAAATCTCATGACAACCTGCTCATCAGCAATATAAGGATACCACAAGAATCAAAATACTTTCAACAATTATTTTCCAGATTTCAATGAATTTATTAATTCAAGTATGAGTTCAATTAAACAAGAATTCAAAGAGAATGACACTCGCGAGATTTAAGGAGCATATTGTGTAAAACCCCATACCTCAAACCATGATGAGAAACCAAAGATCACATCCTCAAGTTCAACTCAAAAGATTTACGAAAGCTCCTTCAAGAACCTCCAACAAAATAGCCCCAAGAACACCTCTAATCTAAGGTTGGAACTCACAAATCTCAAGGGCGAACGTGTATATAAAAAGAAGTGGAATATAAAATATATTTGCTGCCAAAATTTGTGCCAAAAGTATGTTAAAAGGGTTGCCCACGACTTCCTTTTATAATGAAAAGAAATCAAGAGTTGGAATCCAAAAGACTACTTTAAATAAGGCAAAGAAATGAAGAGGTGGAAGTCAAAACAACTCCAAGTGTTAAAAACATTTAAAAATCATTTAAAAATCCGTTATAACTCCGATTTCGAAACCGTTTGAAATTCCCGCCTTTAAAAATAATAACCAACATATTTGAGCAATAAAAAATAATTTTATCAAAAATTTTATTTTCCTCCATTTTCCAGAAATTAATGAAAATAGCCCAAAAATTACGCGGGTTGTTACACTTCCCCACTAACAATGGAATTTCGCCCTCGAAACTCGCCGAATGCTTAACTCTAAAAAATCAGGCCACTACACTATCTCCAAAAATAAATCACGTCTCCCAAAAATAAATTCCTCACCTCTAATCTCAAAACTTATCACGAATATCACCTAAAATTTTCTATCTCCAAAAATTGCTAACCACGCAATGAACCCAAAACTCAAGACCCGAGGGTTGCCGTATACCTAAGCTCTGATACCATATGTAACACCCCGCCCGCCCGGAGAGAGCGAACAGAGCGCTAATGCGATAAAATAAATCCAAATCCACAAGTGACATGGTATAGAGCATCTAAATAAACCCACAATAATATAAATCCACTAATCCCAATCTCTTCAATTACAACAAGTCTCTCGAATTAAAATTACAACTATCTAACTCGAATAAAAATACAAATCTCCAATGCTCTATACAACAAAATAAATAATACAATTCTTTCCCAAACAATCCTCGCTAAAATCAATCTCCATAGCGCCCCAAAATCCGCGCTAACCAGCCACTAAAAGAAAATATGGGGAAGTACACAATACGACAAGAAAGATGCTCAACAAATATATGTTAGCGATGAATAAGCCGTAACAACACGAGTACGAATATTCAAATTTAAATTAAAATATCAAAGCATTTATCAATATAATTTCTCAACATCACTTTAACCGGGTCACCAGGCCTCACCACATGCGTATATGCTTTATTAAGCCATAGCTTGGGAAACAGGAAATTTGGCGGGTGCCCAACATCCGTGCCATATTAAAATCTCATGACAACCTGCTCATCAGTAATATAAGTATACCACATGAATCAAAATAATTTCAACAATTATTTTCCAGATTTCAATGAATTTATTAATTCATGTATGAGTTCAATTAAACAAGAATTCAAAGAGAATGACACTCGCGAGATTTAAGGAGCATATTGTGTAAAACCCCATACCTCAAACCATGATGAGAAACCAAAGATCACATCCTCAAGATCAACTCAAAAGATCTACAAAAGCTCCTTCAAGAACCTCCAACAAAATAGCCCGAAGAACACCTCTAATCTAAGGTTGGAACTCACAAATCTCAAGGGCCAATGTGTATATAAAAAGAAGAGGAATATAAAATATATTTGCTGCCAAAATTTGTGCCAAAAGTATGTTAAAAGGGTTGCCCACGACTTCCTTTTATAATGAAAAGAAATCAAGAGTTGGAATCCAAAAGACTACTTTAAATAAGGCAAAGAAATGAAGAGGTGGAAGTCAAAACAACTCCAAGTGTTAAAAACATTTAAAAATCATTTAAAAATCCGTTATAACTCCGATTTCGAAACCGTTTGAAATTCCCGCCTTTAAAAATAATAACCAACATATTTGAGCAATAAAAAATAATTTCATCAAAAATTTGATTTTCCTCCATTTTCCAGAAATTAATGAAAATAGCCCAAAAATTACGCGGGTTGTTACACTTCCCCACTAACAATGGAATTTCGCCCTCGAAACTGGCCGAATGCTTAACTCTAAAAAATCAGGCCACTACACTATCTCCAAAAATAAATCACGTCTCCCAAAAATAAATTCCTCACCTCTAATCTCAAAACTTATCACGAATATCACCTAAAATTTTCTATCTCCAAAAATTGCTAACCACGCAATGAACCCAAAACTCAAGACCCGAGGGTTGCCGTATACCTAAGCTCTGATAACATTTGTAACACCCCGCCCTCCCGGGGAGAGCGAACAGAGCGCTAATGCGATAAAATAAATCCAAATCCACAAGTGACAAGGTATAGAGCATCTAAATAAACCCACAATAATATAAATCCACGAATCTCAATCTCTTCAATTACAACATCCTCTCGAATTAAAATTACAACTATCTAACTCGAATAAAAATACAAATCTCCAATGCTCTATACAACAAAATAAATAATACAATTCTTTCCCAAACAATCCTCGCTAAAATTAATCTCCATAGCGCCCCAAAATCCGCGCTAACCAGCCACTAAAAGAAAATATGGGGAAGTACACAATACGACAAGAAAGATGCTCAACAAATATATGTTAGCGATGAATAAACCGTAACAACACGAGTACGAATATTCAAATTTAAATTAAAATATCAAAGCATTTATCAATATAATTTCTGAACATCACTTTAACCGGGTCACCAGGCCTCACCACATGCGTATACGCATTATTAAGCCATAGCTTGGGAAACAGGAATTTTGGCGGGTGCCCAACATCCGTGCCATATTAAAATCTCATGACAACCTTCTCATCAGCAATATAAGGATACCACAAGAATCAAAATACTTTCAACAATTATTTTCCAGATTTCAATGAATTTATTAATTCAAGTATGAGTTCAATTAAACAAGAATTCAAAGAGAATGACACTCGCGAGATTTAAGGAGCATATTGTGTAAAACCCCATACCTCAAACCATGATGAGAAACCAAAGATCACATCCTCAAGTTCAACTCAAAAGATATACAAAAGCTACTTCAAGAACCTCCAACAAAATAGCCCCAAGAACACCTCTAATCTAAGGTTGGAACTCACAAATCTCAAGGGCCAATGTGTATATAAAAAGAAGAGGAATATAAAATATATTTGCTGCCAAAATTTGTGCCAAAAGTATGTTAAAAGGGTTGCCCACGACTTCCTTTTATAATGAAAAGAAATCAAGAGTTGGAATCCAAAAGACTACTTTAAATAAGGCAAAGAAATGAAGAGGTGGAAGTCAAAACAACTCCAAGTGTTAAAAACATTTAAAAATCATTTAAAAATCCGTTATAACTCCGATTTCGAAACCGTTTGAAATTCCCGCCTTTAAAAATAATAACCAACATATTTGAGCAATAAAAAATAATTTTATCAAAAATTTGATTTTCCTCCATTTTCCAGAAATTAATGAAAATAGCCCAAAAATTACGCGGGTTGTTACACTTCCCCACTAACAATGGAATTTCGCCCTCGAAACTGGCCGAATGCTTAACTCTAAAAAATCAGGCCACTACACTATCTCCAAAAATAAATCACGTCTCCCAAAAATAAATTCCTCACCTCTAATCTAAAAACTTATCACGAATATCACCTAAAATTTTCTATCTCCAAAAATTGCTAACCACGCAATGAACCCAAAACTCAAGACCCGAGGGTTGCCGTATACCTAAGCTCTGATACCATTTGTAACACCCCGCCCACCCGGAGAGAGTGAACAGAGCGCTAATGCGATAAAATAAATCCAAATCCACAAGTGACAAGGTATAGAGCATCTAAATAAACCCACAATAATATAAATCCACTAATCCCAATCTCTTCAATTACAACAAGTCTCTCGAATTAAAATTACAACTATCTAACTTGAATAAAAATACAAATCTCCAATGCTCTATACAACAAAATAAATAATACAATTCTTTCCCAAACAATCCTCGCTAAAATCAATCTCCATAGCGCCCCAAAATCCGCGCTAACCAGCCACTAAAAGAAAATATGGGGAAGTACACAATACGACAAGAAAGATGCTCAACAAATATATGTTAGCGATGAATAAGCTGTAACAACACGAGTACGAATATTCAAATTTAAATTAAAATATCAAAGCATTTATCAATATAATTCCTCAACATCACTTTAACCGGGTCACCAGGCCTCACCACATGCGTATATGCTTTATTAAACCATAGCTTGGGAAACAGGAATTTTGGCGGGTGCCCAACATCCGTGCCATATTAAAATCTCATGACAACCTGCTCATCAGCAATATAAGTATACCACATGAATCAAAATAATTTCAACAATTATTTTCCAGATTTCAATGAATTTATTAATTCAAGTATGAGTTCAATTAAACAAGAATTCAAAGAGAATGACACTCGCGAGATTTAAGGAGCATATTGTGTAAAACCCCATACCTCAAACCATGATGAGAAACCAAAGATCACATCCTCAAGATCAACTCAAAAGATCTACAAAAGCTCCTTCATGAACCTCCAACAAAATAGCCCGAAGAACACCTCTAATCTAAGGTTGGAACTCACAAATCTCAAGGGCCAATGTGTATATAAAAAGAAGAGGAATATAAAATATATTTGCTGCCAAAATTTGTTCCAAAAGTATGTTAAAAGGGTTGCCCACGACTTCCTTTTATAATGAAAAGAAATGAAGAGTTGGAATCCAAAAGACTACTTTAAATAAGGCAAAGAAATGAAGAGGTGGAAGTCAAAACAACTCCAAGTGTTAAAAACATTTAAAAATCATTTAAAAATCCGTTATAACTCCGATTTCGAAATCGTTTGAAATTCCCGCCTTTAAAAATAATAACCAACATATTTGAACAATAAAAAATAATTTTATCAAAAATTTTATTTTCCTCCATTTTCCAGAAATTAATTAAAATAGTCCAAAAATTACGCGGGTTGTTACACTTCCCCTCTAACAATGGAATTTCGCCCTCGAAATTCACCGTATGCTTAACTCTAAAAAATCAGGCCACTACACTATCTCCAAAAATAAATCACGTCTCCCAAAAATAAATTCCTCACCTCTAATCTCAAAACTTATCACGAATATCACCTAAAATTTTCTATCTCCAAAAATTGCTAACCACGCAATGAACCCAAAACTCAAGACCCGAGGGTTGCCGTATACCTAAGCTCTGATTCCATTTGTAACACCCCGCCCTCCCGGGGAGAGCGAACAGAGCGCTAATGCGATAAAATAAATCCAAATCCACAAGTGACAAGGTATAGAGCATCTAAATAAACCCACAATAATATAAATCCACTAATCTCAATCTCTTCAATTACAACAAGTCTCTCGAATTAAAATTACAACTATCTAACTCGAATAAAAATACAAATCTCCAATGCTCTATACAACAAAATAAATAATACAATTCTTTCCCAAACAATCCTCGCTAAAATCAATCTCCATAGCGCCCCAAAATCCGCGCTAACCAGCCACTAAAAGAAAATATGGGCAAGTACACAATACGACAAGAAAGATGCTCAACAAATATATGTTAGCGATGAATAAACCGTAACAACACGAGTACGAATATTCAAATTTAAATTAAAATATCAAAGCATTTATCAATATAATTTCTCAACATCACTTTAACCGGGTCACCAGGCCTCACCACATGCGTATACGCTTTATTAAGCCATAGCTTGGGAAACAGGAATTTTGGCGGGTGCCCAACATCCGTGCCATATTAAAATCTCATGACAACCTGCTCATCAGCAATATAAGGATACCACAAGAATCAAAATACTTTCAACAATTATTTTCCTGATTTCAATGAATTTATTAATTCACGTATGAGTTCAATTAAACAAGAATTCAAAGAGATTGACACTCGCGAGATTTAAAGAGCATATTGTGTAAAACCCCATACCTCAAACCATGATGAGAAACCAAAGATCACATCCTCAAGATCAACTCAAAAGATCTACCAAAGCTCCTTCAAGAACCTCCAACAAAATAGCCCCAAGAACACCTCTAATATAAGGTTGGAACTCACAAATCTCAAGGGCCAATGTGTATATAAAAAGAAGAGGAATATAAAATATATTTGCTGCCAAAATTTGTGCTAAAAGTATGTTAAAAGGGATGCCCACGACTTCCTTTTATAATGAAAAGAAATGAAGAGTTGAAATCCAAAAGACTACTTTAAATAAGGCAAAGAAATGAAGAGGTGGAAGTCAAAACAACTCCAACTGTTAAAAACATTTAAAAATCATTTAAAAATCCGTTATAACTCCGATTTCGAAACCGTTTGAAATTCCCACCTTTAAAAATAATAACCAACATATTTGAGCAATAAAAAATAATTTTATCAAAAATTTTATTTTCCTCCATTTTCCAGAAATTAATTAAAATAGCCCAAAAATTACGCGGGTTGTTACACTTCCCCACTAACAATGGAATTTCGCCCTCGAAATTCGCCGAATGCTTAACTCTAAAAAATCAGGCCACTACACTATCTCCAAAAATAAATCACGTCTCCCAAAAATAAATTCCTCACCTCTAATCTCAAAACTTATCACGAATATCACCTAAAATTTTCTATCTCCAAAAATTTCTAACCACGCAATGAACCCAAAACTCAAGACCCGAGGGTTGCCGTATACCTAAGCTCTGATACGATTTGTAACACCCCGCCTGCCCGGGGAAAGCGAACAGAGCGCTAATGCGATAAAATAAATCCAAATCCACAAGTGACAAGGTATAAAGCATCTAAATAAACCCACAATAATATAAATCCACTAATCTCAATCTCTTCAATTACAACAAGTCTCTCGAATTAAAATTACAACTATCTAACTTGAATAAAAATACAAATCTCCAATGCTCTATACAACAAAATAAATAATACAATTCTTTCCCAAACAATCCTCGCTAAAATCAATCTCCATAGCGCCCCAAAATCAGCGCTAACCAGCCACTAAAAGAAAATATGTGGAAGTACACAATACGACAAGAAAGATGCTCAACAAATATATGTTAGCGATGAATAAACCGTAACAACACGAGTACGAATATTCAAATTTAAATTAAAATATCAAAGCATTTATCAATATAATTTCTCAACATCACTTTAACTGGGTCACCAGGCCACACCACATGCGTATATGCTTTATCAAGCCATAGCTTGGGAAACAGGAATTTTGGCGGGAGCCCAACATCCGTGCCATATTAAAATCTCATGACAACCTGCTCATCAGCAATATAAGGATACCACATGAATCAAAATAATTTCAACAATTATTTTCCAGATTTCAATGAATTTATTAATTCAAGTATGAGTTCAATTAAACAAGAATTCAAAGAGAATGACACTCGCGAGATTTAAGGAGCATATTGTGTAAAACCCCATACCTCAAACCATGATGAGAAACCAAAGATCACATCCTCAAGATCAACTCAAAAGATCTACCAAAGCTCCTTCAAGAACCTCCAACAAAATAGCCCTAAGAACACCTCTAATATAAGGTTGGAACTCCCAAATCTCAAGGGCCAATGTGTATATAAAAAGAAGAGGAATATAAAATATATTTGCTGCCAAAATTTGTGCCAAAAGTATGTTAAAAGGGTTGCCCACGACTTCCTTTTATAATGAAATGAAATGAAGAGTTGGAATCCAAAAGTCAATTTTAAATAAGGCAAAGAAATGAAGAGGTGGAAGTCAAAACAACTCCAAGTGTTAAAAACATTTAAAAAACATTTAAAAATTCGTTTTAACTCTGATTTCGAAACCGTTTGAAATTCCCGCCTTTAAAAATAATAACCAACATATTTGAGCAATAAAAAATAATTTTATCAAAAATTTTATTTTCCTCCATTTTTCAGAAATTAATTAAAATAGCCCAAAAATTACGCGTGTTGTTACACTTCCCCACTAACAATGGAATTTCGCCCTCAAAATTCGCCGAATGCTTAACTCTAAAAAATCAGGCCACTACACTATCTCCAGAAATAAATCACGTCTCCCAAATATAAATTCCTCACCTCTAATCTCAAAACTTATCACGAATATCACCTAAAATTTTCTATCTCAAAAAATTGCTAACCACGCAATGAACCCAAAACTCAAGACCCGAGGGTTGCCGTATACCTAAGCTCTGATACCATTTGTAACACCCCGCCCTCCCGGGGAGAGCGAACAGAGCCCTAATGCGATAAAATAAATCCAAATCCACAAGTGACAAGGTATAGAGCATCTAAATAAACCCACAATAATATAAATCCACTAATCTCAATCTCTTCAATTACAACAAGTCTCTCGAATTAAAATTACAACTATATAACTCGAATAAAAATACAAATCTCCAATGCTCTATACAACAAAATAAATAATACAATTCTTTCCCAAACAATCCTCGCTAAAATCAATCTCCATAGCGCCCCAAAATCCGCGCTAACCAGCCACTAAAAGAAAATATGGGGAAGTACACAATACGACAAGAAAGATGCTCAACAAATATATGTTAGCGATGAATAAAACGTAACAACACGAGTACGAACATTCAAATTTAAATTAAAATATCAAAGCATTTATCAATATAATTTCTCAACAACACTTTAACCGGGTCACCAGGCCTCACCACATGCGTATATGCTTTATCAAGCCATAGCTTAGGAAACAGGAATTTTGGCGGGTGCCCAACATCCGTGCCATATTAAAATCTCATAACAACCTTCTCATCAGCAATATAAGGATACCACACGAATCAAAATAATTTCAACAATTATTTTCCAGATTTCAATGAATTTATTAATTCAAGTATGAGTTCAATTAAACAAGAATTCAAAGAGAATGACACTCGCGAGATTTAAAGAGCATATTGTGTAAAACCCCATACCTCAAACCATGATGAGAAACCAACGATCACATCCTCAAGATCAACTCAAAAGATCTACAAGAGCTCCTCCGAGAACCTCCAACAAAATAGCCCGAAGAACACCTCTAATCTAAGGTTGGAACTCACAAATCTCAAGGGCCAATGTGTATATAAAAAGAAGAGGAATATAAAATATATTTGCTGCCAAAATTTTTGCCAAAAGTATGTTAAAAGGGTTGCCCACGACTTCCTTTTATAATGAAAAGAAATGAAGAGTTGGAATCCAAAAGACTACTTTAAATAAGGCAAAGAAATGAAGAGGTGGAAATCAAAACAACTCCAAGTGTTAAAAACATTTAAAAATCATTTTAAAATCCGTTATAACTACGATTTCGAAACCGTTTGAAATTACCGCCTTTAAAAATAATAACCAACATATTTGAGCAATAAAAAGTAATTTTATCAAAAATTTTATTTTCCTCCATTTTCCAGAAATTAATTAAAATAGCCCAAAAATTACGCGCGTTGTTACACTTCCCCACTAACAATGGAATTTCGCCCTCGAAATTCGCCGAATGCTAAACTCCAAAAAATCAGGCCACTACACTATCTCCAAAAATAAATCACGTCTCCCACTAATCTCAAAACTTATCACAAATATCACCTAAAATTTTCTATCTCCAAAAATTGCTAACCACGCAATGAACCCAAAACTCAAGACCCGAGGGTTGCCATATACCTAAGCTCTGATACCATTTGTAACACCCCGCCCGCCCGGGGAGAGCGAACAGAGCGCTAATGCGATAAAATAAATCCAAATCCACAAGTGACAAGGTATAGAGCATCTATATAAACCCACAATAATATAAATCCACTAATCTCAATCTCTTCAATTACAACAAGTCTCTCGAATTAAAATTACAACTATCTAACTCGAATAAAAATACAAATCTCCAATGCTCTATACAACAAAATAAATAATACAATTCTTTCCCAAACAATCCTCTCTAAAATCAATCTCCATAGCGCCCCAAAATCCGCGCTAACCAGCCACTAAAAGAAAATACGGGGAAGTACACAATACGACAAGAAAGATGCTCAACAAATATATGTTAGTGATGAATAAAACGTAACAACACGAGTACGAATATTCAAATTTAAATTAAAATATCAAAGCATTTATCAATATAATTTCTCAACATCACTTTAACCGGGTCACCAGGCCTCACCAAATGCGTATATGCTTTATCAAGCCATAGCTTGGGAAACAGGAATTTTGGCGGGTGCCCAACATCCGTGCCATATTAAAATCTCATGACAACCTGCTCATCAGCAATATAAGGATACCACATGAATCAAAATAATTTCGACAATTATTTTCCAGATTTCAATGAATTTATTAATTCAAGTATGAGTTCAATTAAACAAGAATTCAAAGAGAATGACACTCGCGAGATTTAAGGAGAATATTGTGTAAAACCCCAAACCTCAAACCATGATGAGAAACCAAAGATCACATCCTCAAGATCAACTCAAAAGATCTACAAAAGCTCCTCCAACAAAATAGCCCCAAGAACACCTCTAATCTAAGGTTGGAACTCACAAATCTCAAGGGCCAATGTGTATATAAAAAGAAGAGGAATATAAAATATATTTGCTGCCAAAATTTGTGCCAAAAGTATGTTAAAAGGGTTGCCCACGACTTCCTTTTATAATGAAAAGAAATGAAGAGTTGGAATCCAAAAGACTACTTTAAATAAGGCAAAGAAATGAAGAGGTGGAAGTCAAAACAACTCCAAGTGTTAAAAACATTTAAAAATAATTTTAAAATCCGTTATAACTCCGATTTCGAAACCGTTTGAAATTCCCGCTTTTAAAAATAATAACCAACATATTTGAGCAATAAAAAAATAATTTTATCAAAAACTTTATTTTCCTCCATTTTCCAGAAATTAATTAAAATAGCCCAAAAATTATGCGGGTTGTTACAAATAGGTCAGTAACTGAATTTTGGAAATATTACAACATCCCAGATTGAGTTGACATTGAGTGTGCCCCTATCCCTAAAAATGTTAGAGAAATAGAGGGTGCTCACTGGAGTCACGTTCTTTTATTGTCCCAAGGGGGGCTCACTTTCCCCCTAAGTAATTTATTTTTGCACTTCTTTGGTTACTTCAATATTGTCCCCGCACAGTGTTAGCCAAATATTTGGAAGATAGTTAATGGTGTCCATAGAATAAATCATCTCTATGGCACCAATCTAGGGCTGGCTGAGATATGCTTTTGATACTCTTTCTTGCGAACATGTTCTGGTCTTCTTTACCTCAAGGCCAGGAGTCCTGACAGGTTATTGGTAGTAAATCTACCTGATTCCCACAAGGATTTTTGGCAATAGTTTTTTTTCTAAAAATTGGCAATTTCTTCCCCATACCGAGGGGTCGAGGTTTGACAGGTTCACGGTCCCCTTTTATGGGGAGGAGTACATAGGTAGGCTTAATTTTTATTCTGCTCTTCGATCTTCTCGTTAATGTATGATTTCTTTGATATTCTTCTCTCTTCTTTTCAGTGAGGACAAAGAATTTGGAACCTGCTCTCAGTGAGGTTCGAGCTGCCGAGATGATTAAAGCTTGGAACCTCAGAGAACCTTTGGCTAACGGTGAACATCCTCGATCAGCTGCTTTTCTTCTGGAGTATAAGAATATTAGGTCTAGTTTCATCGTACGACCTGTAGACAGCATCCCTGAGTTGAACATTACTGAGGAAGTTGCTGTCGACCCCATCGAGTTGGACAAGGAAGAGAACAGCTCTGGTGCGGACAGTGAAGGTGATACTAGGGGCACTGCTGAAGGTGGTGCCAGTGAGACGAGTTCTAGCGGTGAAGGGTCTTCCATCTCGAAAGAGGCTTCAGAAGCTCTAGAGTCCTCCAGTGAGTCATGTACTTCCAGCGAGGAAGATATAGCTCCTCCCAGGAGGAACCTGATCAGGGTGATGATGATGAGGATGATGTGCTCCTTTCTAGGCGGGTGAAGAAACAAAAGTCTAGCAGTGGAGAAGTTGCCACTGGTTCTCAGACTACTGCTAATGAGCAGGAGAAGAAGAGGAGGGAGGACGAACAATTGAGAGAGAAAGAGAGAAAGAATGAAGAGGAGATGAAGAAGGCGAAAGAGAGGAAGAAGGTGGAAGAGAGGAGGAGAGCTGAGATGGAGAAGGGGAGGGAAGAGGAGAGAAGGAGGGTGGAAGCGAGGACGAAGGCCAGACAAGCTTTGGTGCTCTTGTCCACATTGCCTAAGGGGGCCTCAGTCGCCACCTCTCCCCAGTTGGATCCTGCGCTGCTCGAGAGAGCACTTTTGCCTGCTGATCAATAGAGGGTAATGGGGACCGACAGTTAGCTCTGCAAGCGAGTCAGAGGCTAACCTTGGTAAGTTTGTTTCCATTTCTTAATAATCATAATTTTTTGTTCAATTCTTTCTTCTAATACTCCCTTTTTACTTACAGTTCGTGACCGAATTCGCTGTTCTCTACCGTACTCGCGGTGAGCTGGTGAGTAGGAATGAGGATTTGGAGAAGAAGAACATTGAACTGAAGAGGAAAGGCGTTGAGCTGGAGGCTAATCTGAAGGCTGCCAGCGAGGCCCAGAAGTCCTATGATCTCGCCTTTGCTGAGGCCAACAGAGCGAAGGAAGCGGCGATCAAGGAGCTGAATGAGTTGAGGTAGTCCTACGATCTGGTCTGCATGAGCAAGCTGGTCATGGTCGAGGAAAATAGTGTACTAGCAGAGAAGATGAAGAAGGTGGAGTCTGAGGTTTCTACCATTAAGGAGAGTTTGTACAACTCTGGATGGGCTGACACATATGAGGTCGCTGATGCTCAGATAGGCTACATCAGCCGGCTGAACTTCAAGAAGGGCTAGAACAAGGATCTTCTGGCTGCTGGGGTGGATGTTGATTCACCCTTGTTCGACGAGCATGATCCCGGCCCAAAGCCTGTTATGGATGAGGCTCCTACCCCGGCTATTCATAGTGGTGTTTCTGCATCTCTCACCATTCCTGCTAACATTCCCTCCATTCAAGGAACAGTAGCTGCTCCATCCGAGGGAGGTGCTCCCACTGCTATTGACAAGGGAAAGCAACCAACGACCTCTGAACAAACTGAGGTTTCCAGCTAGCCTGCTTTTAAAACTTTATTTGTATTTTTTTCTTTGTTTGCACTGCTCTCCTTTAATTACCGATATAATTGGACCTCTTTATTTATATGAAATGAAAAGACTTTCCCTTATGCATACTGATTCTTCTACTTTTGAATTCTTGTATGGCCTGTAATTGATTGATGTAGATGATTATATACCCACCACCTCTCAACTGGGAGGGATCCTTGGACCTAATGCGAGCAATTAGGTTCACCAAGCCTTCGTTAGGATTTGCAAGTCTCTCAGGTCGAGGAATAAGAGCTTTAAAGACCAGTTTGAGCTCTTCGCCAAACTGAAGGATAGACTTCAGGAGATGGAAGAAGTTGGTGCCTCTGTCCAAGAAGAAGTAAACACTTTGAGAGATAAGCTTCTAGATGCCTCTGAAATCAATCAAGTTGGAGAAGTTCTTCAGCAGGAGAATGAGACTCTGAGGAGGGAGGTGTCTCGACTCAGGGAGCATGAGCTAAGTGTCGCACCTCATGTTTTGCGAGGTTCCTCTTCATCGGCTGTTCCGCGAGCTGGCACAGGACTGAGCGGTGCCCCTCCAATTTTGTGAGGTTCTACATCATCGACTACTACGCGAGCTCGTTCAGATGTAGGGGTCCAGTTAGGGAGATGGATGAGCTCCGAGAAGATGTTCATCGAGCATACGTGATTACTGCTGGGCTTCAAAGAGATGTCACACGGCTGAGGCATCTGTTCAAGAAAGGACCTCGGTGAGTGTGGGCTGATGGTTATGACCAAGGTTGGACAGATGCTCCGACGAGGTTGATAGAGTTTGAAGAGCTTGACTTTATTAGGGGATGGTTGAGCGACCTCAGGGAGCTCCAGGTCCCCTGGAACTCAGTACTCTAGTATCGTCACGAGATTTCTCCTTCAGCTTTTAGGCCTAATCCTTTTAGAAGGGACGGCCAGTGGGTCCCTATAGATGCTATTCCCAGGTAGCTATTAGGGCAAGATGCGAATGAAGTTGAGGAAGAATCGGCCCCTCATTTGGACGATGGCCGGGGATCGCAAGTGGTTGATTACCTTACTCAGAGGCCTAATCCCCATTAATATTTTCTTACTTCAATGTAACTCTTTGTAAATATAACGAAGTAATAAAATATTTATGTTTTGGGCGTTTTGCCGACTAAACATGTGTTGTGTATTTTTACTTCATTAATTTTTCATTTGATTATCTTGGGCTATTCGTAGACGACTAGATTTGATGTAGATAAAGTTATTTGGTTGTGTGAGTATCCTCCCAGTCCAGTATGCTTATGAGATACCATTCTTCCCTGCTTTACCTTTTAGGTCATGTCGTCACACTCCCTTAGGCCTAAATATGGTAATGGCGAGGACCCACCTGGTGTTGGATGTCCTATCCGATCAGGCTTTTCGAGCCAAACATTATTTAGTGACCAATTTGATTTGGCCAAGCTGCCTAAGGGTCCCCTATAGGGCTTTATATATTGCCAGGGTCAATGCTAAGAGGTTGTTCGTATTTCATAACGAAGACCTGAGGAGGGTGATTCCCTGCTTTTACATACGGAGTAATATGCCTGTCACTTGGAAAAGGTGTGCAAGTTATAAAGTTCATAATACAAAATTAACACTTCATAAAATGTCACTGCCAAATAATCTTTTATTAATCACAAGCAATAAAAACTGAGTTGCCAATTCCAAAAATGCGATAAAAGATGAATGAAAAAACTAGAAGAGAATTTTTTCAGATTGGCTGCGTTCCAAGCTCGGGGTATCTCTCTGCCCTCCTGCATTTCTAAGTGATAGGCTCCGTGTAGGTTGTCCCTTGTCACCTTGAATGGTCCCTCCTAGTATGGACCCAACTTTCCATCAGATGGTTTTACTGCGCTGCCAAGAACTTTCCTTAGGACGTAGTCCCCAACCTGAAATGTCCTTGGATTAACCTTTCTATTATAGTATTTTGCGAGCTGCTGCTGACAACTCGCTAACTCACTAGGGCTAGTTCTCTGCGTTCGTTTGCTAGGTCAAGTTCAGCGAGTAATGCTGTATCATTGGGGCCTTGGTCGACCAAGGTGGATCTCATGGTTGGGAGGCCAGCTTCTAAAGGGATGATTGCTTCCATTCCATATGTTAGTGCAAATGGGGTTTCCTCCGTACCTTGTCGTGGGGTAGTGCGATAAGCCCACAGAATGTGTGGCAGCTCACTCACCCATGTGCCTTTGGATCGCTCAAGTCATTTCTTTAACCCATCAATCACTATTTTGTTGGAAGCTTCAGATTGGTCATTGCTCTGGGGGTAGGCAACCGAGCTAAAATGGTGCCTAATCCCATAGTCGTTATAAAAACTCTGTAAGGGGCCTCTTTCGAACTGCGTTCCATTGTCAGTGATGATGGTTCTGGGGATCCCAAAATGGGTAATTATGTTTTTCCATATGAATCTCATCATATACGCGTCCTTGATGTTTGCCAGCGGCTCTGCCTCGATCCATTTGGTCAAGTAGTTTGTGGCGACCAACAGATATTTACGATTACCGACTGTAGTAGGAAGAGGGCCCACGATGTCCATTCCCCATTGGGAAAAAGGCCAAGGGATGGTAAGTGATCTTAGGTCGCTGGCAGGTTGGTGGACCATAGGAGCATGTAGCTGACGTTTTTCACACTTGTGAGCATATACTCCAGAATCCCTCTGCATGTATGGACACCAGTAGCCTTCCTTTATTGCTCGAAAAGCTAGCAATCTCCCTCCAATATGGATCCCACAGGTTCCTTCATGGAGCTCGTGCAACACTTTCTTGACGTCCTTTGGGTGAACACATTAAAGGTAAGGGCCGATGAATGATTTCTTATATAGCTTGTCCTCAGGAGATAAGTGAAAGCGGGAAGCTTTGACTCTTATCTGATGAGTGGCCTTCTTTTCATCTAGTAGTGCACCATCCTTCAAATAATCCCTCAAGGGGTCCATCCAACTAGGTGCTGATTCGATCTGGAGAATACGACCCATGTTTGGCATCTCTTTGCTCTGGGTGATGCTCGGCTGGGCGAGGAAGTCAATAGGGATTATTCTCTTCAAGTCGGAGTTGATTAATGAACTTAAGGATGCTAGGGTGTCGGCATGACTATTTTGTCCTCTAGGAAACTGTTGGACACTAACTTCCTCAAAGTTGGAAATTAACTTTTTTGCTAAAGAGAGATCGGCTACTATTCTTTCATCCCTCGCGTTGGTCCCGTGCGAGGTGTTCGTCCCTCCTACGGGGTTGTTTGGGGGATGGTTTGGGTTTTCACCATTTAACAACTTGTTTTTAAATTTAAGTGTTGGAGACCTGGGACTACGCGGTCAGTTCCTACAAGTTACATTGGTTCCGTACGAGGTGTTCGTGACTCCTACGGGGTCATTTGGGGGCTAGTTTAAGTTTTCACCCTTTAACGGCTTATTTTTAAGTTTGATTTTTGAAAATTATTATCATATTCTCAAACCAGGATCGAGACTACGCGATCAGTTCCTACAAGTTACATTGGTCCCGTGCGAGGTGTTCGTGCTTCCTACGGGGTCGTTTGGGGGATGGTTTTGTTTTTCACCCTTTAACGGCTTATTTTTAAGTTTAAGTGTTGATTCTTACAAATTATTGTCATATTCACAAACCGGGAGACCTGGGACTACGCGGTCAGTTCCTACAAGTTACATTGGTCTCGTACCAGGTGTTCGTGCCTCGTACGAGGTCGTTTAGGGGCTGGTTTGGGTTTTCACCCTTTGATGGCTTGTTTTTAAGTTTAAGTGTTAATTTTTCCAAATTATCATCATATTCACAAACCAAGAGACCCGGGACTACGTTGTCAGTTCCTACAAGTTACATTGGTTCCATACGAGGTGTTCGTGCCTCCTACATGGTCGTTTGGGGGCTGGTTAGGGTTTTCACTCTATAACAAATTATTTTTAAGTCTAAGTGTTGATTTTTGCAAATTATCGTCATATTCTAAAACTGGGAGACTCGGGACTAGGCGGTCTGTTCGTACAAGTTACATTGGTCCCGTGCAAGGTGTTCGTGCCTCCTACGGGAACGTCTGGTGGCTAGTTTAGGTTTTCACCCTTTAATGGCCTGTTTTTAAATCTAAGTGTTATTTTTGCAAATTTTCGTCATATTCTCAAACCGGGAGACCCGTGACTACGCGGTCAGTTCCTAGGAGGTGTTCGTGCCTCCTACGAGGTCGTTTGGGTGCTGCTTTGGGTTTTCACCCTTTAATGGCTTGTTTTTAAGTGTAAGTGTTGGAGACTCAGGCCTACGCGGTCAGTTCCTACAAGTTACATTGGTCCTGTACGAGGTGTTCGTGACTCCTACGGGGTCGATTGGGGGATGGTTTGGGTTTTCACCCTTTGACAACTGATTTTTAAGTCTAAGTGTGATTTTTACAAATTATCGTCATATTCTAAAACTGGGAGACTCGGGACTACACGGTCGGTTCCAACAAGTTACATTAGTCCCGTGCGAGGTGTTCGTGCCTCCTACGGGGTCGTTTGGGGGCTGGTTTGGGTTCTCACCCTTTGACGGATTATTTTTAAGTTTGAGTGTTGATTTTTACAAATTATCATCATATTCACAAACTGGGAGACCCGGGACTACGCGGTCACTTTCTACAATTTACATTGGTACCGTATGAGGTGTTCGTTCCTCCTATGGGGTGATTTGGGGGCTGGTTTGGGTTTTCACCCTTTGACGGCTTGTTTTTAAGTCTGAGTATGATTTTTTCAAATTATCGTCATATTCTCAAACCGTCAGACCCGGGACTACGCGATAAATTCCTACAAGTTACATTGGTCCCGTGCGAGGTGTTCGTGCCTCCTACGGGGTCGTTTGGTGGATGGTTTGGGTTTTCACCCTTTGACGGCTTGTTTTTAAGTTTAAGTGTTGATTTTCACAAATTATCGTCATATTCACAATACGAGAGACCCGGGACTACGTGGTCAGTTCCTACAATTTAAATGTGTCCCGTATGAGGTGTTCGTGCCTCCTACGGGGTTGTTTGGGGAATGGTTTGTGTTTTCACCCTTTGACGGCTTATTTTTAGGTTTAAGTGTTGATTTTTGCAAAATATCGTCATAATCACAAACCAAGAGACCCGGGAGTACGCGGTCAGTTCCTACAAGTTACATTGGTCCCGTACGGGGTGTTCGTGCCTCCTACGGGGTCGTTTGGGGGCTGGTTTGGGTTTTCACCCTTTAACGGCTTGTTTTTAAGTCTAAGTAGTGATTTTTACAAATTATCGTCATATTCTCAAACTGGGAGACCCGCGATTAGGTGGTCAGTTCCTACAAGTTACATTGGTCCTGTGCAAGGTGTTCGTGCCTCCTACAGGAACGCTTGGTGGCTAGTTTAGGGTTTCACCCTTTAACGGTCTGTTTCTAAGTCTAAGTAGTATTTTTGCAAATTATCATAATATTCTCAAACTGGGAAACCCGTGACTACGCGGTGAGTTCCTACGAGGTGTTCGTGCCTCCCACGGGGTCGTTTTGGGGCTCATTTGGATTTTCACCCTTTAACGACTTGTTTTTAAGTTTAAGTGTTGGAGACCCAAGACTACGTGGTCTTCCTACAAGTTATTTTAGTCCTGTACGAGGTGTTCGTGCCGCCTACGGGGTTGTTCGGGGGATGGTTTGGGTTTTTACCCTTTAACGACTGATTTTTAAGTCTAAGTGTGATATTTACAAATTATCATCGTATTCTCAAACTGGTAGACCCAGGACTACGCGGTCAGTACCTATTAGTTATATTGTTCCCGTGCGAGGTGTTCGTGCCTCCTACGGGGTCATTTGGGGGCTAGTTTGGGTTCTCACCCTTTGATGGCTTGTTTTTAAATTTAAGTGTTGATTTTTTCAAATTATCGTCGTATTCACAAATCGGGAGACCCGGGACTACGCGGTCAGTTCCTACAATTTACATTGGTCCCGTATGAGGTGTTCGGGCCTCCTACGGGGTCGTTTGTGGGCTGGTTTGGGTTTTCACCCTTTGACGACTTGTTTTTAAGTCTAAGTGTGATTTTTTCAAATAATTATCATATTCTCAAACCGGGAGACCCGTGACTATGCGGTCAGTTCCTACTAGTTTCATTAGTCCCGAGCGAGGTGTTCATGCCTTCTACGGGGTCGTTTGGGGGCTGGTTTGGGTTTTCACCCTTTGACGGCTTGTTTTTAGGTTTAAGTGTTGATTTTTCCAAATTATCATCATATTTGCAAACCAAGAGACCCTGGACTACGCAGCCAGTTCCTACAAGTTACATTGGTCCGGTACGGGGTGTTTGTGCCTCCTACAGGGTCATTTGGGGGGCTGTTTTGTGTTTTCACCCTTTAACGGCTTGTTTTTAAGCCTAAGTGTTGATTTTTGTAAATTATCGTCGTATTCTCCAATTGGGAAACCCGGGACTAGGCAGTCAGTTCCTACAAGTTACATTGGTCCCGTTCAAGGTGTTCGTGCCTCCTATAGGAACGCTTGGTGGCTAGTTTAAGTTTTCACCCTTTAACGACCTGTTTTTAAGTTTAAGTGTTATTTTTGCAAATTATCGTCATATTCTCAAATCGGGAGACCCGTGACTACGCGGTGAGTTCCTACGAGGTGCTCGTGCCTCCTACGGGGTCATTTGGGGGATAGTTTGGGTTTTCACCCTTTAACGGCTTGTTATTAAGTTTAAGTGTTGGAGACCAGGGACTACACGGTCAGTTCCTACAAGTTACATTGGTCATGTACGAGGTGTTCGTGCCTCCTACGGGGTCGTTTGGGGGATGGTTTGGGTTTTCACCCTTTAACGGCTGATTTTTAAGTCTAAGTGTCATTTTTTCAACTTATCATCATATTCTCAAACCGGGAGACCCGAGACTACGCAGTCAGTTCCTACAAGTTACATTGGTCCCGTGCGAGGTGTTCGTGCCTCATACGAGGTCGTTTGGGGGATTGTTTGGGTTCTCACCCTTTGACGGCTTGTTTTTAAGTTTAAATGTTGATTTTTACAAATTATCATCATTTTCAAAAATCGGGAGACCCGGGACTACATGGTCAGTTCCTACAATTTACATTGGTGACGTACGATGTGTTCGTTCCTCCTACGGGGTCGTTTGGGGGATGGTTTGGGGTTTAAGCCTTTAACGGCTTATTTTTAAGTGTGATTTTTGCAAATTATTGTCATATTCTCAAACCGGGAGACTCGAGACTATGCGGTCAGTTCCTACAAGTTACATTGGTCCCGTGCGTGGTGTTCGTGCCTCCTAAGGGGGCGTTTGGGGGCTGGTTTGGGTTTTCACCCTTTAACGGCTTGTTTTTAAGTCTAAGTGTTGAGAAATTATCGTCATATTCACAAACGGGAAGACCCTGGACTACGCGGTCAGTTCCTACAAGTTACATTGGTCCCGTGCGACGAGTTCGTGCCTCCGACGAGGTCATTTGGGGACTGTGTTGGGTTTTCACTCTTTGACGGCTTATTTTTAAGTTTAAGTGTTGATTTTTACAAATTATCATCATATTCACAAACCGATAGACCCGGGACTATGCGATCAGTTCCTACAATTTACATTGGTCCCAGATGAGGTGTTCGTGCCTCCTACGGGGTCGTTTGGGGGCTGGTTTGGGTTTTCACCCTTTGAGGGCTTGTTATTAAGTTTAATTATTGATTTTTGCAAATTATTGTCATATTCACAAACCGAGAGACTCGGGACTACGCGATCAGTTCCCACAAGTTACATTGGTCCCGTACGTGGTGTTCGTGCCTCCTACGGGGTTGTTTGGGGGTTGGTTTGGGTTTTCACCCTATAACCGCTTGTTTTTAAGTCTAAGTGTTGATTTTTGCAAATAATCGTCATATTCTCAAACTGGGAGACCCGGGACTAGGCGGTGAGTTCCAACAAGTTACATTGGTCCCGTGCAAGTTGTTCGTGCCTCCTCCGGGAACGCTTGGTGGCTAGTTTAGGTTTTCACCCTTTAAAGGCCTGTTTCTAAGTCTAAGTATTATTTTTGCAAATTATCGTCATATTCTCAAATCGGGAGACCCGTGACTACACGGTTAGTTCCTACGAGGTGTTCGTGCCTCCTACGGGATCGTTTGGGGGCTGGTTTGGGTTTTCACCCTTTAACGACTTGTTTTTAAGTTTAGGTGTTGGAGACCCGAGACTACGCGGTCAGTTTCTACAAGTTACATTGGTCCTGTACGAGGTGTTCGTGCCTCCTACGGGGTCGTTTGGGGGATGGTTTGGGTATTCACCTTTTAACGGCTGATTTTTAAGTCTAAGTGTGATTTTTACAAATTATCATCGTATTCTCAAACTGGGAGACCCGGGACTACGCGGTCAGTTCCTACAAGTTACATTGGTCCCGTGCGAGGTGTTCGTGACTCATACGGGGTCGTTTGGGGGCTGGTTTGGGTTCTCACCCTTTGACGGTTTATTTTTAAATTTAAGTGTTGATTTTTTCAAATTATCGCCTTATTCACAAAGCTGGAGAATTTTTACTACGCGATCAATTCCTACAATTGGCATTGGTCCCGTATGAGGTGTTCGTGCCTCCTACGGGGTCATTTGGGGGGCTAGTTTGTGTTTTCACCCTTTAACGGCTTGTTTTTAAGTCTAAGTGTTGATTTTTGCAAATTATCGTCATATTCACAAATAGGAAGACTCGGGACTACGCGGTTAGTTCCTACAAGTGACATTGGTCCCGTGCGACGAGTTCGTGCCTCCGACGGGGTCATTTGGGGAATTTTTGGGGTTTCACCATTTGACGGCTTGTTTTTAAGTTTAAGCGTTGATTTTTGCAAATTATCGTCATATTCACAAACCGATAGATCCTGGACTACGCGGTCAGTTCCTACAATTTACATTGGTCCCGTATGAGGTGTTCGTGCCTCCTACGGGGTCGTTTGGGGGCTGGTTTGGTTTTTCACCCTTTGATGGCTTTTTTTTAAGTTTAATTGTTTATTTTTGCAAATTATTAACATATTCACAAACCGGGAGACTCTGGACTACGCGATCAGTTCCTACAAGTTACATTGGTCCCGTACGAGGTGTTCGTGCCTCCTACGGGGTCGTTTGGCGGTTGGTTTGGGTTTCACCCTATAACGGCTTGTTTTTAAGTCTACTACACCAAAATGGGCAAATTGTCACCTTTCAGCCGGCAGCCTTGTCAAGGTCATTGATCGTGACAAAAAAGCACGCTTTTTATGTCACGGTCATTGACCTTGACACGACCGTGACAACGAATTGTCACGGTCATTGACCGTGACAAGCCCGTGACAAATTGAATTGTCACGGGCTTGTCACGGTCAATGACCGTGACAATTTGTGTCACGGTCAATGATCTTGACACGACCGTGACAACTTTTCCAGCAAAAACCCTTTCCCCCTTCTTTTTTCCCTCCCACCGTTCCCTCCCCCCCTCTCTCTCTCTCTCTCTCTCGACGCTGCTCTCTCTCTCTCTCTCTCTCTCTCTCTCTCTCTCTCTCTCTCTCTCTCTCTCTCTCTCTTAGGTCCAATTTATCTCTCTCTCTCTCTCTCTTCCATTTATATATATTTGTCTGTATATTTATGTGTGTGTGTGTGTATATATCTGTGTGTATGTGTGTGCGTGTGTGGGGGGTGGGGCAGGGTGGGGGAGGGGGTGGTGGAGGGGGCAGGGGGTGGGGTGGGGCAGGGTGGGGGAGGGGGTGGTGGAGGGGGCAAGGGGTGGGGTGGGGTGCGGTGTGTGTGTGTGTGTGGTGATGTGTTTTGGGGGAGGGGGTGGTGGAGGGGGGCAGGGGGTGGGGCGGGGTGGGGCAGGGTGGGGGAGGGGGTGGTGTCATTTTTCATAATTTTAGCATTAGTAAACATAGGATACAAATATCTGATTAATTCCTAGGTTAAATTAAATTAAATTAATTTTAGTGCTTAAATATTATTAAATGGTTTTGAATTTTTTTAAATATTATTAAATGGTTTTGTAGTGTAGTGGATTCCACCATATTCTGTTATGTCTTCTTTACTAACTAGAATCTTGTTGTAGATAGGATTCCCTTTAGGGTCTTATGTCTTGAATTAATCTGAGGGGGTGGGGGTGGTGGTGGGTGGGGTTTTGAATATTATTTACATTCAAAATAAATAATTGATAATAGTTGGATAATAATTTGATAATAATTGTTTTTATACCTATAGAACAGCTTAGATAGTGTGTGTGTGTGTGTGTATGTGGTCAATACATGAATTTATTTTTGTATTTGAATTATCCCATGAATTTATTTTTGTATTTGAATTATCCCATGAATTTATTTTTGTATTTGAATTATCCCATGAATTTATTTTTTATATTTGAATTAACCATTATATGAAACATACTTGAAATTAAATATAGTGCGCATAGATACTAGCATTCTAGTTCTTATGCGTACGCATTCAATAACCCTTAGACCCATTCGAGAGTCATTAATCCTGTAATGAGATCTCTCGAATTGTCCCGTTTGGACAGTTTGAGACTGTATAATTTTTGTATAATATTCTTATTGGCTTAAAGTTGTTACTTTTGGAGGAAGTTCTGCAGTCGTATCTTAATGTTCTCTGGGTACATACTAGATTGACAAGTGTGACTGTTATTTTAATTGACCAATTGAAATAACACTCACACCTGCCAATCTACGTCCTGTACTTGGAGAACTAAGGGGATATGCTGTCGAATTTTTTTCAAATCGTAACAATGTGCATGAGCTGTTAAGTATATTACAGAAAAATGCATTCTTGAATGGGATAGGACCACATACCCTTTAATAGGATAATTAAATGATGGGATAATTAAAAAAAATCATACTATAAATCTAAGTTTTGTTTACCTTTAATAGGTGTTTAGTTGTGGTAGCTGTGATGGGATATCCGAAATACAAAGAGTGGATGGGTGAGACTAATAGAATGGGGGATGTGTTTCGCAGAGGTGCTAACGAATTTGTGAAATATGCAAAGAGATGTCGTAATGATGAAGAGTTTCCGTGTCCGTGTGCTAGGTGTAAGAATGGTAAGGTGTTTGAGTGGAAAACAGTTGAACTACATTTGTTAAGATCGGGTATGCAAGATAGTTATCGATTTTGGAGTTTTCACGGTGAATTGAAAGTTCCTTTTGTCCCTGACCAACCTTCACAACATCCTTCAACAAGTAGAATAGATGAAGAAGGGGACGACGTAGATCATAATATGTTAGAGGATTTAGTTGATGATGCGTACGGAGTTTATGAAGCTGAGGAGAATGAGGTTACTGATGATGTAGAAGACTCAAGTGCTCGTGAAGATAACACGATAAAACTTGACGATGACTACCAAAGTTTAAAATTTAAGGCGACCCAACCGTTATACTCTGGCTGTGAGAAAGATCAAACAACTTTACATGCCATGGTTGGTTTGCACAGTTTGAAGACGCAGTGCGGTTTGTCTGGCAATAGCGTGACGGGAATTCTGAAATGGGTGAAGGGCTTATTACCCAAGGTGAATACACTTCCAAATAGCTATCCTGTTATGAAGAACAGTTTGAAAGGTTTGGGAATGAAGTATAAATCGATTCATGCTTGTGTGTATGACTGCATACTATACCGAAAGGAGTATGAAAATCTTGATCGTTGTCCGGTATGCGATGAACCTAGATATGTCCAATCTACTAGTAAGGAAGGCACAAGCTCAAAAGTGCCTCAAAAAGTATTGAAATATTTTCCCGTTGGGCCTAGATTAAAGCGATTTTTCACAGTACCATGGATTACAGAGGCAATGACTTGGCATGCTAGGGCAGAAGTAGGGGGTAATATCATGCGTCATCCTATTGATTCTACTGCCTGGCGGAGGATGAATTATGAGTATCCCGATTTTGCTCGAGAACAACGCAACATTCGTTTGGCTATATCAACAGATGGTTTCAATCCATTTGGAAATCTAAGCACCAATAAGAGTGTATGGCCAGTGATCCTAGCCCCACTCAACCTCCCTCCTTCACAGTGTATGAGACCTGAATTTTCGATGATGGATTTATTGATACCTAGGCCAAAGGCACCAAGTGAAGACATTGATATCTACCTGGCTCCTTTGGTATAAGAATTAAATGAGTTGTGGGAAGAGGGTATGCAATCATTTGACTCTTTTAGAAAAGAAGAGTTTACGCTGAAAGCTATGTTGATGTGGGTAATTCATGATTTTCCAGCTTATGGGACATTATCCGGATGTGTAGTACATGGTTATTTGGGGTGTCCTATTTGTGGAGAGGAGACTGAATCTCTTCGTCTATCCTCCAGCTTAAAAAATGTATACCATTGCCATAGGAGGTTTTTACCCCCAGCTCATAGTTTCAGATTTGAGAAAGCTTCCAATTTTTTATTGGGCGGAGTTGAACATAGGCTACCGCCGAGACAACTTTCGGGTTCAGAAATTGAAAGTAAATTTTCTGAATGTGGCCCAAATATTCCAGGTAAGAATCCAAAATTTAAGAATGTCAAGTATAAGAAGACCCCAACTGGGAATGAAACTGAGATAAGAAAGGCATGGTCTCGGAGGTCAATTTTATTTGACTTGCCTTATTGGAAGAAAAACCCGATGCGCCATGTATTGGATGTGATGCATGCAGAGAAGAACTTCGATGAACATATTGTGGGTACTTGCCTTGGGGGGAGTCATTCGAAGGATGGAGAAAATGCACGAAAAGACCTTAAAACGTTAAAACTTAAACAACAACTATGGTTGAAAGAAGATAGTAGGGGAAGGACAATAATTCCCCCTGGTGCGTTTACTTTGATGAGTGAGGAAAGGAAGGTGCTTCTAGACACAATATATAATTTGAAGGGCCCATATACTTTTTCGTCCAACTTGCAAAGGATTGTGAATTATGCTACTCATGATTTACATAAGTGTAAGTCCCACGATTGGCATGTGATCATGCAATTGGTTCCTCTATTGTTTAAGCACTGTTTCTCCAAGCACAAGGATTTGCGTAGGGCTATTATGCAAATTATTATTACCTTCTCCCTCTTGTGTGAGAAGGTAGTGAATCGAGAACACATAGTGGCCGCAAAATTGGCTGTGAACAAAGCGATTTGTGTATTGGAGAAGTAGTTTCCCCCAGCATTCTTTGACATAAGTGTTCACTTGTTGGTACACCTATGCGACGAGGCACTTCTTTGTGGTCCAGTTAGATATCGGTGGATGTATCCGTTTGAAAGATTGATGAAAGTTTTTAAAGATTACGTCAAGAATACGCGATATATTGCAGGATCAATTGCAGAGGAATACATCACCGTGGAGTCATCAATATATACTCGGGAATATATGACTGACTCTACCAGCATTGATGAATTCCTCGATGATGGTGGTAATGTGATGGGAAAACGAGTGAAATTAACGAGTTTGCAACATGAACAAGTAGCTCGTTATCTATTTGACACACATGAAGATGTCGAAGAATGGAAAAAGTAAGTTTCGAATATTATAATGTTCAACATTATTTTAGATTATTTTATACATGATTAATTTTGTAATATGCAGTAAATATGAAGCCTGTGAGAACAATAAAAGATGAAATACAGTGGTACAATCAGACAGCGAATTTAGGCTATGGTTGACACAAGAGGTAATTACAATGAAAACAGTCGTTATATAACGTTACATTACACTCAAATTTTACCACTAATATAATTAATTTATCTATATTCTCAGCTCCTAAAGATGGGTGATGCGACATCAAGGCTTGCTTGTCTAGCCACTGGACCCTTGTTCGTGGCACAAGAGTACAAAAAATATCGATTGAACGGTTACATTTTCGGCGCTAAAGTGTACGAGGAAAGTACAAATGTACAGAACTCGGGAATTTCCTACAAGGCTCTTACTTTCTTTCGAGCGAGCGGAAAAGATAAAAACATCGTTGAAGCTGAAATGACTTACTATGGTGTAATCCAAAATATATTTGAATTGGATTATATAAGCTTCAAAGAGGTTGTATTTTACTGTGAATGGGTAAGAGTTGAGGATAAAAATGCTTCTAAAGTTGATCCTGACACCAATTTGATCATGGTTGACTTGTCCAAGTTGAAGAGCAATGACCACGTGAGCGATGAGCCGTTTGTTTGTGCATTTCAAAAGGTTAAGCAAGTGTTTTACTCGGAGTATATCAACAACGAGCCGTGGTCAATTGTCCAACACGCGCCAAGGCGTCTAAATAGTAGTGTGGATGACTTGGCTGCTCCTACCGAATATCAATCCAATTTTGATGATAACCCGAATTTGAAACAATTTTTCAATTTGAAATAATTATTTCAATTTGTACCGAAACATCCATTTTTAATGCTTTTACTTGATCTGCACTTTATCATTTTCACTCTTGTGTAGTGTGCGTGTGTGGAGAGGAGATTAATACATAAATATTCCAACTACATCTAAGTTTTGTTTATACTAATCCATGAATATATGCTTCTTACCTTTAATAGGTGATTAGTACATAGTTATTTGGGGTGTCCTATTTGTGGAGAGGAGACTGAATCTCTTCGTCTATCCGAACACTAAGAAATGCCATAATCCTATGGAGCGATGCTCTGAAAATTCCTCCCAACCGTTATGTAGCCAAACATCACCGGTTGAAGTTGTCAATTCCACTTTCCATACCCCACCACTTTCCATACCCCATTCAAAGGTGGAGTTGACAACTTCAACTGCTGATTTTTGGCTACACAACAGTTGGAAGGAATTTGCAACGCATACCTCCATAGGATTATGGTATTTCTTAGTGTTTAGATATGAAGAGAATTATAATTGACACGATTGCCCGGGGTACATTAGTTGGAAGGAGGTGTCATATGAGCTCAAGTTAGCTGTTTGAGTGACACTACAGGTAATGTATTTATATTTATATGTCAATTTCGATTTCGATTTCAATTACGATTTATATTTATCTATATTTGAGAGGCGGATACTAATTTTCCTTTATTTCAATTCAGGGGACAGGGAGTGGCCCTAAGGGTAGGCCACATATGCTCTATACTTATGTCGCTATTCGGACGAGAAGGGAAGGATAAGGAGGTGTTCCCGAGCGTCGCGGTACAAAATCTCTTTTCCATGCAAATAGTTTGTAGATTTGAGATAAAATGATGGTGATGTTGTTTCTTTTTAAATAGTTTCTTATTTGAATATATATTTGCATTATCTTTAGTTTGTTCGGATATATGATGTTTGGAACAGGTACAATGTTGCTATAACAGGTACAAATATACTGCTGGGCAGTGGCAGTGGCCATACTGCCCAACAGTTTTTTTTTAATTCTGCCCAGAATTGTCACGGTCATTGACCGTGACACGTCCGTGAAAAAATTGACACGGGCGTGTCACGGTCAATGACCCTGACAATTTTTTTAAACTGGGTGACGGCTTTGTCACGGTTATAAACCGTGACAAACGTGTCACGGTCATTGACCGCGACACGACCGTGACACAAAACGCGAGTTTTGTGTCAAGGTCAATGACCGTGACACGACCGTGACAAAAAAAGTTGTCTCGCCTCGAAATGTCACAGTCATTGACCTTGACAAGGTGAATTTGTCAAGGTCAATGACCTTGACAAATGGGCAGATTTGGTGTAGTGGTCTAAGTGTTGATTTTTGCAAATTATCGTCATATTCTCAAACTGAGAGACTCGGGACTAGGCGGTTAGTTCCTACAAGTTACATTGGTCCCGTGCAAGGTGTTCGTGCCTCCTACGGGAACGCTTGGTGGCTAGTTTAGGTTTTCACCCTTTAACGACCTATTTTTATGTCTAAGTGTTATTTTCGCAAATTATCATCATATTCTCAAATCGGGAGACCCGTGACTAGGCGGTCAGTTCCTACGAGGTGTTCATTCCTGCTACGGGGTCGTTTGAGTTTTCACCCTTTAACGACTTATTTTTAAGGTTAAGTGTCGGAGTCCCGGGACTACACGGTCAGTTCCTACAAGTTACATTGGTCCTGGACGAGGTGCTCGTGCCTCATACGGGGTCGTTTGGGGGATGGTTAGGGTTTTCACCCTTTAACGGTTTATTTTTAAGTCTAAGTGTCATTTTTGCTAATTATCATCATATTCTTAACACGGGAGACCCGGAACTATGCGGTCAGTTCCTGCAAGTTACATTGGTACCGTGCAAGGTGTTCGTGCCTCCTACGGGGTCGTTTGGGTTTTCACCCTTTGACGGCTTTTTTTTTTAAGATTAGGTGTTGATTTTTGCAAATTATCGTCATGTTACGCGATCAGTTTCTAAAATTTACATTGGTCTCGTATGAGGCGCTCATGCCTCCTACGGGGTCGTTTGGGGGCTGGTTTGGGTTATCAACCTTTGACGGCTGGTTTTTAAGTTTAAGTTATGATTTTTGCAAATTATCGTAATATTCACAAATCGAGAAACCCGGGACTATGCGGTCTGTTCCTACAAGTTTCATTGGTCCGATGAGAGGTGTTTGTGCCTCCTACGGGGTCGTTTTGGGGATAGTTTGGGTTTCACCCTTTAACGGCTTGTTTTTAAGTCTAATTATTGATTTTTGCAAATTATCGTCATTTCAACAAATCGGGAGACCCGAGGCTACGCGGTCAGTTCCTAGAAGTTACATTGGTCCCGTGCGAGGTGTTCATGCCTCCTACGGGGTCGTTTTGGGGATGGTTTGGGTTTTCACCCTTTAACGACTTGTTTTTTAGTCTAAGTGTGATTTTTGCAAATTATCATCATATTCTCAAATCGGGAGACTCGGGACTACGCGGTGAGTTCCTAAAAATTATATTGGTCCCCTGCGAGGTGCTCGTGCCTCCTGCGGGGTCATTTTATGGATGGTTTGGGTTTTCACCCTTTAACGGCTTGTTATTAAGTTTAAGTGTTGGAGGCCAGGGACTACGTGGTCAGTTCCTACAAGTTACATTGGTCCTGTACGAGGTGTTCGTGCCTCCTACGGGGTCGTTTGGGGGATGGTTTGGGTTTTCACCCTTTAACGGTTGATTTTTAAGTCTAAGTGTCATTTTTGCAACTTATCATCATATTCTCAAACCGGGATACCCGAGACTACGTGGTCAGTTCTTACAAGTTACATTGGTCTCGTGCGAGGTGTTCTTGCCTCATACGGGGTCGTTTGGGAGCTAGTTGGGTTCTCACACTCTGACGGCTTGTTTTTAAGTTTAAAAGTTGATTTTTGCAAATTATCATCATATTCACAAACCGGGAGACCCGGGACTAAGCGGCCAGTTCCTACAATTCACATTGGTCACGTACGAGGTGTTCGTTCCTCCTACGGGGTCGTTTGGGGGATGGTTTGGGTTTTCACTCTTTAACAGCTTATTTTTAAGTGTGATTTTTGCTATTTATTGTCATATTCTCAAACCGGGAGACTCGGGACATATGCGGTCAGTTCCTATAAGTTACATTGGTCCCGTGCGTGGTGTTCGTGCCTCCTAAGGGGCCGTTTGGGGGCTGGTTTGGGTTTTCACCCTTTAACGGCTTGTTTTTAAGTCTAAGTGTTGACTTTTGCAAATTATCATCATATTCACAAACTGGAAGACCCGGGACTACGCGGTCAGTTCCTACAAGTTACATTGGTCCCGTGCGATGAGTTCGTGCCTTCGACGGGGTCATTTGGGGACTGTTTTAGGTTTTCACCCTTTGACGGCTTGTTTTTAAGTTTAAGTGTTGATTTTTTCAAATTATCGTCATATTTACAAACCGGTAGACCCGGGACTACGCGATCAGTTCCTACAATTTACATTGGTCCCGTATGAGGTGTTCGTGCCTCCTACGGGGTCGTTTGGGGGCTGGTTTGGATTTTCACCCTTTGACGGCTTGTTTATAAGTTTAATTGTTGATATTTGCAAATTATTGTCATATTCACAAACCGGGAGACTCGGGACTACGCGATCAGTTCCTACAAGTTACATTGGTCCCGTACGAGGTGTTCGTGCCTCCTACGGGGTCATTTGGGGGTTAGTTTTGGTTTTCACCCCATAACGGCTTGTTTTTAAGTCTAAGTGTTGATTTTTGCAAATTATCGTCAAATTCTCGAACTGGGAGACCCGGGACTAGGCGATCAGTTCCTACAAGTAACATTGGCCCCGTGCAAGGTGTTCGTGCCTCCTACGGGAACGCTTGGTGGCTAGTTTAGGTTTTCACCCTTTAACGTCCTATTTTTAAGTCCAAGAGTTATTTTCGCAAATTATCGTCATGTTCTCAAATCGGGAGACTCGTGACTACGCGATGAGTTCCTACTAGGTGTTCGTGCCTCCTACGGGGTCGTTTGGGTTTTCACCCTTTAATGGCTTATTTTTAAGTTTAAGTGTTGGAGTCCCGGGACTACGCGGTCAGTTCCTACAAGTTACATTGGTCCCGTACGAGGTGTTTGTGCCTCCTACGGGGTCGTTTGGGGGATTATTTGGCTTTTCACCCTTTAACGACTTATTATTTAAGTCTAAGTGTTGATTTTTTCAAATTATCGTTATACTATCAAAACGGGAGACGTGGAGCTACGCGGTCAGTTCCTACAATTTACATTGGTCCCGTATGAGGTGTTCGGGCCTCCTACGGGGTCGTTTGTGGGCTGGTTTGGGTTTTCACCCTATGACAGCTTGTTTTTAAGTCTAAGTGTGATTTTGGCAAATTATTATCATATTCTCAAACCGGGAGACCCGGGACTACGCGGTCAGTTTCTACTAGTTTCATTGGTCCCGAGCGAGGTGTTCGTGCCTCCTACGAGGTCGTTTGGGGGCTAGTTTGGATTTCACCCTTTGACCGCTTGTTTTTAGCTTTAAGTTTTGATTTTTGCAAATTATCGTCATATTCACAAACCAAGAGACCCTAGATTACGCGGTCAGTTTCCTACAAGTTACATTCGTCCGAAACTGGGTGTTCGTGCCTCCTATAGGGTCGTTTGGGGGATGGTTTGGGTTTTCACCCTTTAACGGCTTATTTTTAAGTGTGAATTTTGCAAATTATCGTCATATTCTCAAACCGGGAGAGTCGGGACTACGCGGTCAGTTCCTACAAGTTACATTGGTCCCGTGCGTGGTGTTCGTACCTCTTAAGGGGGCGTTTGGGGGCTGGTTTGGGTTTTTCACCCTTTAACGACTTTTTTTTAAGTCTAAGTGTTGATTTTTGCAAATTATCATCATATTCACAAACAGGAAGACCTGGGACTACGCGGTCAGTTCCTACAAGTTACATTGGTCCCGTGCGACGAGTTCATGCCTCCGACGGGGTCATTTGGGGACTGTTTTGCGTTTTCACTATTTGACGGCTTGTTTTTAAGTTTAAGCGTTGTTTTTTGCAAATTATCATCATCTTCACAAACCGATAGATCCGTGACTACGCGGTTAGTTGCTACAATTTACATTGGTCCCGTATGAGGTGTTCGTTCCTCCTATGGGGTCGTTTGGGGGCTGGTTTGGTTTTTCACCCTTTGATGGCTTGTTTTTAAGTTTAATTGTTGATTTTGGCAAATTATTGTCATATTCACAAACCGGGAGACTCTGGACTATGCTATCAGTTCCTACAAGTTACATTGGTCCCGTACGAGGTGTTCGTGCCTCCTACGGGGTCGTTTGGGGGTTGGTTTGGGTTTTCACCCTATAACGGCTTGTTTTTAAGTCTAAGTGTTGATTTTTGCAAATTATCGTCATATTCTCAAACTGGGAGACCCGGGACTAGGCGGTCAGTTCCTACAAGTTACATTGGTCCCGTTCAAGGTGTTCGTGCCTCCTACGGGAACGCTTTGTGGCTAGTTTAGGTTTCACCCTTTAACGACCTATTTTTAAGTCTAAGTGTTATTTTCTCAAATTATCATCATATTCTCAAATAGGGAGACTCGTGACTACGCGGTCAGTTCCTACAAGGTGTTCGTGCCTCCTACGGGGTCATTTGAGTTTTCAACCTTTAACGGCTTATTTTTAAGGTTAAGTGTTGGAGTCCCGGGACTACGCGGTCAGTTCATGCAACTTACAATTGTACCGTGCGAGGTGTTCGTGCCTCCTACGGGGTCATTTGGGGGCTGGTTTGGGTTTTCACCCTTTGACAATTTGTTTTTAAGTTTAGGTGTTGATTTTTGCAAATTATCGTCATGTTACACGATCAGTTTCTACAATTTACATTGGTCTCGTATGAGGTGCTCATGCCTCCTACGGGGTCGTTTGGGGGCTGGTTTGGGTTTTCAACCTTTGACGACTTGTTTTTAAGTTTAAGTGTTGATTTTTTCAAATTATCATCATATTTACAAATCGAGAGACCCATGACTATGCAGACTGTTCCTACAAGTTTCATTGGTCCGGTGCGAGGTGTTCGTGCCTCCTACGGGGTCGTTTGGGGGCTGGTTTGGGTTTCACCCTTTAACAACTTGTTTTTAAATCTAATTGTTAATTTTTGCAAATTATCATCGTTTCAACAAACCGGGAGACCCGGGGCTACGCGGTCAGTTCCTAAAAGTTACATTGGTCTCGTGCGAGTTGTTCGTGCCTCCTACGGGGTCATTTCGGGGATGGTTTGGGTTTTCACCCGTTAACGACTAGTTTTTAAGTCTAAGTGTGATTTTTGCAAATTATCATCATATTCTCAAATCGTGAGACTCGGGACTACGCGGTGAGTTCCTAAAAGTTACATTGGTCCCCTGCGAGGTGCTCGTGCCTCCTACGGGATCGTTTGGGGGATGGTTTGGGATTTCACCCTTTAACGGCTTGTTTTTAAGTCCAAGTGTTGATTTTTTCAAATTATCATCATATTCCCAAACTGGAAGACTTGGGACTACGCGGTCAGTTCCTACAAGTTAGATTGGTCCCGTGCGAGGTGTTCGTGCCTCCTACGGGGTCGTTTTGGGGATGGTTTGGTTTTCACCCTTTGATGGCTTGTTTTTAAGTCTAAATGTTGATTTTTGCAAATTATCTTCATATCAACAAATCGAGAGACCCGAGACTACGCGGTCAGTTCTTAGAAGTTACATTGGTCCCGTGCGAGGTGTTCGTGCGTCCTACAGGGTCGTTTGGGGGCTGGTTTGGGTTTTCACCCTATAACAAATTGTTTTTATGTCTAAGTGTTGATTTTTGCAAATTATCATCATATTCTAAAACTAGGAGACCCCGAACTAGGCGGTCTCTTCGTACAAGTTACACTGGTCCCGTGCAAGGTGTTCGTGCCTTCTATGGGAACGCCTGGTGGCTAGTTTAGGTTTTCACCCTTTAACGGCCTGTTTTTAAATCTAAGTGTTATTTTCGCAAATTATCGTCATATTCTCAAACCGGGAGACCCGTGACTACGTGGCCAGTTCCTACGAGGTGTTCGTGCCTCCTACGGGGTCGTTTGGGTGCTGGTTTGGGTTTTCACCCCTTAACGGCTTGTTTTTAATTTTAAGTGTTGGAGACCCGAGACTACGCGGTCAGTTTCTATAAGTTACATTGGTCCTGTACGAGGTGTTCGTGCCTCCTACATGGTCATTTGGGGGATGGTTTGGGTTTTCACACTTTAACGGCTTATTTTTAAGTCTAAGTGTGATTTTTACAAATTATCGTCATATTCTAAAACTGGGAGACCCGGGACTACATGGTTGGTTCCAACAAGTTACATTGGTCCCGTGCGAGGTGTTCGTGCCTCCTACGGGGTCGTTTGGGGGCTGGTTTGGGTTCTCACCCATTGACGACTTGTTTTTAAGTTTGAGTGTTGATTTTTATAAATTATCATCATATTCACAAACTGGGAGACCCGGGACTACGCGGTCAGTTTCTACAATTTATATTGGTCCCGTATGAGGTGTTCGTGCCTCCTACGGGGTCATTTGGGGGCTGGTTTAGGTTTTCACCCTTTGACGGCTTGTTTTTAAATCTGAGTATGATTTTTTCAAATTATCATCATATTCTCAAATCGGAAGACCCGGGACTACGCGGTCAGTTCCTACAAGTTACATTGGTCCCGTGAGAGGTGTTCGTGCCTCCAACGGGGTCGTTTCGGGGCTGGATTGGGTTTTCACCCTTTGACGGCTTGTTTTTAAGTTTAAGTGTTGATTTTTGCAAATTATCTTCATATTCATAAAACGGGAGACCCGGGACTACGCTTTCAGTTCCTACAGTTTAAATTTGTCCCGTATGAGGTGTTCGTGCCTCCTACAGGCTTTAAGTGTGATTTTTGCATATTATCATGGTAATCACAAACCAAGAGACCCGGGAGTACGCGATCAGTTCCTACAAGTTACATTGGTCTCGTACGGGGTGTTCGTGCCTCCTACGTGGTCGTTTGGGGGCTGGTTTGGGTTTTCACCCTTTTACGGCTTGTTTTTAAGTCTAAGTAGTGAGTTTTACAAATTATCGTCATATTCTCAAACTGGGACCTCCGGGACTAGGTGGTCAGTTCCTACAAGTTACATTGGTCCCGTGCAAGGTGTTCGTGCCTCCTACAGGAACGCTTGGTGGCTAGTTTAGGTTTTCACCCTTTAACGGCCTGTTTCTAAGTCTAAGTATTATTTTTGCAAATTATCATAATATTCTCAAACCGGGAGACCCGTGACTACGCGGTGAGTTCCTAGGAGGTGTTCGTGCCTCCTACGGGGTCGTTTGGGAGCTGGTTTGGGTTTTCACCCTTTAACGGCTTGTTTTTAAGTTTAAGTGTTAGAGACCGGAGACTACGCGGTCAGTTCCTACAAGTTACATTAGTCTTGTACGAGGTGTTCTTGGCTCCTACGGGGTCGTTTGGGGGATGGTTTGGGTTTTCACCCTTTAACGGCTGATTTTTAATTCTAAGTGTGATATTTACAAATTATCATCGTATTCTCAAACTGGCAGACCCGGGACTACGCGGTCAGTTCCTACAATTTACATTGGTCCCGTGCGAGGTGTTCGTGCCTCCTACGGGGTCATTTGGGGAGTTGGTTTCGGTTCTCACCCTTTGACGGCCTGTTTTTAAATTCAAGTGTTGATTTTTTCAAATTATTGTCGTATTCACAAACCGGGAGACCTGGGACTACGCCGTCAGTTCCTACAATTTACATTGGTCCCGTATGAGGTGTTCGGGCCTCCTTCGGTTTTCACCCTTTGACGCCTTGTTTTTTAGTCTAAGTGTGATTTTTGCAAATTATTATCATATTCTCAAACCGGGAAACCCGGGACTACGCGGTCAGTTCGTACTAGTTTCATGGTCCCGAGCGAGGTGTTCGTGCCTTCTACGGGGTCGTTTGGGGGCTGGTTTGGGTATTCACCCTTTGACGGCTTATTTTTAGGTTTAAGTGTTGATTTTTGCAAATTATCATCATATTCGCAAACCAAGAGACCCTGGACTATGCGGTCAGTTCCTACAAGTTACATTGGTCCGGTACGGGGTGTTCGTGCCTCCTACGGGGTTGTTTGGGGGGCCGGTTTGTGTTTTCACCCTTTAACGGTTTGTTTTTAAGCCTAAGTGTTGATTTTTACAAATTATCATTGTATTCTCCAATTGGGAGACCCGGGACTAGGCAGTCAGTTCCTACATGTTACATTGGTCCCGTTCAAGGTGTTCGTGCCTCCTACAGGAACGCTTGGTGGCTAGTTTAAGTTTTCACCCTTTAACGGCATGTTTTTAAGTCTAAGTGTCATTTTTGCAAATTATCGTCATATTCTCAAATCGGGAGACCCGTGACTAAGCGGTCAGTTCCTACGCAGTGCTCGTGCCTCCTACGGGGTCGTTTGGAGGATGGTTTAGGTTTTCACCCTTTAACGGCTTGTTATTAAGTTTAAGTGTTGGAGACCAGGGACTACGCGGTCAGTTCCTACAAGTTACATTGGTCCTGTACGAGGTGTTCGTGCCTCCTACGGGGTCGTTTGGGGAATGGTTTGGGCTTTCACCCTTTAACGGCTGATTTTTAAGTCTAAGTGTCATTTTTGCAACTTACCATCATCTTCTCAAACTGGGAGACCCGAGACTACGCTGTCAGTTCCTACAAGTTACATTGGTCCCGTGCGAGGTGTTCGTGCCTCATACGGGGTCGTTTGGGGGCTGGTTTGGGTTCCCACCCTTTGACGACTTCTTTTTAAATTTAAATGTTGATTTTTGCAAATTATCATCATATTCACAAATCGGGAGACCCAGGTCTACGCGGTCAGTTCCTATAATTTACATTGGTCACGTACGAGGTGTTCGTTCCTCCTACGGGGTCGTTTGGGGGATGGTTTGGGTTTTCACCCTTTAACGGCTTATTTTTATGTATGATTTTTTCAAATTATTGTCATATTCTCAAACCGTGAGACTCGAGACTACGCGGTCAGTTCTTACAAGTTACATTGGTCCCGTGCGTGGTGTTCGTGCCTCCTAAGGGGGCGTTTGGGTTTTCACCCTTTAACGGCTTGTTTTTAAGTCTAAGTGTTGATTTTTACAAATTATCGTCATATTCACAAACTGGAAGACCCTGGACTACGTGGTCAGTTCCTACAAGTTACATTGGTCCCGTGCGACGAGTTCATGCCTCCGACGAGGTCATTTGGGGACTGTGTCAGGTTTTCAACCTTTGACGGCTTATTTTTAAGTTTAAGTGTTAATTTTTACAAATTATCATCATATTCACAAATCGATAGACCCGGGACTATGCGGTCAGTTCCTACAATTTACATTATTCCCGGATGAGGTGTTCGTGCCTCCTACGGGGTCGTTTATTGGCTGGTTTGGGTTTTCACCCTTTGACGGCTTGTTATTAAGTTTAATTATTGATTTTTGCAAATTATTGTCATATTCACAAACCGGGAGACTCGGGACTACGCGATCAGTTCCTACAAGTTACATTGGTCCCGTACGAGGTGTTCGTGCCTCCTACGGTGTCGTTTGGGGGTTGGTTTGGGTTTTCACCCTATAACGGCTTGTTTTTAAGTCTAATTGTTGATTTTTGCAAATTATCGTCATATTCTCAAACTGGGAGACCCGGGACTAGGCGGTGAGTTCCTACAAGTTACATTGGTCCCGTGCAAGGTGTTCGTGCCTCCTACGGGAACGCTTGGTGGCTAGTTTAGGTTTTCACCCTTTAACGGCCTGTTTCTAAGTCTAAGTATTATTTTTGCAAATTATCGTCATATTCTCAAACCGGGAGACCCGTGACTACGCGGTTAGTTCCTACGAGGTGTTCGTGCCTCCTACGGGGTCGTTTGGGGGTTGGTTTGGGTTTTCACCCTTTAACGACTTGTTTTTAATTTTAAGTGTTGGAGACCCGAGACTACGCGGTCAGTTTCTATAAGTTACATTGGTCCTGTACGAGGTGTTCGTGCCTCCTACGGGGTCGTTTGGGGGATGGTTTGGGTTTTCACCCTTTAACGGCTTATTTTTAAGTCTAAGTGTGATTTTTACAAATTATCGTCGTATTCTCAAACTGGGAGACCCGGGACTACGCGGTCAGTTCCTACAAGTTACATTGGTCCCGTGCGAGGTGTTCGTGCCTCCTACGGGGTCATTTGGGGGCTGGTTTGGGTTCTCACCCTTTGACGGCCTATTTTTAAATTTAAGTGTTGATTTTTTCAAATTATTGTCGTATTCACAAACCGGGAGACCCAGGACTACGCGGTCAGTTCCTACAATTTACATTGGTCCCGTATAAGGTGTTCGGGCCTCCTACGGGGTCGTTTGTGGGCTGGTTTGGATTTTCACCCTTTGACGGCTTGTTTTTAAGTCTAAGTGTGATTTTTGCAAACTATTATCATATTCTCCAACCGGGAGACCCGGGACTACGCGATCAGTTCCTACTAGTTTCATTGGTCCCGAGCGAGGTGTTCGTTCCTCATACGGGGTCCTTTGGGGGTTAGTTTGGGTTTTCACCCTTTGACGATTTTTTTTAGGTTTAAGTGTTGATTTTTGCAAATTATCATCATATTTACAAACCAAGAGACCCTGGATTACGTGGTCAGTTCCTACAAGTTACATTGGTCCGGTACGGAGTGTTCGTGCCTCCTACGGGGTCGTTTGGGGGGCTGGTTTGTGTTTTCACCCTTTAACGGCATGTTTTTAAGTCTAAGTGTTGATTTTTGCAAGTTATCGTCATATTCTCAAATCGGGAGACCCGGGACTAGGCAGTCAGTTCCTACAAGTTACATTCGTCCCATTCAAGGTGTTCGTGCCTCCTACAGGAACACTTGGTGGCTAGTTTAGGTTTTCAACCTTTAACGGCATGTTTTTAAGTCTAAGTGTTATTTTTGCAAATTATCGTCATATTCTCAAATCGGGAGACCCGTGACTAAGCGGTCAGTTCCTACGCGGTGCTCGTGCCTCCTACGGGGTCGTTTGGGGGATGGTTTGGGTTTTCACCCTTTAACGGCTTGTTATTAAGTTTAAGTGTTGGAGACCAGGGACTACGCGGTCAGTTCCTACAAGTTACATTGGTCCTGTACGAGGTGTTCGTGCCTCCTACGGGGTCGTTTGGGGAATGGTTTGGGCTTTCACCCTTTAACGGCTGATTTTTAAGTCTAAGTGTCATTTTTGCAACTTACCATCATCTTCTCAAACCGGGAGACCCGAGACTACGCTGTCAGTTCCTACAAGTTACATTGGTCCCGTGCGAGGTGTTCGTGCCTCATACGGGGTCGTTTGGGGGCTGGTTTGGGTTCCCACCCTTTGACGGCTTGTTTTTAAGTTTAAATGTTTATTTTTGCAAATTATCATCATATTCACAAATCGGGAGACCCGGGTCTACGCGGTCAGTTCCTACAATTTACATTGGTCACGTACGAGGTGTTCGTTCCTCCTACGGGGTCGTTTGGGGGATGGTTTGGGTTTTCACCCTTTAACGGCTTATTTTTAAGTGTGATTTTTTCAAATTATTGTCATATTCTCAAACCGGGAGACTCGAGACTACGCGGTCAGTTCTTACAAGTTACATTGGTCCCGTTCGTGGTGTTCGTGCCTCCTAAGGGGGCGTTTGGGTTTTCACCCTTTAACGGCTTGTTTTTAAGTCTAAGTGTTGATTTTTACAAATTATTGTCATATTCACAAACTGGAAGACCCTGGACTACGTGGTCAGTTCCTACAAGTTACATTGGTCCCATGCGACGAGTTCATGCCTCCGACGAGGTCATTTGGGGACTGTGTCAGGTTTTCAACCTTTGACGGCTTGTTTTTAAGTTTAAGTGTTAATTTTTACAAATTATCATCATATTCACAAATCGATAGACCCGGGACTATGCGGTCCGTTCCTACAATTTACATTATTCCTGGATGAGGTGTTCGTGCCTCCTACGGGGTCGTTTATTGGCTGGTTTGGGTTTTCACCCTTTGACGGCTTGATATTAAGTTTAATTATTGATTTTTGCAAATTATTGTCATATTCACAAACCGGGAGACTCGGGACTACGCGATCAGTTCCTACAAGTTACATTGGTCCCGTACGAGGTGTTCGTGCCTCCTACGGTGTCGTTTGGGGGTTGGTTTGGGTTTTCACCCTATAACGGCTAGTTTTTAAGTCTAATTGTTGATTTTTGCAAATTATCGTCATATTCTCAAACTGGGAGACCCGGAACTAGGCGGTGAGTTCCTACAAGTTACATTGGTCCCGTGCAAGGTGTTCGTGCCTCCTACGGGAACGCTTGGTGGCTAGTTTAGGTTTTCACCCTTTAACGGCCTGTTTCTAAGTCTAAGTATTATTTTTGCAAATTATCGTCATATTCTCAAACCGGGAGACCCGTGACTACGCGGTTAGTTCCTACGAGGTGTTCGTGCCTCCTACGGGGTCGTTTGGGGGTTGGTTTGGGTTTTCACCCTTTAACGACTTGTTTTTAATTTTAAGTGTTGGAGACCCGAGACTACGCGGTCAGTTTCTATAAGTTACATTGGTCCTGTACGAGGTGTTCGTGCCTCCTACGGGGTCGTTTGGGGGATGGTTTGGGTTTTCACCCTTTAACGGCTTATTTTTAAGTTTAAGTGTGATTTTTACAAATTATCGTCGTATTCTCAAACTGGGAGACCCGGGACTACGCGGTCAGTTCCTACAAGTTACATTGGTCCCGTGCGAGGTGTTCGTGCCTCCTACGGGGTCATTTGGGGGCTGGTTTGGGTTCTCACCCTTTGACGGCCTGTTTTTAAATTTAAGTGTTGATTTTTTCAAATTATTGTCGTATTCACAAACCGGGAGACCCAGGACTACGCGGTCTGTTCCTACAATTTACATTGGTCCCGTATAAGGTGTTTGGGCCTCCTACGGGGTCGTTTGTGGGCTGGTTTGGATTTTCACCCTTTGACGGCTTGTTTTTAAGTCTAAGTGTGATTTTTGCAAACTATTATCATATTCTCCAACCGGGAGACCCGGGACTACGCAATCAGTTCCTACTAGTTTCATTGGTCCCGAGCGAAGTGTTTGTGCCTCATACGGGGTCGTTTGGGGGTTAGTTTGGGTTTTCACCCTTTGACGATTTTTTTTAGGTTTAAGTGTTGATTTTTGCAAATTATCATCATATTTACAAACCAAGACACCCTGGATTACGCGGTCAGTTCCTACAACTTACATTGGTCCGGTACGGAGTGTTCGTGCCTCCTACGGGGTCGTTTGGGGGGCTGGTTTGTGTTTTCACCCTTTAACGACATGTTTTTAAGTCTAAGTGTTGATTTTTGCAAGTTATCGCCATATTCTCAAATCGGGAGACCCGAGACTAGGCAGTCAGTTCCTACAAGTTACATTCGTCCCGTGCAAGGTGTTCGTGCCTCCTACAGGAACACTTGGTGGCTAGTTTAGCTTTTCAACCTTTAACGGCATGTTTTTAAGTCTAAGTGTTATTTTTGCAAATTATCGTCATATTCTCAAATCGGGAGACCCGTGACTAAGCGGTCAGTTCCTACGCGGTGCTCGTGCCTCCTACGGGGTCGTTTGGGGGATGGTTTGGGTTTTCACCCTTTAACGGCTTGTTGTTAAGTTTAAGTGTTGGAGGCCAGGGACTACGCGGTCAGTTCCTATAAGTTACATTGGTCCTGTACGAGGTGTTCGTGCCTCCTACGGGGTCGTTTGGGGGATGGTTTGGGTTTTCAACCTTTAACGGTTGATTTTTAAGTCTAAGTGTCATTTTTTCAACTTATCATCATATTCTCAAACCGGGAGACCCGAGACAACGCGGCCAGTTCCTACAAGTTACATTGGTCCCGTGCGAGGTGTTCGTGCCTCATACGGGGTAGTTTGGGGGCTGGTTTGGATTCTCACCCTTTGACGTCTTGTTTTTAAGTTTATATGTTGATTTTTGAAAATTATCATTATATTCACAAACCGGGAGACCCGGGACTTCGCGGTCAGTTCCAATAATTTACATTGGTCACGTACGAGGTGCTCGTTCCTCCTACGGGGTCGTTTGGGGGATGGTTTGGGTTCTCACCCTTTAACAGCTAATTTTAAGTGTGATTTTTGCAAATTACTGTCATATTCTCAAACCGGGTGACCCAAGACTACGCGGTATGTTCCTGCAAGTTACATTGGTCCCGTACGAGGTGTTCGTCCCTCCTACGGGGTCGTTTCGGGGATGGTTTGGGTTTTCACCCTTTAACGGCTTGTTTTTAAGTCTAAGTGTTGATTTTTGCAAATTATCATCATATTCACAAACTAGAAGACCCGGGACTACGCGGTCAGTTCCTACAAGTTACATTGGTCCCGTGCGATGAGTTCGTGCCATCGACGGGGTCATTTGGGGACTGTTTTGGGTTTCCACCCTTTGACGACATGTTTTTATGTTTAAGTGTTGATTTTTGCAAATTATCATCATATTTACAAACCGATAGACCCGGGACTACGCGGTCAGTTCCTACAATTTACATTGGTCCTGTATGAAGTGTTCGTGCCTCCTACGGGGTCTTTTGGGGGTTGGTTTGGTTTTTCACCCTTTGATGGCTTGTTTTTATGTTTAATTGTTGATTTTTGCAAATTATTATCATATTCACAAACCGGGAGACTATGGACTACGCGATCTGTTCCTACAAGTTACATTGGTCCCGTAGGAGGTGTTCGTGCCTCCTACGGGGTCGTTTGGGGGTTGATTTGGGTTTTCACCCTATAACGGTTTGTTTATAAGTCTAAGTGTTGATTTTTGCAAATTATCGTCATATTCTCAAACTGGGAGACCCGGGACTAGGCGGTCAGTTCCTACAAGTTACATTGGTCCCATGCAAGGTGTTCGTGCCTCCTACGGGAACGGTTGGTGGCTAGTTTAGGTTTTCACCCTTTAACGACCTATTTTTAAGTCTAAGTGTTAATTTCGCAAATTATCATCATATTCTCAAATCGGGAGACCCGTGACTATGCGGTCAGTTCCTACAAGGTGTTCGTGCCTCCTATGGGGTCATTTGAGTTTTCAACCTTTAACGACTTGTTTTTAAGGTTAAGTGTTGGAGTCCCGGGACTACGCGGTCAGTTCCTACAAGTTACATTGGTCCTGTACGAGCTGTTCGTGCCTCATACGGGGTCGTTTGGGGGATGGTTAGGGTTTTCACCCTTTAACGGTTTATTTTTAAGTCTAAGAGTGATTTTTGCTAATTATCATCATATTCTCAACCCGGGAGACCCAGGACTACGCGATCAGTTCCTGCAAGTTACATTGGTACCGTGCGAGGTGTTCGTGCCTCCTACGGGGTTGTTTGGGGGCTGGCTTGGGTTTTCACCCTTTGACGGCTTGTTTTTAAGTTTAGGTGTTGATTTTTGCAAATTATAGTCATATTACGCGATCAGTTTCTACAATTTACATTGGTCTCGTATGAGGTGCTCATGCCTCATATGGGGTCGTTTGGGTGCTAGTTTGGGTTTTCAACCTTTGACGGCTTGTTTTTAAGTTTAAGTGTTGATTTTTGCAAATTATCGTCATATTCACAAACCGAGAGACTCGGGACTATGCGGTCTGTTCCTACAAGTTTCATTGGTCCGGTACATGGTGTTCGTGCTTCCTACGGGGTCGTTTGGGGGCTGGTTTGGGTTTCACCCTTTAATGGATTGTTTTTAAGTCTAATTGTCGATTTTTGCCAATTATCGTCATTTCAACAAATCGGGAGACCCGGGGCTACGCGGTCAGTTCCTAGAAGTTACATTGGTCCCGTGCGAGTTGTTCGTGCATCCTACGGGGTCGTTTCGGGGATGGTTTGGGTTTTCACCCTTTAACGGCTTGTTTTTAAGTCTAAGTGTGACTTTTGCAAATTATCATCATATTCTCAAATCGGGAGACTCGGGACTACGCGGTGAGTTCCTAAAAGTTACATTGGTCCCCTGCGAGGTGCTCGTGCCTCCTACGGGATCGTTTGGGGGATAGTTTGGGCTTTCACCCTTTAACGGATTGTTTTTAAGTCCGAGTGTTGATTTTTTCAAATTATCGTCATATTCACAAACTGGAAGACCTGGGACTACCCGGTTAGTTCCTACAAGTTACATTGGTCCCCTGGGAGGTGCTTGTGCCTCTTGCGAGGTCGTTTGGGGGATGGTTTGTGTTTTAACCCTTTGACTGCTTATTTTTAAATACAAGTATTGAGTTTTTAAAATTATCATCATATTCACAAACTGAGAGACCCGGGACTACACGGTCAGTTCCTCGAAGTTACATTAGTCCCGTGCGAGGTGTTCATTCCTCCGACGGGGTCGTTTGGGGGATGGTTTGGGTTTTCACCCCTTAACAGCTTATTTTTTAATTTAAGTGTTAGAGACCCAGGACTATGCGGTCAGTTCCTACAAGTTACATTGGTGCCATACGAGGTGTTCGTGCCTCCTACGGGGTCGTTTGGGGGATGGTTTGGCTTTTCAACCTTTAACGACTTAATTTTAAGTGTGATTTTTGCAAATTATTGTCATATTCTCAAACCAGGAGACTCGGGACTATGCGGTCAGTTCCTACAAGTTACATTGGTCCCGTGCGAGGTGTTCGTGCCTCCTATGGGGTCGTTTGGGGGCTGGTTTGGTTTTTCACCCTTTAAGGGCTTATTTTTAAGTTTAAGTGTTGATTTTTGCAAATTATCGTCATATTCACAAATCGGGAGACCTGGAGCTACGCGATCGGTTCCTACAAGTTACATTGGTCATGTACGAGGTGTTCGTGCCTCCTACGGGGTCGTTTGGGGGCTGGTTTGGTTTTCAACCTTTGATGGCTTATTTTTAAGTCTAAATGTTAATTTTTGCAAATTATCGTCATATCAACAAACCGAGAGACCCGAGACTACACGGTCAGTTCCTAGAAGTTACATTGGTCCCGTGCGAGGTATTCGTGCCTCCTATGGGGTTGTTTGGGTTTTTCCTCCTTTAACGGCTTGTTTTTAAGTCTAAGAGTTTATTTTTGCAAACTATCATCATCTTCACAAACTAGAAGACCCGGGACTACGCGGTCAGTTCCTACAAGTAACATTGGTCCCGTGCGAGGTGTTCGTACCCCTATGGGGTCAGTTGGGGGATGGTTTGTGTTTTCACCCTTTGACGGCTTATTTTTAAGTCTAAGTGTTGATTTTTGTAAATTATCGTCATATTCACAAACCGCGAGACTAAGGACTACGCGGTCAGTTCCTAGAAGTTACATTGGTTCCGTACAACGTGATCGTGCCTCGTACGGGGTCATTTTGGGGGATGGTTTGGGTTTTCACCATTTAATGTCTTATTTTTAAATTTAAGTGTTAGAGACCCGGGATTACGCTGTCAGTTCCTACAAGTTACATTGGTCCCGTACGAGTTGTTCGTTCCACCTACGGGGTCGTTTGGGGGACGATTTGAGTTTTCACCCTTTAACGGCTTATTTTTAAGTGTGATTTTTGCAAATTATTGTCATATTCTCAAACTGGGAGACCCGGGACTACGCAGTTAGTTCCTACAAGTTACATTTGTCCCGTGCGAGGTGTTCGTGCCTACTACGGGTTCGATTGGGGGATGGTTTAGGTTTTCACCCTTTGACGACTTGTTTTTAAGTTTAAGTGTTGAATTTTGCAAATTATCATCATATTCACAAACCGAGAAATCCGGGACTATGTGGTCAGTTCCTACAAGTTATATTGGTCCCGTACGAGGTGTTCGTGATTCCTACGGGGTCCTTTGGGGGCTGGTTTGGGTTTTCACCCTTTAACGACTTGTTTTTAAATCTAAGTGTTGCTTTTTGCAAATTATCGTCATATTTATAAACCGAGAGACCCGGGACTACGCGGTCAGTTCCTAGAAGTTACATTGGTCCCGTGCGATGTGTTCGTCTCTCCTACGGGGTCATTTTGGGGATGGTTTGGGTTTTCACCATTTAACGACTTGTTTTTAAATTTAAGTGTTGGAGACCCGGGACTACGTGGTCAGTTCCTACAAGTTACATTGGTTCCGTACGAGGTGTTCGTGAATCCTATGGGGTCGTTTGGGTGTTGGTTTGAGTTTTCACCCTTTAACGGCTTATTTTTAAATGTGATTTTTGCAAAAAATTATCATATTCTCAAATCGGGACCGGGACTACACGATCAGTTCCTACAAGTTACATTGGTCCCGTGCGGCGTGTTCGTGCCTCCTACGGGGTCGTTTGGGGGATGGTTTGGTTTTTCACCCTTTAACAGCTTGTTTTTAAGTTTAAGTGTTGATTCTTACAAATTATCGTCATATTTAACAAACCGAGAGACCCGGGACTACGCGGTCAGTTCCTACAAGTTACATTGGTCTCGTACGAGGTGTTCGTGCCTCGTACGGGGTCGCTTGGGTGTTGGTTTGGGTTTTCACCCTTTGATGGCTTGTTTTTAAGTTTAAGTGTTAATTTTTGCAAATTATCATCATATTCACAAACCAAGAGACTCGGTGGACTATGCGGTTAGTTCTACAAGTTACATTGGTCCCGTACGAGCTGTTCGTGCCTCCTACAGGGTCGTTCGGGGACTGGTTAGGGTTTTCACCCAATAATGGATTGTTTTTAAGTCTAAGTGTTGATTTTTGCAAATTATCATCATATTCTAAAAATGGGAGACCCGGGACTAGACGGTTTGTTCGTACAAGTTACACTGGTCCCGTGTAAGGTGTTTGTGCCTCCTACGGGAAACCTTGGTGGCTAGTTTAGGTTTTCACCCTTTAACGGCCTATTTGTAAGTCTAAGTGTTATTTTTGCAAATTATCGTCATATTCTCAAATCGGGAGACCCGTGACTACGCGGTTAGTTCCAACGAGGTGTTCATGCCTCCTACGGCGTGGTTTGGGTTTTCACCCTTTAATGGCTTATTTTTAAGTTTAAGTGTTGGAGACTCGGGACTAAGCGGTCATTTCCTACAAGTTACATTGGTTCTGTACGAGGTGTTCGTGCCTCCTACGGGGTCGATTGGGGGATGATTTGGGTTTTCACCCTTTAACAATTGATTTTTAAGTCTAAGTGTGATTTTTACAAATTATCGTCATATTCTAAAACTGGGAGACCCGGGACTACACGGTCGGTTCCTTCAAATTACATTGGTCCCGTGCGAGGTGTTCGTGCCTCCTACGTGGTCGTTTGGGGGCTGGTTTGGGTTCCCACCCTTTGACGGCTTGTTTTTAAGTTTGAGTGTTGAGTTTTACAAATTATCATCATATTCACAAACTGGGAGACCCGGGACTACGAGGTCAGTTCCTACAATTTACATTGGTCCTGTATGAGGTGTTCGTACCTCCTATGGGGTCATTTGGGGGTTGGGTTGGGTTTTCACCCTTTGACGGCTTATTTTAAGTCTAAGTATGATTTTTTCTAAATTATCGTCATATTCTCAAACCTGGAGACCCGGGACTACGCGGTCAGTTCCTACAAGTTACATTAGTCCCGTGCGAGGTGTTCGTGCCTCCTACGGTGTCGTTTGGGTTCTGGTTTGGGTTTTCACCCTTTGACGACTTGTTTTTAAGTTTAAGTGTTGATTTTTTCAAATTATCATCATACTCACAAAACGGGAGACCCGGGACTATGCGGTCAGTTCCTATAATTTAAATTGGTCCCGTAAGGGGTGTTCGTGCCTCCTATGGGGTCGTTTGGGGGCTGGTTTGTGTTTTCACCCTTTAACGGCTTATTTTTAGGTTTAAGTAATATTTGTGCAAATTATCATCATAATCACAAACCAAGAGACCCGGGAGTACGCGATCAGTTCCTACAAGTTACATTGGTCCCGTACGGGGTGTTCGTGCCTCCTACGGGGTCGTTTGGGGGCTGGTTTGGGTTTTCACCCTTTAACGACTTGTTTTTAAGTCTAAGTAGTGATTTTTTCAAATTATCATCATATTCTCAAAGTGGGAGACCCGGGACTAGGCGGTCGGTTCCTACAAGTTACATTGGTCCCGTGTGAGGTGTTCGTGCCTCCTTCAGGAACGCTTGGTGGCTAGTTTAGGTTTTCACCCTTTAACGGCCTATTTCTAAGTCTAAGTATTATTTTCAAATTATCGTCATATTCTCAAACCGGGAGACCCGTGACTATGTGGTTAGTTCCTACGAGGTGTTCGTGCCTCCTACGGGGTCGTTTGGGGGATGGTTTGGGTTTTCACCCTTTAACGGCTTGTTTTTAAGTTTTAGTGTTGGAGACCCAAGACTACGCGGTCAGTTCCTACAAGTTACATTGGTCCTGTACGAGGTGTTCGTGCCTCCTACGGGGTCGTTTGGGGGATGGTTTAGCTTTTCCCCCTTTAACGGCTGATTTTTAAGTCTAAGTGTGATTTTTACAAATTATCGTCGTATTCTCAAACTGGGAGATTCGGGACTATGCGGTCAGTTCCTACTAGTTACATTGGTCCCGTGCGAGGTGTTCGTGCCTCCTACAGGGATGTTTGGGGGCTTGTTTGGGTTGTCACCCTTTGACGACTTGTTTTTAAATTTAAGTGTTGATTGTTTCAAATTGTCGTCGTATTCATAAACTGGGAGACCCGAGACTACGTGGTCAGTTCCTATAATTTACATTGGTCCCGTATGACGTGTTCAGTCCTCCTACGGGGTTGTTTGTGGGATGGTTTGGGTTTTCACCCTTTGACGACTTGTTTTTAAATCCAAGTGTGATTTTTGCAAATTATTATCATATTCTCAAACCGGGAGACCCAAGACTACGCGGTCAGTTCCTACTAGTTTCATTGGTCCCGAGCGAGGTGTTCGTGCCTCTTACGGGGTCGTTTGGGGGCTGGTTTGGGTTTTCACTCTTTGAGGGCTTGTTTTTAGGTTTAAGTGTTGATTTTTGCAAATTATCGTCATATTCACAAACCAAGAGACCCTGGACTACGCAGTCAGTTCCTAGAAGTTACATTGGTCCGGTACGGGGTGTTCGTGCCTCTTACGGGGTCGTTTGGGGGGCTGGATTGTGTTTTCATCCTTTAATGGCTTGTTTTTAAGCCTAAGTGTTGATTTTTGCAAATTATCATAGTATTCTCCAATTGGGAGACCCGGGACTAGGCAACCAGTTCCTACAAGTTACATTGGTCCCGTTCAAAGTGTTTGTGCTTCCTATAGGAACGCTTGGTGGCTAGTTTAGGTTTTCACCCTTTAACGACCTGTTTTTAAGTCTAATTGTTATTTTTTCAAATCATCGTCATATTCTCAAATCGGGAGACCCGTGACTACGAGGTCAGTTCCTACGAGGTGCTCGTGCTTCTTATGGGGTCGTTTGGAGGATGGTTTGGGTTTTCACCCTTTAACGGCTTGTTATTAAGTTTAAGTGTTGGAGACCAGGGACTACACGGTCAATTCCTACAAGTTACGTTGGTCCTGTACGAGGTGTTCGTGCCTCCTACGGGGTCGTTTAGGGGATGGTTTGGGTTTTCACCCTTTAACGGCTGATTTTTAAGTCTAAGTGTCATTTTTTCAACTTATCATCATATTCTCAAACCGGGAGACCCGAGACTACGCGGTCATTTCCTACAAGTTACATTGGCCTCGTGTGAGGTGTTCGTGCCTCCTACAGGGTCGTTTGGGGGCTGGTTTGGTTTTTCACCCTTTGATGGCTTGTTTTTATGTTTAATTGTTGATTTTTGAAAATTATTGTCATATTCACAAACCGGGAGACTCTGGACTATGCGATCAGTTCCTATAAGTCACTTTGGTCCCGTATGAGGTTTTCGTGCCTCCTACGGGGTCGTTTGGAGGTTGGTTTGGGTTTTCCCCCTATAACGGATTATTTTTAAGTCTAAGTGTTGATTTTAGCAAATTATCATCATATTCTCAAACTGGGTGACCCGGGACTAGGCGGTCAGTTCCTACAAGTTGCATTGGTCCCGTGCAAGGTGTTCGTGCCTCCTACGGGAACGCTTGGTGGATAGTTTAGGTTTTCACCCTTTAACGACCTATTTTTAAGTCTAAGTGTTATTTTCGCAAATTATCATCATATTCTCAAATCGGGAGACCCGTGACTACGCGGTTAGTTCCTACGAGGTGTTCGTGCCTCCTACGGGGTCGTTTGAATTTTCACCCTTTAACGGCTTGCTTTTAAGGTTAAGTGTTGGAGTCCCGAGACTACGCGGTCAGTTCCTACAATTTACATTGGTTCTGTACGAGGTGTTCCTGCCTCATACGGGGTCGTTTGGAAGATGGTTACGGTTTTAAGCCTTTAACGGTTTATTTTTAAGTATAAGTGTGATTTTTGCTAATTACCATCATACTCTCAACCCGGGAGACCTGGGACAACGCGGTTAGTTCCTGCAACTTACATTGGTACCGTGCAAGGTGTTCGTGCCTCCAACAGGGTCGTTTGGGTGCTGGTTTGGGTTTTCACCCTTTGACGGCTTGTTTTTAAGTTTAGATGTTGATTTTTGAAGATTATGGTCATGTTACGCGATTGGTTTCTACAATTTACATTGGTCTCGTATGAGCTGCTCATGCCTCCTACGAGGTCGTTTGGGGGCTGGTTTGGGTTTTCAACCTTTGACGGCTTATTTTTAAGTTTAAGTGTTGATTTTTGCAAATTATCGTCATATTCACAAATCGAGAGACCCAGGACTATGCGGTCTGTTCCTACAAGTTTCATTGGTCCGGTGCGAGGTGTTCGTGCCTATTACGGGTTCGTTTGGTGGCTGGTTCGGGTTTCACCCTTTAACGACTTATTTTTAAGTCTAATTGTTGATTTTTGCAAATTATCATCATTTCAACAAAACGGGAGCCCCGGGGCTACACGGTCAGTTCCTAGAAGTTACATTGGTCCCGTGCGAGTTGTTCGTGCCTCCTATGGGGTCGTTTCGGGGATGGTTTGGGTTTTCACCCTTTAACGGCTTGTTTTTAAGTCTAAGTGTGATTTTTGTAAATTATCATCATATTCTCCAATCGGGAGACTCGGGACTATGCTGTGAGTTCCTAAAAGTTACATTGGTCCCCTGCGAGGTGCTCGTGCCTCCTACGGGGTCGTTTGGGGGATGGTTTGGGTTTTCACCCTTTAACGGCTTGTTTTTAAGTCTAAGTGTTGATTTTTTCAAATTATCGTCATATTCACAAACTGGAAGACCTAGGACTACGCGGCCAGTTCCTACATGTTACATTGGTCCCGTGCGAGGTGTTCGTGCCTCTTACGGGGTCGTTTAGGGGATGGTTTGTGTTTTCACCCTTTGACGACTTATTTTTAAATCCAAGTGTTGAGTTTTTCAAATTATCTTCATATTCACAAACCGAGAGACCCGGGACTACGCGGTCAGTTCCTCGAAGTTACATTAGTCCCGTGCGAGGTGTTCATGCCTCCTACGGGGTCGTTTGGGGGATGGTTTGGGTTTTCACCCCTTAACGACTTGTTTTTTTAATTTAAGTGTTGGAGATCCGGGACTATGCGGTCAGTTCCTACAAGTTACATTGGTGCCATACGAGGTGTTCGTGCCTTCTACTGGGTCGTTTGGGGGATGGTTTCGCTTTTCAACCTTTAACGACTTATTTTTAAGTGTGCTTTTTGTAAATTATCGTCATATTCTCAAACCAGGCGACTCGGAACTACGCGGGCAGTTCCTACAAGTTACATTGGTCCCGTGCGAGGTGTTCGTGCCTCCTACGGGGTCGTTTGGGGGCTGGTTTGGTTTTTCACCCTTTAAGGGCTTATTTTTAAGTTTAAGTGTTGATTTTTGCAAATTATCATCATATTCACAAACCGGGTGACCCGGGACTACACGGTCGATTCCTATAAGTTACATTGGTCCCGTACGAGGTGTTCGTGCCTCTAACGGGGTCGTTTGGGGGCTGGTTTGCTTTTCACCCTTTGATGGCTTATTTTAAGTCTAAATGTTGATTTTTCCAAATTATCGTCATATCAACAAACCGAGAGACCCGAGACTACGCGGTCAGTTCCTAGAAGTTACATTGGTCCCGTGCGAGGTGTTCGTGCCTCCTACGGGGTCGTTTGGGGGATGGTTTGGGTTTTTCCTCCTTTAACGGCTTGTTTTTAAGTCTAAGAGTTGATTTTTGCAAATTATCGTCATATTCACAAACTAGAAGACCCGAGACTACGCGGTCAGTTCCTACAAGTAACATTGGTCCCGTATGAGGTGTTCGTGCCTCCTATCAGGTCGTTTGGGGGATGGTTTGTGTTTTCACCCTTTGACGGCTTATTTTTAAGTCTAAGTGTTGATTTTTGTAAATTATCGTAATATTCACAAATCGAGAGACCAGGGACTACATGGTCAGTTCCTAGAAGTTACATTGGTTCCGTACGACGTGATTGTGCCTCGTACTGGGTCATTTTGGGGGATGGTTTGGGTTTTCATCGTTTGATGGCTTGTTTTTAAATTTAAGTGTTGGAGACCCGGGACTACGCGGTCAGTTTCGACAAGTTACATTGGTCCCGTACGAGGTGTTCGTGCCACCTACGAGGTCGTATGGGGGACGGTTTGAGTTTTCACCCTTTAACGGCATATTTTTAAGTGTGATTTTTGCAAATTATTGTCATATTCTCAAACAGGGAGACTCGGGACTACGCGGTTAGTTCCTACAAGTTACATTTGTCCCGTGCGAGGTGATCGTGCCTCCTACGGGGTCATTTGGGGGATGGTTTTGGTTTTCACCCTTTGACGACTGGTTTTTAAGTTTAACTGCTGATTTTTGCAAATTATCATCATATTCACAAACCGAGAAACCCGGGACTACGTGGTCAGTTCCTACAAGTTACATTGGTCCCGTACGAGGTGTTCGTGCCTCCTACGGGGTCGGTTGGGGGATGGTTTTGGTTTTCACACTTTAACTGCTTGTTTTTAAATCCAAGTGTTGCTTTTTGCAAATTATCATCATATTCACAAACTGGAAGACCCAGGACTACGCGGTCAATTGCTACAAGTTACATTGGTCCCCTGCGAGGTGTTCGTGCCTCCTATGGGGTCGTTTGGGAGATGATTTGAGTTTTGACCCTTTAACGGCTTATTTTTAAGTCTAATTGTTTATTTTTGAAATTTATTATCATATTCATAAACCGAGATACCCGGGAGTACGCGGTCAGTTACTAGAAGTTACATTGGTCCCGTGCGACGTGTTAGTCCCTCCTACGAGGTCGTTTTGGGGATGGTTTGGGTTTTCACCATTTAATGACTTATTTCTAAATTTAAGTGTTCGAGACCCGGGACTACGCGGTCAGTTCATACAAGTTACATTGGTTCCGTACGAGGTGTTCGTGACTCCTATGGGGTCGTTTGGGGGCTGGTTTGAGTTTTCACCCTTTAAAAGCTTATTTTTAAGTGTGATTTTTGCAAATTATTATCATATTCTCAAATCGGGACCGGGACTACGCGATCAGTTCCTACAAGTTACATTGGTCCCGTGCGATGTGTTCGTGCCTCCTACGGGGTCGTTTGGGAGATGGTTTGGTTTTTCACCCTTTAACAGCTTATTTTTAAGTTTAAGTGTTGATTCTTATAAATTATCGCCATATTCACAAACCGGGAGACCCGGGACTACGCGGCCAGTTCCTACAAGTTACATTGGTGTCGTACGAGGTGTTCGTGCCTCGTACGGGGTCGTTTGGGGGCTAGTTTGGGTTTCACCCTTTGATGGCTTGTTTTTAAGTTTAAGTGTTAATTTTTGCAAATTAACATCATATTCACAAACCAAGAGACCCGAGACTACGCGGTCAGTTCCTACAAGTTACATTGGTCCCGTACGAGGTGTTCGTGCTTCCTACAGGGTCGTGTGGGGGCTGGTTTGGGTTTTCACCCAATAACAGATTATTTTTAAGTCTAACTGTTGATTTTTGCAAATTATCGTCATATTCTAAAAATGGGAGACCCGGGACTAGGCGGTCTGTTCGTACAAGTTACATTGGTCCCGTGCAAGGTGTTCGTGCCTCCTACGGGAAAGCTTGGTGTCTAGTTTATGTTTTCACCCTTTAACGACCTGTTTTTAAGTCTAAGTTTTTTTTCGCAAATTATCGTCATATTCTCAAACCGGGAGACCCGTGACTACGCGGTCAGTTCCTATGAGGTGTTCATACCTCCTACGGGGTCGTTTGAGTGCTGGTTTGGGTTTTCACCCTTTAATGGCTTGTTAATAAGTTTAAGTGTTGGAGACTCGGGACTACGCGGTCAGATCCTATAAGGTACATTAATCCTGTACGAGGTGTTCGTGCTTCCTACAGGGTCGTTTGGGGGATGGTTTGAGTTCTCACCCTTTAATAGCTGATTTTTAAGTCTCAGTGTGATTTTTACAAATTATCATCATATTCTAAAACTGGGAGACCCGGGACTACACGGTCGGTTCCTAAAAGTTATATTGGTCCCGTGCGAGGTGTTCGTGCCTCCTACGTGGTCGTTTGGGGGCTGGTTTGGGTTCCCACCCTTTGACGGCTTGTTTTTAAGTTTGAGTGTTTATTTTTACAAATTATCATCATATTCACAAACTAGGAGACCCGGGACTACGCGGTTAGTTCCTACAATTTACATTGGTCTCGTATGAGGTGTTCGTGCCTCCTATGGGGTCATTTGGGGGCTGGTTTGGGTTTTCACCCTTTGACGACGTATTTTTAAGTCTAATATGATTTTTTCAAATTATCGTCATATTCTCAAATCGGGAGACCCGGGACTACATGGTCAGTTCCTACAAGTTACATTAGTCCCGTGCGAGGTGTTCGTGCCTCCTACGGGGTCGTTTGGGGGCTAATTTGGATTTTCACCCTTTGACGGCTTGTTTTTAAGTTTAAGTGTTGATTTTTGCAAATTATCATGATACTCTCAAAACGGGAGACCCGGGAATACGCGATCAGTTCCTACAATTTAAATTGGTCCCGTACGAGGTGTTCGTGCCTCCTACGGGGTCGTTTGGGGGCTGGTTTGTGTTTTCACCCTTTGACGGCTTATTTTTAGGTTTAAGTATTATTTTTGCAAATTATCATCATAATCACAAACCAAGAGACCCGAGAGTACGCGATCAGTTCCTACAAGTTACATTGGTCTTGTACGGGGTGTTCGTGCCTTCTACGGGGTTGTTTGGGGGCTGATTTGGATTTTCATCCTTTAACGGCTTATTTTTAAGTCTAAGTTGTGATTTTTGGAATTATCATCATATTCTCAAACTGGGAGACCCGGGACTAGGCGGTCAGTTCCTACAAGTTACATTGGTCCCATGTAAGGTGTTCGTGCCTCCTTCAGGAACGCTTGGTGGCTAGTTTAGGTTTTCACCCTTTAAAGGCCTGTTTCTAAGTCTAAGTATTATTTTTGCAAATTATCGTCATATTCTCAAACCGGGAGACCCGTGACTACGCGGTTAGTTCCTACGAGGTGTTCGTGCCTCCTACGGGGTCGTTTGGGGGCTGGTTTGGATTTTCACCCTTTAACGGCTTGTTTTTAAGTTTAAGTGTTGGAGACCCAAGACTACGCGGTCGGTTCCTACAAGTTACATTGGTCCTGTACGAGGTGTTCGTGCCTCCTATGGGGTCGTTTGGGGGATGGTTTGGGTTTTCCACCTTTAACTGCTGATTTTTAAGTCTAAGTGTGATTTTTACAAATTATCGTCGTATTCTCAAACTAGGAGATCCGAGACTATGCGGTCAGTTCCTACTAGTTACATTGGTCCCGTGAGAGGTGTTCGTGCCTCCTACGGGGTTGTTTGGGGGCTGGTTTGGGTTCTCACCCATTGACTGGTTGTTTTTAAATTTAAGTGTTGATTTGTTCAAATTATCGTCGTATTAACAAACCGGGAGACCCGGGACTATGCGGTCAGTTCCTACAATTTACATTGGTCCCGTATGAGGTATTTGGGCCTCCTACGGGGTCGTTTGTGGACTGGTTTGGGTTTTCACCCTTTGACGGCTTGTTTTTAAGTCTAAGTGTGATTTTTACAAATAGTTATCATATTCTCAAACCGGGAGACCCGGGACTACGCGGTCAATTCCTACTAGTTTCATTGGTCCCGAGTGAGGTGTTCGTGCCTCTTACGGGGTGGTTTGGGGGCTAATTTGGGTTTTCACTCTTTGAGGGCTTATTTTTAGGTTTAAGTGTTGATTTTTGCAAATTATGATCATATTCACAAACCAAGAGACCCTGGACTACGCGGTCAGTTCGTACAAGTTTCATTGGTCCGGTACGGGGTGTTCGTGCCTCCTACGGGGTCGTTTGGGGGGCTGGTTTGTGTTTTCACCTTTTAACGACTTGTTTTTAAGTCTAAGAGTTGATTTTTGCAAATTATCGTCGTATTCTCCAATTGGGAGACCCGGAACTAGGCATCCAGTTCCTACAAGTTACATTGGTCCCGTTCAAGGTGTTCGTGCCTCCTACAGGAACGCTTGGTGGCTAGTTTAGGTTTTCACCCTTTAACGGCCTGTTTTTAAATCTAATTGTTATTTTTTTCAAATTATCATCATATTCTCAAATCGGGAGACCCGTGACTACGAGGTAAGTTCCTACAAGGTGCTCGTGCCTCCTAGGGGGTCGTTTGGGGGGATGGTTTGGATTTTCACCCTTTAAAGGCTTGTTATTAAGTTTAAGTGTTGGAGACCAGGGACTACGCAGTCAGTTCGTACAAGTTACATTGGTCCTGTACGAGGTGTTCGTGCCTCCTACGGGGTCGTTTGGGGGATTGTTTGGGTTTTCACCCTTTAACGGCTGATTTTTAAGTCTAAGTGTCATTTTTGCAACTTATCATCATATTCTAAAACCGGGAGACCCGAGACTACGCGGTCAGTTCCTATAAGTTAAATTGGTCCCTTGTGAGGTGTTCGTGCCTCATACGGGGTCGTTTGGGGATTGGTTTGGGTTCTCACCCTCTGATGGCTTGTTTTTAAGTTTAAATGTTGATTTTGGCAAATTATCATCATATTCACAAACCGGGAGACCCAGTACTATGCGGTAAGTTCCTACAATTTACATTGGTCATGTACGAGGTGTTCGTTCCTCCTACGGGGTCGTTTGGGGGATGGTTTGGGTTTTCACCCTCTAACGGCTTTTTTTTAAGTGTGATTTTTACAAATTATTGTCATATTCTCAAATCGGGAGACTCGGGACTACGCGGTCAGTTCCTACAAGTTACATTGGTCCCGTGCATGGTGTTCGTGCCTCCTAAGGGGGCGTTTAAGAGCTGGTTTGGGTTTTCACCCTTTAACGGCTTATTTTTGAGTCTAGGTGTTGATTTTTGTAAATTATCATCATATTCACAAACTGGAAGACCCAGGACTATGCGGTCAGTTCCTACAAGTTACATTGGTCCCGTGCGACGAGTTCTTGCCTTCGACGGGGTCATTTGGGGACTGTTTTGGGTTTTCACCCTTTGACGGCTTGTTTTTAAGTTTAAGTGTTTATTTTTGTAAATCATCATCATATTCATAAACCGATAGATCCGGGACTACGCGGTCAGTTCCTACAATTTACATTGGTCCCGTATGAGGTGTTCGTGCCTCCAACGGGGTCGTTTGGGGGCCGATTTAGGTTTTCACCCTTTGATGGCTTGTTTTTAAGTTTAATTGATGATTTTTACAAATTATTGTCATATTCACAAACCGGGAGACTCGGGACTACGCGATCAGTTCGTACAAGTTACATTGGTCCCGTACGAGGTGTTCGCGCCTGCTACGGGATCATTTGGGGGTTGGTTTGGGTTTTCACCCAATAAAGACTTGTTTTTTTAAGTCTAAGTGTTGGTTTTTTCAAATTATCATCATGTTTTCAAACTGGGAGACCCGGGACTACGCGGTCCGTTCCTAAAATTTACATTGGTCACGTACGAGGTGTTCGTTCCTCCTACGAGGTCGTTTGGGGGATGGTTTGGGTTTTCACCCTTTAAGAGCTTATTTTTAATTGTAATTTTTGCAAATTATAATCATATTCCCAAACCGGGAGACTCGGGACTACGCGGTCAGTTCCTACAAGTTACATTGGTCCCGTGCGTGGTGTTCGTGCCTCCTAAGGGGGAGTTTGGGGGCTGGTTTGGGTTTTCACCCTTTAACGGCTTGTTTTTAAGTCTAAGTGTTGATTTTTCCAAATTATCATCATATTCACAAATTGGAAGACCCGGGACTACACGGTCAGTTCCTACAAGTTATATTGGTCTCGTGCGACGAGTTCGTGCCTTCGACGGGGTCATTTGGGGGCTGTTTTGGGTTTTCACGCTTTGACGGCTTATTTTTAAGTATAAGTGTTGATTTTTGCAAATTATCATCATATTTACAAACCGATAGACCCAGGACTACGCGGTCAGTTCCTACAATTTACATTGGTCCCGTATGAGGTGTTCGTTCCTCATACGGGGTCATTTGGGGGCTGGTTTGGGTTTTCACTCTTTGACGGCTTGTTTTTAAGTTTAATTGTTGATTTTTGTAAATTATTGTCATATTCATAAACCGGGAGACTCGGGACTACGCAATCAATTCTACAAGTTACATTGGTCCCGTACGATGTGTTCGTGCCTCCTACGGGGTCGTTTGGGGGTTGGTTTAGGTTTTCACCAAATAACGACTTGTTTTTAAGTCTAAGTGTTGATTTTGGCAAATTATCGTCAAATTCTCGAACTGGGAGACCCGGGACTAGGTGGTTAGTTCCTACAAGTTACATTGATCCCGTGCAAGGTGTTCGTGCCTCCTACAGGAGCGATTGGTGGCCAGTTTATGTTTTCACCCATTAACGGCCTGTTTCTAAGACTCAATATTATTTTTGCAAATTTTAGTCATATTCTCAAACCGGGAGACCCGTGACTACGTAGTTAGTTCCTACGAGGTGTTCGTGCCTCCTACGGGGTCGTTTGGGGGCTGGTTTAGGTTTTCACCCTTTAACGGCTTGTTTTTAAGTTTAAGTGTTGGAGACCCGAGACTACGCGGTCAGTTCCTACAAGTTACATTGGTCCTGTATGAGGTGTTCGTGCCTCCTACGGGGTCGATTGGGGGATGGTTTGGGTTTTCACCCTTTAACGACTGATTTTTAAGTCTAAGTGTGATTTTTACAAATTTTCGTCGTATTCTCCAACTGGGAGACCCGGGACTACGCGTTCAGTTCCTACAAGTTACATTGGTCCCGTGCGAGGTGTTCGTACCTCCTACGGGGTCTTTTGGGGGTTGGTTTGGGTTTTCACCCTTTGACGGCTTGTTTTTAAATTTAAGTGTTGATTTTTTCAAATTATCGCCGTATTCACAAACCGGGAGACCCGGGACTACGCGTTCAGTTCTTACAAGTTACATTGGTCCCGTGCGAGGTGTTCGTACCTCCTACGGGGTCGTTTGGGGGTTGGTTTGGGTCTTCACCCTTTGACGGCTTGTTTTTAAATTTAAGTGTTGATTTTTTCAAATTATCGCCGTATTCACAAATCGGGAGACCCGGGACTACGCGGTCAATTCCTACAATTTACATTGGTCCCGTATGAGGTGTTCGGGCCTCCTACGAGGTCGTTTGTGGGCTGGTTTGGGTTTTCACCCTTTGACAACTTATTTTTAAGTCTAAGTGTGAAATTTGCTAATTATTATCATATTTTTCAAACCGAGAGACCCGGGACTGCGCAGTCAGTTCCTACTAGTTTCATTGGTCCCGAGCGAGGTGTTCGTGCCTCCTACGGGGTCGTTTGGGGGCTGGTTTGGATTTCACCCTTTGACGTCTTGTTTTTAGGTTTAAGTGTTGATTTTTGCAAATTATCATCATATTCACAAACCAAGAGACCCTAGACTACGCGGTCAGTTCCTACAAGTTACATTGGTCCGGTACGGGGTGTTCGTGCCTCCTACGGGGTCGTTTGGGGATGGTTTGGGTTTTCACCCTTTAATGGCTTATTGTTAAGTGTGATTTTTGCAAATTATTGTCATATTCTCAAACCGGGAGAGCCGGGACTACACGGTCAGTTCCTATAAGTTACATTGGTCCCGTGCGTGGTGTTCGTGCTTCCTAAGGGGGCGTTTGGGGGCTGGTTTGGGCTTTCACCCTTTAACGGCTTATTTTTAAGTCTAAGTGTTGATTTTAACAAATTATCATCATATTCACAAACAGGAAGACCTGGGACAACGCGGTGAGTTCCTACAAGTTACATTGGTCCCGTGCGACGAGTTCGTGCCTCCGACGGGGTCATTTGGGGACTGTTCTGGGTTTTCACCATTTGACGGCTTGTTCTTAAGTTTAAGCGTTGATTTTTGTAAATTATCATCATATTCACAAACCGATAGATCCGGGACTACGCGGTCAGTTCCTACAATTTACATTGGTCCCGTATTAGGTGTTCGTGCCTCCTACGGGGTCGTTTGGTGGTTGGTTTTGTTTTTCACCCTTGGATGGCTTGTTTTTAAGTTTAATTGTTGATTTTTGCAAATTATTGTCATATACACAAACTGGGAGACTCGGGACTACGCAATCAGTTCCTATAAGTTACATTGGTCCCGTACGAGGTGTTCGTGCCTCTTACAGGGTCGTTTGGGGGTTGGTTTGGGTTTTCACCCTATAACGGCTTATTTTTAAGTCTAAGTGTTGATTTTTGCAAATTATCGTTATATTCTCAAACTGGGAGACCCGGGACTAGGCGGTCAGTTCCTACAAGTTACATTGGTCCCGTGCAGGGTGTTCGTGCCTCCTACGGGAACGCTTGGTGGCTAGTTTATGTTTTCACCCTTTAACGGCCTATTTTTAAGTCTAAGTGTTATTTTTGCAAATTATCATCATATTCTCAAATAGGGAGACCCATGAATACGCGGTCAGTTCCTTTGAGGTGTTCGTGCCTCCTACGGGGTCGTTTGAGTTTTCACCCTTTAACAGCTTGTTTTTATGGTTAAGTTTTGGAGTCCCGGGACTACGCGGTCAGTTCCTACAAGTTACATTGGTCCTGTACGAGGTGTTCGTGCCTCATACGGGGTCGTTTGGGGGATGGTTAGAGTTTTCACCCTTTAACGGTTTATTTTTAAGTCTAAGTGTGATTTTTGCTAATTATAATCATATTCTCAACCCGGGAGACTCGGGACAACGCGGTCAGTTCCTGCAAGTTACATTGGTACCGTGCGAGGTGGTCGTGCCTCCTACGGGGTTGTTTGGGGGCTGGTTTGGGTTTTCACCCTTTGACGGCTTGTTTTTAAGTTTAAATGTTGATTTTTGCAAATGATCGTCATATTACGCGATCAGTTTCTACAATTTACATTGGTCCCGTATGAGGTGTTCGTGCCTCCTACGGGGTCGTTTGGGGGCTGGTTTGGGTTTTCAACCTTTGACGACTTGCTTTTAAGTTTAAGCGTTGATTTTTGCAAATTATAGTCATATTCACAAACCGAGAGAGCCGGGACTATGCGGTCTGTTCCTACAAGTTTCATTGGTCCGGTGCGAGGTGTTCGAGCCTCCTACGAGGTCGTTTGGGGGCTGGTTTAGGTTTCACCCTTTAACGACTTGTTTTTAAGTCTAATTGTTGATTTTTGCAAATTATCATCATTTCAACAACTCGGTAGACTCGGGGCTACGCGGTCAGTTCCTAGAAGTTACATTGGTCCCGTGCGAGGTGTTCGTGCCACCTACAGGGTCAATTCGGGGATGGTTTGGGTTTTCACCCTTTAACGGCTTGTTGTTAAGTCTAAGTGTGATTTTTGCAGATTATCGTCATATTCTCAAATCGGGAGACTCGGGACTACGCGGTGAGTTCTTACAAGTTACATTGGTCCCCTGCGAGGTGTTCGTGCCTCCTATGGGGTTGTTTGGGTGATGGTTTGGGCTTTCACCCTTTAACGGCTTATTTTTAAGTCTAAGTGTTGATTTTTTAAAATTAATGTCATATTCACAAACTGGAAGACCTGGGACTACGCGGTTAGTTCCTACAAGTTACTTTGGTCCCGTTCGAGGTGTTCGTGCCTCTTACGGGGTCGTTTGGGATATGGTTTGTGTTTTCACCCTTTGACGGCTTATTTTTAAGTCCAAGTGTAGAGTTTTTCAAATTATCATCATATTCACAAACCGAGAGACCCGGGACTACGCGGTAAGTTCCTCGAAGTTACATTGGTCCCGTGCGAGGTGTTCGTGCCTCCTATGGGGTCGTTTGGGGGATGGTTTGGGTTTTCACCCCTTAACAACTTGTTTTTAAATTTAAGTGTTGGAGACCCAAGACTATGCGATCAGTTCCTACAAGTTACATTGGTCCCATACGAGGTGTTCGTGCCTCCTACGGGGTCGTTTGGGGGATGATTTGACTTTTCAACCTTTAACGACTTATTTTAAAGTGCGATTTTTACAAATTATCATGTTATTCTCAAACCAGGAGACTCGGGACTATGCGGTCAGTTCCTACAAGTTACATTGGTCCCATGCGAGGTGTTCGTGCCTCCTACGGAGTCGTTTGGGGGTGGTTTGGTTTTTCACCCTTTAACGGCTTATTTTTAAGTTTAAGTGTTGATTTTTGCAAATTACCATCATATTCACAAACCGGGAGACCTGGGACTACACGGTCGGTTCCTACAAGTTACATTGGTCCCGTACGAGGTGTTCGTGCCTCCTACGGGGTCGTTTGGGAGCTGGTTTGGTTGTCGCCCTTTGATGGCTTATTTTTAAGTCTAAATGTTAATTTTTGCAAATTATCATCATATCTACAAACCGAGAGACCCGGGACTACGCGGTCAGTTCCTAGAAGTTACATTGGTCCCGTGCGTGGTGTTCGTGCCTCCTACGGGGTCGTTTGCGGTATGGTTTGGGTTTTTCCTCCTTTAACGACTTGTTTTTAAGTCTAAGAGTTTATTTTTGCAAATTATCATCATAATCACAAACTAGAAGACCCGGGACTACGCGGTCAGTTCCTACAAGTAACATTGGTCCCGTGTGAGGTATTCGTGCCTCATATGGGGTCGTTTGGGGAATGGTTTCTGTTTTCACCCTTTGACGGCTTATTTTTAAGTCTAAGTTTTGATTTTTTCAAATTATCATCATATTCACAAACCGAGAGACCCGGGACTACGCGGTCAGTTCCTAGAAGTTACATTGGTTCCGTGCAACGTGTTCGTGCCTCGTACGGGGTCATTTTGGGGGCTAGTTTGGGTTTTCACCATTTAATGGATTGTTTTTAAATTTAAGGGCTCCTTTCGTAACCCAATTCCAAGACTTGGAATTGGAATTGGAAGGCCAATTTGTATTCCACCGAATTGAAATTGGTCTTCCAATTCCAATTCCAAGCCTCGGAATTGGATTGCCAAATAGGCCCTAAGTGGTGGAGACACGGGACTACGCGGTCAGTTCCTACAAGTTACATTGGTCCCGTACGAGGTGTTCGTGCCACCTATGGGGTCGTTTGGGGGATGGTTTGAGTTTTCACCCTTTAACGGCTTATTTTTAAGTTTGATTTTTGCAAATTATTGTCATATTCTCAAACCGGGAGACTCGGGACTACACGGTCAGTTCCTAGAAGTTACATTGGTCCCGTGCGTGGTGTTCTTGCCTCCTACGGGGTCGTTTGGGGGATGGTTTGGTTTTTCACCCTTTGACGACTTGTTTTTAAGTTTAAGTGTTGATTTTTGCAAATTATCATCATATTCACAAACCGAGAGACCCGAGACTACGCGGTCAGTTCCTACAAGTTACATTGGTCCCGTACGAGGTGTTCGTGCCTCCTATGTTGTCATTTGGGTTTTCACCCTTTAACGGCTTATTTTTAAGTCTAAGTGTTGATTATTGCAAACTATTGTCATATTCTCCAACCGAGAGACCCGGGACTAGACTGTAAGTTCCTACAAGTTACATTGGTCTCGGGCAAGGTGTTCGTGCCTCCTACAAGAACGCTTAGTGGCTAGTTTAGGTTTTCACCCTTTAACGGCCTGTTTTTAAGTCTAATTGTTATTTTGGCAAATTATCATCATATTCTTAAATCGGGAGACCCGTGACTACGCGGTCAGTTCCTACGAGGTGCCCGTGCCTCCTACGGGGTCGTTTGGGGGATGGTTTGGGTTTTCACCCTCTAACGGCTTGTTATTAAGTTTAAGTGTTGGAGACCCGAGACTACGCGGTCAGTTCCTACAAGTTACATTGGCCACGTGCGAGATGTTCGTGCCTCATACGGGGTCATTTGGGGACTGGTTTGGGTTCTCACGCTTTGATGACTTTTTTTAAGTTTAAGTGTTAATTTTTGCAAATTATCGCCATATTTAAAAATTAGGAGACCCGGGACTATGCGGTCAGTTCCTACAAATTACATTGGTCCCGTATGAGGTGTTCGTACCTCCTGCGGGGTCGTTTGGGTTTTCACCCTTTGACGGCTTATTTTTAAGTCTAAGCGTGATTTTTGCAAATTCTCATCATAGTATTAAACCGGGAGACCCGGGACTACGCTGTCAGTTCCTACAAGTTACTTTTGTCCCGTGCGAGGTGTTCGTGCCTCCTACGGGGTCGTTTGGGGGCATGTTTTGGGTTTTCACTATTTAACGGATTAGTTTTAAGTCTAAGTGTGATTTTTGCTAATTATCATCATATTCTGAAATCGGGAGACCCGGGACTACTCGGCCAATTCCTACAAGTTACATTGGTCCCGTACGAGTTGTTCGTGCCTCCTACGGGGTCGTTTGGTGGCTGGTTTGGGTTTTCACCCTTCAACGACTTATTTTTAAGACTAAGTGTGATTTTTAAAAATTATCGTCATATTTTCAAATCGGGAGACCCGGGACTACGCGCCCAGTTCCTAAAAGTTACGTTGGTCCCGTACGAGGTGTTCGTGCCTCCTACGGGGTTGTTTGGGGGCTGGTTTGGGTTTTCACCCTTTAACGACTTATTTTAAGTCTAAGTGTGATTTTTGCAAATTATCCTTATAATATTCACAAACCGGGAGTCCCGGGACTACGCGGTCAGTTCCTACAAGTTACATTGGTCCCGTACGAGGTGTTCGTCCCTCTTACGGGGTCGTTTCGGGGCTGGTTTGGGTTTTCACCCTTTAAAGGCTTGTTTTTAAGTCTAAGTGTTGATTTTTGCAAATTATCATCATATTCTCAAACTGGGAGACTCGGGACTAGGCGGTCAATTCCTACAAGTTACATTGGTCCCGTGCAAGGTGTTCGTGCCTCCTACGGGAACGCTTTAGCGTCTATTTTAGGTTTTCACCCTTTAGCGACTTATTTTTAAGTCTAAGTGTTATTTTCACAAATTATCATCATATTCTCAAATCGGGAGACCTGTGACTACGCAATCAGTTCCTATGAGGTGTTCGTGCCTCCTACGGGGTCGTTTGGGGGCTGGTTTGGGTTTTCACTCTTTAACGACTTGTTTTTAAGTGAGATTTTGCAAATTATTGTCATATTCTCAAACCGGGAGACTCGGGACTACGCGGTCAGTTCCTACAAGTTACGTTGGTCCCGTGCGTGGTGTTCGTGCCTCCTAAGGGGGCGTTTGGGGGCTGGTTTGGGTTTTCACCCTTTAACGGCTTATTTTTAAGTTTAATTGATGATTTTTCCTAATTATTATCATATTCACAAACCGGGAAACTCGGGACTACGCGATCAGTTCCTACAAGTTACATTGATCCCGTACGAGGTGTTTGCGCCTCCTACGGGGTCTTTTGGGGGTTGGTTTGGGTTTTCACCCAATAACGACTTGTTTTTAAGTCTAAGTGTTGATTTTTGCAAATTATCATCATATTTTCAACCTGGGAGACCCGGGACTAGGCGGTAAGTTCCTACAAGTTACATTGGTCCCGTGCAAGGTGTTTGTGCCTCCTACGGGAATGCTTGGTGGCTAGTTTACTTTTTCACCCTTTAACGGCCTGTTTCTAATTCTAAGTATTATTTTTGCAAATTATCGTCATATTCTCAAACCGGGAGACCCATGACTACGCGGTTAGTTCCTACAAGGTGTTCGTGCCTCCTACGGTGTCGTTTGGGGGCTGGTTTTGGTTTTCACCCTTTAACGGCTTATTTTTAAGTTTAAGTGTAGAAGACCCGAGACTACGTGGTCAGTTCCTACAAGTTACATTGGTCCTGTACGAGGTGTTCCTGCCTCCTACGGGGTTGTTTGGGCGATGGTTTGGGTTTTCACCCTTTGATGACTGATTTCTAAGTCTAAGAGTGATTTTTACAAATTATCGTCGTATTCTCAGACTGGGAGACCCGGGACTATGCGTTCAGTTCCTACAAGTTACATTGGTCCCGTGCGAGGTGGTCGTGCCTCCTACGGGGTCGTTTGGGGGCTGGTTTGGGTTCGCACCCTTTGACGGTTTGTTTTTAAATTTAAGTGTTGATTTTTCCAAATTATCGTCGTATTCACAAACCGGGAGACCCGGGACTACGCGGTCAGTTCCTACAATTTACATTGTTCCTGTATGAGGTGTTCGGGCCTCCTACGGGGTCATTTGTGGGCTGGTTTGGGTTTTCACCCTTTGACGACTTGTTTTAAGTCTAAGTGTTATTTTTGTAAATTATTATCATATTGTCAAACCGGGAGACCCGGGACTACGCGGTCAGTTCCTAGTAGTTTCATTGGTCCAGAGCGAGGTGTTCATGCCTCCTACGGGATCGTTTGGGGGCTGGTTTGGGTTTTCACCCTTTGACGGCTTATTTTTAGGTTTAAGTGTTGATTTTTGCAAATTATCGTCATATTCACAAACCAAGAGACCCTACACTACGCGGTCAGTTCCTACAAGTTACATTGGTCCGGTACGGGTTGTTCGTGCCTCCTACGAGGTCGTTTGGGGGATGGTTTGGGTTTTCACCCTTTAACGGCTTATTTTTAAGTGTGTTTTTTGCAAATTATTTTCATATTCTCAAACCGGGAGACTCGGGACTAAGCGGTCAGTCCCTACAAGTTACGTTGGTCCCGTGCGTGGTGTTCGTGCCTCCTAAGGGGGCGTTTGGGGGCTGGTTTGGGTTTTCACCCTTTAACAGATTGTTTTCAAGTCTAAGTGTTGATTTTTTCAAATTATCGTCATATTCACAAACAGGAAGACCCGGGACTATGCGATTAGTTCCTACAAGTTACATTGGTCCCGTGCGAGGCGTATGTACCTCCTACGGGGTCGTTTGGGTGATGGTTTGGGTTTTCACCCTTTGACGACTTATTTTTAAGTTTAAGTGTTGATTTTTGCAAATTATCATCATATTCACAAACCGAGAGACCCGGGACTATGGGGTCAGTTCCTACAAGTTACATTGGTCCCGTACGAGGTGTTCGTGCCTCCTATGTTGTCATTTGGGTTTTCACCCTTTAACGGCTTATTTTTAAGTCTAAGTGTTGATTTTTGCAAACAATTGTCATATTCTCAAACTGAGAGACCCGGGACTAGGCGGTCAGTTCCTATAAGTTACATTCGTCCCGTGCAAGGTGTTCGTGCCTCTTACAAGAACGCTTGATGGCTAGTTTAGGTTTTCACCCTTTAATGGCATGTTTTTAACTCTTAGTGTTATTTTCGCAAATTATCGTCATATTCTCAAATCGGGAGACCCGTGACTATGCGGTCAGTTCCTACGAGGTCGTCGTGCCTCCTACGGGGTCATTTGGGGGCTGGTTTGGGTTTTCAACCTTTAACGGCTTATTATTAAGTTTAAGTGTTGGAGAGCCGAGACTACGCGGTCAGTTCCTACAAGTTACATTGGTCCCGTGCGAGGTGTTCGTGCCTCATACGAGGTCGTTTGGGGGTTGGTTTGGGTTCTCACCCTTTGATGACTTGTTTTTAAGTTTAAGTGTTGATTTTTGCAAATTATCATCATATTTAAAATCGGGAGACCCGAGACTATGTGGTCAGTTCCTACAAATTACATTGGTCCCGTATGAGATGTTCGTACTTCTTGCGGGGTCGTTTGGGTTTTCACCCTTTGACGGCTTGTTTTTAAGTCTATGTGTGATTTTCGTATATTATCATCATATTCTTAAACCGGGAAACCTTGGACTACGCGGTCAGTTCCTACAAGTTACATTGGTCCCGTGAGAGGTGTTCGTGCCTCCTACGTGGTCGTTTGGGGGTTGGTTTGGATTTTCGCTGTATAACGAATTGTTTTCAAGTCTAAGTGTGATTTTTGCAAATTATCGTCATATTCTCAAATCGGGAGACCCGGGACTATGCAGCCAGTTCCTACAAGTTACATTGATCCCGTACGAGGTGTTCGGGCCTCCTACGGGGTCGTTTGGGGGCTAGTTTGGATTTTCACCCTTTAACGACTTGTTTTTAAGTCTAAGTGTGATTTTTGCAAATTATCATCATATTTTCAAATCGGGAGACCCGGGACTGTGCGGCCAGTTCCTACAAGTTACATTGGTCCCGTACGAGGTGTTCGTGCCTCCTACGGGGTCGTTTGGGGGCTGGTTTGGGTTTTCACCCTTTAACGACTTATTTTTAAGTCTAAGTCTAATTTTTGTAAATTATCGATATAATATTCAGAAACCGGGAGACCCGGGAGTATGCGGTCAGTTCCTACAAGTTATATTGGTCATGTACGAGGTATTGGTGCCTCCTACGAGGTCGTTTGGGGGCTGGTTTGGGTTTTCACCCTTTAACGGCTTATTTTTAAGTCTAAGTGTTGATTTTTGCAAATTTTCATCATATTCTCAAACTGGGAGACCCGGGACTAGGTGGTCAATTCCTACAAGTTACATTGGTCCCGTGCAAGGTGTTCGTGCCTCCTACAGGAACGCTTTAGCGGCTAGTTTAGGTTTTCACCCTTTAGCGGCCTGTTTTTAAATCTAAGTGTTATTTTCGTAAATTATCATCATATTCTCAAACCGGGAGACCCGTGACTACGCGGTCAGTTCCTACGAGGTGTTCGTGCCTCCTACGCAATCGTTTGGGGGCTGGTTTGGGTTTTCACCCTTTAAGGACTTATTTTTAAGTTTAAATATTGGAGGGTCGGGACTACGCGGTCAGTCCCTACAAGTTATAGTGGTCCAGTATGAGGTGTTCGTGCCTCCTACGGGGTCGTTTGGGGGATGGTTTGGGTTTTCACCCTTTAACGGCTAATTTTTAAGTCTAAGTGGCAAACTTGGAGACCCGGGGCTACGCGTTCAGTTCCTACAAGTTACATTGGTACCGTGCGAGGTGTCCGTGCCTCCTACGGGGGCGTTTGGTGGCTGGTTTGGGTTCTCACCCTTCGAAGACTTGTTTTTTAAGTTTTATCGTAATATTCTCAAACTGGGAGACTCGGGACTAGGCGGTCAGTTCCTACAAGTTACATTGGTCCCGTGCAGGGTGTTCGTGCCTCCTACGGGAATGCTTGGTGTCTAGTTTAGGTTTTTACTCTTTAACGACCTGCTTTTAAGCCTAAGTGTTATTTTCATAAATTATCGTCATATTCTCATATCGGGAGACCCGTGACTACGCGGTCAGTTCCTACGAGGTGTTCGTGCCTCCAACGGGGTCGTTTGGGCGCTGGTTTGGGTTTTCACGCTTTAACGACTTATTTTTAAGTTTAAGTGTTGGAGACCCGGGACTACGTGGCAGTTCCTACAAGTTACAGTGGTCCTGTACGAGGTGTTCGTGCCTCCTACGGGGTCGTTTGGGGGATGGTTTGGGTTTACATCCTTTAACGGCTGATTTTTAAGTCTAAGTGTGATTTTTGCAAATTATTGTCATATTCTCAAATCGGGAGACGCGAGATAACGCGGTCAGTTCCTATAATTTATATTGGTCCCGTATGAGGTGTTCGTTCCTCCTAAGGGGTCGTTTGGGGGCTGGTTTGGGTTTTCACCCTTTGACAGCTTATTTTAAAGTCTAAGTGTGATTTTTGCAAATTATAGTCATATTCTCAAACCGGGGACCCGAGACTGCGCGATCCGTCCCTACAAGTGACATTGGTCCCGTGCGAGGTGTTCGTGCCTCCTACGGGGTCGTTTGGGGGCTGGTTTAGGTTCTCACCCTTTGACGGCTTGTTTTTAAATTTAAGTGTTGATTTTTTCAAATTATCATCCTATTCACAAACCGGGAGACTCGGGACTACGCGGTCAGTTCCTATAATTTACACTGGTCCCGTATGAGGTGTTTGTGCCTCCAACGGGGTCGTTTGGGGACTGGTTTTGGTTTTCACCCTTTGATGGCATATTTACACTGGTCCCGTATGAAGTTACATTGTTCCCATACTACGTGGGGGCTGGTTTTGGTTTTCACCCTTTGACGGCTTGTTTTTAAGTCTAAGTGTTGATTTTTGCAAATTATGGTCATATTCTCAAACTCGGAGACCCGGGACTACGTGGTCAGTTCCTAAAAGTTACATTGGTTCCGTGAAAAATGTCCGTGCCTCCTACAGGAATGCTTGGTGGGTAGTTTAGGTTTTCACCCTATAACGACCTGTTTTAAAGTCTAACTGTTATTTTCGCAAATTATCGTCATATTCTCAATCCGGGAGACCCGTGACTACGCGGTCAGTTCCTACGAGGTGTTCATGCCTCCTACGAGGTCAGTTGGGGGCTGGTTCGGGTTTTCACCCTTTAATGAGTTGTTTTTAAGTTTAAGTGTTGGAGACTCGGGATTACGCGATCAGTTTCTACAAGTTACCTTGGTCCTGTACAAGGTGTTCGTGCCTCCTACGGGGTCGTTTGGGGGATGGTTTGGGTTTTCACCCTTTAACGACTTATTTTTAAGTCTAAGTGTGATTTTTGAAAAAAATCGTCATATTCTCAAACTCAGAGATCAAAGACTGCGCAATCAGTTCCTACAAGTTACATTCGTCCCGTGCGAGGTATTCGTGCCTCCTACGGAGTCGTTTGGGGGATGGTTTGGGTTTTCACCCATTGATGGCTTATTTTTAGGTTAAGTGTTGATTTTTGCAAATTATCGTCATATTCACAAATCAGGAGACCCGAGACTACGCGGTCAGTTCTTACAAGTTACATTTGTCCTCTACGAGGTGTTCGTGCCTCGTACGGGGTCGTTTGGGGTATGGTTTGGGTTTTCACCCTTTAACGGCTGATTTTTAAGTCTTAGTCTGATTTCTGCAAATTATCATCATATTCGCAAACCGAGAGACTCGGGACTACGCGGTTATTTTTTATAATTTACATTGGTCCCGTATGAGGTGTTCGTGCCTCCTACGGGGTCGTTTGTGGGTTGATTTGGGTTTTCACCCTATGACGGCTTGTTTAAAGTCTAAGTTTGATTTTTGCAAATTTTCGTCATATTCTCAAATCGGGAGACTCGGGACTACGGGGTCAGTTCCTACATGATACATTGGTCCCGTGTGAGGTGTTCGTGTTTCCTACGGGGTCATTTGGGGGATGGTTTGGGTTTTCACCCTTTGACGGCTTGTTTTTAATTCAAAGTCTTGATTTTTTCAAATTATCATTATATTCTTAAACCGGGAGACCCGAGACTGCGCGGTCAGTTCTACAAGTCACATTGGTCCCGTGCGAGGTGTTCGTGCCTCCTACAGGGTCGTTTGGGGGATGGTCTGGGTTTACACCCTTTGATGGCTTGTTTTTAAATTTAAGTGTTGATTTTTACAAATTATCATCATATTCCTAAACCGAGAGACCCGGGACTACGTGGTCAGTTCCTACAAGTTACATTGGTCCCGTGCGTGGTGTTCGTGCCTCCTACGGGGTCGTTTGGATGCTGATTTGGGTTTTCACCCTTTAATGAATTGTTTTTAACTCTAAGTGTGATTTTTGAAAATAATCATCATATTCTCAAACCGGGATGCTCGGGACTATGCGGTCAATTCCTACAAGTTATATTGGTCCCGTACGAGGTGTTCGTGCCTCCTACGGGGTCGTTTGGGTGCTGATTTGGGTTTTCACCCTTTAATGACTTGTTTTTAAGTCTAAGTGTGATTTTTGAAAATTATCATCATATTCTCAAACCGGGATGCCCGGGACTATGCGGTCAGTTCCTACAAGTTATATTGGTCCCGTGCGAGGTGTTCGTGCCTCCTACGGGGTCGTCTAGGGGCTGGTTTGGGTTTTCACCCTTTGACGACTTGTTTTTAAGTCTAAGTGTTGATTTTTTCAAATTATCGTCATATTCCCAGACCGGGAGTCCCGGGACTACGCGGTCAGCTCCTACAAGTCACATTGGTCCCGTCCGAGGTGTTCATGACACCTATGGGGTCGTTTGGGGGATGGTTTGGGTTTTCACCCTTTGATGGCTTATTTTTAAGTCTAAGTGTTATTTTTGTAAATTATCGACTTATTCTCAAACTGGGAGACCCGGGACTACGCGGTTAGTTCCTACAAGTTATATTGGTCCCGTGCGAGGTGTTCGTGCCTCCTACGGGGTCGTTTGGCGGCTGGTTTGGGTTTTCACCATTTGACGGCTTATTTTTAAGTTTAAGTGTTGATTTTTGCAAATTATCGTGATATTCTCAAATCGGGAGACCCGCGACTACGCGGTCAGTTTCTACGGGGTGTTCGTGCCTCCCACGGCGTCATTTGGGGGCTAGTTTGGGTTTTGCACTCGTTAACGGTTTGTTTTTAAGATTAAGCGTTGGAGACCCGGGACTACGCGGTCAGTTCCTACAAGTTACATTAGTCCTGTACGATTTGTTCGTGCCTCCTACGGGGTCGTTTGGGGGCTGGTTTGGGTTTTCACCCTTTAACGACTTGTTTCTAAGTCTAAGAGTTAATTTTTGCAAATTATCATCATATTCACAAACTCAAAGACCCGGGACTACGCGATCAGTTCCTATAAGTTACATTGGTCACGTGCGAGGTGTTCGTGCCTCCTATGTGGTCGTTTGGAGGATGGTTTGTGTTTTCGCCCTTTGACGGCTTATTTTTAAGTCTACGTGTGATTATTGCAAATTATCATTATATTCTCAAACTTGGAGACTCGGGACTACGCGATCAGTTCCTAAAATTTACATTGGTCCCATATGAGGTTTCGTGCCTTCTATGGGATCGTTTGGGGGTTGGTTTGGGTTTTCACGCTTTGATGGCTTGTTTTTAAGTTTAAGTGTTGATTTTTGCAAATTATCATCATATTCACAAACCGGGGGACCCGGGGCGGTCAGTTCCTACAAGTTACATTGGTCCCGTACAAGGTGTTAGTGCCTCCTACGGGGTCGTTTTGGGGCTGGTTTGGATTTTCACCCGTTGACGGCTTGTTGTTAAATCTAAGTGTTAATTTTTTCAGATTATCATCATATTCTCAAATCGGGAGACTCGGGACTACGCGATCAGTTCCTACGAGGTGTTCGAGCCTCCTATGGGGTCGTTTGTGGGCTGATTTGGATTTTCACCCTTTAATGTCTTGTTTTTAAGTTTAAGTGTTGAAGACCCGGGACTACAAGGTTAGTTCTTAAGAGTTACATTGGTCCTGTACGAGGTGTTCGTGCCTCCTACGGGGTCGTTTGAGGGATGGTTTGGGTTTTCACCCTTTAACGGGTGATTTTTAAATCTAAGTGTAATTTTTACAAATAATCATCTTATTCTCAAAACGGGAGACCCGAGACTACGCGGTGAGTTCTTACAAGTTACATTGGTCCCCTGCGAGGTGTTCGTGCTTCGTACGGGGTCGTTTGGGGGTTGGTTTGGGTTTTCACCCTTTGACGGCTTGTTTTAAAGTCTTAAGTGTGATTTTTGGAAATTTTCTTCATATTCTCAAACCGGGAGACCCGGGACTACGCGGTCAGTTCCAGCAAGATACATTGGTCCCGTGTGAGATGTTCGTGCCTCCTACGGGGTCATTTGGGGGATGGTTCGGGTTTTCACCCTTTTACGGCTTGTTTTTAAGTCAAAGTGTTGATTTATTCGAATTATCATTATATTCTCAAAACCGGGAGACCCGAGACTATGCGGTCAGTTCCTACAAGTCACATTGGACCCGGGCGAGGTGTTTGTGCCTCCTATGGGGTCGTATGGGGGATGGTTTGGGTTTTCACCCTTTGACGACTTGTTTTTAAGTGTTGATTTTTGCAAATTATCGTAATATTCACAAACCGGGAGACCCGGGACTACGCGGCCAGTTCATACAATTTACATTGGTCCCCTATGAGGTGTTCGTGCATCCTATGGGGTCGTTTGGGGGATGGTTCAGGTTTTCACCCTTTGACAGCTTGTTTCTAAGTCTAAGTGTTGCTTTTTACAAATTATCGATATAATATTCACAAACCAGGAGACCTGGGACTACGCGATCAGTTCCTACAACTTACATTGGTCCCGTACGAGTTGTTCGTGCCTCCTACTGGGTCGTTTCGAGGCTGGTTTGGGTTTTCACCATTTAACGGCTTGTTTTTAAGTCTAAGTGTTGATTTTTGCAAATTATCGTCATCTTCTGAAATTGGGAGACCTGGGACTAGGCGGTCAGTTCTTACAAGTTACATTAGTCCCGTGCAAGGTGTTCAGGCCTCCTACGGGAATGCTTGGTGGCTAGTTTAGGTTTTCACCCTTTAACGGCCTGTTTTTAATTCTAAGTGTTATTTTCATAAATTATTGTCATATTCTACAACCGGGAGACCCGTGACAACGCGGTCAGTTCCTACGAGGTGTTCGTGCCTCCTACGGGGTCGTTTGGGGGCTGGTTTGGGTTTTCACCCTTTAACGACTTGTTTTTAAGTTTAAGTGTTGGAGACCCGGGACTACGCGGTCAGTTCCTACAAGTTACATTGGTCCCGTGCGAGGTGTTCGTGCCTCCTACGGGGTCGTTTGGGTGCTGATTTGGGTTTTCACCCTTTAACGCCTTATTTTTAAGTTTAAGTGTGATTTTTGAAAATTATAAGCATATTCTCAAACCGGGACGCCCGGGACTATACGGTAAGTTCCTACAAGTTACATTGGACCCGTGCGAGGTGGTCGTGCCTCCTACAGGGTCGTTTAGGGGATGGTTTGGGTTTTCACCCTTTAATGACTTGTTTTTATGTTTAAGTGTTGATTTCTGCAATTATCGTTATATTCACAAACCGGGAGACCCGGGACTATGCGGCCAGTTCCTACAAGTTACATTGGCCCCGTACGAGGTGTTCGTGCCTCCTACGGGGTCATTTGGGGGATGGATTGGGTTTTCACCCTTTGACGGCTTGTTTTTAAGTCTAAGTGTTATTTTTACAAATTATTGTCATATTCTCAAACCGACAAACCTGGAACTACGTGGTGAGTTCCTACAAGTTACATTGGTCCCGTGCGAGGTGTTCGTGCCTCCTACGGGGTCGTTTGGGGGCTGGTTTGGGTTTTCATCGTTTGACGGCTTATTTTTAAGTTTAAGTTTTGATTTTTGCAAATTATCGTCATATTCTCATATCGGGAGATCCGGGACTACGCGGTCAGTTCCTACGATTTGTCCGTGCCCCCTACGGGGTCGTTTGGGGGCTAGTTTGGGTTTTCACCCTTTAACGAGTTATTTGGAAGTTTAAGTGTTGGAGATCCGAGATTACGCGGTCAGCTCCTTTAAGTTCAATTGGTCCCGTACGATGTGTTCGTGCCTCCTACGGGGTCGTTTGGGGGATGGTTTGGGTTTTCACCCTTTAACGGCTGATTTTTAAGTCTTAGTGTGATTTTTCCAAATTATAGTCATATTCACAAACCGGAAGAGCTGGGACTATGCATTCTGTTCCTACAGGTTACATTGGCCCCGTACAAGGTGTTCGTGCCTCCTACGGGGTCGTTTAGGAGGCTGGTTTGGGTTTTATTCCTTTGACGGCTTGTTTTTAAGTCTAAGTAGTATTTTTACAAATTATTATCATATTCTCAAATCAGGAGACCCGGAACTTCCCGGTCAGTTCCTATAAGTTACATTGGTCCCGTCTGAGGTGTTCGTGCCTCCTACGGGGTCGTTTGGGGACTGGTTTGGGTTTTCACCCTTTAACGGCTTGTTTTTAAGTCTAAGAGTTGAGTTTTGTAAAGTATCATCATATTCACAAACTCGAAGACCCGGGACTACGCGATCATTTCCTACAAGTTACATTGGTCCCGTGCGAGGTGTTCGTGCCTCCTACAGGGTCGTTTGGGGGCTGGTTTGGGTTTTCACCGTTTGATGAGTCTAAGTGTGATTTTTGGAAATTATCATCATATTCTAGAACCGGGAGATCCGGGACTACGCGGTCAGTTCCTATAAGATACATTGGTCCCGTGTGAGGTGTTCGTGCCTCCTACGGGGTCATTTGGGGGATTGTTTGGGTTTTCACCCTTTGATGGCTGGTTTTTAAGTCAAGGTGTTGATTTTTTCGAATTATCATCATATTCCCAAACTGGAACACCCGGGACTACGCGGTCAGTTCCAACAAGTTACATTGGTCCTGTGCGAGGTGTTCATGCCTCTTACGGGGTCGTTTGGGGGACGATTTGGGTTTTCACCCTCTAACGGTTTGTTTTTAAGTCTAAGTGTTATTTTTTGAAAATTATCATCATATTCTCGAACCAGGATGCCCGGGACTATGCGGTCAGTTCCTACAAGTTACATTGGTCCCGTGCGAGGTGTTCGTGCCTCCTACGGGGTCGTTTAGGGGCTGGTTTGGGTTTTCACCCTTTAACGACTTTTTTTTATGTTTAAGTGTTGATGTTTGAAAATTATCATCATATTCACAAACCTGGAGACCCGGGACTATGCGGGCAGTTCCCATAAGTTACATTGGCCCCGTACGAGGTGTTCGTACCTCCTACGGGGTCGTTTTTCGGATGGTTTGGGTTTTCACCCTTTGACGGCTTGTTTTTAAGTGTAAGTGTTATTTTTTCAAATTGTCGTCATATTCTCAAATCGGGAGACCCGGGGCTACGCGATCAGTTCCTAGAAGTTACATTGGTCCTGTACGAGGTGTTCGTGCCTCACACGGGGTCGTTTGTGGGATGGTTTGGGTTTTCACCCTTTAACGACTTATTTTTAAATCTAATTACAATTTTTACAAATTATCATCATATTCTCAAAATGAGAGACCCGAGACTACGCGGTTAGTTCCTACAAGTTACATTGGTCCCGTGCGAGGTGTACATGCCTCCTACGGGGTCGTTTGGGGGCTGGTTTGGGTTTTCACCCTTTGACGGCTTGTATTAAAGTCTAAGTGTCATTTTTGCAAATTTTTGTCATATTCTCAAACCGGGAGACCCGGGACTACGCGGTCAGTTCCAAAAAGATACATTGGTCCCGTGTGAGGTGTTCGTGCCTCCTACATGTCATTTGGGGGATGGTTCGGGTTTTAACTCTTCGACGGCTTGTTTTTAAGTCAAAGTGTTAATTTATTCGAATTATCATCATATTCTCAATTCGGGAGACCCGGGACTACGCGATCAGTTCCTACAACTTACATTGGTCCCGTGCGAGGTGTTCGTGCCTCCTACGGGGTCATTTGGGGGATGGTTTGGGTTTTCACCCTTTGACGGCTTATTTTTAACTGTTGATTTTTGCAAATTATCGTCATATTCACAAACTGGGAGACTCGGAACTACGGGGTCAGTTTGTACAATTTACACTGGTCTCGTATGAGGTGTTCGTGCATCCTTCGGGGTCGTTTGGGCGCTGGTTCAGGTTTTCACCCTTTGACAGCTTGTTTCAAAGTTTAAATGTTGATTTTTACAAATTATCGATATAATATTCACAAACTGGGAGACCCGGGACTACGCGATCAGTTTCGATAAGTTACATTGGCCCCGTACGAGGTGTTCGTGCCTCCTACGGGGTCGTTTGGGGGTTGGTTTGGGTTTTCACCCTTTAACGACTTATTTTTAAGTCTAAGTGTTGATTTTTGCAAATTATCGTCATATTCTCAAACTGGGAGACCCGGGACTAGGCGGTCAGTTCCTACAAGTTTCATTGGTCCCGTGCAAGGTCTTCGGGCCTCCTACGCGAATGCTTGGTGTCTAGTTTAGGTTTTCACCATTTAAGGGCCTATTTATAAGTCTAAGTATTATTTTCGCAAATTATCATCAAATTCTAAAACCGGGAGACCCGTGACTACGTGATCAGTTCCAACGAGGAGTTCGTGCCTCCTACGGGGTCGTTTGGGGGCTGGTTTGGGTTTTCACCCCTTAACGACTTGTTTTTAAGTTTAAGTGTTGGAGACCCGGGACTACGCGGTCAATTTCTACAAGTTACAGTGGTCCTGTACGAGGTGTTCGTGCCTTCTACGGGGTCGTTTGGGGTATGGTTTTGGTTTTCACCCTTTAACGACTGATTTTTAAGTCTAAGTGTGATTTTTTCAAATTATCATCATATTCTCAAACCGGGAGACCCGGGACTAGGCGGTCAGTTCCTACAAGTTATATTGGTCCCATATGAGGTATTCGTACCTCCTACGGGGTCGTTTGGGAGCTGGTTTGGGTTTTCACTCTTTGTCGGCTTATTTTAAAGTCTAAGTGTGATTTTTGCAAATTATCATCATATTCTCAAACCGAGAGACCCGGGACTACGCGGTCAGTTCCTACAAGATACATTGGTCCCGTGTGAGGTGTTCGTGCCTCCTACGGGGTCATTTGGGGGATGGTTTGGGTTTTCACCCTTTGATGGCTGGTTTTTAAGTTAAAGTGTTGATTTTCTCGAATTATCATCATACTCTCAAACAGAGTGACCCGAGACTACGCGGTCAGTTCCTACAAGTCACATTGGTCCCGCACGAGGTGTTCGTGCCTTCTACGGGGTCGTTTGGGGTATGGTTTGTGTTTTCTCCCCTTGACGACTAGTTTTTAAGTTTAAGTGATGATTTCTAGAAATTATTGTCATATTCCCAATCCAGGAGACCCCGAACTATGCGGTCAGTTCCTACAAGTTACATTGGTCCCGTGCGAGGTGTTCGTGCCTCCAACGGGGTGGTTTGGGGGCTGATTTGGGTTTCCACCCTTTAACGACTTGTTTTTAAGTCTATGTGTGATTTTTGAAAATTGTCATCATATTCTCAAATCGGGATGCCCGAGACTATGCGGTCGGTTCCTACAAGTTACATTGGTCCCGTGCGAGGTTTTCGTGCCTCCTACGGGGTCGTTTGGGGGATGGTTTGGGTTTTCACCCTTTGATGGCTTGTTTTTAAGTTTAAGTGTTGATTTTTGCAAATTATCGTCATATTCACTCACCAGGAGACCCGGGACTACGCGGTCAGTTCCTATAATTTACACTGGTCCCGTATGAGGTGTTCGTGCCTCCTACGGGGTCGTTTGGGGGCTGGTTTGGGTTTTCACCCTTTAACGACTTGTTATTATGTTTAAGTGTTACTTTTTGCAAATTATCGTCATATTCACAAACCGGGAGACCCGAGACTGCGCGGTCAGTTCCTACAAGTTACATTGGTCCCGTATGAGGTGTTCGTGCCTCCTACGGGGTCGTTTGGGGGCTGGTTTGGGTTTTCACCCTTTGGTGGTTTATTTTGAAGCCTAAGTCAAAATTTTCAAATTATCATCATATTCTCAAATCGGGAGACCCGGGACTACGCAGTCAATTCCTAAAAGTTACATTGGTCCCGTGCGAGGTGTTTGTGCCACCTACGGGGTCGTTTGGAGGACGATTTGGGTTTTCACCCTTTAACGGCTTATTTTTAAGTCTAAGTGTTGATTTTGTCAAATTATCGTCATATTCACATACTGGAAGACCCGGGACTACGCGATCAGTTCCTAGAAGTTACATTGGTCCCTTGCGAGGTATTCGTGCCACCTACGGGGTCGTTTGGAGGATGGTTTGGGTTTTCACCCCTTGACGGCTTGTTTTTAAATTTAAGTGTTGGGGACCCGAGATTACGCAGTCAGTTCCTACAAGTTACATTGGTCTCGTACGAGGTGTTCGTGCCTTCTACGGGGTCATTTAAGGGACGATTTGGGTTTTCACCCTTTAACGGCTTATTTTTAAGTGTGATTTTTGGAAATTATTGTCATATTCTCAAACCGGGTGACTCGGGACTACGCGGCGACTCTCTACAAGTTACTTTGGTCCCGTGCGAGGTGTTCGTGCCTCCTATGGGGTCGTTTGGGGGCTGGTTTGGGTTTTCACCCTTTAACTGCTTATTTTTAAGTTTAAGTGTTGATTTTTTCAAATTATCATCATATTCACAAACCAAGAGACCCGGGACTACGCGGTCAGTTCCTACAAGTTACATTGGTCCCGTATGAGGTGTTCGTGCCTCCTACGGGGTCGTTTGGGGGCTGGTTTAGGTTTTCACCCTTTGATGGCCTGTTTTTAAGTTTAAGTGTTGATTTTTGCAAATTATCGTCATATTCACAAACAGAGAGACCCGAGACTATGCGGTCAGTTCCTACAAGTTACATTGGTCCCGTACGACGTGTTCGTGCCTCCGATAGGGTCGTTTGGAAGATGGTTTGTGTTTTCACCCTTTGACGACTTATTTTTAAGTCTAAGTGTGATAATTTCGAATTATCGTCATATTCTCAAACCGAGAGACCCGTGACTACGCGGTCAGTTCCTACAATTTACATTGGTCCCGTATGAGGTGTTCGTGCCTCCTCCGGGGTCGTTTGGGGGCTGGTTTGGGTTTTCACCCTTTGGTGGCTTAATTTTAAGTTTAAGTTTTTTTTTTGCAAATTATCGTCATATTCACAAATCGGGGGACCCGGGACTACGCGATCAGTTTCTACAATTTACATTGGTCCCGTATGAGGTGTTCGTGCCTCCTACAGGGTAGTTTGGGGGCTGGTTTGGGTTTTCACCCTTTGACGACTTGTTTTTAAGTTTAAGTGTTGATTTTTACGAATTATCGTCATATTCCCAAATCGGGAGACCCGGGACTACGCAGTCAGTTCCTACAAGTTACATTGGTCCAGTACAAGGTGTTCGTGCCTCCTACGGGGTCGTTTGGGGGCTGGTTTGGGTTTTCACCCATTGACGGCTTGTTTTTAAATCTAAGTGTTGATTTTTTCAAATTATCATCATATTCTCAAATCGGGAGACTCGGGACTACGCGATCAGTTCCTACGAGGTGTTCGAGCCTCCTATGGGGTCGTTTGTGGGCTGATTTGGATTTTCACCCTTTAACGGCTTATTTTTAAGTTTAAGTGTTGAAGACCCGGGACTATAAGGTTAGTTCTTACAAGTTACATTGGTCCTGTACGAGGTGTTCGTGCCTCCAACGGGGTCGTTTGGGGGATGGTTTGGGTTTTCAGCCTTTAACGGGTGATTTTTAAGTCTAAGTGTGATTTTTAAAAATAATCATCATATTCTCAAAACGGGAGACCCGAGACTACGCGGTGAGTTCCTACAAGATACATTGGTCCCCTGCGAGGTGTTCATGCCTCGTACGGGGTCGTTGGGTGGTTGGTTTGGGTTTTCACCCTTTGATGGCTTGTTTTAAAGTCTAAGTGTGATTTTTGTAAATTGTCATCATATTCTAAAATCGAGAGACCTGGGACTACGCGGTCAGTTCCTACAAGTTACATTGGTCCCGTGTGAGGTGTTCGTGCCTCCTACGGGGTCGTTTGGGGGATGGTTTGGGTTTTCACCCCGCCACGACTTGTTTTTAAGTCTAAGTGTTGATTTTTTTGAATTATAGTCATAGTCTCTAACCAGGAGGCTCGGGACTACGCAGTTAATTCCTACAAGTCACCTTGGTCCCGTGCGAGGCGTTCGTGCCTCCTACGGGGTCGTTTGGGGGATGGTTTTGGTTTTCACCCTTTGACAGCTTGTTTTTTAAGTTTAAGTGTTAATTTTTATAAATTATCATCATATTCCCAAATCGGGAGACCCGGAATTAAGCGGTCAGTTCCTACAAGTTACATTGCTCCCGTGCGAGGTGTTCGTGCCTCCTACGGGGTCGTTCGGGGGCTGGTTTGGGTTTTCACCCTTTAACGACTTGTTTTTATGTCTAAGTGTGATTTTTGAAAATTATCATCATATTCTCAAACAAGGATGCCAGGGACTATACGATCAGTTCCAACAAGTTTTATTGGCCCGTGCGAGGTGTTCGTGCCTCCTACGGGGTCGTTTGGGGGATGGTATGGGTTCTCACCCTTTGAGGGATTATTTTTTAAGTTAAAGCGTTGAATTTTGCAAATTATCGTCATATTCACAAACCGGGAGACCCAGGACTATGCGGTCAGTTCCTACAAGTTACATTGACCCCGTACGAGGTGTTCGTGCCTCCTACTGAGTCGTTTGGGGGATGGTTGTGGTTTTCCCCCTTTGACGGCTTATTTTTAAGTGGAAGTGTTATTTTTTCAAATTATTATCATATTCTGAAACCAGGAGACCCGAGACTATGCGGTCAGTTAATACAAGTTACACTGGTCCTGTGCGTGGTGTTTGTGCCTCCTACGGTGTCGTTGGGGGCTGGTTTGGGTTTTCACCCTTTGACGGCTTATTTTTAAGTTTAAGTGTTGATTTTTGCAAATTATCGTCATATTCTCAAATCGAGAGACCCAAGACTACGCGATCAGTTCCCACGAGGTGTTCATGCCTCTTAAGGGGTCGTTTTTGGGCTGGTTTGGGTTTTCACCCTTTAACGGCTTGTTTTTAAGTTTAAGTGTTGCAGACTCAGGACTACGCGGTCAGTTCCTACAAGTTACATTGGTCCCGTACGAGGTGTTCGTGCCTCCTACGGGTTCGTTTAGGGGATGGTTTGGGTTTTCACCCTTTAACGGCTTATTTTTTAGTCTAAGTGTCATTTTTGCAAATTATCGCCATATTCTCAAATCATAAGACCTGGGACTACGCGGTTCGTTCCTCAAAGTTACATTGGTCCCGTGCAAGGTGTTCGTGCCTCCTACGAGGTCGTTTGGGGGATGGTTTGGGTTTTTCACCTTCAACGGCTTGTTTTAAAGTCTAGGTGTTTGCAAATTATCGTCATATTCACAAATTGGAAGACCCGGGACTACGCGGTCAGTTCGTAGCAGTTACATTGGTCCAGTGCGTGGTGTTCGTGCCTCCTACGGGTCATTTGGGGGATGTTTTGGGTTTTCACCCCTTAACGGCTTGTTTTTAAATTCAAGTGTTGGGAACCCGGGACTACACAGTCAGTTCCTACAAGTTACATTGGTCCCGTACGAGGTGTTCGTGCCTCCTACGGGGTCGTTTGGTGGATGGTTTGGGTTTTCACCCTTTAACGGCTTATTTTTAAGTGTGATTTTTTCAAATTATTATCATATTCTCAAACTGGGAGACTCGGGACTACGCGGCCACTTCCTACAAGTTACATTGGTCCCGTGCGAGGTGTTCGTGCCTCCTACGGGGTCGTTTGGGGGATGGTTTAGTTTTTCAGCCTTTAACGGCTTATTTTTAAGTTTAAGTGTTGATTTTTGCAAATTATCATCATATTGACAAACTGGGTAACCCGAGACTACGCGGTCAGTTCGTACAAGTAACATTGGTCCTGTACGAGGTGTTCGTGCCTCCTACGGGGTCGTTTGGAGGCTGGTTTGGGTTTTCACCCTTTGATGGCTTGTTTTTAAGTTTAAGTGTTGATTTTTGTAAATTACCGTCGTATTCACAAACCAAGAGACCCGAGACTACGGGGTCAGTTCCTAAAAGTTACATTGGTCCCGTACGACGTGTTTGTGCCTCCTACGGGGCCGTTTGGTTGCTGGTTAGGGTTTTCACCCTTTAACGGCTTGTTTTTAAGTCTAAGAGTCTATTTTTTCAAATTATCATCATATTCACAAACTGGAAGACCCGAGACGATGCGGTCAATTCCTAAAAGTTACATTGGTCCCGTGCGAGGTGTTCGTGCCTCCTATGCGGTCGTTTGGGGGATGGTTTGTGTTTTCACGCTTTGACGGATTATTTTTAAGTCTAAGTGTTGATTTTTTCAAATTATTGTCATATTCACGAACAGAGAGACCCGGGACTATTCGGTCAGTTCCTAGAAGTTACATTGGTCCCATTCGAGGTGTTCGTGGCTCCTACGAGGTTGTTTGGGGGATGGTTTGGGTTTTTACCCTTTAACGACTTATTTTTATGTGTCATTTTTGCAAACTATTATCATATTCTCGAACCGGGAGATTCGGGACTACGTGGTTAGTTCCTACAAGTTACATTGGTCCCGTGCGAGGAGTTCGTGCCTCCTACGGGGTTTTTTAGGGGATGGTTTGGGTTTTTATCCCTTGACGGCTTGTTTTTAAGTCTAAGTGTGATTTTTGTAAATTATTATCATATTCTCAAATCGGGAGACCCGGGACTACGCGGTCAGTTCCTACTAGTTTCATAGGTCCCGAGCGAGGTGTTCGTGCCTCTTATGGGGTTGTTTGGGGGCTGGTTTGGGTTTTCACCCTTTAACGACTTGTTGTTATGTTTAAGTGTTGATTTTTGCAAATTATCGTCATATCCATAAACCGGGAGACCCGAGACTACGCGGTCAGTTCCTACAAGTTACATTGGTTCCGTACAAGGTGTTCATGCCTCCTACGGGGTCGTTTGGGGTCTGGTTTGGGTTTTCACCCATTGACGGATTGATTTTAAATCTAAGTGTTGATTTTTTAAAATTATCGTCATATTTTCAAACCGGGAGACTCGGGACTACGCGATCAGTTCCTACGAGGTGTTCGTGGCTCCTACGGGGTCGTTTGTGGGCTGGCTTGGGTTTTCACCCTTTAACGGCTTATTTTTAAGTTTAAGTGTTGGAGACCTGGGACTACGCGATCAGTTCTCACAAGTTACATTGGTCCTTTACGAGGTCTTCGTGCCTCCCACGGGGTCGTTTGGGGGATAGCTTGGGTTTTCACCCTTTAACGACTGATTTTTAAGTCAATGCGTGATTTTTGCAAATTATCATCATATTCTCAAATCGGGAGACTCGAGACTGCACGGTTAATTCCTATAAGTTACATTGGTCTCGTGCGAGATGTTCGTGCCTCCTACGGGGTCGTTTGGGTGCTCGTTTGGGTTCTCACCCTTTGACGGCTTGTTCTTAAGTATAAGTGTGATTTTTACAAATCATCTTCATATTCTCAAACCGGGAGACCGGGGACTAAGCGGTCAGTTCCTACAAGATACATTGGTCCCCTGCGAGGTGTCCGTGCCTCCTACGGGGTCGTTTGGAGGATGGTTTGGGTTTTCACACTTTGACGGCTTATTATTAAGTTTAAGTGTTGATTTTTGCAAATTATCGTCATATTCACAAACCGGGATACCCGGGACTATGCGGTCAGTTCTTACAATTTACATTGGTACCGTATTAGGTGTTCATGCCTCCTACGGGGTCGTTTGGAGGCTGGTTTGGGTTTTCACCCTTTGACGTCTTATTTTTAAGTTTAAGTGTTTATTTTTGCAAATTATCGTCATATTCACAAATCGGGAGACCCGGGACTAAGCTGTCAGTTCCTACAAGTTACATTGGTCCCGTACGAGGTGTTCGTGTCTCCTACGGGGTCGTTTGGGGGCTGGTTTGGCTTTTCACCCTTTCAAAACTTGTTTTTAAGGTTATGTATTGATTTTTGCAAATTATCGTCATATTCTCAAAGTGGGAGACCCAGGACTAGGCGATCTGTTCCTATAAGTTACATTGGTCCCGTGCGAGGTGTTTGTGCCTGCTATGGGGTCGTTTGGGGGCTGGTTTGGGTTCTCACCCTTTGACGGCTTGTGTTTTAAGTCTAAGTGTGATTTTTACAAATTATCTTCATATTCTCAAATCGGGAGACCCGAGACTACGCGGTCAGTTCCTACAAGTTACATTGGTCCCGTGCGAGGTGTTCGTGCCTCCTACGGGGTCGTTTGGTGGATGGTTTGGGTTTTCACCCTTTGACGGCTTATTATTAAGTTTAAGTATTGATTTTTGCAAATTATCATCATATTCACAAACCGGGATACTCGGGACTACGCGGTCAGTTCCTATAATTTACATTGGTCCCGTATGAGGTGTTCGTGCATCCTACGGTGTCGTTTGGGGGCCGGTTCGGGTTTTCACCCTTTGTCAGCTTGTTTGTAAGTTTAGGTGTTGATTTTTGCAAATGATCGATATAATATTCAAAAACCTGGAGACCCGAGACTACGCGATTAATTCCTGCAAGTACATTGGTCCCGTACGAGGTGTTCGTGCCTCCTACGGGGTCGTTTGGAGGCTGGTTTGGGATCTCCCCCTTTTACGGCTTGTGTTTTAAGTCTAAATGTTGATTTTTGCAAATTATAGTCATATTCTAAAACTGGGATACCCGAGACTAGGCGGTCAGTTCCTACAAGTTACATTGGTCCCGTGCAAGGTGTTCGTGCCTCCTACGGGAATGCTTGGTGGCTAGTTTATGTTTTCACCCTTTAACGACCTGTTTTTAAGTCTAAGTGTTATTTTTGCAAATTATCATCATATTCTTAAATCGGGAGACCCGTGACTACGCGGCCAGTTCCTACGAGGTGTTCGTGCCTCCTACGGGGTCGTTTGGGAGCTGATTTGGGTTTTCACCCTTTAACAGCTTGTTTATAGGTTTAAGTGTTGAAGACCCAAGACTACGCGGTCAGTTCCTACAAGTTACTGAGGTCCTGTAGGAGGTGTTTATGCCTCCTACGGGGTCGTTTGGGGGATGGTTTGGGTTATCACCCTTTAATGGCTGATTTTTAAGTCTAAGTGTGATTTTTGCAAATTATTGACATATTCTCAAACCGGGAGACCCGAGAGTATGCGGTTAATTCCTATAAGTTACATTGGTCCTATGCGAGGTGTTCGTGCCTCCTACGGGGTCGTTTGGGGGATAGTTCGGGTACTCACCCTTTGACGGCTTGTTTTTAAGTTTAAGTGTTTATTTTTGCAAATTATCATAATATTCACAAACCGAGAGACCCAAAACTACGCGGTCAGTTCTTACGATTTACATTGGTCCTGTATGAGGTGTTCGTGCCTCCTACGGGTTAGTTGGGGGGCTGGTTTGGGTTTTCAACCTTTGAGGGCTTGTTTTTAAGTCTAAGTGTGATTTTTGCAAATTATCGTCATATTCTTAAATCGGGAGACCTGGGACTACGCGAACAGTTCCTACAAGTTACATTTGTTCCATGCGAGGTGTTCGTGCCTCCTACGGGGTCGTTTGGGGGCTGGTTTGGGTTTTCACCCTTTGACGACTTGTTTTTAATTTAAAGTGTTGATTTTTCTAAATTATAATCATATTCACTAACCGGGAGATCCGGGACTACGCGGTCAGTTCCTATAATTTACATTGGTCCCGTATGAGGTGTTCGTCCCTCCTACGGGGTCGTTTGGAGGCTGGTTTGGGTTCTCACCCTTTGACGGCTTCTTTTTATGTTTAAGTGTTTATTTTTGCAAATTATTGTAATATTCACAAACCGGGAGACCCGAAACTATGCGGTCAGTTCCTACAATTTACATTGGTCCCGTATGAGTTGTTCGTGCCTCCTACGGGGTCGTTTGAGGACTGGTTTGGGTTTCCACCCTTTGACGGCTTGTTTTTAAGTCGAAGTGTGATTTTTGCAAATTATCATCATATTCTTAAAGTGGGAGACCCGGGACTACGCGGTAAGTTTCTACAAGTTACATTAGTCCCGTTCGAGGTGTTCGTGCCTCCTACGGGGTATTTCGGGGGCTGGTTTGAGTTTTCACCCTTTGACGACTTGTTTTTTATTTTAAGTGTTGATTTTTCGAAATTATCATCATATTCACAAACCGGGAGACCTGGGACTATGCGGCCAGTTCCTAGAATTTACATTGGTCCTATATGAGGTGTTCGTCCCTCCTACGGGGTCGTTTGGAGGCTGGTTTGGGTTTTCACCCTTTGGCGACTTATTTTTAAGTTCAATTGTTGATTTTTACAAATTATCGTAATATTCACAAACCGGGAGACCCAGAACTATGCGGTCAGTTCCTACAATTTACATTGGTCCCGTAGGAGGTGTTCGTGCCTCCTACAAGGTTGTTTGGGGGCTGGTTTGGGTTTTCACCCTTTGACGGCTTGTTTTTAAGTCTAAGTGTTTATTTTTGCAAATTATCGTCATATTCTCAAACTGGGAGACCCAGGACTAGGCGGTCAGTTCCTATAAGTTACATTGGTTCCATGCAAAATGTTCGTGCCTCCTACGGGAATGCTTGGTGGGTAGTTTAGGTTTTCAACCTTTAACGACCTGTTTTTAAGTCTAACTGTTATTTTCGCAAATTGTCGTCATATTCTCAATCCGGGAGACCCGTGACTACGCGGTCAGTTCCTATGAGGTGTTCATGCCTCCTACGGGGTCGGCTGGGGGCTGGTTTGGGTTTTCATCCTTTGATGGCTTGCTTTTAAGTTTAAGTGTTGATTTTTGTAAATTATCATCATATTCACAAATAGGGAGACCTCGGACTACGCGGTCGGTTCCTACAATTTACATTGGTCCCATATGAGGTGTTTGTGCATCCTACGGGGACGTTTGGGGGCTGGTTTGGGTTTTCACCCTTTAACGACTTGTTGTTATGTTTAAGTGTTGATTTTTGTAAATTATCGTCATATTTACAAACCGAGAGACCCGAGACTACGCGGTCAGTTCCTACAAGTTACATTGGTCCCGTACAAGGTGTTCGTGCCTCCTACGGGGTCGTTCGGGGTCTGGTTTGGTTTTCACCCGTTGGCGGCTTGATTTTAAATCTAAGTGTTGATTTTTTAAAATTATCGTCATATTCTCAAACCGGGAGACTCGGGATTACGCGATCAGTTCCTACGAGGTGTTCGTGGCTCCTACGGGGTCGTTTGTGGGCTGGCTTGGGTTTTCACCCTTTAACGACTTATTTTTAAGTTTAAGTGTTGGAGACCCGGGACTACGCGATCAGTTCTTACAAGCTACATTGGTCCTTTACGAGGTGTTCGTGCCTCCCACGGGGTCGTTTGGGGGATAGCTTGGGTTTTCACCCTTTAACGACTGATTTTTAAGTCTATGCGTGATTTTTTCAAATTATCGTCATATTCTCAAATCAGGAGACCCGGGACTACACGGTTAATTCCTATAAGTTACATTGGTCCCGTGCGAGGTGTTTGTGCCTGCTACGGGGTCGTTTGGGGGCTGGTTTGGGTTCTCACCCTTTGACGGCTTGTTTTTAAGTCTAAGTGTGATTTTTACAAATTATCTTCATATTCTCAAATCGGGAGACCCGAGACTACGCGGTCAGTTCCTACAAGTTACATTGGTCCCGTACGAGGTGTTCGTGCCTCCTACGGGGTCGTTTGGGGGATGGTTTGGGTTTTCACCCTTTGACGGCTTATTATTAAGTTTAAGTATTGATTTTTGCAAATTATCGTCATATTCACAAACCGGGATACTCGGGACTACGCGGTCAGTTCCTATAATTTACATTGGTCCCGTATGAGGTGTTCGTACATCCTACGGTGTCGTTTGGGGGCCGGTTCGGGTTTTCACCCTTTGTCAGCTTGTTTATAAGTTTAAGTGTTGATTTTTGCAAATGATCGATATAATATTCAAAAACCTGGAGACCCGAGACTACGCGATTAATTCCTGCAAGTACATTGGTCCCGTACGAGGTGTTCGTGCCTCCTACGGGGTCGTTTGGGGGCTGGTTTGGGATCTCCCCCTTTTACGGCTTGTGTTTTAAGTCTATGTGTTGATTTTTGCAAATTATCGTCATATTCTCAAACTGGGATACCCGGGACTAGGCGGTCAGTTCCTACAAGTTACATTGGTCCCGTGCAAGGTGTTCATGCCTCCTACGGGAATGCTTGGTGGCTAGTTTATGTTTTCACCCTTTAACGGCCTGTTTTTAAGTCTAAGTGTTATTTTTGCAAATTATCATCATATTCTTAAACCGGGAGATCCGTGACTACGCGGCCAGTTCCTACGAGGTGTTCGTGCCTCCTACGGGGTCGTTTGGGAGCTGATTTGGGTTTTCACCCTTTAACGGCTTGTTTATAGGTTTAAGTGTTGAAGATCCGAGACTACGCGGTCAGTTCCTACAAGTTACTGAGGTCCTGTAGGAGGTGTTCATGCCTCCTACGGGGTCGTTTGGGGGATGGTTTGGGTTATCACCCTTTAACGGCTGATTTTTAAGTCTAAGTGTGATTTTTGCAAATTATTGACATATTCTCAAACCGGGAGACCCGAGAGTATGCAGTTAATTCCTATAAGTTACATTGGTCCTATGCGAGGTGTTCGTACCTCCTACGGGGTCGTTTGGGGGCTGGTTCGGGTTCTCACCCTTTGACGGCTTGTTTTTAAGTTTAAGTGTTTATTTTTGCAAATTATCGTAATATTCACAAACCGAGAGACCCAAAACTACGCGGTCAGTTCCTACGATTTACATTGGTCCTGTATGAGGTGTTCGTGCCTCCTACGGGTTAGTTGGGGGGCTGGTTTGGGTTTTCAACCTTTGAGGGCTTGTTTTTAAGTCTAAGTGTGATTTTTGCAAATTATCGTCATATTCTTAAATCGGGAGACCTGGGACTACGCGAACAGTTCCTACAAGTTACATTTGTTCCATGCGAGGTGTTCGTGCCTCCTACGGGGTTGTTTGGGGGCTGGTTTGGGTTTTCACCCTTTGACGACTTGTTTTTAATTTTAAGTGTTGATTTTTCTAAATTATCATCATATTCACTAACCGGGAGATCCGGGACTACGCGGTCAGTTCCTATAATTTACATTGGTCCCGTATGAGGTGTTCGTCCCTCCTACGGGGTCGTTTGGAGGCTGGTTTGGGTTCTCACCCTTTGACGGCTTCTTTTTATGTTTAAGTGTTTATTTTTGCAAATTATTGTAATATTCACAAACCGGGAGACCCGAAACTATGCGGTCAGTTCCTACAATTTACATTGGTCCCGTATGAGTTGTTCGTGCCTCCTACGGAGTCATTTGGGGACTGGTTTGGGTTTCCACCCTTTGACGGCTTGTTTTTAAGTCGAAGTGTGATTTTTGCAAATTATCATCATATTCTTAAACTGGGAGACCCGGGACTACGCGGTAAGTTTCTACAAGTTACATTAGTCCCGTTCGAGGTGTTCGTGCCTCCTACGGGGTATTTTGGGGGCTGGTTTGAGTTTTCACCCCTTGACGACTTGTTTTTAATTTTAAGTGTTGATTTTTCGAAATTATAATCATATTCACAAACCGGGAGACCTGGGACTATGCGGCCAGTTCCTACAATTTACATTGGTCCTATATGAGGTGTTTGTCCCTCCTACGGGGTCGTTTGGAGGCTGGTTTGGGTTTTCACCCTTTGACGACTTATTTTTAAGTTCAATTGTTGATTTTTACAAATTATCGTAATATTCACAAACCGAGAGACCCAGAACTATGCAGTCAGTTCCTACAATTTACATTGGTCCCGTAGGAGGTGTTCGTGCCTCCTACAAGGTCGTTTGGGGGCTGGTTTGGGTTTTCACCCTTTGACGGCTTGTTTTTAAGTCTAAGTGTTGATTTTTGCAAATTATCGTCATATTCTCAAACTGGGAGACCTGGGACTAGGCGGTCAGTTCCTATAAGTTACATTGGTTCCGTGCAAAATATTCGTGCCTCCTACGGGAATGCTTGGTGGGTAGTTTAGGTTTTCAACCTTTAACGACCTGTTTTTATGTCTAACTGTTATTTTCGCAAATTATCGTCATATTCTCAATCCGGGAGACCCGTGACTACGCCGTCAGTTTCTACGAGGTGTTCATGCCTCCTACGGGGTCGGTTGGGGGCTGGTTTGGGTTTTTACCCTTTAAAGACTTATTTTTAAGTTTAAGTGTTGGAACCCCGGGACTACGCGATCAGTTCCGACAAGTTACCTTGGTCCTGTATGAGGTGTTCGTGCCTCCTACGGGGTCGTTTGGGGGATGGTTTGGGTTTTCACCCTTTAACGGCTTATTTTTAAGTCTAAGTGTGATTTTTGCAAAATATCGTCATATTCTCAAACTCAGAGACCAGGGACTGCGCGATCAATTCCTACAAGTTACATTGGTCCTGTGCGAGGTATTCGTGCCTCCTACGGGGTTGTTTGGGGGATGGTTTGGGTTTTCACCCTTTGATGGCATGTTTTTAAGTTTAAGTGTTGATTTTTGTAAATTATCATCATATTCACAAATAGGGAGACCTGGGACTACGCGGTCGGTTCCTACAATTTACATTGGTCCCATATGAGGTGTTCGTGCATCCTACGGGGACGTTTGGGGGCCGGCTCGAGTTTTCACCCTTTGACAGCATGTTTGTAAGTTTACGTGTTGATTTTTGCAAATTATCGATATAATATTCACAAACCGGGAGACCCAGGACTACGCGGTCAGTTCCTACAAGTTACATAGGTCCCGTACGAGGTGTTCGTTCCTCCTACGGGGTCGTTTGGGGGATGGTTTGGGTTTTCACCCTTTAACAGCTTGTTTTTAAGTCTAAGTATTGATTTTTGCAAATTATCATCTTATTCTCAAACTGGGATACCCGGGACTAGGCGGTCAGTTCCTACAAGTTACATTGGTCCCGTACAAGGTGTTCGTGGCTCCTACGGGAATGCTAGGTGGCTAGTTTAGGTTTTCACCCTTTAACGGTCTGTTTTTAAGTCTAAGTGTTATTTTCGCAAATTACTGCCATATTCTCAAACCGGGAGACCGGTGACTACGCGGTCAGTTCCTACGAGGTGTTCGTGCCTCCTACGGGGTTGTTTGGGGGCTGATTTGGGTTTTCACCCTTTGATGGCTAGTTTTTAAGTTTAAGTGTTGATTTTTGCAAATTATCATCATATTCACAAATCGGGAGACCCGGGACTACGCGGTCAGTTTCTATAAATTACACTGGTCCCGTATGAGGTGTTCGTGCCTCCTACGGGGTCGTTTGGGGGATGGTTTGGATTTTCACCCTCTGACGGCTTCTTTTAAAGTCTAAGTGTGATTTTTATAAATTATCATCATATTCTCAAACCGGGAGACTCGGGACTACGTGGTTAGTTCCTACAAGTTACATTGGTCCCGTGCGAGGTGTTAGTGCCTCCTACGGGGTCGTTTGAGGGATGGTTTGGGTTTTCACCCTTTGACGGCTTATTTTTAAGTTTAACTGTTGATTTTTGCAAATTATAATCATATTCACAAACTGGGAGACTCGGGACTACGCGGTCAGTTACTACAATTTACATTCGTCCCGTATGAGTTGTTTGTGCATCCTAAGGAGTCGTTTGGGGGCCGGTTCGAGTTTTCACCCTTTGACAGCTTGTTTGTAAGTTTCCGTGTTGATTTTTGCAAATTAATGATATAATATTCACAAACCGGGAGACCCGGGACTACGTGGTCAGTTCCTACAAGTTACATAGGTCCCGTACGAGGTGTTCGTGCTTCCTACGGGGTCGTTTAGGGGATGGTTTGGGTTTTCATCCTTTAACAGCTTGTTTTTAAGTCTAAGTGTTAATTTTTGCAAATTATCATCTTATTCTCAAACTGGGATACCCGGGACTAGGCGGTCAGTTCCTACAAGTTACATTGGTCCCGTACAAGGTGTTCATGCCTCCTACGGGAATGCTAGGTGGCTAGTTTAGGTTTTCACCCTTTAACGTCCAGTTTTTAAGTCTAAGTGTTATTTTTGCAAATTATTGTCATATTCTCAAACCGAGAGAACCGTGACTACGCGGTCAGTTCCTACGAGGTGTTCGTGCCTCCTATAGGGTCGTTTGGGGCCTGGTTTGGGTTTTCATCCTTTGACGGCTTGTTTTTAAGTTTACGTGTTGATTTTTGTAAATTATCGTCATATTCACAAACCAGGAGACCCGGAACTACGCGGTCAGTTCCTATAATTTACATTGGTCCCGTATGAGGTGTTCGTGCATCCTACGGTGTCGTTTGGGGGCCAGTTCGAGTTTTCACCCTTTGATAGATTGTTTGTAAGTTTACATGTTGATTTTTGCAAATTATCGATATAATATTCACAAACCGGGAGACCCGAGACTACGCGGTCAGTTCCTACAAGTTACATAGGTCTCGTACAAGGTGTTTGTGCCTCCTACGGGGTCATTTGGGGGATGGTTTGGGTTTTCACCCTTTAACAGCTTGTTTTTAAGTCTAAGTGTTGATTTTTGCAAATTATCATCTTATTCTCAAACTGGGATACCCGGGACTAGGCGGTCAGTTCCTACAAGTTACATTTGTCCCGTACAAGGTGTTCGTGACTCTTATGGGAATGCTAGGTGGCTAGTTTAGGTTTTCACCCTTTACCGGCCTGTTTTTAAGTCTAAGTGTTATTTTCTCAAATTATTGTCATATTCTCAAACCGGGAGACCGGTGACTACGCGACAGTTCCTACGAGGTGTTCATGCCTCCTACGGGGTCGTTTGGGGGCTGATTTAGGTTTTCACCCTTTAACCGCTTGTTTTTAAGTTTAAGTGTTGAAGACCAGGGACTACGCGGTCAGTTCCTACAAGTTACAGAGGTCCTGTACGAGGTGTTTGTGCCTCCTACGGGGTCGTTTGGGGGATGATTTTGGTTTTCACTCTTAACGGCTAATTTTTACGTTTAAGTGTCATTTTTCCAAATTATCGTCAAATTCTCAATTCGAGAGACCCAGGACTACGTGGTCAATTCCTAAAATTTACATTGGTCCCATAAGAGGTGTTCATGCCTCCTATGAGGTCGTTTGGGGGCTGGTTTGGGTTTTCACCCTTTGACAACTTGTTTTAAAGTCTAAGTGTATTTTTGCAAATTATCGTCATATTATCAAACTGGGAGACCCAGGACTACGCGGTCAGTTCCTAAAAGTTACATTGGTCCCGTGTGAGGTGTTCGTGCCTCGTACGGGGTCGTTTGGGGGATGGTTTGGGTTTTCACCCTTTGACGGCTTATTTTTATGTCTAACTGTTGATTTTTTCAAATTATCCTCATATTCTCAAACTGGGAGACCCGGGACTACGCGGTCTGTTCGTACAAGTCACATTGGTCCCGTGCGAGGTGTTCGTGCCTCCTACGGGGTCGTTTGGGGGATGGTTTGGGTTATCACCCAGTAACGGCTGATTTTTAAGTCTAAGTGTGTTTTTTGTAAATTATCGTCATATTCTCAAACCGGGAGACCCGGGACTGCGCGATCAGTTCCTAAAAGTTACATTGGTTCCATGCGAGGTGTTCGTGCCTCCTACGGGGTCGTTTTGGTGTTTGATTTGGGTTTTCATTATTTAACGGCTTGTTTTTAAGTTTAAGTGTTGATTTTTGCAAATTATCGTCATATTCACAAACCGGGAGACCCAAAACTACGCGGCCAGTTCCTATAATTTACATTGGTCCCGTATGAGGTGTTTGGAGGCTCGTTTGGGTTTTCACCCTCCGACGGCTTGTTTTAAGTTTAAGTGTTGATTTTTGCAAATTAACATCATATTCACAAATCGGGAAACTCGGGACTATGCGGTCAGTTCCAATAATTTACATTGGTCCCGTGCGAGGTTCGTGCCTCCTACGGGGTCGTTTGGGGGATGGTTTGGGTTCTCACCCTTTGACGAGTTCATTTCAAGTTTAAGTGTTTATTTTTGCAAATTATCGTAATATTCACAAACCGGGAGACCCGAAACTACGCGGTCAGTTCCTATAATTTACATTGGTCACGTATGAGGTGTTCGTGCCTCCTACGGGGTTGTTTGGGGGCCGGTTTGGGTTTTCACCCTTTGACGACTAGTTTTTAAGTTTAAGTGTTGATTTTTCTAAATTATCATCATATTCCCAAACCGGGAGACCCAGGACTACGCAGTCAGTTCCTACAATTTACATTGGTCCCGTATGAGGTGTTCGTGCCTCCTATAGGGTCGTTTGGGGGCTGGTTTGGGTTTTCATCCTTTGACGGCTTGTTTTTAAGTTTACGTGTTGATTTTTGCAAATTATCGTCATATTCACAAACAAGGAGACCCGGAACTACGCGGTCAGTTCCTACAATTTACATTGGTCCCGTATGAGGTGTTCGTGCATCCTACGGTGTCGTTTGGGGGCCAGTTAGAGTTTTCACCCTTTGACAGATTGTTTGTAAGTTTACATGTTGATTTTTGCAAATTATCGATATAATATTCACAAACCGGGAGACCCGAGACTACGCGGTCAGTTCCTACAAGTTACATAGGTCTCGTACAAGGTGTTTGTGCCTCCTACGGGGTCATTTGGGGGATGGTTTGGGTTTTCACCCTTTAACAGCTTGTTTTTAAGTCTAAGTGTTGATTTTTGCAAATTATCATCTTATTCTCAAACTGGGATACCCGGGACTAGGCGGTCAGTTCCTATAAGTTACATTTGTCCCGTACAAGGTGTTCGTGACTCTTATGGGAATGCTAGGTGGCTAGTTTAGGTTTTCACCCTTTAACGGCCTGTTTTTAAGTCTAAGGGTCCGTTTGGTTCGTGGTGAAATACTTTTCACCTTGTTAAAAGTAAAAGGTGAATTATTAGTGCGGTGATTTTGTTTTCACCATCTCCGTTTGGATGGTCGAGTTTTCACTAGGTGAAAATTTTAACTTTTTCACCATTTGTTGTTTGGATGGTCAGGATTAATATGGTGAAAAAATAAAATGACCATGTTACCCTCATACTTCAAATGCACATAACTATTTTGATTTTCATCACACAAGTGTCAACGGCCATTAAAAAATATGCATTTACCTCAAACTAAAATTTGACATAATCACCCCCCCCCCACATACACACACAACTAGTCATATTTGGCTACGCAAGACAAATAAGTAAAAAAACAGTACCAATTAAAAATAAAATCCTTATTAAAAAAGAAAACAGTCTCAATTTAAAAAAACAAAATTCCAACAATGAAAAAAATTGTCATTTGTAAAAAAAACAACCATCATAAAAAAAAAAAAGTCAACTATAAAAACAATAGTCCACAATAAAAAAAAAGTTCTCAACAATGAAAAAACAGTCCCAATTAAAAAAAAAGTCCCAACTGTGAAAAAAAAGTGTTCCAATTAAAAGAATTAAAAAAAAAATAGTTCTCAACTATGAAACCGTTCCAATTAGTAATTAAATTCCGAACACATTACCATGCACCAAACAAATATTCATTTATTTTATTTTATTTATATTCTTTTATTTTTTTTATGGGAATATATATTCTCACACCCTCTATACGTTCCCCCACACCCTTTGAATAATAAATGACAATTGTGCCTTTAAATTTATAAAATCTAAATGTCCAATTTTTTCACCTCCAACTAAAATAAATACATTTGATAAAAAACAAAAAAATTATATTTTCAATAAAAAAATTATTTTTTATAAGTAATAATAAAAAAAATTGTTTATAAAACGTAAAATCTTATCTATTTTTTTTATTAAAAAACTGTATATAAAACGTAAAATTTATTTTTCTTAAGAAACTCTTTTCTTAAAAAATGTTTTACTTTTTATTTACAAATTTTATTTTTGGTTAAAAACTGTTTTTTTTGTACAACATTATAAATAATATTTTTACTATTTTGAAAAATATTGTCTGTGGCAGCGGTATGTATAGGCGGTCCGACCACCTATACATACCGCTGGCGCGGAGCATTATTATCTAATATGTTGGTCCGCGCCAACGGTATGTATAAGTGGTCGAACTGCCTATACATACCGCTGACGCTGACGCGGACCATTTTTTTTTGTAGAAAAAAATTTATTTTTAAAATAGAAAAAAAAAACGTTTTTAACTGAAAAAATAAATAACGAAACAATTTTTTTAAATAAATAAAAGAAACAGTTTTTAACTAGAAATGATAATAAGAATGTCCAATTTTTACAATAAATAACGAAACAGTTTTTTTTATCAACGTCCATTTAAATAAACAATAATATGTTTTTTTATAAATAACATAATGTTTTTTAAATGAAAAAATAACTTTTATAATTTTTATATTTTCAGAATATTAAAATTTTAATTTTCTAGAATATTGGGATTTTTATTTTCAAAATATTATGTTTTATTTTTTTCATAATATTACCTTTTTTTTTTAAAGTAATAGATTTTTGGGCAAAAGATTATATTTGCTCAAATCATATATGCATAGAGGGTCTTTTGATCTTTAGTATTTAAATAATGAAAAGGGTGTGGGGAAAGACATTGAGGGTGTAGGAATAGCTATTCTATTTTTTATTTATTTTTAAAAAATTTAATTATTTAAATTATTTTTTAATTTTTTTTAATCTTTTTTAAATAAAAAATAAAATTTAGATTTTTTTTTTTTAAAATGAATATTTGATGTCGTATTAATTAAGTGGGAGAAATGAATGTGTGATAGTTATAAGTGGAAATAAGAAAGGTTACTTTGGTAATAAGATAAATTTCATTGTTTTCACCTGTTAAATTATTCATTTTACCCATGGTTTAAAATGGTTAAAGTTTCACCTCACTTTTCACCGTATTCATTTTATTTCACCGTGTTAAATGCCCAACCAAACACATATTTTACCTAGGTGAATTATATTTTAACGCGGTAAAAAATATTTCACCACGAACCAAACGGACCCTAAGTGTTATTTTCTCAAATTATTGTCATATTCTCAAACCGGGAGACCGGTGACTACGCGGCAGTTCCTACGAGGTGTTCATGCCTCCTACGGGGTCGTTTGGGGGCTGATTTAGGTTTTCACCCTTTAACCGCTTGTTTTTAAGTTTAAGTGTTGAAGACCAGGGACTACGCGGTCAGTTCCTACAAGTTACAGAGGTCCTGTACGAGGTGTTTGTGCCTCCTACGGGGTCGTTTGGGGGATGATTTTGGTTTTCACTCTTAACGGCTGATTTTTACGTTTAAGTGTCATTTTTCCTAATTATCGTCAAATTCTCAATTCGAGAGACCCAGGACTACGTGGTCAATTCCTAAAATTTACATTGGTCCCATAAGAGGTGTTCATGCCTCCTATGAGGTCGTTTGGGTGCTGGTTTGGGTTTTCCCCTTTGACAACTTGTTTTAAAGTCTAAGTGTATTTTTGCAAATTATCGTCATATTATCAAACTGGGAGACCCAGGACTACGCGGTCAGTTCCTAAAAGTTACGTTGGTCCCGTGTGAGGTGTTCGTGCCTCGTACGGGGTCGTTTGGGGAATGGTTTGGGTTTTCACCCTTTGACGGCTTATTTTTAAGTCTAACTGTTGATTTTTTCAAATTATCCTCATATTCTCAAACTGGGAGACCCGGGACTACGCGGTCTGTTCGTACAAGTCACATTGGTCCCGTGCGAGGTGTTCGTGCCTCCTACGGGGTCGTTTGGGGGATGGTTTGGGTTATCACCCAGTAACCGCTGATTTTTAAGTCTAAGTGTGATTTTTGTAAATTATCGTCATATTCTCAAACCGGGAGACCCGGGACTGCGCGATCAGTTCCTAAAAGTTACATTGGTTCCATGCGAGGTGTTCGTGCCTCCTACGGGGTCGTTTTGGTGTTTTATTTGGGTTTTCATTATTTAACGGCTTGTTTTTAAGTTTAAGTGTTGATTTTTGCAAATTATCGTCATATTCACAAACCGGGAGACCCAAAACTACGCGGCCAGTTCCTATAATTTACATTGGTCCCGTATGAGGTGTTTGGGGGCTCGTTTGGGTTTTCACCCTCTGACGGCTTGTTTTAAGTTTAAGTGTTGATTTTTGCAAATTAACATGATATTCACAAATCGGGAAACTCGGGACTATGCGGTCAGTTCCAATAATTTACATTGGTCCCGTGCGAGGTTCGTGCCTCCTACGGGGTCGTTTGGGGGATGGTTTGGGTTCTCACCCTTTGACGAGTTCATTTCAAGTTTAAGTGTTTATTTTTGCAAATTATCGTAATATTCACAAACCGGGAGACCCGAAACTACGCGGTCAGTTCCTATAATTTACATTGGTCACGTATGAGGTGTTCGTGCCTCCTACGGGGTTGTTTGGGGGCTGGTTTGGGTTTTCACCCTTTGAGGACTAGTTTTTAAGTTTAAGTGTTGATTTTTCTAAATTATCATCATATTCCAAAACCGGGAGACCCAGGACTACGCGGTCAGTTCCTACAATTTACATTGGTCCCGTATGAGGTGTTCGCGCCTCCTATAGGGTCGTTTGGGGGCTGGTTTGGGTTTTCATCCTTTGACGGCTTGTTTTTAAGTTTACGTGTTGATTTTTGCAAATTATCGTCATATTCACAAACCAGGAGACCCGGAACTACGCGGTCAGTTCCTACAATTTACATTGGTCCCGTATGAGGTGTTCGTGCTTCCTACGGTGTCGTTTGGGGGCCAGTTAGAGTTTTCACCCTTTGACAGATTGTTTGTAAGTTTACATGTTGATTTTTGCAAATTATCGATATAATATTCACAAACCGGGAGACCCGAGACTACGCGGTCAGTTCCTACAAGTTACATAGGTCTCGTACAAGGTGTTTGTGCCTCCTACGGGGTCATTTGGGGGATGGTTTGGGTTTTCACCCTTTAACAGCTTGTTTTTAAGTCTAAGTGTTGATTTTTGCAAATTATCATCTTATTCTCAAACTGGGATACCCGGGACTAGGCGGTCAGTTCCTACAAGTTACATTTGTCCCGTACAAGGTGTTCGTGACTCTTATGGGAATGCTAGGTGGCTAGTTTAGGTTTTCACCCTTTAACGGCCTGTTTTTAAGTCTAAGTGTTATTTTCTCAAATTATTGTCATATTCTCAAACCGGGAGACCGGTGACTACGCGGCAGTTCCTACGAGGTGTTCATGCCTCCTACGGGGTCGTTTGGGGGCTGATTTAGGTTTTCACCCTTTAACCGCTTGTTTTTAAGTTTAAGTGTTGAAGACTAGGGACTACGCGGTCAGTTCCTACAAGTTACAGAGGTCCTGTACGAGGTGTTTGTGCCTCCTACGGGGTCGTTTGGGGGATGATTTTGGTTTTCACTCTTTAACGGCTGATTTTTACGTTTAAGTGTGATTTTTTGCAAATTATCGTCAAATTCTCAATTCGAGAGACCCAGGACTACGTGGTCAGTTCCTAAAATTTACATTGGTCCCATAAGAGGTGTTCATGCCTCCTATGAGGTCGTTTGGGGGCTGGTTTGGGTTTTCACCCTTTGACAACTTGTTTTAAAGTCTAAGTGTATTTTTGCAAATTATCGTCATATTATCAAACTGAGAGACCCAGGACTACGCGGTCAGTTCCTAAAAGTTACATTGGTCCCGTGTGAGGTGTTCGTGCCTCGTACGGGGTCGTTTGGGGGATGGTTTGGGTTTTCACCCTTTGACGGCTTATTTTTAAGTCTAACTGTTGATTTTTTCAAATTATCCTCATATTCTCAAACTGGGAGACCCGGGACTACGCGGTCTGTTCGTACAAGTCACATTGGTCCCGTGCGAGGTGTTCGTGCCTCCTACGGGGTCGTTTGGGGGATGGTTTGGGTTATCACCCAGTAACGGCTGATTTTTAAGTCTAAGTGTGATTTTTGTAAATTATCGTCATATTCTCAAACCGGGAGACCCGGGACTGCGCGGTCTGTTCCTAAAAGTTACATTGGTTCCATGCGAGGTGTTCGTGCCTCCTACGGGGTCGTTTTGGTGTTTGATTTGGGTTTTCATTATTTAACGGCTTGTTTTTAAGTTTAAGTGTTGATTTTTGCAAATTATCGTCATATTCACAAACCGGGAGACCCAAAACTACGCGACCAGTTCCTATAATTTACATTGGTCCCGTATGAGGTGTTTGGGGGCTCGTTTGGGTTTTCACCCTCTGACGGCTTGTTTTAAGTTTAAGTGTTGATTTTTGCAAATTAACATCATATTCACAAATCAGGAAACTCGGGACTATGCGGTCAGTTCCAATAATTTACATTGGTCCCGTGCGAGGTTCGTGCCTCCTACGAGGTCGTTTGGGGGATGGTTTGGGTTCTCACCCTTTGATGAGTTCATTTCAAGTTTAAGTGTTTATTTTTGCAAATTATCGTAATATTCACAAACCGGGAGACCCGAAACTACGCGGTCAGTTCCTACAATTTACATTGGTCACGTATGAGGTGTTCGTGCCTCCTACGGGGTTGTTTGGGGGCTGGTTTGGGTTTTCACCCTTTGACGACTAGTTTTTAAGTTTAAGTGTTGATTTTTCTAAATTATCATCATATTCCCAAACCGGGAGACCCAGGACTACGCGGTCAGTTCCTACAATTTACATTGGTCACGTATGAGGTGTTCGTGCCTCCTACGGGGTTGTTTGGGGGCTGGTTTGGGTTTTCACCCTTTGACGACTAGTTTTTAAGTTTAAGTATTGGTTTTTCTAAATTATCATCATATTCCCAAACCGGGAGACCCAGGACTACGCGGTCAGTTCCTACAATTTACATCGGTCCCGTATGAGGTGTTCGTGCCTCCTATAGGGTCGTTTGGGGGCTGGTTTGGGTTTTCACCCTTTGACGGCTTGTTTTTAAGTCTAAGTGTTGATTTTTTGCAGATTATGGTCATATTCTCAAATTGGGAGACCCGGGACTAGGCGGTCAGTTCCTAAAAGTTACATTGGTTCCGTGAAAAATGTCCGTGCCTCCTACGGGAATGCTTGGTGGGTAGTTTAGGTTTTCACCCTTTAACGACCTGTTTTTAAGTCTAACTGTTATTTTCGCAAATTATCGTCATATTCTCAATCCGAGAGACCCGTGACTACGCGGTCAGTTCCTACGAGGTGTTCATGCCTCCTACGGGGTCGGTTGGGGGCTGGTTCGGGTTTTCACCCTTTAATGACTTGTTTTTAAGTTTAAGTGTTGGAGACTCGGGACTACGCGATTAGTTCCTACAAGTTACCTTGGTCCTGTACAAGGTGTTCGTGCCTCCTACGGGGTCGTTTGGGGGATGGTTTGGGTTTTCACCCTTTAACGACTTATTTTTAAGTCTAAGTGTGATTTTTGAAAAAAATCATCATATTCTCAAACTCAGAGATCAAAGACTGCGCAATCAGTTCCTATAAGTTAAATTCGTCCCGTGCGAGGTATTCGTGCCTCCTACGAGGTCGTTTGGGGGATGGTTTGGGTTTTCACCCTTTGATGGCTTATTTTTAGGTTAAGTGTTGATTTTTGCAAATTATCGTCATATTCACAAACCGGGAGACCCGGGACTACACGGTCAGTTCCTATAATTTACACTGGTCCTGTATGAGGTGTTCGTGCCTCTTACGGGGTCGTTTGGGTTTTCACCCTTTGACGGCTTGTTTTTAAGTCTAAGTGTGATTTTTACTAATTATCGTCATATTCTCAAATCGGGAGACTTGGGACTACGTGGTCAGTTCCTATAAGTTACATTGGTCCCATGCGAGGTGTTCGTGCCTCCTACGGGGTCGTTTGGGGGATGGTTTACGTTTTCACCCATTGATGACTTATTTTTAAATTTAAGTGTTGATTTTTGCAAATTATCGTCATATTCACAAATCGGGAGACCCGGGACTATGCGGTCAGTTCCTACAATTTACATTGGTCCCGTATGAGGTGTTCGTGCATCCTACGGGGTCGTTTGGGTGCCGATTCGAGTTTTCACCCTTTGATAGCTTGTTTGTAAGTTTACGTGTTGATTTTTGCAAATTATCGATATAATATTCACAAACCGAGAGACCCGGGACTAGGCGGTCCATTCCTACAAGTTACATAGGTCCCGTACGAGGTGTTCGTGCCTCCTATGGGGTCGTTTGTGGGATGGTTTTGGTTCTCACCCTTTAACAGCTTGTTTTTAAGTCTAAGTGTTGATTTTTGCAAATTATCATCTTATTCTCAAACTGGGATACCCGGGACTAGGCGGTCAGTTCCTACAAGTTACATTGATCCCGTACAAGGTGTTCGTGCCTCCTACGGGAATGCTAGGTGGCTAGTTTAGGTTTTCACCCTTTAACGGCCTGTTTTTAAGTGTTATTTTCACAAATTATTGTCATATTCTCAAACCGGGAGACCGGTGACTACGCGGTCAGTTCCTACGAGGTCTTCGTGCCTCCTACGAGGTCGTTTGGGGGCTGATTTGGGTTTTCTCCCTTTAACGGCTTGTTTTTAAGTTTAAGTGTTGAAGACCCGAGACTACGCGGTGAGTTCCTACAAGTTACAGAGGTCCTGTACGAAGTGTTCGTGCCTCCTACGGGGTCGTTTGGGGGATGATTTGGGTTTTCACCCTTTAACGGCTGATTTTTAAGTTTAAGTGTGATTTTTCCAAATTATCGTCAAATTCTCAAATCGAGAGACCCGGGACTACGCGGTCAGTTCCTAAAATTTACATTGGTCCCGTAGGAGGTGTTCATGCCTCCTTCGGGGTCGTTTGGGGGCTGGTTTGGGTTTTCACCCTTTAACGGCTTATTTTGAAGTCTAACTGTTGATTTTTTCAAATTATCGTCATATTCTCAAACTGGGAGGCCCGGGACTACGCGGTCAGTTCGTACAAGTCACATTGGTCCCGTGCGAGGTGTTTGTGCCTCCTACGGGGTCGTTTGGGGGATGGTTTGGGTTTTCACCCTTTGACGGCTTATTTTTAAGTTTAAGTGTTTATTTTAACAAATTATCATCATATTCCCAAACCGGGAGACCCGAAACTACGCGGTCAGTTCCTACAAGTTACCTTGGTCCTGTGTGAGGTGTTCGTGCCTCCTACGAGGTCGTTTGGGGGATGGCTTGGGTTTTCACCCTTTAATGACTTATTTTTAAGTCTAAGTCTGATTTTTGAAAATTATCGTCATATTCTCAAATTAGGATGCCCGTGACTATATGATCAGTTCCTAAAAATTACATTGGTCCCGTGCAAGGTGTTCGTGCCTCCTACGGGGTCGTTTGGGGGCTGGTATGGGTCCTCACCCTTTGACGGCTTATTTTTTAAGTTTAAGTGTTAATTTTTACAAATTATCCTAATATTCACAAACGAGGAGACCCGGGACTACGCGATCAGTTCCTACAATTGTCATTGGTCACGTATGAGGTGTTCGAGCCTCCTATGGGGTCATTTGGGGGTTGGTTTTGGCTTTCAACCTTTGACGGCTTATTTTTAAGTCTAAGTGTGATTTTTACAAATTATCGTCATATTCTCAAACTGAGAGACCCGGGACTGCGCGGTCAGTTCCTACAAGTTACATTGGTTCCGTGGGAGGTGTTCGTGCCTCCTACGGGGTCGTTTGGGGGCTGATTTGGGTTTTCATCCTTTGACAACTTGTTTTTAATTTTAAGTGTTGATTTTTGCAAATTATCGTCATATTCACAAATCGGGAGACCCGAAACTACGCAGTCAATTCCTATAATATACATTGGTCCCGTATGAGGTGTTTGTGCGTCCTACGGGGTCGTTTGGGGGCTCGTTTGGGTTTTCACCCTCTGACGGCTTGTTTTTAAGTTTAAGTGTTGATTTTTGCAAATTAACATCATATTCCCAAACCGGGAGACCCGAGACTATGCGATCAGTTCCTACAATTTACATTGGTCCCGTGCGAGGTGTTCGTGCCTCCTACGGGGTCGTTTAGGGGATGGTTTGGGTTCTCACCCTTTGACGACTTCTTTTTAAGTTTAAGTGTTTATTTTTGCAAATTATCATAATATTCACAAACTGGGAGATCCGGAACTACGCGGTCAGTTCCTACAATTTACATTGGTCCCGTATGAGGTGTCCGTGCCTCCTACGGGGTCGTTTGGGGGCTGGTTTGGCTTTTCACCCTTTGACAGCTTGTTTTTAAGTATAAGTGTGATTTTTGCAAATTAACCTCATATTCTCAAATCGGGAGACCCGGGACTACGCGGTCAGTTCCTACAAGTTACATTGGTCCCGTGCAAGGTGTTCGTGCCTCCTACGGGGTCGTTTGGGTGCTGGTTTGGGTTTTCACCCTTTGACGACTTGTTTTTAAGTTTAAGTGTTGATTTTTCTAAATTATCATCATATTCACAAACCGGGAGACCCAGGACTACGCGGTCAGTTGCTAGAGTTTACATTGGTCCCGTATGAGGTGTTCATGCCTCCTACGGGGTCGTTTGGACGCTGGTTTGGGTTTTCACCCTTTGACGGCTTATTTTTAAGTTCAAGTGTTGATTTTTGCAAATTATCATCATATTCACAAATAGGGAGACCCGGGACTAAGCGGTCAGTTCCTACAAGTCACATTAGTCCCGTACGAGGTGTTCGTGCCTCCTACAGGGTCGTTTGGTGGCTGGTTTTTGTTTTCACCCTTTAATGCCTTATTTTTAAGTCTAAGTGTGATTTTTGAAAATTATCATCATATTCTCAAACGGAGATGCTCGGGACTATGCGGTCCTTTCCTACAATATACATTGGTCACGTACGAGGTGTTCGTGCCTCTTAAGAGGTCGTTCGGGGTCTGGTTTTGATTTTCTCCCTTTGGCGTCTTATTTTTAAGTCTAAGTGTTGATTTTTTCAAATTATCCTCATATTCTCAAACAAGGAGACTCGGGACTACGCGGTCAGTTCCTACAAGGCACATTGGTCCCGTGCGAGATGTTCGTGCCTCTTACGGGCTCGTTTGGGGGATGGTTGGGTTTTCACCATTTGACGACTTGTTTTTAAGTTTAAGTGTTGATTTTTACAAATTATCGTCATATTCCCAAATCGGGAGACCTGTGACTACGCGGTCAGTTCCTAAAAGTTAAATTGGTCACGTGCGAGGTGTCCGTGCCTCCTACGGGGTCGTTTAGGGACTGGTTTGGGTTTTCACCCTTTAACGACTTGTTTTTATGTTTAAGTGTTGATTTTTGCAAGTTATCGTCATATTCACAAACTGGGAGACCCGGGACTACGCGGTCAGTTCCTACAAGTTATATTGGTCCCGTACGAGGTGTTCGTGCCTCCTACGGGGTTGTGTGGGGGATGGTTTGGGTTTTCACCCTTTAACAGCTTATCTTTAAGTCTAAGTGTTATTTTTACAAATTATCTTTATATTCTCAAATCGGGAGACCCATGACTACGCGGTCAGTTCTGACAATTTACATTGGTCCCGTGCGAGGTGTTCATGCCTCATACGTTGTCATTTGTGGGCTGGTTTGGGTTTTCACCCTTTAACAACTTGTTTTTAAGTTTAAGTTTTGAATTTTGCAAATTATCATCATATAACAAACCTGGAGACCCGGGACTATGCAGTCAGTTCCTATAATTTACATTGGTCCCGTACGAGGTGTTTGTGCCTCCTACGGGGTCGTTTGGGGGCTGGATTGGGTTTTAACCCTTTGACTGCTTCTTTTTAAGTCTAAGTGTTGATTTTTGCAAATTATCGTCATATTCACAAACAGGGAGACCTGGGACTACCCAGTCAGTTCCTTCAAGTTATATTGGTCCCGTACGAGGTGTTCATAACTCCCACGGGCTCGTTTGGGGGCTGGTTTGGGTTTTCACCCTTTCACGGCTTGTTTTTAAGTCTAAGTCTTGATTTATTCAAATTATCGTCATATTCTCAAATCGGGAGACCCGGGACTACGCGGTAAGTTCCTACGAGGTGTTCGTGCCTCCTACGGGGTCGCTTGGGGGCTTGTTTGGGTTTTCACCCTTTAACGGCATGTTTATAAATTTAAGTGTTGGAGAACGGGGACTACGCGGTCTGTTCCTATGAGTTACATTGGTCTAGTACGAGGCGTTCGTGCCTCCTACGGGGTCGTTTGTGGGATGGCTTGGGTTTTCACCCTTTAACGGCTGATTTTTAAGTCCAAGTGTGATTTTTGCATATTATCCTCATATTCTCAAACCGGGAGACCCGGGACTACGCGGTCAGTTCGTACAAGTGACATTGGTCCCGTGCGAGGTGTTCGTGCCTCCCACGGGGTCGTTTGGGGAATGGTTTGGGATCTCACCCTTTGATGGCTTTTTTTAAGTTTAAGTGTCGATTTTTGTAAATTATCATCATATTCACAAACCGAGAGACCCGGGACTACGCGGTCAGTTCCTACAGTTTACATTGGTCCTGTATGAGGTGTTCGTGCCTCCTACGGGGTTGTTTGGGCTCTGGTTTGTATTTTCACCTTATGACGGCTTGTTTTTAAGTCTAAGTGTGATTTTTACAAATTACCATCATATTCTCAAACCAGGAGATCCGAGAATACGCGGTCAGTTACTATAAGTTACATTGGTCCCGTGCGAGGTGTTCGTGCCTCCTACGGGCTCGTTTGGGGCCTGGTTTGGGTTTTCACCCTTTAATGGCTTATTTTTTATTTTAAGTGTCGATTTTTACAAATTATGATCATATTCACAAACGGGGAGACCCGAGACTACGCGGTCAGTTCCTATAATTTACATTGGCCCGTATGAGGTGTTCGTTTCTTACAGGGTTGTTCGGGAGCAGGTTTGGGTTATCAGCCTTTGACGACTTGTTGTTATGTTTAAGTGTGGATTTTTGCAAATTATCGTCATATTCACAAACCTGGAGATGCGGGGCTACGCGGTTAGTTCCTACAAGTTACATTGGTCCCGTACGAGGTGTCCGTGCCTCCTACGGGGTTGTTTGGTGACTTATTTGGCTTTTCACCCTTTAACGGCTTGTTTTAAAGTCTAAGTGTTGATTTTTTCAAATTATCGTTATATTCTCAAACCGGGAGACTCGGGACTTAACGATCAGTTCCTACTAGTCACATTAGTCCCGTACGAGATGTTCGTGCCTCCTAAGGGCTCGTTTGGGGGATGGTTTGGGTTTTCACCCTTTGACGACTTGTTTTTAAGTTTAAGTGTCGATTTTTACAAATTATCATCATATTCCCAAATCGGGAGTCCCGGGACTACGCGATCAGTTCCTACAAGTTACATTGGTCCCGTGCGAGGTGCTCGTGCCTCCTATGGGATCGTTTGGAGGCTAGTTTGGGTTTTCACCCTTTAACGGCTTGTTTTTAAGTCTAAGTGTGATTTTAGAAAAATATCATCATATTCTCAAACTGGTAGGCCCGGGACTATGCGGGCAGTTCCTATAAGTTACATTGGTCCCGTACGAGGTGTCCGTGCCTCCTACGCGGTTGTTTAGGGGTTGGTTTGGGTTTTCACCCTTTAACGACTAGTTTTTATGTTTAAGTGTTGATTTTTGCAAATTATCATCATATTCACAAACCAGGAGACCCGGGACTACGCGGTTAGTTCCTACAAGTTACATTGGTGCTCTACGAGGTGTTCGTGCCTCCTACGGGGTCGTTTGGGGGATGGTTTGGGTTTTCACCCTTTAACGGCTGATTTTTAAGTCTAAAGTTGGATTTTTTCAAATATTTGTCATATTCTCAAATCGGGAGACCCAAGAGTACACGGTTAATTCCTACAAGTTACATTGGTTCTATGCGAGGTGTTCGTGCCTCCTACGGGGTCGTTTGGGGGCTGGTTCTGGTTCTCACCCTTTGACGGCTTGTTTTTAAGTCTAAGTGTTTATTTTTGCAAATTATCATAATATTCACAAATCGAGAGACACGGAACTACGCGGTCAGTTCCTACAATTTACATTGGTACCATATGAGGTGTTCGTGCGTCCTATGGGGTCATTTGGGGGTTGGTTTTGGTTTTCACCCTTTGACGGCTTATTTTTAAGTCTAAGTGTGATTTTTACAAATTATCGTCATATTCTCAAACAGGGAAACCCGGGATTGCGCGGTCAGTTCCTACAAGTTACATTGGTCCCGTACGAGGTGTTCATGCCTCCTACGGGGTCGTTCAGAGGCTGGTTTGGGTTTTAAACCTTTGACGAGTTGTTTTTAAATCTAAGTTTTGATATTTTCAAATTATCGTCATATTCTCAAACCGGGAGACTCGGGACTACGCGGTCAGTTCCTACGAGGTGTTCGTGCTTCCTACGGGGTTGTTTGGGGGCTAGTTTGGGTTTTCACCCTTTAACGGCTTGTTCATAAGTTTTAGTGTTGGAGACCCGGGACTACGTGGTTAGTTCCTAGAAGTTACATTGGTCCTGTACGAGGTGTTCGTGCCTCCTACGGGGTCTATTGGGGGCTGGTTTGGGTTCTCACCCTTTGACTGCTTGTTTTTAAGTTTAAGTGTCAATTTTTGTAAATTATAGTCATATTCACAAATCAGGAGGCCCGGGACTACGCGATCAGTTCCTATAATTTACATTGGTCCCGTATGAGGTGTTCGTGCCTCCTAAGGGCTTGTTTGGGGGATAGTTTGGGTTTTCAGTCTTTGACATCTTGTTGTTAAGTTTAAGTGTTGATTTTTAAAAATTATCGTCGTATTCCCAATCCAGGAGACCCAAGACTACGCGGTCAGTTCCTACAAGTTACATTGGTCCCGTACGAGGTATTCGTGCCTCCTACGGGGTCGTTTAGGGGCTAGTTTGGCTTTTCACTCTTTAACAACTTGTTTTTAAGTCTAAGTGTGATTTTAGAAAAATATCATCATATTTTCAAACCGGTAGGCCCAGCATTACGCGGTCAGTTCCTACAAGTTACATTGGTCCCGTGCAAGGTGTTTATACCTCCTACGGGGTCGTTTAGGGGTTGGTTTGGGTTTTCGCCCTTTAATGACTTGTTTTTATGTTTAAGTGTTGATTTTTTGTAAATTATCATCATATTCACAAACCGGGAGACCTGCGACTACGCGATCAGTTCCTACCAGTTAGATTTTTCCTCTACGAGGCATTCGTGCCTCCTACGGGGTCGTTTGGGGGATGGTTTGGGTTTTCAACCTTTAACGGCTTGTCTTTAAGTCTAATTGTATTTTTTTCAAAATATCGTCAAATTCTCAAATCGAGAGACCCGTGACTACGCGGTCAGTTCCGACAAGTTATAGTGGTCCCGTGAGAGGTGTTTGTGCCTCCTTCGGGGTCGTTTGGGGGATGGTTTGGGTTTTCACCCTATGACGGATTCTTTTTACGTTTAAGTGTTGATTTTTGCAAATTATCATCTTATTCAATAATCGGGAGACCCGAGACTAAGTGGTCAGTTCCTACAATTTACATTGGTCCCGGACGAGGTTTTCGTGCCTCCTACAGGGTCGTTTGGGGACTGGTTTATGTTTCCACCCTTTGACGACTTGTTTTTAAGTTTAAGTGTTCATTTTTACAAATTATCATTATATTCACAAACAGGGAGACCCGGGACTATCCGGTCAGTTCCTACAAGTTACATTGGTCCCGTACGAGGAGTTTATGCCTCCTACGGGGTCGTTCAGGGTATGGTTTGGATTTTCACCCTTTGACGGCTTGTTTTTAAGTCTAAGTGGTGATTTTTTGAAATTATCGTCATATTCTCAAATCGGGAGACCCGGGACTCGCGGTCAGTTCCTACGAGGTGTTCGTGCCTCCTACGGGGTCGTTTGGGGGCCAGTTTGGGTTTTCACCCTTTAACGGCTTATTTATAAGTTTTAGTGTTGAAGACCCGGGACTAAACGGTTAGTTCCTACAAGTTAAATTGGTCCTGTACGAGGTGTTCGTGCCTCCTACGGGGTCGTTTGGGGGATGATTTGGGTTTTCACCCTTTGATGGCTTGTTTTTAAGTTTAAGTGTTGATTTTTGCAAATTATCGTCATATTCACTAACCGGGAGACTCGAGACTACGCGATCACTTCCTATAATTTACACTAGTCCCTTATAAGGTGTTCATGCCTCCTACGGGGTCGTTTGGGGGCTGGTTTGGGTTTTAACCCTTTGACGGCTTGTTTTTATGTTTAAGTGTTGATTTTTGCAAATTATCGTCATATTCACAAACCGGGAGACTCGAGACTACGAGGTCAGTTCCTACAAGTTACATTGGTCCCGTACAAGGTGTTCGTGCCTCCTACGGGGTCGTTTGGGGTCTGGTTTGGGTTATCACCCGTTGACGGCTTGATTTTAAAATTTAAGTGTTGATTTTTTCAAATTATTGTCATATTCTCAAACCGAGAGACCCGGGACTACACGATCAGTTCCTACGAGGTGTTCATGGCTCCTACAGGGACGTTTGTGGTCTGGTTTGGGTTTTCACCCTTTAACGACTTGTTTTTTAGTTTAAGTGTTGGAGACCCGAGACTACGCGGTAAGTTACTAAAAGTTACATTAGTCCTGTACGAGGTGTTCGTGCCTCCCACGGGGTAATTTGGGGGATGGTTTGGGTTTTCACCCTTTAACGACTAATTTTTAATTCTAAGTGTGATCTTTGCAAATTATCGTCATATTCTCAAATCGGGAGACCCGAGACTACGCGCTTAATTCTTGTAAGTTACATTGGTCCCGTACGAGGTGTTCGTTCCTCCTACGGGGTCGTTTGGGGGCTGGTTTGGGTTCTCACCCTTTAACGGTTGTGTTTTAAGTCTAAGTGTTGATTTTTGCAAATTATCGTCATATTCTAAAACTGGAATACCTGGGACTAGGCGGTCAGTTCCTACAAGTTACATTGGTCCCGTGCAAGGTGTTCGTGCCTCCTAAGTGAATGCTTGGTGGCTAGTTTTTTTTTTTCACCCTTTAACGGCCTGTTTTTAAGTCCAAGTGTTATTTTTGCAAATTATCGTCATATTCTCAAACCGGGAGACCCGTGACTACGCCATCAGTTCCTATGAGGTGCTCGTGCCTCCTACGGGGTCGTTTGGGGGTTGGTTTGGGTTTTCACCCTTTAATGGCTTGTTATTAACTTAAAGTGTTGGAGACCAGGGACTACGCGGTCAGTTCCTACAAGTTACATTGGTCCTGTACGAGGTGTTCGTGCCTCCTACGGGGCCGTTTGGGGATGGTTTGGGTTATCACCCTTTAACGGATGATTTTTAAGTCTAATTGTGATTTTTCCAATTATTGTGATATTTTCAAATCGGGAGACCCGATAGTACGCAATTAATTCCTAAAAGTTACATTGGTCCCGTGCAAGGTGTCCGTGCCTCCTACGGGGTCGTTTGTGGGCTGGTTTGGGTTCTCACCCTTTGACGGCTTGTTTTTAAGTTTATGTGTTTATTTTTGCAAATTATCGTAATATTCATAAACCGGGAGACCCGTAACTACGCGGTCAGTTCCTAAAATTTACATTGGTCCCGTATGAGGTGTTCGTGCCTCCTACGGGGTCATTTGGGGGCTGGTTTGGGTTATCACCCTTTGACGACTTGTTTTTTAGTGTAAGTGTGATTTTTGCAAATTATCGTCTTATTCTTAAATCGGGAGACCCGGGACTAAGCGGTCAGTTCCTACAAGTTACATTGGTCCGTGCGAGGTGTTCGTTCCTCCTACGGGGACGTTTGGGGGCTCGTTTGGGTTTTCACCCTTTGAAGACTTGTTTTTAAGTTCAAGTGTTGATTTTTGCAAATTATCGTCATATTCACAAATTAGGAGACCCGGGACTAAGCGATCACTTCCTACAAGTTACATTGGTCCCGTACGAGGTGTTCGTGCCTCCTACGGGGTCGTTTGGGGGCTGGTTTTTGTTTTCACCCTTTAATGCCTTATTTTTAAGTCTAAGTGTGATTTTTGAAAATTATCATTATATTCTCAAATGGAGATGCCCGGGACTATGCGGTCCGTTCCTACAAGTTACATTGGTCCCGTACGAGGTGTTCGTGCCTCCTAAGGGTTTGTTTGGGGTCTGGTTTGGATTTCCACCCTTTGACGGCTTATTTTTAAGACTAAGTGTTGATTTTTACAAATTATCGTCATATTCTCAAACCGGGAAACTAGGGACTACGCGGTCAGTTCCTACAAGTCACATTGGTCCCGCGCGAGGTGTTCGTGCCTCCTACGGGCTCGTTTGGGGGATGGTTGGGTTTTCACCCTTTGACGGCTTGTTTTTAAGTTTAAGTGTTGACTTTTACAAATTATCATCATATTTTCAAACCAGGAGACCCGGGACTACGCGATCAGTTCCTAAAAGTTAAATTGGTCACATTCGAGGTGTTTGTGCCTCCTACGGGGTCGTTTAGGGGCTGGTTTGGGTTTTCACCATTTAACGACTTGTTTTTATGTTTAAGTGTTGATTTTTGCAAATTATCATCATATTCACAAATTGGGAGAACCGGGACTACGCGGTCAGTTCCTACAAGTTACATTGGTCCCGTACGAGGTGTTTGTGCCTCCTACGGGGTTGTCTGGGGGATGGTTTGGGTTTTTACCCTTTAACGGCTTATCTTTAAGACTAACTGTTATTTTTGAAAATTATCTTTATATTCTCAAACCGGGAGACCCGTGACTATGCGGTCAGTTCCGATAATTTACATTGGTCCCGTGCGAGGTGTTCATGCCTCTTACGGTGTCGTTTGGGGGCTGGTTTGAGTTTTCACCCTTTAACAACTTGTTTTTAAGTTTAAGTTTTGATTTTTTCAAACTATCATCATATTAACAAACCTGGAGACCCGGGACTATGCGGTCAGTTCCTATAACTTACATTGGTCCCGTACGAGGTGTTCGTACTTCTAACGGGGTCGTTTGGGGGCTGGTTTGGGTTTTAACCCTTTTTCGGCTTGTTTTTAAGTCTAAGTGTTGATTTTTGCAAATTATTGTCATATTCAATAATAGGGAGACCAGGTACTACCCGGTCAGTTCCTTGAAGTTACATTGGTCCCGTACGAGGTGTTCATGACTCCTACGGGCTCGTTTGGGGGCTGGTTTGGGTTTTCACCCTTTGACGGCTTGTTTTTAAGTCTAAGTGTTGATTTATTCAAATTATCATTATATTCTCAAACAAGGAGACCCGGGACTACGCGGTCAGTTCCTACGAGGTGTTCGTGCCTCCTCCGGGGTCATTTGGGGGCTAGTTTGGGTTTTCACCCTTTAACGGCTTGTTTATAAATTTAAGTGTGGGAGACCCAGGACTACGCGGTCAGTTCCTACAAGTTACATTGGTCCAATACGAGGAGTTCGTGCCTCTTATGGCGTCGTTTGTGGGATGGTTTGGGTTTCACCCTTTAACGGCGGATTTTTAAGTCCAAGTGTGATTTTTGCAAATTATCCTCATATTATCAAACCAGGAGATCCGAGAATACGCGGTCAGTTCCTATAAGTTACATTGGTCCCGTGCGAGGTGTTCGTGCCCCCTACGGGCTCGTTTGGGGGCTGGTTTGGGTTTTCACCCTTTAATGGCTTATTTTTAATTTTAAGTATCGATTTTTACAAATTATCATCATATTCACAAACCGAGAGACCCCGAACTACGTGGTCAGTTCCTACAATTTACATTGGTCCCGTATGAGGTGTTCGTGCCTCCTACGGGGTCGTTTGGGGGTAGGTTTGGGTTTTCAGCCTTTGATGGTTTGTTTTTATGTTTAAGTGTGGATTTTTTCAAATTATCGTCATATTCACAAATCGGGAGACCCGAGACTACGCAGTTAGTTCCTACAAGTTACATTGGTCCGGTACGAGGTGTTCGTGCCTCATACGGGGTCGTTTGGGGGCTGGTTTGGCTTTTCACCATTTAAGAGATTTTTTTAAGTCTAAGTGTTGATTTTTTAAAATTATCGTTATATTCTTCAACCATGAGACATGGGACTACGCGGTCAGTTCCTACAAGTTACATTGGTCCTGTGCGAGGTGCTCGTGAATTCTACAGGGTTGTTTGGGGGATGGTTTGGCTTTTCACCCTTTGACGAGTTGTTTTTAAGTTTAAGTGTTGATTTTTGCAAATTATCAAAATATTCACAAACCAGGAGACCCAGGAATACCCGGTCTGTTTGCTACAAGTTACATTGGTCCCGTACGAGGTGGTTGTGCCTCCTACGAGGTCGTTTAGGGTCTGGTTTGGATTTTCACCCTTTGACGGGTTGTTTTTAAGTCTAACCTTTTTTTTTTCAAATTATCGTCATATTCTCAAACCGAGAGACTCGGGACTTCACGATTTGTTCCTACTAGTCACATTGGTCCTGTGCGAGGTGTTCGTGCCATCAAAGGGCTCGTTTGGGGGATGGTTTGGGTTTTCACCCTTTGACGGCTTATTTTTAAATTGAAGTGTTGATTTTTACAAATTAAAGTCATATTCCCAAACCGGGAGTCCTAAGACTACGCGGTCAGTTCCTACAAGTTACATTGGTCCCGTGCGAGGCGTTCGTGCCTCCTATGGGGTCGTTTGGGGGCTGGTTTGAGTTTTCACCCTTTAAGGGCTTGTTTTTAAGTATAAGTGTGATTTTAGAAAAATATCATCATATTCTCAAACCGGTAGGCCCAGGACTACGCGGTCAGTTCCTACAGGTTACATTGGTGCCGTGCGAGGTGTTCGTACCTCCTACGGGGTTGTTTAGGGGTTGGTTTTGGGTTTTCACCCTTTAACGACTTGTTTTTATGTTTAAGTCTTGATTTTTCCAAATTATCTTAATATTCACAAATCGGGAGACCCGAGACTACGCGGTTAGTTCCTACAAGTTACATTGGTGCTCTACGAGGTGTTCGTGCCTCCTACGGGGTCGTTTGGGGGATGGATTGGGTTTTCACCCTTTAACGGCTTGTGTTTAAGTCTAAGTGTTATTTTTGCAAAATATCGTCAAATTCTTAAATCGGGAGACTCGTAACTACGCGATCAGTTCCAACAAGTTACATTGGTCCCATACGAGGTGTTTGTGCCTCCTTCGGGGTTGTTTGGGGGATGGTTTGGGTTTTCACCCTCTGACAGATTGTTTTTAAGTTTAAGTGTTGATTTTTGAAAATTATCATCTTTTTCACAAATCGGGAGACTCGATACTAAGCGGTCAGTTTCTACAATTTACATTGGTCCCGTACGAGGTGTTCATGCCTCCTACGGGGTCGTTCAGGGGCTGGTTTGGGTTTTCACCCTTTGGCGGCTTATTTTTAAGTCTAAGTATTGATATTTTCAAATTATCATCATATTCTCAAATCGGGAGACCTGGGACTATGTGGCCAGTTCCTACGAGGTGTCCGTGCCTCCTACGTCGTTGTTTGGGGGCTAGTTTGGGCTTTCACCCTTTAACAGCTTGTTTATAAGTTTTAGTGTTGGAGACCGTGGACTACGCGGTTAGTTCCTACAAGTTACATTGGTCCTGTACGAGGTGTTCGTTCCTCCTACGGGGTCGTTTGGGAGATGGTGTGGGTTTTCACCTTTTAACAGTTGGTTTTAAAGTCTAAGTGTGATTTTGGCAACTTATCCTCATATTCTCAAACCGGGAAACCCGAGACTACGCGGTCAGTTCATACAAGTAACATTGGTCCCGTGCGAGGTGTTCGTGCCTCCTACGGGGTCGTTTGGGGGATGGTTTGGGTTCTCACCCTTTGATGACTTGTTTTTAAGTTTAAGTGTCAATTTTTTTAAATTATAGTCATATTCACAAATCGGGAGACCCGGGACTACGCGGTCTGTTCCTATAATTTGCATTGGTCTCGTATGAGGTATTCGTGCCTCCTACGGGGTCATTTGGGAGCTGGTTGGGGTTTTCACCCTTTGACGGCTTGGTTTTAAGACTAAGTGTGATTTTTGCAAATTACCATCATATTCTTAAACCAGGAGATCCGAGACTACACGGTCCTATAAGTTACATTGGTCCCGTTCAAGGTGTTCGTGCCTCCTACGGGCTCGTTTGGGGGCTGGTTTGGGTTTTCCTCATTTGACGGGTAATTTATAATTTTTAGTGTCGATTGTTATAAATTATCATCATATTCACAAACCGGGAGACCCGAGACTACGCGGTCAACACCAATAATTTACATTGGTCCCGTATGAGGTGTTTGTGCCTCCTAGGGGCTCGTTTGGGGGATAGTTTCTGTTTTCAGCCTTTGACGACTTGTTGTTAATTTTAAGTGTTTATTTTTACAAATTATCATCATATTCCCAAACCAGGAGACCCCGGACTACGCGGTCAGTTCCTACAAGTTACATTGGTCCCGTACGAGGTATTCGTGCCTCCTACGGGGTCGTTTGGGGGCTGGTTGGGCTTTTCATCCTTTAACGGCTTGTGTTTTAAGTCTAAGTGTGATTTTAGAAAAATATCATCATATTCTCAAACTGGTAGGCCCGGCATTACGCGGTTAGTTCCTACAAGTTACATTGGTCCCGTGCGAGGTGTTCATGCCTCCTACCGGGTCGTTTAGGGGCTGGTTTGGGCTTTCACCCATTTAACGACTTGTTTTTATGTTTAAGTGTTGATTTTGGTAAATTATTATCATATTCATAAACCGGGAGACCCAGGACTACACGATCAGTTCCTACCAGTTACATTTGTCTTCTACGAGGTGTTCATGCCTCTTACGGGGTCGTTTGGGGGATGGTTTGGGTTTTCGCCCTTAAACGACTTGTCTTTAAGTCTAAGTTTTATTTTTTCAAAATATCGTCAAATTCTCAAATTGGGAGACATGTGACTACGTGGTCAGTTCCAACAAGTTACATTGGTCCCGTACGAGGGGGTCGTGCCTCCATCGGGCTTGTTTGGGGGATGGATTCGGTTTTCACCCTCTGATGGATTGTTTTTAAGTTTAAGTGTTGATTTTTGCAAATTATCATCTTATTCACAAATCGGGAGACCCGAGACTAAGCGGTCAGTTCCTACAATTTTCATTGGTCCCGGATGAGGTGTTCGTGCCTCGTACGGGGTCGTTTGGGGACTGGTTTGAGTTTTCACCCTTTAACGTCTTGTTTTTAAGTTTAAATGTTCATTTTTGCAAATTATCGTTATATTCACAAATAGGGAGACCCGGGACTATCCGGTCAGTTCCTACAAGTTACATTGGTCCCGTACGAGGTGTTCATACCTCCTACGGAGTCGTTCAGGGGCTGGTTTGGGTTTTCACCCTTTGATGGCTTGTTTTTAATTCTTAAGTGTTAATTTTTTCAAATTATCATCATATTCTCAAACCGGGAGACCCGGGACTACGCGGTCAGTTCCTACGAGGTGTTTAGTGCCTCCTACGGGGTCGTTTGGGGCTAGTTTGGATTTTCACCCTTGAACGGCTTGTTTATATGTTTCAGTGTTAGAGACCCGTGTCTACGCGGTCAGTTCCTACGAGGTGTTTAGTGCCTCCTACGGGGTCGTTTGGGGGCTAGTTTAGGTTTTCACCCTTTAATGACTTGTTTATAAGTTTTAGTGTTGGAGTCCCTAGACTACGCGGTTAGTTCCTACAAGTTACATTGGTCCTGTACGAGGTGTTCGTGCCTCCTACGGGGTCGTTTGGGGGATGGTTCGGGTTTTCACCCTTTGATGGCTTGTTTTTAAGTTTAAGTGTTGGTTTTTGCAAATTATCGTCATATTCACTAACCGGGAGACCCGAGACTATGCGGTCAGTTCCTATAATTTACACTGGTCCCGTATGAGGTGTTCGTGCCTGCTACGGGGTCGTTTGGGGGATGGTTTGGATTTTAACTCTTTGACGGCTTGTTTTTAAGTTTATGTGTTGATTTTTGCAAATTATCGTCATATTCATAAACCGGGAGACGCGAGACTACGAGGTCACTTCCTAGAAGTTACATTGGTCTCGTTCAAGGTGTTCGTGCCTCCTACGGGGTCGTTTGGGGTCTGGTTTGGGTTTTCACCCGTTGACGGCTTAATTTTTCAAATTATTGTCATGTTCTCAAACCGGGAGACCCGGGACTACACGATCAGTTCCTACGAGGTGTTCGTGGCTCCTACATGGTCGTTTGTGGGCTGGTTTGGGTTTTCACCCTTTAACGGATTTTTCTTTAGTTTAAGTGTTGGAGATCCGGGACTATGTGGTTAGTTCCTACAAGTTACATTGGACCTGTACGATGTGTTCGTGCCTCTCACGGGGTGATTTGGGGGATGGTTTGGGTTTTCACCCTTTAATGGCTGATTTTTAAGTCTAGGTGTGATCTTTGCAAATTATCGTCATATTCACAGACCGGGAGACCCGAGACTACGCGGTTAATTCTTGCAAGTTACGTTGGTCCCGTGCGAGGTTTTCGTGCTTCCTACGGGATCGTTTGGGGGCTGGTTTGGGTTCTCACTCTTTAACGGCTTGTATTTTAAGTCTAAGTGTTGATTTTTTCAAATTATCATCATATTCTCAAATTGGGAGACCCGGGACTACGTGGTCAGTTCCTACGAGGTGTTCGTGCCTCCTACGGGGTCGTTTGGGGGCTAGTTTGGGTTTTCACCCTTTAACGACTTGATTATAAATTTAAGTGTTGGAGACCCGAGACTACGCGGTCAGTTTCTACAAGTTACATGGGTCCAGTACGAGGCGTTCGTGCCTCCTACGGGGTCGTTTTGGTGATGGATTGGGTTTTCACCCTTTAATGGCTGATTTTTAAGTCCAAGTGTGATTTTTGCAAATTATCCTCATATTCTCAAACCGGGAGACTCGGGACTACGCGGTCAGTTCGTACAAGTAACATTGGTCCCGTGCGAGGTGTTCGTGCTTCCTACGGGGTCGTTGGGTGTTGGTTTGGGTTCTCACCCTTTGATGGCTTGTTTTTAAGTTTAAGTGTCGATTTTTGTAAATTATCATCATATTCACAAATCGGGAGACCCGGGACTACGCAGTCAGTTCCTACAAATTACATTGGTCCCGTATGAGGTGTTCGTGCCTCCTACGGGGTCATTTTGGGGCTGGTTTGGGTTTTCACCCTTTGATGGCTTGTTTTTAAGTCTAGGTGTGATTTTTGCAAATTATCGTCATATTCCTAAACCGGGAGACCCGGGACTACACGGTCAGTTCCTACAAGTTACATTGGTCCCGTACGAGGTATTCATGCCTCCTACGGGGTCGTTTGGGGGCTGGTTTGGGTTTTCACCCTTTGACGACTTGTTTTTAAGTTTCAGTGTTGATTTTTCAAAATTATCATCATATTCACAAACCGGGAGACCCGGGACTGCGCGGTCAGTTCCTACAATTTACATTGGTCCTGTATGAGGTGTTCGTCCCTCCTACGGGGTCGTTTGGAGGCTGGTTTGGGTTCTCACCCTTTGACGACTTATTTTTAAGTTCAAGTGTACATTTTTGCAAATTATCATCATATTCACAAATCGGGAGACCCGGGACTAAGCGGTCAGTTCCTACAAGTTACATTGGTCCCGTACAAGGTGTTTGTCCCTCGTACGGGGTCATTTGGGGGCTGGTTCGGCTTTTCACCCTTTCACGGCTTGTTTTTAAGTCTAAGTGTTGATTTTTGCAAATTATCATCATATTCTCAAATTAGGAGACCCAGGACTAGGCGGTCAGTTCCTATAAGTTACATTGGTTTCGTGCAAAATGTCCGTGCCTCCTACGGCAATGCTTGGTGGGTAGTTTAGGTTTTCACCCTTTAACGACCTGTTTTTAAGTCTAACTGTTATTTTCACAAATTATCATCATATTCTCAATCCAGGAGACTCGTGACTACGCTGTCATTTCCTACGAGGTGTTCGTGCCTCCTACGGGGTCGGTTGGGGGCTGGTTTGGGTTTTCACTCTTTAATGACTTGTTTTTAAGTTGAAGTGTTGGAGACCCGGGACTACATAATCAGTTCCTACAAGTTACCTTGGTCCTGTACGAGGTGTTCGTGCCTCCTACAGGGTCGTTTGGGGGATGGTTTGGGTTTTCACCCTTTAACGGCTTATTTTTAAGTCTAAGTGTGATTGTTGCAAATTATCCTCATATTCTCAAGCTCGGAGACCAGGGACTGCGCGATCTGTTCCTACAAGTTACATTGGTCCCGTGCGAGGTATTCGTGCCTCCTATGGGGTCGTTTGGGGGATGGTTTGGGTTTTCACTCTTTGATGCCTTGTTTTAAAGTTTAAGTATTGATTTTTGCAAATTATAGTCATATTCACAAACCGGGAGACCCGGGACTACGCGGTCAGTTCCTACAATTTACACTGGTCCCGTATGAGGTGTTCGTGCCTCCTACGGGGTCGTTTGAGGGATGGTTTGGGATTTCACCCTTTGACGGCTTGTATTTAAGTCTAAGTGTGATTTTTACTAATTATCATCCTATTCTCAAACCGGGAGACTCGGTACTACGTGGTCAGTTCCTACAAGTTACATTGGTCCCGTGCGAGGTTTTCGTGCCTCCTACGGGGTCGTTTGGGGGATGGTTTGGGTTTTCACCCTTTGACGGCTTATTTTTAAGGTTAAGTGTTGATTTTTCTAAATTATCATCATATTCACAAACCGGGAGACCCGGGACTACGCGGTCAGTTCCTACAATTTACATTGGTCCTGTATGTGGTGTTCGAGCATCCTACGGGGTCGTTTGGGGGTCGATTCAAGTTTTCACCCTTTGACAACTTGTTTGTAAGTTTAAGTGTTGATTTTTTCAAATTATCGATATAATATTCACAAACCGGGAGACTCGGGACTACGCGGTCAGTTCCTACAAGTTACATTGGTCCCGTACGAGGTGTTCGTGCCTCCTACGGAGTCCTTTGGGTGCTGGTTTGGGTTTTCACCCTTTAACGGCTTGTTTTTAAGTCTAAGTGTTGATTTTTGCAAATTATCATCATATTCTCAAACTGGGATACCCGAGACTAGGCGGTCAGTTCCTACAAGTTACATTGGTCCCATATAAGGTGTTCGTGCCTCCTATGGGAATGCAAGGTGGCTAGTTTAGGTTTTCACCCTTTAACGGCCAGTTTTTAAGTCTAAGTGTTATTTTCAAAAATTATTGTCGTATTCTCAAATCGGGAGACCCGTGACTACGCGGTCAGTTCCTACGAGGTGTTTGGGCCTCCTACGGGGTCGTTTGGGGGCTGATTTGGGTTTTCACCCTTTAACGGCTTGTTTTTAAGTTTAAGTGTTGAAGACCCGGGCCTATGCGTTCAGTTCCTACAAGTTACAGAGGTCTTGTACCAAGTGGTCGTGCCTCCTACGGGGTTGTTTCGGGGATGGCTTGGGTTGTCACCCTTTAACGACTGATTTTTAAGTTTAAGTGCGATTTTTCAAAATTATCATCAAATTCTCAAACCGGGAGACCCGGGACTACGCAGTCAGTTCCTAAAATTTACATTGGTCCCGTAAGAGGTGTTCATGCCTCCTACGGGGTCGTTTGGGGGCAGGTTTGGGTTTTCACCCTTTGACGGCTTGTTTTAAAGTCTAAGTGTGTTTTTGCAAATTATCATCATATTCTCAAACCGGGAGACCCAGGACTACGCGGTCAGTTCCTACAAATTACATTGGTCTCGTGTGAGGTGTTCGTGCCTCATACGGGGTCGTTTGGGGGGTTGGTTTGATTTTTCACCCTTTTACTGCTTATTTTTAAGTCTAACTGTTGATTTTTTCAAATTACAGTCATATTCTCATACCGGGAGACCCGAGACTACGTGGTGAGTTCGTACAAGTCACATTGGTCCCGTGGGAGGTGCTCGTGCCTCCTACGGGGTCGTTTGGGGGATGGTTTGGGTTTTCACCCTTTGAAGGCTTATTTTTATGTTTAAGTGTTTATTTTAACAAATTATCGTCATATTCCCAAACCGGGAGACTCGGGACTATGCGGTCAGTTCCTAGAAGTTACATTGCTCCCGTGCGAGGTGTTCGTGCCTCCTACGGGGTCGTTTGGGGGCTGGTTTGGGTTTTCACCCTTTAACGGCTTAATTTTAAGTCTAAGTATAATTTTTGAAAATTACCATCATATTCTCAAATCAGGATGCCCGGGACTATACGATCAGTTCCTAAAAGTTACATTGGTCCCGTGCGAGGTGCTCATGTCTCGTACGGGGTCGTTTGGGGGCTGGTATGGGTTCTGACCCATTGACGACTTATTTTTTAAGTTTAAGTGTTGATTTTTACAAATTATCATCATATTCACAAACCGGGAGACCCGGGACTACGCGGTTAGTTCCTTCAAGTTACAGAGGTCCTGTACGAGGTGTTAGTGCCTCCTACGGGGTCATTTGCGGGATGGTTTGGGTTTTCACCCTTTAACGGCTGATTCTTAAGTTTAACTGTGCTTTTTCCAAATTATCGTCAAATTCTCAAATCGGGAGACCCGGCACTACGCGGTCAGTTCCTAAAATTTACATTGGTCCCGTAAGAGGTGTTCATGCCTCCTACGGGGTCGTTTGGGGGCTAGTTTGGGTTTTCACCCTTTGACGGCTTGTTTTAAAGTCCAAGTGTATTTTTGCAAATTATCGTCATATTGACAAACTGGGAGACCCGAGACCACGCGGTCAGTTCCTACAATTTACATTGGCCCGGTATGAGGTGTTTGTGCATCCTACGTGGTCATTTGGGGGATGGTTGGGGTTTTCACCCTTTGACAGCTTGTTTGTAAGTTTAAGTGTTGATTTTTACAAATTATCGATATAGTATTCACAAACAGGGAGACCCGGCACTACGCAGTCAGTTCCTATAATTTACGTTTGTGCCGTACAAGGTGTTCGTGCGTCCTACGGGGTCGTTTGGGAGCTGGTTTGGGTTTTCACCCTCTGAAGGCTTATTTTTAAGTTTAAGTGTTGATTTTTGCAAATTTACATCATATTCACAAACCAGGAGACCCGAGACTATGCGGTTAGTTCCTAAAATTTACATTGGTCCCGTACGAGGTGTTCGTGCCTCCTACGGGGTCGTTTGGGGGATAATTTGGGTTCTCACCCTTTAACGGCTTCTTTTTAAGTCTAAGTGTTTATTTTTGCAAATTATTGTAATATTCACAAATCGGGAGACCCGAAACTATGCGGTCAGTTCCTACAATTTACATTGGTCTCGTATGAGGTGTTCGTGCCTCCTACGGGGTCATTTGGGGGCTGGTTTGTGTTTTCACCCTTTGACGGCTTATTTTTAAGTCTAAATGTGATTTTTGAAAATTATCCTCATATTCTCAAATCGGGACCCTGGGACTACGCGGTCAGTTCCTACAAGTTACATTGGTCCCGCACGAGGTGTTCGTGCCTCCTACGGGGTCGTTTGGGGGCTGGTTTGGGTTTTCACCCTTTGACGACTTATTTTTAAGTTTAGGTGTTGATTTTTCTAAATTATCATCATATTCACAAACCGGGAGACTCGGGACTACGCGGTCAGTTCCTACAGTTTACATTGGTCTCGTATGAGGTGTTCGTGCCTCCTACGGGGTCGTTTGGAGGCTGGTGTGGGTTTTTACCCTTTGACGACTTGTTCTTAAGTTCAAGTGTTGATTTTTGCAAATTATCGTCATATTCAAAAATCGGGAGACCCGAGACTAAGCGGTCAGTTCTTACAAGTTACAATGGTCCCGTACGTGGTGTTCGTGCCTCCTATGGGGTCATTTGGGGGCTGGTTTGGGTTTTCTCCCTTTAATGCTTTGTTTTTAAGTCGAAGTGTGATTTTTAAAAATTATCATCATATTCACAAACGGAGATGCCCGAGACTACGCGGTCCGTTCCTACAAGTTACATTGGTCCCGTACGAGGTGTTCGTGCCTCCTAAGGGGTCGTTTGGGGTCTGGTTTGGATTTTCACCCTTTGACTGCTTGTTTTTAAGTCTAAGTGTTGATTTTTTCAAATTATCGTCATATTATGAAATCAGGAGACTCGGGACTATGCGGTCAGTTCCTACAAGTCACATTGGTCCCGTGCGAGGTGTTCGTGCCTCCTACGAGCTCGTTTGGGGGATGGTTGGGTTTTCACCCTTTGATGACTTATTTTTAAGTTGAAGTGTTGATTTTTACAAATTATCGTCATATTCCTAAACCGGGAGACCCGAACTACACGGTCAGTTCCTAAAAGTTAAATTGGTCACGTGCGAGGTGTTCGTGCCTCCTACGGGGTCGTTTAGGGGCTGGTTTTGGTTTTCACCCTTTAACGACTTGTTTTTATGTTTAAGTGTTGATTTTTGCAAATTATCGTCATATTCACAAACCGGGAGATCCGGGACTACGCGGTCAGTTCCTACAAGTTACATTGGTCACATACGATGTGTTCGTGCCTCTTACAGGGTCGTTTGGGGGGATGTTTTGGGTTTTCACCCTTTAACGGCTTATCTTTAAGTCTAAGTGTTATTTTTGCAAATTATCTTTATATTCTCAAATCGGGAGACCCGTGACTACGCGGTTAGTTCTGACAATTTACATTGGTCCCGTGCGAGGTGTTCATGCTTCCTACGGTGTCGTTTGTGGGATGGTTTGGGTTTTCACCCTTTAACGACTTGTTTTCAAGTTTAAGTTTTGATTTTTGCAAAAAATCATCATATTAACAAACCAGGAGACCCGGGACTAAGAAGTCAGTTCCTATAATTTACATTGGTCCCGTACGAGGTGTTCGTGCCTCCTACGTGGGTCATTTGGGGGCTGGTTTGCGTTTTAACCCTTTGACGGCTTGTTTTTAAGTCTAAGTGTTGATTTTTGCAAATTATCGTCATACTCACAAACAGGGAGACCTAGGACTACCCGGTCAGTTCCTTCAGGTTACATTGGTCCCGGATGAGGTGTTCATGACTCCTACAGGCTCGTTTGGGGGTTGGTTCGGGTTATAACCCTTTGACAACTTGTTTTTAAGTCTAAGTGTTGATTTATTCTAATTATCGTCATATTCTTAAATTGGGAGACCCGGGACTACGCGGTCAGTTCCTACGAGGTGTTCGTGCCTCCTACGGGGTCGTTTGGGGGCTAGTTTGGGTTTTCACCCTTTAACGGCTTGTTTATAAATTTAAGTGTTGGAGACACAGGACTACGCGGTAAAATCCTACAAGTTACATTGGTCCAGTACAAGGCGTTCGTGCCTCCTACGGGGTCGTTTGGGGGATGGTTTGGGTTTTCACCCTTTACAGGGTGATTTTTAAGTCCAAGTGTGATTCTTGCAAATTATCCTCATATTCTCAAATCGGGAGACCCGAGACTACGCGGTCAGTTCGTACAAGTAACATTGGTCCCGTGCGAGGTGTTCGTGCCTCCTACGGGGTCGTTTGGGGGCTGGTTTGGGTTCTCACCCTTTGATGGCTTGTTTTTAAGTTTAAGTGTCGATTTTTATAAATTATCATCATATTCACAAATTGGGAGACCCGAGACTACGCGGTCAGTTCCTATAATTTACATTGGTCCCGTATGAGGTGTTCGTGCCTCCTACGGGGTCGTTTGGGGGCTTATTTGAGTTTTCACCCTTTGACGGCTTATTTTTAAGTCTAAGTCTAATTTTTGCAAATTATCGTCATATTCTTAAACTGGGAGACCCGGGACTACGCGGTAAGATCCTACAAGTTACAATGGTCCCGTGCGAGGTGTTCGTGCCTCCTACGGGGTCGTTTTAGGGCTGGTTTGGGTTTTCAACCTTTGACGACTTGTTTTTAAGTTTAAGTGTTGACTTTTCTAAATTATCATCATATTCACAAATCGGTAGACCCGGGACTACGCGGTCAGTTCCTACAATTTACATTGGTCCTGTATGAGGTGTTCGTCCCTCCTACGTGGTCGTTTGGAAGCTGGTTTGGGTTTTCACCCTTTGACGGCTTGTTTTTATGTTCAAGTGTTGATTGTTGCAAATTATCATCATATTCACAAATCGGGAGACCCGGGACTAAGCGATCAGTTCCTGCAAGTTACATTGGTCTCGTACGAGGTGTTCGTGCCGCCTACGCGGTCGTTTGGGGGCTGGTTTGTCTTTTCACGGCTTGTTTTTAAGTTAGTGTTGATTTTTGCAAATTATCGTCATATTCTCAAACTGGGAGACCCGGGACTAGGCGGTCAGTTCCTATAAGTTACATTGGTTTCGTGAAAAATGTTCTGGCCTTCTATGGCAATGCTTGGTGGGTGGTTTAGGTTTTCACCCTTTAACGACCTGTTTTTAAGGCTAACTGTTATTTTCGCAAATTATCGTCATATTCTCAATTCGGGAGACCCGTGACTACGCGGTCAGTTCCTACGAGGTGTTCGTGTCTCCTACGGGGTCGATTGGGGGCTGGTTTGGGTTTTCACCCTTTACTGACTTGTTTTTAAGTCTAAGTGTTGGAGATCCGGGACTACGTGACCAGTTCCTACAAGTTACCTTGGTCCTGTACGAGGTGTTCGTGGCTCCCACGGGGTCGTTTGGGGGATGGTTTGGGTTTTCACCCTTTAATAGGTTATTTTTAAGTCTAACTGTGATTTTTCCAAATTATCATCATATTCTCAAACGCGGAGACTAGGGACTGCGCGATCAGTTCCTACAAGTTACATTGGTCCCGTGCGAGGTATTCGTGCCTCCTACGGGGTCGTTTGGGGGATGGTTTGGGTTTTCACCCTTTGATGGCTTGTTTTTAAGTTTAAGTATTGATTTTTGCAAATTATCATCATATTCACAAACCGGGAGACCCGGGGCCACGTGGTCAGTTCCTACAATTTACACTGGTCCCGTATGAGGTGTTCGTGCCTCCTACGGGTTCGTTTGGGAAATGGCTTGGGTTTTCACCTTTTGACGGCTTGTTTTTAAGTTTAAGTGTGATTTTTACAAATTATCGGTATATTCTCAAACCGGGAGACTCGGGACTACGTGGTTAGTTCCTACAAGTTACATTGGTCCCGTGCGAGGTGTTCGTGCCTCCTACGGGGTCGGTTGGGGGATGGTTTGGGTTTTCACCCTTTGAAGGCCTATTTTTAATTTTAAGTGTTTTTTTTTGCAAATTATCGTCATATTCACAAACCGGGAGACCCGGGACTACGCGGTCAGTTCCTATAATTTACATTGGTCCCGTATGAGGTGTTCGTGCATCCTACGGGGACGTTTGGGGGCCAGTTCGAGTTTTCACCCTTTGACAACTTGTTTCTAAGTTTTAGTGTTGATTTTTTGAAATTATTGATATAATATTCACAAACCGGGAGACTCAGGACTATGCGGTCAGTTCCTACAAGTTACATTGGTCCCGTACGAGGTGTTCGTACCTCCTACGGGGTCGTTTGGGGGTGGTTTGGGTTTTCACCCTTTAACAACTTGTTTTTAAGTCTAAGTGTTGATTTTTGCAAATTATCGTCATATTCTCAAACTATGATACCCGGGACTTGGTGATCAGTTTCTACAAGTTACATTGGTCCCGTATAAGGAGTTTGTGCCTCCTACGGGAATGCTAGGTGGCTAGTTTAGGTTTTCATCCTTTAACGCCCAGTTTTTAAGTCTTAGTGTTATTTTCGCAAATTGTAATCATATTCTCAAACCGGGAGACCCGTGACTACGCGGTCAGTTCCTACGAGGTGTTCGTGCCTCCTACGATGTCGTTTGGGGGCTGATTTGGGTTTTCACCCTTTAACGGCTTGTTTGTAAGTTTAAGTGTTGAAGACCCGGGACTACGCGGTCAGTTCCTTCAAGTTACAGAGATCCTGTACGAGGTGTTCGTGCCTCCTACGGGGTCGTTTGGGGGATGGTTTAGGTTTTCACCCTTTAACGGCTGATTTTTAAGTTTAAGTGTGATTTTTCCAAATTATCGTCAAATTCTCAAACCGGGAGACCTAGCACTACGCGGTCAGTTCCTAAAATTTACATTGGTCCCGTAAGAGGTGTTCATGCCTCCTACGGGGTCGTTTGGGGGCTAGTTTGGGTTTTCACCCTTTGACGACTTGTTTTAAAGTCTAAGTGTATTTTTGTAAATTATCGTCATATTCTCAAACCGGGAGACCCAGGACTACTAGGTCAGTTCCTACAAGTTACATTGGTCCCGTGTGAGGTGTTCGTGCCTCATAAGGGATCGTTTGGGGGATGGTTTGGGTTTTCACCCTTTGACGGCATATTTTTAAGTCTAACTGTTGATTTTTTCAAATTATTATCATATTCTCAAACCGAGAGACCCGGGACTACGCGGTCAGTTCGTACAAGTCACATTGGTGCCGTGCGAGGTGTTCGTGCCTCCTACGTAGTCGTTTGGGGGATGGTTTGGGTTTTCAACCTTTGACGGCTTATTTTTAAGTTTAAGTGTTTATATTAACAAATTATCATCATATTCCCAAACCGGGAGACCCGGAACTACACGGTCAGTTCCTACAAGGTACATTGGTCCTGTGCGAGGTGTTCGTGCCTCCTACGGGGTTGTTTGGGGGATGGTTTGGGTTTTCACCCTTTAACGGCTTATTTTTAAGTCTAACTGTTTATTTTTTCAAATTATCGTCATATTCTCAAACCGGGAGATCCGGGACTACGTGGTCAGTTCGTACAATTCACATTAGTCCCGTGGGACATGCTCGTGCCTCCTAAGGGGTCATTTGGGGGATGGTTTGGATTTTCACCCTTTGACGGCTTATTTTTAAGTTTAAGTGTTTATTTTAACAAATTATCATCATATTCCTAAACCGGGAGATCCGGGTCTACGTGGTCAGTTCCTACAAGTTATATTGGTCCCGTGCGAGGTGTTCGTGCCTCCTACGGGGTTGTTTAGGGGCTGGTTTGGGTTTTCACCCTTTAACTGCTTATTTTAAGTCTAAGTTTGATTTTTGAAAATTATCATCATATTCTCAAATCAGGATGCCCGGGATTATACGATCAGTTCCTAAAAGTTACATTGGTCCCGTGCGAGGTGTTCGTGCCTCCTATGGGGTCGTTTGGGGACTGGTATTGGTTCTCACCCTTTGACGACTTATTTTTTAAGTTTAAGTGTTAATTTTTGCAAAATATCATCATATTCACAAATCGGGAGACTCGGGACTACGCGATCAGTTCCTAGAATTTACATTGGTCCCGTATGAGGTGTTCGTGTCTCCTATGGGGTCGTTTGGGGGTTGGTTGGGCCTTTCACCCTATGACGGCTTATTTTTAAGTCTAAGTGTGATTTTTACAAATTATCGTCATATTCTCAAATCGGGAGACCCAGGACTACACGGTCAGTTCCTACAGTTTATATTGGTCCCGTATGAGGTGTCCGTGCCTCCTACGGGGTCGTTTGGAGGCTGGTTTGACTTTTCACCCTTTGACGGCTTATTTTTAAGTTCAAGTGTTGATTTTTTGAAATTATCCTCATATTCATAAATCGGGAGACCCGGGACTAAGCGGTCAGTTCCTACAAGTTACATTGGTCCCGTACGAGGTGTTCGTGACTCCTACGGGGTCGTTTGGGGGTTGGTTTGGGTTTTCACCCTTTAATTCCTTGTTTTTAAGTCTAAGTGTGATTTTTTAAAATTATCATCATATTCTCAAACGGAGATGGCCGAGACTATGCGGTCCGTTCCTACAAGTTACATTAGGGCCGTACAAGGTCTTCGTGCCTCCTAAGGGGTCGTTTGGGGTCTTGTTTGGATTTTCACCCTTTGACGGCATGTTTTTAAGTCTAACTGTTGATTTTTTAAAATTATCGTCATATTCTCAAATCGGGAGACTCGGGACTAAGCGGTCAGTTCCTACAAGTTACATTGGTCCCGTACGAGGTGTTCGTGACTCCTACGGGGTCGTTTGGGGGTTGGTTTGGGTTTTCACCCTTTAATTCCTTGTTTTTAAGTCTAAGTGTGATTTTTTAAAATTATCATCATATTCTCAAACGGAGATGGCCGAGACTATGCGGTCCGTTCCTACAAGTTACATTAGTGCCGTACAAGGTCTTCGTGCCTCCTAAGGGGTCGTTTGGGGTCTTGTTTGGATTTTCACCCTTTGACGGCTTGTTTTTAAGTCTAACTGTTGATTTTTTTAAATTATCGTCATATTCTCAAATCGGGAGACTCGGGACTAAGCGGTCAGTTCCTACAAGTCACATTGGTCCCGTGTGAGGTGTTCTTGCCTCCTACGGGTTCGTTTGGGGGATGGTTGGGTTTTCACCCTTTGACGGCTTGTTTTTATGTTGAAGTGTTGATTTTTACAAATTATCGTCATATTCCCAAATCGGGAGACCCGAGACTATGCGGTCAGTTCCAAGAAGTAAAATTGGTCACGTGCGAGGTGTTTGTGCCTCCTACGGGGTCGTTTAGGGGTGGTTTGGGTTTTCACCCTTTAATGACTTGTTTTTATGTTTAAGTTTTGATTTTTGCAAATTATCATCATATTAACAAATCGGGAGACCCGGGACTATGCGGTCAGTTCCTATAATTAACATTGGTTCCGTACGAGGTGTTCGTGCCTCCTACGTGGGTCGTGTAGGGGCTGGTTTGGGTTTTAACCCTTTGACGGCTTATTTTTAAGTCTAAGTATTGATTTTGCAATTTATCGACCTATTCACAAATAGGCAGACCTGAGACTATGCGGTTAGTTCCGATAATTTACATTGGTCCCGTGCGAGGTGTTCGTGCCTCCTATGGGGTCGTTTGGGGGATGGTTTGGGTTTTCACCCTTTGACCGCTTCTTTTTAAGTTTAAGTGTTTATTTTTGCAAATTATCGTAATATTCACAAACCAGGAGACCCAGAATTATGCGGTCAGTTCCTACAATTTACATTGGTCCCGTATGAGGTGTTCGTGCCTCCTACGGGGTCGTTTGGGGGCTGGTTTGGGTTTTCACCCTTTGACGGCTTGTTTTTAAATCTAAGTGTGATTTTTTCAAATTATCCTCATATTCTCAAACTGGGAGACCCGGGACTACACGGTTAGTACCTACAAGTTAAATTGGTCCCGTGCGAGGTGTTCGTGGCTCCTACGGGGTCGTTTGGCGGCTGGTTTGGGTTTTCACCCTTTCACGACTTGTTTTTAAGTTTAAGTGTTGATTTTTCTAAATTTTCATCATATTTACAAACCGGGAGACCCGGGACTACGTGGTCAGTTCCTACAGTTTACATTGGCCCCATATGAGGTGTTCGTGCCTCCTACGGGGTCGTTTGGAGGCTGGTTTGAGTTTTCACCCATTGACGGCTTGTTTTTAAGTTCAAGTGCATATTTTTGGAAATTATCTTCATATTCACAAATCGGGAGACCCGGGACTAAGCGGTCAGTTCCTACAATTTACATTGGTCCTGTATGAGGTGTTCGTCCCTCCTACGGGGTCGTTTGGAGGCTGGTTTGGGTTCTCACCCTTTGACGGCTTATTTTTAGGTTCAAGTGTTGATTTTTTGAAATTATCCTCATATTCACAAATCGGGAGACCCGAGACTAAGCGGTCAGTTCCTACAAGTTACATTGGTCCCATACGAGGTGTTCGTGCCTCCTACGGGGTTGTTTGGGGGTTGGTGTGGGTTTTCACCCTTTAATGCCTTATTTTTAAGTCTAAGTGTGATTTTTGAAAATTATCATCATATTCTTAAATGGAGATGGCCGAGACTATGCGGTCCATTCCTACAGGTTACATTGGTCCCGTATGAGGTCTTCGTGCCTCCTAAGGGGTCGTTTGGGGTCTGGTTTGGATTTTGACCCTTTGGCGGCTTGTTTTTAAGTCTAAGTGTTGATTTTTTCAAATTATCATCATATTCAAAAATCGGGAGACTCGGGACTACGCGGTCAGTTCCTACAAGTCACATTGGTCCCGTGCGAGGTGTTCTTGCCTCCTACGGGTTCGTTTGGGGGATGGTTGGATTTTCACCTTTTGACGGCTTGTTTTTAAGTTGAAGTGTTTTCTTTTACAAATTATCATCATATTCCCAAACCGAGAAGCCCGGGACTACGCGGTCAGTTCCTAGAAGTTAAATTGGTCACGTGCGAGGTGTTCCTGCCTCCAACGGGGTTGTTTAGGGGCTGGTTTGAGTTTTCACCCTTTAACGACTTGTTTTTATGTTTAAGTTTTGATTTTTGCAAATTATCGTCATATTCACAAACCGGGAGAGCCGGGACTACGCGGTCAGTTCCTATAAGTTGCATTGGTCCCATACGTGGTGTTCGTGCCTCCTACGGGGTCGTTTGGGGGATGTTTTGGATTTCACCCTTTAACGGTTTATCTTTAAGTCTAATTTTATTTTTGCAAATTATCTTTATATTCTCAAATCGGGAGACCCGTGACTATGCGGCCAGTTTTGACAATTTACATTGGTCCCGTGCGAGGTGTTCATGCCTCCTACGGTGTCGTTTGGGGGCTTGTACGACTTTTCACCCTTTGACGGCTTATTTTTAGGTTCAAGTGTTGATTTTTTGAAATTATCCTCATATTCACAAATCGGGAGACCCGAGACTAAGCGGTCAGTTCCTACAAGTTACATTGGTCCCATACGAGGTGTTCGTGCCTCCTACAGGGTCGTTCAGGGGTTGGTTTGGGTTTTCACCCTTTAATGCCTTGTTTTTAAGTCTAAGTGTGATTTTTGAAAATTATCATCATATTCTCAAACAGAGATGGCCGAGACTATGCGGTTCGTTCCTACAAGTTACATTAGTGCCGTACGAGGTGTTCGTGCCTCCTAAGGGGTCGTTTGGGGTCTGGTTTGGATTTTCACCCTTTGACGGCTTGTTTTTAAGTCTAATTGTTGATTTTTTAAAATTATCATCATATTCTCAAATCGGAAGACTCGGGACTACGCGGTCAGTTCCTACAAGTCACATTGGTCCCTTGCGAGGTGTTCTTGCCTCCTACGGGTTCGTTTTGGGGATGGTTGGGTTTTCACCCTTTGACGGCTTATTTTTAAGTTGAAGTGTTGATTTTTACAAATTATCATCATATTCCCAAATTGGGAGACCCGAGACTACGCGGTCAGTTCCTAGAAGTTAAATTGGTCACGTGCGAGGTGTTTGTGCCTCCTACGGGGTCGTTTAGGGGATGGTTTGGGTTCTCACCCTTTGACCGCTTCTTTTTAAGTTTAAGTGTTTATTTTTGCAAATTATCGTAATATTCACAAACCGGGAGACCCAGAATTATGCGGTCAGTTCCTACAATTTACATTGGTTCCGTATGAGGTGTTCGTGCCTCCTACGGGGTCGTTTGGGGGCTGGTTTGGGTTTTCACCCTTTGACGGCGTGTTTTTAAGTCTAAGTGTGATTTTTTCTAATTATCCTCATATTCTCAAACCGGAAGACCCGGGACTACGCGGTTAGTACCTACAAGTTACATTGGTCCCGTGCGAGGTGTTCGTGCCTCCTAAGGGGGCGTACATCGGTCCCGTCCGAGATGTTCGTGCCTCCTACGGGATCGCATGGCGGCTGGTTTGGGTTTTCACCCTTTAACAACTTGTTTTTAAGTTTAAGTGTTGATTTTTCTAAATTATCATCATATTTACATACCGGGAGACCTGGGACTACGCGGTCAGTTCCTACAGTTTCCATTGGTCCCGTATGAGGTGTTCGTGCCTCCTACGGGGTCATTTGGAGGTTGGTTTGAGTTTTCACCCTTTGACGGCTTGTTTTTAAGTTCAAGTGCTGATTTTTGGAAATTATCGTCATATTCACAAATCGGGAGACCCGGGACTAAGCGGTCAGTTCCTACAGGTTACATTGGTCCCGTATGAGGTGTTCGTACCTCCTACGGGGTCTTTTGGGGGCTGGTTTGGATTTTCACCCTTTAATGCCTTGTTTTTAAGTCTAAGTGTGATTTTTGAAAATTATCATCATATTCTCAAATGGAGATGGCCGAGACTATGTGGTCCGTTCCTACAAGTTACATTGGTCCCGTATGAGGTGTTCGTGCCTCCTAAGGGGTCGTTTGGGGTCTGGTTTGGATTTTCACCCTTTGGCGGCTTGTTTTTAAGTCTAAGTGTTGCTTTTTTCAAATTATCATCATATTCTAAAATCGGGAGACTCGGGACTACGCAGTCAGTTCCTACAAGTCACATTGGTCCCGTGCGAGGTGTTCTTGCCTCCTACGGGTTCGTTTGGGGGATGGTTGGATTTTCACCTTTTGACGGCTTGTTTTTAAGTTGGAGTGTTTTTTTATAAATTATCATCATATTCCCAAACCGGGAGGCCCGGGACTATGCGGTCTGTTCCTAGAAGTTAAATTGGTCACGTGCGAGGTGTTCCTGCCTCCAACGGGGTCGTTTAGGGGTTGGTTTGAGTTTTCACCCTTTAACGACTTCTTTTTATGTTTAAGTGCTGATTTTTGCAAATTATCGTCATATTCACAAACCGGGAGAGCCGGGACTACGCGGTCAGTTCCTATAAGTTGCATTGGTCCCATAGGTGGTGTTCGTGCCTCCTACGGGATCGTTTGGGGGATGTTTTGGATTTTCACCCTTTAACGATTTATCTTTAAGTCTAAGTGTTATTTTTGCAAATTATCTTTATATTCTCAAATCGGGAGACTCGTGACTACGCGGCCAGTTTCGACAATTTACATTGGTCCCGTGCGAGGTGTTCATGCCTCTTACGGTGTCGTTTGGGGGCTGGATTGGGTTTTCACCCTTTCACGACTTGTTTTTAAGTTTAAGTTTTGATTTTTGCAAATTATCAACATATTAACAAACCAGGAGACGCGGGACTATACGGTCAGTTCCTATGATTTACATTGGTCCCGTAGGAGGTGTCGTGCCTCCTACGTGGGTCGTTTGGGGGTTGGTTTGGGTTTTAACCCTTTAATGACTTGTTTTTAAGTCTAAGTGTGATTTTTGAAAATTATCATCATATTCTCAAACGGAGATGGCCGAGACTATGCGGTCCGTTCCTATAAGTTACATTAGTGCCGTACGAGGTGTTCGTGCCTCCTAAGGGGTCGTTTGGGGTCTGGTTTGGATTTTCACCCTTTGACGGCTTATTTTTAAGTCAAAGTTTTGATTTTTTAAAATTATTGTCATATTCTCAAATCGGGAGACTCGGGACTACGCGGTCAGTTCCTACAAGTCACATTGGTCCCGTGCGAGGTGTTCTTGCCTCTACGGGTTCGTTTGGGGGATGGTTGGGTTTTCACCCTTTGACGGCTTGTTTTTAAGTTGAAGTGTTGATTTTTATAAATTATCATCATATTCCCAAATCGGGAGAGCCGAGACTACGCGGTCAGTTCCTAGAAGTTAAATTGGTCACGTGCGAGGTGTTTGTGCCTCCTACGGGGTCGTTTAGGGGCTGGTTTGGGTTTTCAGCCTTTAACAACTTGTTTTTAAGTTTAAGTTTTGGTTTTTGCAAATTATCATCATATTAACAAACTGGGAGACTCAGGACTATGCGGTCAGTTCCTATAATTTACATTGGTTCCGTACAAGGTGTTCGTGCCTCCTACGTGGGTCGTTTAGGGGCTGGTTTGGGTTTTAACCCTTTGACGACTTGTTTTTAAGTCTAAGTATTGATTTTGCAATTTATCGTCATATTCACAAATAGGGAGACGTGAGACTATGCGGTTAGTTCCTACAATTTACATTGGTCCCGTGCGAGGAGTTCGTGCCTCCTTCGGGGTCGTTTGGGGGATGGTTTGGGTTCTCACCCTTTGACCGCTTCTTTTTAAGTTTAAGTGTTTATTTTTGCAAATTATCGCAATATTCACAAACCGAGAGACCCAGAATTATGCGGTCAGTTCCTATAATTTACATTGGTCCCGTATGAGGTGTTCGTGCCTCCTACGGGGTCGTTTGGGGGCTGGTTTGGGTTTTCCCCCTTTGACGGCTTGTTTTTAAGTCTAAGTGTGATTTTTTCAAATTATCCTCATATTCTCCAACTGGGAGACCCGGGACTAAGCGGTTAGTACCTACAAGTTACATTGGTCCCGTGCGAGGTGTTCGTGCCTCCTACGGGGTCGTACATCGGTCCCGTGCGAGGTGTTCGTGCCTCCTACGGGGTCGCTTGGCGGCTGGTTTGGGTTTTCACCCTTTGACGACTTGTTTTTAAGTTTAAGTGTTGATTTTTCTAAATTATCATCATATTCACAAACCGGGAGACCCGGGACTACGCAGTCAGTTCCTACAATTTTCATTGGTCCCGTATGAGGAGTTCGTGCCTCCTACGGGGTCGTTTGGAGGCTGGTTTGAGTTTTCACCCATTGACGGCTTGTTTTTAAGTTCAAGTGCTGATTTTTGGAAATTATCGTCGTATTCACAAATCGGGAGACCCGGGACTAAGCGGTCAGTTCCTACAAGTTACATTGGTCCCGTACGAGGTGTTCGTGCCTCTTACGGGGTTGTTTGGGGGCTGGTTTGGGTTTTCACCCTTTAATGCCTTGTTTTTAAGTCTAAGTGTGATTTTTGAAAATTATCATCATATTCTCAAATGGATATGGCCGAAACTACTCGGTCAATTCCTACAAGTTACATTGGTCCCGTATGAGGTGTCCGTTCCTCCTAACGGGTCGTTTGGGGTCTGGTTTGGATTTTCACCTTTTGGCGGCTTGTTTTTAAGTCTAAGTGTTGATTTTTTCAAATTATCATCATATTTTAAAATCGGGAGACTGAGACTACGCGGTTACTTCCTACAAGTCACATTGGCCCCGTGCGAGGTGTTCTTGCCTCCTACAGGTTTGTTTGGGGGATGGTTGGATTTTCACCTTTTGACGGCTTGTTTTTAAGTTAAAGTGTTTTTTTTTACAAATTATCATCATATTCCCAAACTGGGAGGCCCGGGACTACGCGGTCAGTTCCTAGAAGTTAAATTGGTCACGTGCGAGGTGTTCCTGCCTCCAACGGGGTCGTTTAGGGGTTGGTTTGAGTTTTCACCCTTTAACGACTTGTTTTTATGCTTAAGTGATGATTTTTATAAATTATCGTCATATTCACAAACCGGGAGAGCCGGGACTACGCGGTCAGTTCCTACAAGTTGCATTGGTCCCATACGTGGTGTTCGTGCCTCCTACGGGGTCGTTTGGGGGATGTTTTGGATTTTCACCCTTTAACGATTTATCTTTAAGTCTAAGTTATATTTTTTCAAATTATTTTTATATTCTCAAATGGGGAGACCCGTGACTACGCGACCAGTTTCGACAATTTACATTGGTCCTGTGCGAGGTGTTCATGCCTCCTACGGTGTCGTTTAGGGGCTGGTTTGGGTTTTCACCCTTTAACGACTTGTTTTTAAGTTTAAGTTTTGATTTTTGCAAATTATCAACATATTAACAAACCGGGAGACCCGGGACTATACGGTCAGTTCCTATGATTTACATTGGTCCCGTACGAGGTGTTCGTGCCTCCTACGTGGGTCGTTTGGGGGTTGGTTTGGGTTTTAACCCTTTAATGCCTTGTTTTTAAGTCTAAGTGTGATTTTTGAAAATTATCATCATATTCTCAAACAGAGATGGCCGAGACTATGCGGTTCGTTCCTACAAGTTACATTAGTGCCGTACGAGGTGTTCGTGCCTCCTTAGGGGTCATTTGGGGTCTGGTTTGGATTTTCACACTTTGACGGCTTGCTTTTAAGTCTAAGTGTTGATTTTTTACAATTATCGTCATATTCTCAAATCGGGAGACTCGGGACTACGCGGTCAGTTCCTACAAGTCACATTGGTCCCGTGCGAGGTGTTCTTGCCTCCTACGGGTTCGTTTGGGGGATGGTTGGATTTTCACCTTTTGACATCTTGTTTTTAAGTTGAAGTGTTTTTTTTGCAAATTATCATCATATTCCCAAATTGGGACGCCCGGGACTACGCGGTCAGTTCCTAGAAGTTAAATTGGTAACGTGCGAGGTGTTTGTGCCCCCTACGGGGTCGTTTAGGGGCTGGTTTAGGTTTTCACCCTTTAACAACTTGTTTTTAAGTTTAAGTTTTGATTTTTGCAAATTATCATCATATTAACAAATCGGGAGACTCGGGACTATGCGGTCAGTTCCTATAATTTACATTGGTTCCGTACGAGGTGTTCGTGCCTCCTACGTGGGTCGTTTAGGGGCTGGTTTGGGTTTTAACCCTTTGAGGACTAGTTTTTAAGTCTAAGTATTGATTTTGCAATTTATCGTCATATTCACAAATAGGGAGACCTGAGACTATGCAGTTAGTTTCTATAATTTACATTGGTCCCGTGTGAGGTGTTCGTGCCTCCTTCGGGGTCGTTTGGGGGATGGTTTGGGTTCTCACCCTTTGACCGCTTCTTTTTAAGTTAAAGTGTTTATTTTTGCAAATTATCGCAATATTCACAAACCGAGAGACCCAGAATTATGCGGTTAGTTCCTACAATTTACATTGGTCCCATGTGAGGTGTTCGTGCCTCCTACGGGGTCGTTTGGGGGCTGGTTTGAGTTTTCACCCTTTGACGGCTTGTTTTTAAGTCTAAGTGTGATTTTTTCAAATTATCCTCATATTCTCAAACCGGGAGACCCGGGACTACGCGGTTATTACCTATAAGTTACATTGGTCCCGTTCGAGGTGTTCGTGCCTCCTACGGGGTCGTACATCGGTCCCGTGCGAGGTGTTCGTGCCTCCTACGGGGTCCTTTGGCGGCTGGTTTGGGTTTTCACCCTTTGACAACTTGTTTTTAAGTTTAAGTGTTGATTTCACTAAATTATCATCATATTCACAAACCGGGAGACCCGGGACTACGCGGTCAGTTCCTAGAGTTTACATTGGTCCCGTATGAGGTGTTCGTGCCTCCTATGGGGTCGTTTGGAGGCTGGTTTGAGTTTTCACCCATTGACTGCTTGTTTTTAAGTTCCGGTGCTGATTTTTGGAAATTATCGTCATATTCACAAATCGAGAGACCCGGGACTAAGCCGTGAGTTCCTACAAGTTACATTGGTCCCGTACGAGGTGTTCGTGCCTCCTACGGGGTTGTTTGGGGGCTGGTTTGGGTTTTCACCCTTTAATGCCTTGTTTTTAAGTCTAAGTGTGATTTTTGAAAATTATCATCATATTCTCAAATGGAGATGGCCGAGACTACGCGGTCAATTCCTACAAGTTACATTGGTCCCGTATGAGGTGTTCGTGCCTCCTAAGGGGTCGTTTGGGGTCTGGTTTGGATTTTCACCCTTTGGCGACTTGTTTTTAAGTCTAAGTGTTGATTTTTTCAAATTATCATCATATTCTAAAATCAGAAGACTCGGGACTACGCGGTCAGTTCCTACATGTCACATTGGTCCCGTGCGAGGTGTTCTTGCCTCCTACGGGTTCGTTTGGGGGATGGTTAGATTTTCACCTTTTGACGGCTTGCTTTTAAGTTGAAGTCTTTTTTTTACAAATTATCATCATATTCCCAAACCGGGAGGCCCGGGACTACGCGGTCAGTTCCTAGAAGTTAAATTGGTCACGTGCGAGGTGTTCCTGCCTCCAACGGGGTCGTTTAGGGGCTGGTTTGAGTTTTCACCCTTTAACGACTTGTTTTTATGTTTAAGTGCTGATTTTTCTAAATTATCGTCATATTCACAAACCGGGAGAGCCGGGACTACGCGGTCAGTTCCTACAAGTTGCATTGGTCTCATACGTGGTGTTCGTGCCTCCTACGGGGTCGTTTGGGGGATGTTTTGGATTTTCACCCTTTAACGGTTTTTCTTTAAGTCTAAGTTATATTTTTGCAAATTATTTTTATATTCTCAAATCGGGAGACCCGTGACTACGCGGCCAGTTTCGATAATTTACATTGGTCCCGTGCGAGGTGTTCATGCCTCCTACGGTGTCGTTTAGGGGCCGGTTTGGGTTTTCACCCTTTAACGACTTGTTTTTAAGTTTAAGTTTTGATTTTTGCAAATTATCAACATATTAACAAACCGGGAGACCCGGGACTATACGGTCAGTTCCTATGATTTACATTGGTCCCGTACGAGGTGTTCGTGCCTCCTACGTGGGTCGTTTGGGGGTTGGTTTGGGTTTTAACCCTTTAATGCCTTGTTTTTAAGTCTAAGTGTGATTTTTGAAAATTATCATCATATTCTCAAACGGAGATGGCCGAGACTATGCGGTTCGTTCCTACAAGTTACATTAGTGCCGTACGAGGTGTTCGTGCCTCCTTAGGGGTCATTTGGGGTCTGGTTTGGATTTTCACACTTTGACGGCTTGTTTTTAAGTCTAAGTGTTGATTTTTTAAAATTATCGTCATATTCTCAAATCGGGAGACTCGGGACTACGCGGTCAGTTCCTACAGGTCACATTGGTCCCGTGCGAGGTGTTCTTGCCTCCTATGGGTTCGTTTGGGGGATGGTTGGATTTTCACCTTTTGACATGTTGTTTTTAAGTTGAAGTGTTTTTTTTTGCAAATTATCATCATATTCCCAAACCGGGAGGCCCGGGACTACGCGGTCAGTTCCTAGAAGTTAAATTGGTAACGTGCGAGGTGTTTGTGCCTCCAATGGGGTTGTTTAGGGGCTGGTTTAGGTTTTCACCCTTTAACAACTTATTTTTAAGTTTAAGTTTTGATTTTTGCAAATTATCATCATATTAACAAATTAGGAGACTCAGGACTATGCGGTCAGTTCCTATAATTTACATTGGTTCCGTACGAGGTGTTCGTGCCTCCTATGTGGGTCGTTTAGGTGCTGGTTCGGGTTTTAACCCTTTGAGGACTTGTTTTTAAGTCTAAGTATTGATTTTGCAATTTATCGTCATATTCACAAATAGGGAGACCTGAGACTATGCGGTTAGTTCCTACAATTTACATTGGTCCCGTGCGAGGTGTTCGTGCCTCCTTCGGGGTCGTTTGGGGGATGGTTTGGGTTCTCACCCTTTGACCGCTTCTTTTTAAGTTAAAGTGTTTATTTTTGCAAATTATCGCAATATTCACAAACCGAGAGACCCTAAATTATGCGGTCAGTTCCTACAATTTACATTGGTCCCATATGAGGTGTTCGTGCCTCCTACGGGGTCGTTTGGGGGCTGGTTTAGGTTTTCACCCTTTGACGGCTTGTTTTTAAGTCTAAGTGTGATTTTTTCAAATTATCCTCATATTCTCAAATCGGGAGACCTGGGACTACGCGGTTATTACCTACAAGTTACATTGGTCCCGTTCGAGGTGTTCGTGCCTCCTACGGGGTCGTACATCGGTCCCGTGCGAGGTGTTCGTGCCTCCTACGGGGTCGCTTGGCAGCTGGTTTGGGTTTTCACCCTTTGACGACTTGTTTTTAAGTTTAAGTGTTGATTTCTCTAAATTATCATCATATTCACAAATCGGGAGACCCGGGACTACGCGATCAATTCCTAAAGTTTACATTGGTCCCGTATGAGGTGTTCGTGCCTCCTACGGGGTTGTTTGGAGGCTGGTTTGAGTTTTCACCCATTGACTGCTTATTTTTAAGTTCAAGTGCTAATTTTTGGAAATTATCGTCATATTCACAAATCGGGAGACCCGGGACTAAGCGGTCAGTTCCTACAAGTTACATTGGTCCCGTACGAGGTGTTCGTGCCTCCTACGGGGTTGTTTGGGGGCTGGTTTGGGTTTTCACCCTTTAACGCCTTGTTTTTAAGTCTAAGTGTGATTTTTGAAAATTATCATCATATTCTCAAATGGAGATGGCCGAGACTACGCGGTCAATTCCTACAAGTTACATTGGTCCCGTATGAGGTGTTCGTGCCTCCTAAGGGCTCGTTTGGGGTCTGGTTTGGATTTTCACCCTTTGGCGACCTGTTTTTAAGTCTAAGTGTTGATTTTTTCAAATTATCATCATATTCTAAAATCGGAAGACTCGGGACTACGCGGTCAGTTCCTACATGTCACATTGGTCCCGTGCGAGGTGTTCTTGCTTCCTACGGGTTCGTTTGGGGGATGGTTGGATTTTCACCTTTTAACGGCTTGTTTTTAAGTTGAAGTGTTTTTTTTTACAAATTATCATCATATTCTCAAACCGGGAGGCCCGGGACTACGCGGTCAGTTCCTAGAAGTTAAATTGGTAACGTGCGAGGTGTTCGTGCCTCCTACGGGGTCGTTTAGGGGCTGGTTTGAGTTTTCACCCTGTAACGACTTGTTTTTATGTTTAAGTGCTGATGTTTACAAATTATCGTCATATTCACAAACCGGGAGAGCCGGGACTACGCGGTCAGTTCCTACAAGTTGCATTGGTCCCATACGTGGTGTTCGTGCCTCCTACGGGGTCGTTTGGGGGATGTTTTGGATTTTCACCCTTTAACGGTTTATCTTTAAGTCTAAGTGTTATTTTTGCAAATTATCTTTATATTCTCAAATCGGGAGACCCGTGACTATGCGACCAGTTTCGACAATTTACATTGGTCCCGTGCGAGGTGTTCATGCCTCCAACGGTGTCGTTTAGGGGCTGGTTTGGGTTTTCACCCTTTAACGACTTGTTTTTAAGTTTAAGTTTTGATTTTAGCAAATTATCAACATATTAACAAACCGGGAGACCCGGGACTATACGGTCAGGTCCTATGATTTACATTGGTACCGTACGAGGTGTTCGTGCCTCCTACGTGGGTCGTTTGGGGGTTGGTTTGGGTTTTAATCCTTTAATGCCCTCTTTTTAAGTCTAAGTGTGATTTTTGAAAATTATCATCATATTCTCAAACGGAGATGGCCGAGACTATGCGGTCCGTTCCTACAAGTTACATTAGTGCCGTACGAGGTGTTCGTGCCTCCTTAGGGGTCGTTTGGGGTCTGGTTTGGATTTTCACACTTTGACGGCTTGTTTTTAAGTCTAAGTGTTGACTTTTTAAAATTATCGTCATATTCTCAAATCGGGAGACTCGGGACTACGCGGTCAGTTCCTACAAGTCACATTGGTCCTGTGCGAGGTGTTCTTGCCTCCTACGGGTTCGTTTGGGGGATGGTTGGATTTTCACCTTTTGACATCTTGTTTTTAAGTTGAAGTGTTGTTTTTACAAATTATCATCATATTCCCAAACCGGGAGGCCCGGGACTACGCGGTCAGTTCCTAGAAGTTAAATTGGTCACGTGCGAGCTGTTCCAGCCTCCAACGGGGTCGTTTAGGGGCTGGTTTGAGTTTTCACCCTTTAACGACTTGTTTTTATGTTTAAGTGCTGATTTTTGCAAATTATCGTCATATTTACAAATTGGGAGAGCCGGGACTACGCGGTCAGTTCCTATAAGTTGCATTGGTCCCATACGTGGTGTTCGTGCCTCCTACGGGGTTGTTTGGGGGATGTTTTGGATTTCACCCTTTAACGGTTTATCTTTAAGTCTAATTTTATTTTTGCAAATTATCTTTATATTCTCAAATCGGGAGACCCGTGACTATGCAGCCAGTTTTGACAATTTACATTGGTCCGGTGCGAGGTGTTCATGCCTCATACCGTGTCGTTTGGGGGCTGGTTTGACTTTTCACCCTTTGACGGCTTATTTTTAAGTTCAAGTGTTGATTTTTTGAAATTATCCTCATATTCACAAATCGGGAGACCCGGGACTAAGCGGTCAGTTCCTACAAGTTACATTGGTTCAGTACGAGGTGTTCGTGCCTCCTACGGGGTCGTTTAGGGGTTGGTTTGGGTTTTCACCCTTTAATGCCTTGTTTTTAAGTCTAAGTGTGATTTTTGAAAATTATCATCATATTCTCAAACAGAGATGGCCGTGACTATGCGTTCCATTCCTACAAGTTACATTAGTGCCGTACGAGGTGTTCGTGCCTCCTAAGGGGTCGTTTGGGGTCTGGTTTGGATTTTCACCCTTTGACGGCTTGTTTTTAAGTCTAAGTGTTGATTTTTTATAATTATCCTCATATTCTCAAATCGGGAGACTCGGGACTACGCGATCAGTTCCTACTAGTCACATTGGTCCCGTGCGAGGTGTTCTTGCCTCCTACGGGTTCGTTTGGGGGATGGTTGGGTTTTCATCCTTTGACGGCTTATTTTTAAGTTGAAGTGTTGATTTTTACAAATTATCGTCATATTCCCAAATCGGGAGACCCGAGACTACGTGGTCAATTCCTAGAAGTTAAATTGGTCACGTGCGAGGTGTTTGTGCCTCCTACGGGGTCGTTTAGGGGCTGGTTTGGGTTTTCACCCTTTAACGACTTTTTTTTATGTTTAAGTTTTGATTTTTGCAAATAATCATCATAATAACAAACCGGGAGACCCGGGACTATGCGGTCAGTTCCTATAATTTACATTGGTTCCGTACGAGGTGTTCGTGCCTCCTACGTGGGTCGTTTAGGGGCTGGTTTGGGTTTTAACCCTTTGACGACTTGTTTTTAAGTCTAAGTATTGATTTTGCAATTTATCGTCATATTCACAAATAGGGAGACCTGAGACTATGCGGTTAGTTCCTACAATTTACATTGGTCCCGTGCGAGGTGTTCGTGCCTCCTACGGGGTCGTTTGGGGAATGGTTTGGGCTCTCACCCTTTGACCGCTTCTTTTTAAGTTAAAGTGTTTAATTTTGCAATATATCGTAATATTCACAAACCGGGAGACCCAGAATTATGCGGTCAGTTCCTACAATTTACATTGGTCCCGTATGAGGTGTTCGTGCCTCCTACGGGGTCGTTTGGGGGCTGGTTTGGGTTTTCACCCTTTGACGGCTTATTTTTAAGTCTAAGTGTGATTTTTTCAAATTATCCTCATATTCTCAAACCGGGAGACCCGGGACTACGCGGTTAGTACCTACAAGTTACATTGGTCCCGTGCGAGGTGTTCGTGCCTCCTACGGGGTCGTACATCGATCCCGTCCGAGGTGTTCGTGCCTCCTACGGGGTCTCTTGGCGGCTGGTTTGTGTTTTCACCCTTTGACAACTTGTTTTTAAGTTTAAGTGTTGATTTTTCTAAATTATCATCATATTTACAAACTGGGAGACCCGGGACTACGCGGTCAGTTCCTACAGTTTACATTGGTCCCGTATGAGGTGTTCGTGCCTCCTACGGGGTCGTTTGGAGGCTGGTTTGAGTTTTCACCCATTGACGGCTTGTTTTTAAGTTCAAGTGCTGATTTTTGAAAATTATCGTCATATTCACAAATCGGGAGACCCGGGACTAAGCGGTCAGTTCCTAGAAGTTACATTGGTCCCGTACGAGGTGTTCGTGCCTCCTACGGGGTTGTTTGGGGGCTGGTTTGGGTTTTCACCCTTTAATGCCTTGTTTTAAAGTCTAAGTGTGATTTTTGGAAATTATCATCATATTCTCAAATGGAGATGGCGAGACTATGCGGTCCGTTCCTACAAGTTACATTGGTCCCGTATGAGGTGTTCGTGCCTCCTAAGGGGTCATTTGGGGTCTGGTTTGGATTTTCACCCTTTGGCGGCTAGTTTTAAAGTCTAAGTGTTGATTTTTTCAAATTATCATCATATTCTAAAATCGAAAGACTCGGGACTACGCGGTCAGTTCCTACAAGTCACATTGGTCCCATGCGAGGTGTTCTTGCCACCTACGGGTTCGTTTGGGGGATGGCTGGATTTTCACCTTTTGACGGCTTGTTTTTAAGTTGAAGTGTTTTTTTACAAATTATCATCATTTTCCCAAACCAGGAGGCCCGGGACTAAACGGTCAGTTCCTAGAAGTTAAATTGGTCACGTGCGAGGTGTTCCGGCCTCCAACGGGGTCGTTTTGGGGCTGGTTTGAGTTTTCACCCTGTAACGACTTGTTTTTATGCTTAAGTGCTGATTTTTCTAAATTATCGTCATATTCACAAACCGGGAGAGCCGGGACTACGCGGTCAGTTCCTACAAGTTGCATTGGTCCCATACGTGGTGTTCGTGCCTCCTACAGGGTCGTTTGGGGGATGTTTTGGATTTTCACCCTTTAACGGTTTATCTTTAAGTCTAAGTGTTATTTTTGCAAATTATCTTTATATTCTCAAATCGGGAGACCCGTGACTACGCGACCAGTTTCGACAACTTACATTGGTCCCGTGCGAGGTGTTCATGCCTCCTACGGTGTCGTTTAGGGGCTGGTTTGGGTTTTCACCCTTTAACGACTTGTTTTTAAGTTTAAGTTTTGATTTTAGCAAATTATCAACATATTAACAAACCGGGAGACCCGGGACTATACGGTCAGTTCCTATGATTTACATTGGTCCCGTACGAGGTGCTCGTGCCTCCTACGTGGGTCGTTTGGGGGTTGGTTTGGGTTTTAACCCTTTAATGCCTTGTTTTTAAGTCTAAGTGTGATTTTTGAAAATTATCATCATATTCTCAAACGGAGATGGCCGAGACTATGCGGTCCGTTCCTACAAGTAACATTAGTGCCGTACGAGGTGTTCGTGCCTCCTTAGGGGTCGTTTGGGGTCTGGTTTGGATTTTCACACTTTGACAGCTAGTTTTTAAGTCTAAGTGTTGATTTTTTAAAATTATCGTCATATTCTCAAATCGAGAGACTCGGGACTACGCGGTCTGTTCCAACAAGTCACATTGGTCCTGTGCGAGGTGTTCTTGCCTCCTACGGGTTCGTTTGGGGGATGGTTGGATTTTCACCTTTTGACATCTTGTTTTTAAGTTGAAGTGTTTTTTTACAAATTATCATCATATTACCAAACCGGGAGGCCCGGGACTACGCGGTCAGTTCCTAGAAGTTAAATTGGTCACGTGCGAGGTGTTCCTGCCTCCAACGGGGTCGTTTAGGGGCTGGTTTGAGTTTTCACCCTTTAACGACTTGTTTTTATGTTTAAGTTTTGATTTTTGCAAATTATCGTCATATTCACAAACCGGGAGAGCCGGGACTACGCGGTCAGTTCCTATAAGTTGCATTGGTCCCATACGTGGTGGTCGTGCCTCCTACGGGGTCGTTTGGGGGATGTTTTGGATTTTCACCCTTTAACGGTTTATCTTTAAGTCTAATTTTATTTTTGCAAATTATCTTTATATTCTCAAATCGGGAGACCCGTGACTACGCGGCCAATTTTGACAATTTACATTGGTCCCGTGCTAGGTGTTCGTGCCTCCTACGGTGTCGTTTGGGGGCTGGTTTGACTTTTCACACTTTGACGGCTTATTTTTAAGTTCAAGTGTTGATTTTTTGAAATTATCCTCATATTCACAAATCGGGGACCCGGGACTAAGCGGCCAGTTCCTACAAGTTACATTGGTTCAGTACGAGGTGTTCGTGCCTCCCACGGGGTCGTTTAGGGGTTGGTTTGGGTTTTCACCCTTTAATGCCTTGTTTTTAAGTCTAAGTGTGATTTTTGAAAATTATCATCATATTCTCAAACAGAGATGGCCGTGACTATGCGGTCCGTTCCTACAAGTTACATTAGTGTCGTACGAGGTGTTTGTGCCTCCTAAGGGGTCGTTTGGGGTCTGGTTTGGATTTTCACCCTTTGACGGCTTGTTTTTAAGTGTAAGTGTTGTTTTTTTAAAATTATCCTCATATTCTCAAATCGGGAGACTCAGGACTACGCGGTCAGTTCCTACAAGTCACATTGGTCCCATGCGAGGTGTTCTTGCCTCCTACGGGTTCGTTTGGGGGATGGTTGGGTTTTCACCCTTTGACGACTTGTTTTTAAGTTGAAGTGTTGATTTTTATAAATTATCGTCATATTCCCAAATCGGGAGACCCGACACTACGTGGTCAATTCCTAAAAGTTAAATTGGTCACGTGCGAGGTGTTTGTGCCTCCTACGGGGTCGTTTAGGGGCTGGTTTGGGTTTTCACCCTTTAACGACTTTTTTTTATGTTTAAGTTTTGATTTTTGCAAAATATCATCATATTAACAAACCGGGAGACCCGGGACTATGCGGTCAGTTCCTATAATTTACATTGGTTCCGTACGAGGTGTTCGTGCCTCCTACGTGGGTCGTTTAGGGGCTGGTTTGGGTTTTAACCCTTTGACGGATTGTTTTTAAGTCTAAGTATTGATTTTGCAATTTATAGTCATATTTAATAATAGGGAGACCTGAGACTATGCGGTTAGTTTCTAAAATTTACATTGGTCCCGTGCGAGGTGTTCGTGCCTCCTACGGGGTCGTTTGGGGGATGGTTTGGGTTCTCACCCTTTGACCGCTTCTTTTTAAGTGAAAGTGTTTAATTTTGCAAATTATCGTAATATTCACAAACCGGGAGACTCGGGACTACGCGGTCAGTTCCTACGGGGTCGTTTGGGCGCTAGTTTGGGTTTTCACCCTTTAATGGCTTGTTTAAAAATTTAAGTGTTGGAGACCTGAGACTACGCGGTCAGTTCATACAAGTTACATATGTCCAGTACGAGGCGTTCGTGCCTCCTACGGGGTCGTTTGGGGGATGGTTTGGGTTTTCACCCTTTAACGGCTGATTTTTAAGTCCAAGTGTGATTTTTGCAAATTATCCTCATATTCTCAAATCGGGAGATCCGGGACTACGCGGTCAGGTCGTACAAGTAACATTGGTCCCGTGCGAGGTATTCGTGCCTCCTATGGGGTCATTTGGGGGCTCGTTTAGGTTCTCACCCTTTGATGGCTTGTTTTTAATTTTAAGTTTCGAATTGTGTAATTTATCATCATATTCATAAATCGGGAGACCCGGGACTATGCGATCAGTTCCTACAATTTACATTGGTCCCGTATGAGGTGTCCGTGCCTCCTACGGGGTCGTTTGGGCGCTGGTTTGGGTTTTCACCCTTTGACGGCTTATTTTTAAGTCTAAGTGTGATTTTTTCAAATTACCATCTTATTCTCAAATCAGGAGATCCGGGAATACGCGGTCAGTTCCTATAAGTTACATTGGTCCCGTGCGAGGTGTTCGTGCCTCCTATGGTCTCGTTTCGGGGATGGTTTGGGTTTTCACCCTTTAATAGCTTATTTTTTTATTTTAAGTGTCGATTTTTACAAATTATCATCATATTCACAAATTGGGAGACCCGGGACTACGCGATCAGTTCCTACAATTTATATTAGTCCCGTATGAGGTGTTCATGCCTCCTACGGGGTCGTTTGTGGGCAGGTTTGGGTTTTCAGCCTTTGACGACTTGTTGTTATGTTTAAGCGTGGATTTTTGCAAATTATTGTCATATTCATAAACCGGGAGAGCCGAGACTACGCGGTTAGTTCCTAAAAGTTACATTGGTCCCGTACGAGGTCTCCGTGCCTCCTACAGGGTCGTTTGGGGGCTGGTTTAGCTTCTCACCCTTTAACGGCTTGTTATTATGTCTAAGTGTTGATTTTTTCAAATTATCGTTATATTCTCAAATCGGGAGACATGGGACTGCACAGTCAGTTCCTACAAGTTACATTGGTCCCGTGCGAGGTGTTTGTGCCTCCTACGGGGTCGTTTGGGGGATGGTTTGGGTTTTCTCCCTTTGACGAGGTTTTTTTAAGTTTAAGTGTTGATTTTTGGAAATTATCATCATATTCACAAACCAGGAGACCCGAGAATACTCGGTCAGTTCCTACAAGTTACATTGGTCTCGTACGTGGTGTTCGTGCCTCCTACGGGGTCGTTTGGGGTCTAGTTTTGATTTTCACCCTTTGACGGCTTGTTTTTAAGTCTAAGTGATGATTTTTTAAAATTATCGTCATATTCGTAAATCGGGAGACTCGGGACTACGCGATCAGTTTTTACAAGTCACAATGGTCCCGTGCGAGGTGTTCTTGCCTCCTACGGCCTCGTTTGGGGGATGGTTGGGTTTTCACCCTTTGACGGCTTATTTTTAAGTTGAAGTGTTGATTTTTAAAAATTATCATCATATTCCCAAACTGGGGGACCCGGGACTACACGGTCTTTTCCTAGAAGTTAAATTGGTCACGTGCGAGGTGTTCGTGCCTCCTACGGGGTCGTTTAGGGGCTGATTTGGGTTTTCACCCTTTAACGACTTGTTTTTAAGTTTAAGTTTTGATTTTTGCAAATTATCATCATATTAACAAATCAGGAGACCCGAGACTATGCGGTCAGTTCCAATAATTTACATTGGTCCCGTACGAGGTGTTCGTGCCTCCTACGTCGGTCGTTTGGGGGCTGGTTTGGGTTTTAACCCTTTGACGGCTTGTTTTTAAGTCTAACTATTGATTTTGCAAATTATCATCATATTCACAAACAGGGAGACCTGGGACTACCCGGTCAGTTCCTTCAAGTTATATTGGTCCCGTACAAGGTGTTCATGACTCCTACGGGCTCGTTTGGGGGCTGATTTTGGTTTTCACCCTTTGACGGCTTGTTTTTAAGTCTAAGTGTTGATTTATTCAAATTATCGTCGTATTCTCAAATCGGGTGACTCGGGACTACGCGGTCAGTTCCTACAAGTCACATTGGTCCCGTGCGAGGTGTTCTTGCCTCCTACGGGCTCGTTTGGGGGATGGTTAGGTTTTCACCCTTTGACGGCTTTTCTTTAAGTTGAAGTGTTGATTTTTACAAATTATCATAATATTCCCAAACCGGGAGACCCGGGACAACGTGTTCAGTTCCTAGAAGTTAGATTGGTCAGCAGCGAGGTGTTCGTGCCTCCTACGGGGTCGTTTAGGTGCTGGTTTGGGTTTTCACCCTTTAACGACTTGTTTTTATGTTTAAGTGTTGATTTTTGTAAATTGTCGCCATATTCACAAACTGGGAGACCCAGGACTACCCGGTCAATTCGTACAAGTTACATTGGTCCCGTACTAGATGTTCATGCCTCCTACAGGGTAGTTCAGGGGCTGGTTTGGGTTTTCACCCTTTGACGGATTATTTTTAAGTCTAAGTGTTGATATTTTCAAATTATCGTCATATTCTCAAACCGAGAGACCCGGGACTACGCGGTCAGTTCCTACGAGATGTTCATGCCTCCTATGGGTTCGTTTGGGGTCTAGTTTGGGTTTTCTCCATTTAACGGCTTGTTTATAAGTTTTAGTGTTGGAGACCTGGGACTACGCGGTTAGTTCCTACAAGTTACATTGGTCCTGTACGAGGTGTTCCTGCCTCCTACGGGGTCCTTTGGGAGATGGTTTGGGTTTTCACCTTTTAACGGTTGGTTTTTAAGTCTAAGTGTGATTTTTGCAAATTATCCTTATATTCTCAAACCCGGAGACCCGGGACTACGCGGTCAGTTCGTACAAGTAACATTGGTCCCGTACGATGTGTTCGTGCCTCCTACGGGGTCGTTTGGGGGCTGGTTTGGGTTCTCACCCTTTGATGGCTTGTTTTCAAGTTTAAGTGTCAATTTTTGTAAATTATAGTCATATTCATAAATCGGGAGACCCGAGACTATGCGGTCAGTTCCTACCATTTACATTGGTCCCGTATGAGGTGTTCGTGCCTCCTACGGGTTCATTTGGGCGCTGGTTGGGGTTTTCTCCCTTTGACGGCTTATTTTTAACAATAAGTGTGATTTTTGCAAATTACCGTCATATTCTCAAACCCGGAGATCCGGGACTACACGGTCAGTTCCTATAAGTTACATTGGTCCCATTCGAGGTGTTCGTGCCTCCTACGCGCTCGTTTGAGGGCTGGTTTGGGTTTTCACAATTTGCTGGCTTATTTTTAATTTTTAGTGTCAATTTTTAAAAATTATCATCATATTTATAAACCGGGAGACCCGGGACTACGCGGTCAGTTCCTACAATTTACATTGGTCCCGTATGAGGTGTTCGTGCCTCCTACGGGCTCTTTTGGGGGAAAGTTAGGGTTTTCAGCCTTTGACGGCTTGTTGTTAAGTTTAAGTGTGGATTTTTACAAATTATTTTCATATTCCCAAATCGGGAGACCCGGGACTACGCGGTCAGTTCCTATAAGTTACATTGGTCCCGTACGAGGTATTCGTGCCTACTACGGGGTCACTTGGGGGCTGGTTTGGCTTTTCACCCTTTAACGACTTGTTTTTAAGTCTAAGGGTGATTTTAGAAAAAATATCATCATATTCTCAAACCGGTAGGCCCGACATTACGTGGTTAGTTCTTACAAGTTACATTGGTCCCGTGCAAGGTGTCCATGCCTCCTACGGGGTCGTTTAGGGGTGGATTTGGGTTTTCACCCTTTAACGACTAGTTTTTATCTTTTAGTGTTGATTTTTGCAAATTACCGTCATATTCAAAAATCGGGAGACCCGGGACTACGCGGTCAGTTACTACAAGTTACATTTGTCCTCTAAGAGGTGTTCGTGCCTCATACGGGGTCGTTTGTGGGATGGTTTGGGTTTTCACCATTTGACGGCTTATTTTTAATTTTAAGTGTCGATTTTTACAATTTATCATCATATTCACAAATTAGGAGACCCGTGACTACACGGTCAGTTCCTACAATTTACATTGGTCCCATGCGAGGTGTTCGTGCCTCCTACGGGCTCGTTTGCGGGATAGTTTGGGTTTTCAGTCTTTGACGGCTTGTTTTTTAGTTTAAGTGTTGATTTTTGTAAATTATCATCTTATTCACAAATCGAGAGACCCGAGACAAAGCGGTGAGTTCCCACAGTTTACATTGGCCCCGGACGAGGTGTTCGTGCCTCCTACGGGGTCGTTTGGGGGCTGGTTAGAGTTTTCACCCTTTGACGGCTTATTTTTAAGTTTAAGTGTTCATTTTAGAAAAATATCATCATATTCTCAAACTGGTAGGCCTGACATTACGCGGTCAGTTCCTAAAATTTACATTGGTCCCGTGCGAGGTGTTCAGTCCTCCTACGTGGTCGTTTAGGGGCTGGTTTGGGTTTTCACCCTTTAACGACTTGTTTTTATGTTTAAGTTTTGATTGTTCCAAATTAACATCATATTCACAAACCGGGAGACCCGGGACTACGCTGTCAGTTCCTACAAGTTACATTTGTCCTCTACGAGGTGTTCGTGCCTCCTACGGGGTCGTTTGGGGGATGGTTTGGATTTTCACCCTTTAACGGCTTGTCTTTAAGTCTAAGTGTTATTTTTTCAAAATATCGTCAAATTCTCAAATCGGGAGACTCGTGACTACACGGTCAGTTCCGAAAAGTTATGTTGGTCCCTATTCGTGCCTCCTTCGGGGTTATTTGGGGGATGGTTTGGGTTTTGACCCTCTGACGAATTATTTTTAAGTGTTGATTTTTGCAAATTATCATCTTATTCACAAATCGGGAGACCCGAGACTAAGCGGTCAGTTCTTATAATTCACATTGGTCCCGAACGAGGTGTTCGTGCCTCCTACGTGGTCGTTTGGGGGTTGGTTTGGATTTTCACCCTTTGACGGCTTGTTTTTAAGTTTGAGTGTTAATTTTTGCATATTATCGTTATATTCACAAACAGGGAGACCCGGGACTACCCGCTCAGTTCCTACAAGTTACATTGGTCCCGTACGAGGTGTTCATGCCTCCTACAGGGTCGTTCAGGGGATGGTTTGGGTTTTCACCCTTTGACGGCTTGTTTTTAAGTCTAAGTGTCGATATTTTCAAATTACCGTCATATTCTCAAACCGGGAGACCCGGGACTACGCGGTCAGTTCCTACGAGGTGTTCATGCCTCCTACTGGTTCGTTTGGGGGCTAGTTTGGGTTTTCACCCTTTAACGGCTTGTTTATAAGTTTTAGTGTTGGAGACCCGAGACTAAGCGGTAAGTTCCCACAATTTACATTGGTCCCGGACGAGGTGTTCGTGCCTCCTACGGGGTTGTTTGGGGGCTGGTTTGAGTTTTCACCCTTTGACGACTTATTTTTAAGTTTAAGTGTTCATTTTAGAAAAATATCATCATATTCTCTAACCGGTAGGCCCGGCATTACGCGGTCAGTTCCTACAAGTTACATTGGTCCCGTGCGAGGTCTTCATGCCTCCTACGGGGTCGTTTAGGGGTTGGTTTGGGTTTTCACCCTTTAACGACTTGTTTTTATGTTTAAGTGTTGATTCTTCCAAATTAACATCACATTCACAAATCGGGAGACCCGGGACTACGCGGTCAGCTCCTACAAGTTAGATTTGTCCTCTACAAGGTGTTTGTGCCTCCTACGGGGTCATTTGGGGAATGGTTTGGGTTATCACCCTTTAACGGCTTGTCTTTAAGTCTAAGTGTTATTTTTTCAAAATATCGTCAAATTCTCAAATCGGGAGACACGTGACTACGCGGTCAGTTTCGACAAGTTATATTAGTCCCTATTCGTGCCTCCTTCGGGGTTATTTGGGGAATGGTTTGGGTTTCGAACCTCTGACGGATTGTTTTTAAGTTTACATGTTTATTTTTGCTAATTATCATCTTATTCACGAATCAGGAGACCCAAGACTAAGCGATCAGTTTTTATAATTTAGATTGGTCCCGAACGAGGTGTTCGTGCATCCTACGGGGTCATTTGGGGGCTGGTTTGAGTTTTCACCCTTTGACGGCTTGTTTTTAAGTTTAAGTGTTAATTTTTGCAAATTATCGTTATATTCACAAACAGGGGGACCCGGGACTACCCGGTCCGTTCCTACAAGTTACATTGGTCCCGTGCGCGGTGTTCATGCCTCCTACGGGGTCGTTTCGGGGCTGGTTTGGGTTTTCTCCCTTTAACGACTTGTTTTTATGTTTAAGTGTTGATTTTTGCAAATTATCATCATATTCACAAACCGGGAGACCCGGGACTACGCGGTCAGCTCCTACAAGTTAGATTTGTCCTCTACGAGGTGTTCATGCCTCCTACGGGGTCGTTTGGGGGATGGTTTGGGTTATCACCCTTTAACGGCTTGTCTTTAAGTCTAAGTGTTATTTTTTCAAAATATCGTCAAATTCTCAAATCGGAAGACCCGTGACTACGCGATTCGTTTCGACAAGTTACATTGGTCCCGTGCGAGGTGTTCGTGCCTCCTTTAGGGTTGTCTCGGGGATGGTTTTGGTTTTCACCCTCTGACGTATTGTTTTTAAGTTTAAGTGTTGATTTTTGCAAATTATCATCTTATTCACAAATCGGGAGACCCGAAACTAAGCAGTCAGTTCCTACAATTTACATTGGTCCCGGACGAGGTGTTCGTGCCTCCTACGGGGTCGTTTGGTTGTTGGATTGAGTTTCACCCTTAGACGACTTGTTTTTAAGTTTAAGTGTTCATTTTTGCCAATCATCGTTATATTCGCATACAGGGAGACCCGGGACTATCCGATCAGTTCTTACAAGTTACATTGGTCCCGTACGAGGTGTTCATGCCTCCTACGGGGTCGTTCAGGGGATGGTTTTGGTTTTCACCCTTTGACAGCTTGTTTTTAAGTCTAAGTGTTGATTTTTTCAAATTATCGTCATATTCTCAAACCGGGAGACCCGAGACTACGCGGTCCGTTCCTATGAGGTGTTCCTGCCACCTACGGGTTCGTTTGGGGGCTAGTTTGGGTTTTCACCCTTTAACGGCTTGTTTATAAGTTTTAGTGTTGGAGACCCGGGACTACGCGGTTAGTTCTTACAAGTTACGTTGGTCCTATATAAGGTGTTCGTGCCTCCTACGGGGTCGTTTGGGGGATGGTTTGGGTTTTCACCCTTTAAAGGTTGGTTTTTAAGTCTAATTGTGATTTTTGCAAATTATCCTCATATTCTTTAATCGGCAGACCCGGGACTACGCGATCAGTTCATACAAGTAACATTGGTCCCGTGGGAGGTGTTCGTGCCTCCTACGGAGTCGTTTGGGGGCTGGTTTGGGTTATCTCTCTTTGATGGCTTGTTTTTAATTTTAAGTGTCATTTTTTGTAAATTAGAGTCATATTGACAAATCGGGAGACTCGGGACTACGCGGTTAGTTCCTACAATTTACATTGGTCCCGTATGAGGTGTTCGTGCCTCCTACGGGTTCATTTGAGTGCTGGTTGGGGTTTTCACCCTTTGACGGCTTGTTTTTAACACTAAGTGTGATTTTTGCAAATTACCGTCATATTCTCAAACCAGGTGATCCGGGACTACGCGGTTAGTTCCTATAAGTTACATTGGTCCCGTTCGAGGTGTTCGTGCCTCCTACGGGCTCGTCTGGGGGCTGGTTTGGGTTTTCACAATTTGACGGCTTATTTTTAATTTTAAGTGTCGATTTTTACAAATTATCATCATATTCACAAATCGGAAGACCCGGGACTACGCGGTCAGTTCCTACAATTTACATTGGTCCCGTATGAGGTGTCCGTTCCTCCTACGAGCTCGTTTGGGGGATGGTTTGGGTTTTCAGCCTTCGACGTGTTGTTGTTAAGTTTAAGTGTTGCTTTTTTTAAAATTATCGTCATATTCTCAAACCGAGAGACCCAGGACTACGCGGTCAGTTCCTACAAGTTTTGTTGGTCCCGTACGAGGTATTCGTGCCTGCTACGGGGTCGTTTGGGAGTTGGTTTGGCTTTTAAACCTTTAACAACTTATTTTTAAGTCTAAGTGTGATTTTAGAAAAATATCGTCATATTCCCAAACAGGTAGGCCCGGCATTACGCGGTCAGTTCCTACAGGTGACATTGGTCCCGTGCGAGGTGTTCATGCCTCCTACGGGGTCATTTAGGGGCTGGTTTGGGTTTTCACCCATTAACGACTTCTTTTTATGTTTAAGTGTCGATTTTTGCAAATTATCATCATATTCACAAACCGGAAGACCCGGGACTACGCGGTCAGTTCCTACATGTTACATTTGTCCTCTATGAGGTGTTCGTGCCTCCTACGGGGTCGTTTGGGAGATGGTTTGGGATTTCACCCTTTAACGGCTTGTCTTTAAGTCTAAGTATTATTTTTTCAAAATATCGTCAAATTCTCAAATCGAGAGACCCATGACTACGCGGTCACTTCCGATAAGTTACATTGGTCCCGTGCGAGGTGTTCGTGCCTCCTTCGGGGTTGTTTGGGGAATGTTTTGGGTTTTCACCCTCTGACGGATTGTTTTAAAGTTTAAGTGTTGATTTTTGGAAATTATCATCTTATTCACAAATCGGGAGACCCGAAACTAAGCGGTCAGTTCCTACAATTTACATTGGTCCCGGACGAGGTGTTCGTGCCTCCTACGGGGTCGTTTGGGGGCTGGTTTGAGTTTTTACCCTTTGACGGCTTGTATTTAAGTTTAAGTGTTCATTTTTGCAAATCATCGTTATATTCCCAAACAGGGAGACCCGGGACTATCCGATCAGTTCCTATAAGTTACATTGGTCCCGTACGAGGTGTTCATGCCTCCTACGGGGTCGTTCAGGGGCTGGTTTTGGTTTTCACCCTTTGACGGCTTGTTTTTAAGTCTAAGTGTTGATTTTTTCAAATTATCTTCATATTCTCAAACCGGGAGACCCGGGACTACGCGGTCCGTTCCTACGAGGTGTTCCTGCCACCAACGGGTTAGTTTGGGGGCTAGTTTGGGTTTTCACCCTTTAACGGCTTGTTTATAAGTTTTAGTGTTGGAGACTCGGGACTACGCGGTTAGTTCTTACAAGTTACATTGGTCCTGTACGAGGTGTTCGTGCCTCCTACGGGGTCGTTTGGGGGATGGTTTGGGTTTTCACCCTTTAAAGGTTGGTTTTTAAGTCTAATTGTGATTTTTGCAAATTATCCTCATATTCTTAAATCGGCAGACCCGGGACTACGCGATCAGTTCGTACAAGTAACATTGGTCCCGTGCGAGGTGTTCGTGCCTCCTACGGGGTCGTTGGGGGGTTGGTTTGGGTTTTCACCCTTTGACGGCTTGTTTTTAAGTTTAGGTGTTAATTTTTGCAAATTATCGTTATATTCACAAACAGGGAGACCCGGGACTACCCGCTCAGTTCCTACAAGTTACATTGGTCCCGTACGAGGTGTTCATGCCTCCTACAGGGTCGTCCAGGGGTTGGTTTGGGTTTTCACCCTTTGACGGCTTGTTTTTAAGTCTAAGTGTCGATATTTTCAAATTACCATCATATTCTAAAACCGGGAGACCCGGGACTACGCGGTCAGTTCTTACGAGGTGTTCATGCCTCCAACGGGTTCGTTTTGGGTCTAGTTTGGGTTTTCACCCTTTAACGGCGTGTTTATATGTTTTAGTGTTGGAGACCCGAGACTAAGCGGTAAGTTCCCATAATTTACATTGGTCCCGGACGAGGTATTCGTGCCTGCTACGGGGTCATTTGGGAGCTGGTTTGAGTTTTCACCCTTTGACGGCTTGTTTTTAAGTCTAAGTGTTAATTTTTGCAAATTATCGTTATATTCACAAACAGGGAGACTCGGGACTAGCCGGTCAGTTCCTACAAGTTACATTGGTCCCGTGCGAGGTGTTCATGCCTCCTACGGGGTCGTTTAGGGGCTGGTTTGGGTTTTCACCCTTTAACAACTTGTTTTTATGTTTAAGTGTTAATTTTTGCAAATTATCGTCATATTCACAAACCGGGAGACCCGGGACTACGCGGTCAGCTCCTACAAGTTAGATTTGTCCTCTACGAGGTGTTCGTGCCTCCTACAGGGTCGTTTTGGGGATGGATTGGGTTATCACCCTTTAACGGCTTGTCTTTAAGTCTAAGTATTATTTTTTCAAAATATCGTCAAATTCTCAAATCGGGAGACCCATGAGTACGCGGTCACTTCCGATAAGTTACATTGGTCCCGTGCGAGGTGTTCGTGCCTCCTTTGGGGTTGTTTGGGGGATGGTTTTGGTTTTCACCCTCTGACGGATTGTTTTTAAGTTCAACTATTGATTTTTGGAAATTATCATCTTATTCACAAATCGGGAGACCCGAGACTAAGCGGTCAGTTCCTACAATTTACATTCGTCCCGGACGAGGTGTTCGTGCCTCCTACGGGGTCGTTTGGGGGCTGGTTTGAGTTTCACCCTTAGACGGCTTGTTTTTAAGTTTAAGTGTTCATTTTTGCCAATCATCGTTATATTCCCATATAGGGAGACCCGGGACTATCCGATCAGTTCCTACAAGTTACATTGGTCCCATACGAGGTGTTCATGCCTCCTACGGGGTCGTTCAGGGGCTGGTTTTGGTTTTCACCCTTTGACGGCTTGTTTTTAAGTCTAAGTGTTGATTTTTTCAAATTATCTTCATATTCTCAAACCGGGAGACCCGGGACTACGCGATCCGTTCCTACGAGGTGTTCCTGCCACCTACGGGTTCGTTTGGGGGCTAGTTTGGGTTTTCACCCTTTAACGGCTTGTTTATAAGTTTTAGTGTTGGAGACCCGGGACTACGCGGTTAGTTCTTACAAGTTAAATTGGTCCTGTACGAGGTGTTCGTACCTCCTACGGGGTCGTTTGGGGGATGGTTTGGGTTTTCACCCTTTAAAGGTTGATTTTTAAGTCTAATTGTGATTTTTGCAAATTATCCTCATATTCTTAAATCGGCAGACCCGGGACTACGCGATCTATTCGTACAGGTAACATTGGTCCCGTGTGAGGTGTTCGTGCCTCCTACGGGGTCGTTTGGGGGTTGGTTTTGGTTTTCACCCTTTGATGGCTTGTTTTTAAGTTTAAGTGTTAATTTTTGCAAATTATCGTTATATTCACAAACAGGGAGACCCGGGACTACCCGCTCAGTTCCTACAAGTTACATTGGTCCGGTACGAGGTGTTCATGCCTCCTACAGGGTCGTCCAGGGGCTGGTTTGGGTTTTCACCCTTTGACGGCTTGTTTTTAAGTTTGAGTGTTAATTTTTGCATATTATCGTTATATTCACAAACAGGGAGACCCGGGACTACCCGCTCAGTTCCTACAAGTTACATTGGTCCGGTACGAGGTGTTCATGCCTCCTACAGGGTCGTCCAGGGGCTGGTTTGGGTTTTCACCCTTTGACGGCTTGTTTTTAAGTCTAAGTGTCGATATTTTCAAATTACCATCATATTCTAAAACCGGGAGACCCGGGACTACGCGGTCAATTCTTACGAGGTGTTCATGCCTCCTACGAGTTCGTTTCGGGGCTAGTTTGGGTTTTCACCTTTTAACGGCTTGTTTATAAGTTTTAGTGTTGGAGACTCGGGACTACGCGGTTAGTTCTTACAAGTTACATTGGTCCCGGACGAGGTGTTCGTGCCTCCTACGGGGTTGTTTGGGGGCTGGTTTGAGTTTCCACCCTTTAAAGGTTGGTTTTTAAGTCTAATTGTGATTTTTGCAAATTATCCTCATATTCTTAAATCGGCAGACCCGGGACTACGCGATCAGTTCGTACAAGTAACATTGGTCCCGTGCGGGGTGTTCGTGCCTCCTACGGGGTCGTTTGGGGGTTGGTTTGGGTTTTCACCCTTTGACGGCTTGTTTTTAAGTTTAAGTGTTAATTTTTGCAAATTATCGTTATATTCACAAACAGGGAGACCCGGGACTACCCGCTCAGTTCCTACAAGTTACATTGGTCTCGTACGAGGTGTCCATGCCTCCTACAGGGTCGTTCAGGGACTGGTTTGGGTTTTCACCCTTTGACGGCTTTTTTTTAAGTCTAAGTGTCGATATTTTCAAATTACCGTCATATTCTCAAACCGGGAGATCCGGGACTACGCGGTCAGTTCTTATAAGTTACATTGGTCCCGTTCGAGGTGTTCGTGACTCCTACGGGCTCGTTTGGGGGCTGGTTTGGGTTTTCACAATTTGACGGCTTATTTTTAATTTTAAGTGTCGATTTTTACAAATTATCATCATATTCACAAACCGAAAGACCCGGGACTACGCGGTCAGTTCCGGCAATTTACATTGGTCCCGTATGAGGTGTTCATTCCTCCTACGGGCTCGTTTGGGGGATGGTTTGGGTTTTCAGCCTTTGACGTGTTGTTGTTAAGTTTAAGTGTTGATTTTTACAAATTATCGTCATATTCTCAAACCGAGAGACCCGGGACTACGCGGTCAGTTCCTACAGGTTTTGTTGGTCCCATACGAGGTATTCGTGCCTGCTACGGGGTCGTTTGGGAGTTGGTTTGGCTTTTAACCCTTTAACGGCTTATTTTTAAGTCTAAGTGTGATTTTAGAAAAATATCATCATATTCTCAAACAGGTAGGCCCGGCATTACTCGGTCAGTTCCTACAAGTTACATTGATCCCATGCGAGGTTTTCAGGCCTCCTACGGGGTCATTTAGGGGCTGGTTTGGGTGTTCACCCTTTAACGACTTCTTTTTACATTTAAGTGTCGATTTTTGCAAATTATCGTCATATTCACAAACCGGGAGACCCGGGACTACGCGGTCAGTTCTACATGTTATATTGGTCCTCTATGAGGTGTTCGTGCCTCCTACGGGGTCGTTTGGGGGATGGTTTGGGATTTCACCCTTTAACTGCTTGTCTTTAAGTCTAAGTGTTATTTTTTTAAAATATCGTCAAATTCTCAAATCGGGAGACCCGTGACTACGCGGTCAGTTTCGAAAAGTTACATTGGTCCCGTGCGAGGTGTTCGTGCCTCCTTCGGGGTTGTTAGGGGGATGTTTTGGGTTTTCACCCTCTGACGGATTATTTTTATGTTTAAGTGTTGATTTTTGCAAATTATCATCTTATTCAAAAATCGGGAGACCCGAGACTAAGCGGTCAGTTCCTACAATTTACATTGGTCCCGGACGAAGTGTTCGTGCCTCCTACGGGGTCGTTTGGGGGCTGGTTTGAGTTTTTACCCTTTGACGGCTTGTTTTTAAGTTTAAGTGTTCATTTTTGCAAATCATCTTTATATTCACAAACAGGGAGACCCTGGACTATCCGGTCAGTTCCTACAAGTTACATTGGTCTTGTACGAGGTGTTCATGCCTCCTATGGGGTCGTTCAGGGGATGGTTTGGGTTTTCACCCTTTGACGGCTTGTTTTTAAGTGAGTGTTGATTTTTTCAAATTATCATAATATTCTCAAATCGGGAGACCCGGGACTACGCGGTCAGTTCCTACGAGGTGTTCGTACCTCCTACGGGGTCGTTTGGGGGCTAGTTTGGGTTTTCACCCTTTAATGGCTTGTTTATAAGTTTTAGTGTTGGAGACCCGGGACTACGCGGTTAGTTCCTTTAAGTTACATTGGTCCTGTACCAGGTGTTCGTGCCTCCTACGGGTTCGTTTGGGGGATGGTTTGGGTTTTCACCCTTTAACGGTTGATTTTTAAGTCTAAGTGTGATTTTTGCAAATTATCCTCTTATTCTCAAATCATGAGACCCGATACTACGCGGTCAGTTCGTACAAGTAAAATTTATCCCGTGCGAGGTGTTTGTGCCTCCTACGGTGTCGTTTGGGGGCTGGTTTGGGTTCTCACCCTTTGATGGCTTGTTTTTAAGTTTAAGTGCCAATTTTTGTAAATTATCGTCATATTCACAAATCAGGAGATCCGGGACTACGAGGTCAGTTCCTACAATTTACATTGGTCCCGTATGAGGTGTTCATGCCTCCTACGGGGTCGTTTGGGCGTTGGTTGGGGTTTTCAACCTTTGATTGCTTGTTTTTAAGTTTAAGTGTGATTTTTGCAAATTACCGTCATATTCTCAAACCAGGAGATCCGGGACTATGCGGTCAGTTCCTATAAGTTACATTGGTCCCGTTCGAGGTGTTCGTGCGTCCTACGGGTTCGTTTGGGGGCTGGTTTGGGTTTTAACCCTTTGACGTTTTATTTTTAATTTTAAGTGTCGATTTTTACAAATTATCATCATATTCACAAATCGGGAGACCCGGGACTATGCGGTCAGTTCCTACAATTTACATTGGTCCCGTATGAGGTGTTAGTGCCTCCTACGGGTCGTTTGGGGGATGGTTTGGGTTTTCAGCCTTTGACGGCTTGTTGTTAAGTTTAAGTGTGGATTTTTGCAAATTATCATCGTATTCAAAAAACTGGGAGACCCGGGACGACGCGGTTAGTTTCTACATGTTACATTGGTCCCGTACGGGGTATTCGTGCCTCTTACGGGGTCGTTTGGGGGTTGGTTTGGCTTTGCACCCTTTAACGGCTTGTTTTTAAGTCTAAGTGTTGACTTTTTCAAATTATCGTTATATTCTCAAACCGAGAGACATGGGACTACGCGGTAAGTTCCTACAAGTTACATTTGTCTCGTGCGAGATGTTCGTGCCTCCTACGGGGTCGTTTGGGTTTTCACCGTTTGACGGCTTGTTTTTAAGTTTAAGTGTTAATTTTTTCAAATTATCGTCATATTCACAAACTGGGAGACCCAGGACTACGCGTTCAGTTCCTACAAGTTACATTGGTCCCGTACGAGGTGTTCGTGCCTCCTACGGGGTCGTTTGGGGACTGGTTTGGGTTCTCACCCTTTGACGGCTTGTTTTTAAGCCAAAGTGTGATTTTTGAAAATTATCATCGTATACTCAAATCGGGAGGCCGGGGACTACGCGGTCAGTTCCTACAAGTTACATTGGTCCCGTGCGACGTGTTCATGCCTCCTACTAGGTCATTTGGGGTATATTTTGGGTTTTCACCCTTTAACGACTTGTTTTTATGTTTAAGTGTTGATTTTTGCATATTATTGTCATATTCAAAAACCGCGAGACCCGTGACTACGCGGTCAGTTCCTATAAGTTACATTTGTCCTCTACGAGGTGTTCATGCCTCTTACGGGGTCGTTTGGGGGATGGTTTGGGTTTTCACCCTTTAACGGCTTGTCTTTCTGTCTAGGTGTTATTTTTTCAAAATATCGTCAAATTCTCAAATCGGGAGACCCGTGACTACGCGGTCAGTTCCGACAAGTTTCATTGGTCCCTTGCGAGGTGTTCGTGCCTCCTTCGGGGTTATTTGGGGGATGGTTTGGGTTTTCACCCTCTGACGGATTATTTTTAAGTTTAAGTGTTGATTTTTGCAAATTATCATCTTATTCACAAATCGGGAGACCCGAGAGTAAGCGGTCAGTACCTACAATTTACATTGGTCCCGGACGAGGTGTTCGTGCCTCCTACGGGGTCGTTCGGGGGCTGGTTTGATTTTTCACCCTTTGACGGCTTGTTTTTAAGTTTAAATGTTCATTTTTGCAAATCATCGTTATATTCACAAACAGGGAGACCAGGAACTATCCAGTCAGTTCCTACAAGTTACAATGGTCCTGTACGAGGTGTTCATGCCTCCTACGGGGTCGTTCAGGGGCTGGTTTGGGTTTTCACCCTTTGATGACTTGTTTTTAAGTATAAGTGTTGATTTTTTTTAAATTTCCATCATATTCTCAAACCGGGAGACCCGGGACTACGCGGTTAGTTCCTATGAGGTGTTCGTGCCTCGTACGGGTTCGTTTGGGGCCTAGTTTGGTTTTTCACCCTTTAACGGTTTGTTTATAAGTTTTAGTGTTGGAGACCCGGGACTACGCGGTTAGTTCCTACAAGTTACATTGGTCCTGTACGAGGTGTTCGTGCCTCCTACGGGGTCGTTTGGGGGATGGTTCGGGTTTTCACCCTTAAACGATTGGTTTTTAAGTCTAAGTGTGATTTTTACAAATTATCCTCATATTCTCAAATCGAGAGACCCGGGACTACGCAATCAGTTCGTACAAGTAACATTGGTCCCGTGCGAGGTGTTCGTGCCTCCTACGGGGTCGTTTGGGGGCTGGTTTGGGTTCTCACCCTTTGATGGCTTGTTTTTAAGTTTAAGTGTCAATTTTTGTAAATTATAGTCATATTCACAAACCGAGAGAACCGGGACTACACGGTCAGTTCCTACAATTGGCATTGGTCCCATATGAGGTGTTCGTGCCTCCTACGGGTTCATTTGGGAGCTAGTTGGGGTTTTCACCCTTTGATGGCTTGTTTTTAACACGATGAGTGATTTTTACAAATTATCGTCATATTCTCAAACCAGGAGATCCGGGACTACGCGATCAGTTCCTATAACTTACATTGGTCCTGTTCGAGCTGTCCGTGCCTCCTACGGGCTCATTTGGGGGCTGGTTTAGGATTTCACAATTTGACGTCTTATTTTTAATTTTAAGTGTCGATTTTTACAAATTATCATCATATTCACAAATCGGGAGACCCGAAACTACACGGTCAGTTGCTATAATTTACATTGGTCCCGTATGTGGTGTTCGTGCCTCCTGCGGGCTCGTTTGGGGGATGGTTTGGGTTTTCCGCCTTTGACGGCTTGTTGTTAAGTTTAAGTGTTGATTTTTACAAATTATCGTCATATTCCCAAACCGGGAGACCCGAGACTATGCGGTTAGTTCCTACAAGTTACATTGGTCCCGTACGAGGTATTCATGCTTGCTACGGGGTCGTTTGGGGGCTGGTTTGGCTTTTCACCCTTAAATGGCTTGTTTTTAAGTCTAAGTGTGATTTTAGAAAAATATCATCATATTCTCAAACCTGTAGTCCCGGCATTACGTGGTCAGTTCCTACTAGTTACATTGGTCCCGTGCGAGGTGTTCATGCCTCCTACGGGGTCGTTTAGGGGCTAGTTTGGGTTTTCACCCTTTAACGACTTGTTTTTATGTTTAAGTGTTGATTTTTGCAAATTATCGTCATATTCACAAACCGGGAGACCCGGGACTACGCGGTCAGTTCTTACAAGTTACATTTGTCCCCAACGAGGTGTTCGTGCCTCCTACGGGGTCGTTTGGGGGATGGTTTGGGTTTTCACCCTTTAACGGCTTGTCTTTAAGTCTAAGTGTTATTTTTCAAAATATCGTCAAATTCTCAAATCGAGAGACCCGTGACTACGCGGTCAGTTTCGACAAGTTACATTGGTCCCGTGCGAGGTGTTCGTGCCTCCTTCGGGGTTGTTTGGGGGATGGTTTGGGTTTTCACCCTCTGACGGATTATTTTTAAGTTTAAGTGTTGATTTTTGCAAATTATCATCTTATTCACAAATCGGGAGACCCGAGACTAAGCGATCAGTTTCTACAATTTACATTGGTCCCGGACGAGGTGTTCGTGCCTCCTACGGGGTCGTTCGGGGGCTGGTTTGATTTTTCACCCTTTGAAGGCTTATTTTTAAGTTTATGTGTTAATTACGCAAATCATCGTTATATTCACAAACAAGGAGACCCGGGACTATACGGTCAGTTCCAACAAGTTACAATGGTCCCGTACGAGGTGTTCATGCCTCCTACGGGGTCGTTCAGGGGCTGGTTTGGGTTTTCACCCTTTGACGGCTTGTTTTTAAGTCTAAGTGTTGATTTTTTTAAATTACCGTCATATTCTCAAACCAGGAGACCCGGGACTACGCTTGCTAGCTAGTTTAGGTTTTAACCCTTTAACGGCCTATTTTTAAGTCTAAGTGTTATTTTCATAAATTTTCGTCGTATTCTCAAACCGGGAAACCCGGTACTACGCGGTCAGTTCCTACGAGGTGTTCGTGCCTCCTACGGGTTCGTTTGGGGGATAGTTTGGGTTTTCACCCTTTAACGATTTGTTTATAAGTTATAGTGTTAGAGACCCGGGACTACGCGGTTAGTTCCTACAAGTTACATTGGTCCTCTACGAGGTGTTCGTGCCTCCTACTGAGTCATTTAGGGGATGGTTTGGGTTTTCACCCTTTAACGATTGGTTTTTATGTCTAAGTGTGATTTTTACAAATTATCCTCATATTCTCAAATTGGGAGACCCGGGACAACGCGGTCAGTTCGTACAAGTAACATTAGTCCCGTGCGAGGTGTTCGTGCCTCCTACGGGGTCGTTTGGGGGCTGATTTGAGATCTCACCCTTTGATGGCTTTTTTTTAAGTTTAAGTGTGATTTTTGCAAATTATAGTCATATTCTCAAACCAGGAGATCCGGGACTACGCGGTCAGTTCCTATAAGTTACATTGGTCCCTTTCGAGGTGTTCGTGCCTCCTACGGGTTCGTTTGGGGCTGGTTTGGGTTTTAACCCTTTGACGGTGTTGATACCAAAATTAATATGCTGATGTGGACAAATCATACGATGACACTTGTCAATCTACGTGGTACAATAACAACGAGGAGGTTCATTTCCCCGACCAACTCATGTTCTCTCTGAGCAACGAGGATATACTTAGGAACTTCAACACTCCGAGGTACTCTAGCGCTCCGAGGAACTCCTGAGCAAACTAAGGCGGTCTGAGCTACATCTCGGCCGTATCATTAATTACCAGATAGACGACATTTCAACTATTCATTGAATGTTTATAATCTTGGCACACACGCTGCATTAAATGTATTACCCTTCATGTGTATATCATTTAATGTATCGACCCTTTCATGTACAGCCTCAAGGCTATAAATACCTTGTATCATCCTCATTCAAGGGGACCGGAATTTCTTGACTGAACTTGTAATCGAGAATTCCCAAACACTCAGCAATAACATAACAGTGGACGTAGGCCATTCTTATAAGGCTGAACCACTTTAAAAATCTTTGTCTCATTTTACTTATCTGTGATTGAATAATTAGAGTGATCTAATTTTTTACATCAACAGATTGGCGCCGTCTGTGGGAAATGACTGTTGCTATCGTTTTTCACCAAAAATCATTTATCATCAATGACAGATAATCCAGAATCCAGTAATCAAAATGCTGGAAATACTGGAAATCCTCCAAATCCATCTGCAGCTCCAGATCTGGCTGGAATTATGACGAATCTGGCTGAAGGACAAACCTTCATGCAAGAAAACAATGAGGCAACTCATTCAAACTCTTCACGGTGGTGCACCTACCCATTCAAGGCAAAGGAGTGATCGCGGGCAATCGCGATCCAGGCGTACTGGGTCATATCGTAATGAAGAATCTAATGATTTTTCTTATCAACCTGGGCGAACTTCATCGATACGGGCTACGGATACAGATCAACATATCACCCTCTCTTCGGAGAGAACTAGCGCCCTAGAAAGATTAAGCAGGGCATCTCCTTTCATTCGGTTAGGACCAAGGAGAAATATGAGTCCGCCTAGAGCCCCATCGAGAAGCTTTCGACCACCATCAGGTTTGAGAGAAGGATTAGCACAATCAAGACCAGTTACTCGTCGAGATAGATCTCAGGAAGCTACGTCAGAACAATCAATTGCTCGGACTAAGCAGCCCGAGGAAGGAAATGAAGCATGGAAGGGTTCCATTCAGTGATTGGAGGATAGACTTAGAGAAATTGTTGAAGAAAGACATCCCTTACAGAGAACTTTTGTTCAAGGGACACCTTTTGTGCAGGCCATTGTGAATTTTCCTACACCATCGAAATTTAAAGCACCTGTGGTGACCCCTAAATATGATGGAAAGAAAGATCCTGTTCTTCATATAGAACAATACCAAGCTGCTGCCGACATATATGCTGTCCCCGACGAGATGAGGTGTAGAGCATTTTCGGGAATTCTTACCGGATCTGCACAGATATGGTACAACAATCTTCCTCGGGGTAAGATTTCGACTTTTATTCAGTTAGCCGAGTTATTCATTGGCAATTTCTGTTTTGGAGCAAAGCCGGTAAAGCGAGTAGCGCACTTGTTAACTGTTAGACAAAAATAAGGTGAGAGTACTAGAGATTACATAACTCGTTTCAATAACGAGAAGTTGGAAGTCATAGATTACGAAGAAAAGACATCGATCACTGCTTTGATGAGTGGATTGTTTCCTAACAAGTTATACTATACTTTGGCCAAAGATCCACCTAAAACTATGTCGGAGTTGATGGCAAAAGCGACCAAAATCATGAATGCCGAGGAGGCTATGGCTGCGAAAAAGAATATGGATAAAGAAACCAAGGTGGAGGTTGACAAATCTAAGAAGAAAGAGCAAAAAGGTAATGGTGGTGACAAGCACTCCAAGAATAATAGGACGTCATGGGAAGTCCTGAAGAAATACGATAATTATACTCCATTGAAAATGGGTATTAATCATGTTTTGGAAGAAATCAAGAATAACGAAGAAATCAAGTGGCCAGATAAACTGAGAACCAATCCTGACCTGAGGAATAGGGCCAAATATTGCGAGTTCCATAAAGATCATGACCATACGACCAAAAATTGCATAGCCCTTCAGAATGAGATTGAAACGCTCATCCGAAGAGGAAAGTTATCAAAGTATATAGATCGCAGAGGTGAAAGGAAGAATGATGATAGAACTAGAGATCGTTCCAGATCTCCTCGTCGAACGGAGGAGAAAAAGAAAAGAGATCATGAAGATGATCCAAATGAAGACCCCGATCTTCCAAAGAAGCCAAGGCAGCCTGAACGAGAGGTATTGTCCATACGTTTTGGGTCATTTGATTGTAATGTTATTACAAGAGGAGATGCTGGAGGAGGAGACCTTACTGAAGAAAGAAAGGCTTATCTCGGAGAGGCTCAAGCCTGCTCATATATTCAACGAATAAATCTTGCTGAGGATGATCGTCCGAGGAAGGTAAATAAAGAGAAGCTAGTTATTGGTTTTTCAAAAAATGACTTGGCAGGTGTTCTTTACCCTCACGACGATCCTCTGGTGATCAAAATGAGGATGAAGGAAGTAGTGATTTCAAGGGTTTTGGTAGACAATGGTAGTTCGGCAGACATCATATATTATTCATGTTTTGATAGCTTGAATTTGAAATTATCTCAATTGGAACCTTATCACAGACCCCTTCTGGGTTTTGCTGGCGAGAAAGTTTTTCCACTTAGGACGATCAAGTTGGACATATTCATTGGAACTTGGCCTGCTTGTCGAACAGAAAGAATACGCTTCTTTCTGATGGATAAGAATGTGCAGTCAGCCTACAACATCATCATGGGAAGAGTTGGTTTGAAGAAGTTCGAAGCAGTTCCATCTACAGTGCATCAATGCTTAAAATTCCCAACAAACTTCGGAGTAGGAGTTGTAAAAGGTGATCAAAAAATAGCTCGGGAATGCTATTATTCGTCTGCCGAGCAAGAGGAGCTTGAGGAATGAAGGAAAAAGACTATTATCTACCAGGTAGAGGAAGGTACAGAAATTGAAACTCTTGATCCCAGGGATGAATCCCAACTTGTAAAAGGACAGGTAGTAGAATCTACAGAAAATGTTATTCTGGACGAGGAGCACCCTGAACGAGTAACCCAGATAGGTTCGTCGTTGGATGCTTCAATAAAACAAGAGTTGATAATGTTCTTGAGAAACAGGAAGAAAACTTTCGCATGGAGTCATGAGGACATGCCAGGAATAGATCCAAACTTCTTATGTCACGAACTCAATGTGAATAAAGAGATCAAGCCTGTAAAGCAGAGAAGAAGGGTATTTAGCCTCGAGAAGAATCAAGCCATACAAGAGGAGGTCGAGAAGCTCCAGAAAGCCCAATTCATTGAAGATGTGAAATATCCAGACTGGCTGGCAAATGTGGTGATGGTAAAGAAGAAGAACAATAAATGGAGAATGTGTGTTGATTTCACTGATCTCAACAAGGCATGCCCAAAAGATCATTTTCCATTGCCCATAATTGACCAACTAGTGGATGCTACCTCGGGACATGAGCGGCTCAGCTTCATGGATGTGTATTCTGGTTACAACCAGATCAAGATGAAACCTGAAGACAGGGAAAGCACTTCTTTTATTACCCCTAGGGGAACTTATTGCTATAATGTTATGCCTTTTGGTTTGAAAAATGCAGGAGCGACATACCAGCAGCTAATGAACAAGGTCTTCACCGAACAAATCAGTTGTAACATGGAAGTCTATGTCGATGATATGCTGACAAAAAGCAAGAAAGCTGCAAATCATTTAGTTGATTTAGCTCAGACATTTGATCAACTGGATAAATACCAGATGAAACTCAACCCGAAGAAGTGCACATTTGGAGTACGAGAAGGAATGTCTCTCGGATACATTATCAACCAACGAGGCATTGAAGCAAATCCAGATAAGATCAAAGCTCTTTTAGGGTTGCGATCTCCAACAACAAAGAAAGAAGTGCAGAGTCTTACAGGACGAGTTGCAGCGCTCAACAAATTTGTATCCCGAGGAACTGACAAATGCCTCCCATTCTTCAAAACACTTCGAAAAACTTTTGAGTGGACTGATGAATGTGAAAAGGCCTTTCAAGACTTGAAAAAGTATTTGGGAGAACCTCCATTGTTGTCCAGGCCAATAACAGGAGAGAAGTTATACTTATATCTGGCGGTATCAGAGAATGCAGTTAGCTCAGCATTGATTATATTGGAGAATGGAGTTCAGAAACCCATCTATTACACAAGTAAGGCTTTTCGAGGTGCAGAAATCAGATATCCAAAGCTAGAAAAATTGGCATTGGCATTAATTGAAGCAAGTAGAAGAATGAGGCCATATTTCCAGGCCCATACAATCGTTGTATATACCGACATGCCATTAAGGCAAGCCCTTCACAAGCCAGAAAAATCAGGAAGACTGATGTACTGGGCAATAGAACTCGGTGAATATGATATTGTGTATGAACCCAGATCATCATTAAAAGGACAAGATGTAGCAGATTTTATAGCAGAGTTTACATACCCTGATACCCCCGAGGAGCAAAAGGTGCTCGCTGACCAACCTGTGGATGTTACAGGATCAACAGACATAAACCCAGACCAACTTCGGATGGTAAAAGGGCTTATAGATGAAGACAGATCATCAACTTCGAGCTCAGACCAGCTCCGATTGGTAAAAGAGGGAGAAAAGATGGTCGATGAGGAGCGAAAAGTGTCAAGGGAGGACGAAAAGAAGCAACAAATATTTCACCGAGGAACCCTGTCAGATAAGGAATTTGAAGACGGGTTACCCATATGGAGATTATATGTAGATGGCTCATCCTGCACAGCAGATTGCGGCGCAGGAATTATTTTGAGCACCCCAGACGAGATTGACATGGAATATGCTTTACGATTCCAATTCAAAGCCTCTAATAATGAGGCTGAGTATGAAGCCATGATAACAGGTTTAAACTTAGCAAAAGTTATGGAAGCACGGCAAGTAATTGTATTCAGTGATTCTCAATTAATTGTAAATCAGATGACAGGAACATATGCAGTTAAAGGAGATTTAATGGCAAAGTATCATGCAAAGGTGATGGAGTTACTGATAGAATTTGATGCCATTCAATTGGTGAGAATACCGAGGATGGAGAATGTACAAGCAGACGCACTGGCCCGACTAGCATCAGCTACTCGTACCGAGCTGCGAAGAACGATACCAATTGAAGTATTGGAAAGTCAGAGCATAGCTGAAAACTTGACGATGAATGTTATTACCCTTGATTTAGGACCATCTTGGATGGATCCCATCAGGATATATATTGAAGAGGGAGGATTGCCAGAGGATAAGCTCGCTGCCAAAAAATTGAAGTATAAAGCTGCTCGGTATGTATTAACTAATGGTATTTTATATAGACGAGGAATTATGGCAGGTTTGCAGAGATGTGTACATCCCTCCGAGGTGAAAGAATTGATTGAAGAAATCCATGAAGGGTCTTGTGGAGCTCATGTAGCAGGTCGAACACTTTTACAAAGGGTAATGACTCAAGGATACTACTGGGCGACGATGAGGGATGATTGTATAGCCTATGCTAAGAAATGTGACAAGTGCCAACGTTTTTCCTCTATCCGATGAACTCCACAAGCATTGTTGACACCTATAACTTCCCCTTGGCCATTCGCCATGTGGGGAATTGATTTGGTGGGACCATTGCCGACCACCCGAGGAAGATTCAAGTACCTCGTCGTCGCAGTAGACTATTTTACTAAGTGGGTAGAAGCTGAACCCCTCATCGACATGACGTACGAGAAGGTATACCAGTTCGCTTGGAAGAATATCATCTCTCGATATGGTCTCCCTCATGCCGTCATCACAGACCATGGAACCCAATTTGATAACGAGGAATTTGCTGCTTATTGTCATCAGTCGAACATTCTGAAGGTCCATTCAGCACCAGGCCATCCTCAAAGCAATGGACAGACTGAAGTGATGAATAGAACACTGCTAAATGGTTTGAAGAAAAGGCTAAGTGAAGCTAAAGCTAACTGGATTAACGAGCTACAATCAGTATTGTGGGCTTACCGAACAACTCCCCGAGCAGCGACTGGAGAATCACCATATATGCTAGCATTTGGAAGTGAGGCTGTAATACCTGCCGAGTTAGGTCTCCCAACACACAGAGTGCCTAATTTCAATTCCCCAATCAGCGACTTGATGAGAAGACTGGATTTGGATATGCTCGAGGAGGTCAGAGAAGAAGCAGCCATTAGGAATGCTGCTTATCAACAACGAACAACTCTTTTCTACAACAAAAGGGTGAGGAAATGCGATTTAAAAGAAGGAGATTATGTGCTAAAGAATGTAATTCAGAAACACAATAAATTGGAGGCAAACTGGCATGGTCCTTATCGAGTTACAGAAGTTGTTCGACCAGGAACTTACCGAATAGCAACTTTAGAAGGAGAAGAATTCAAGAATGCTTGGAATGCTGAACACCTTCGCAAGTATTATCAATGATGTAAAATGTACAACGGGTTCATCAATATGAATAAAACGATGATGTTTTCACCATTTTCCTCTCCTTTGTTTGAAAGTTTTTCGGGGAATACTAGTGTTGTACACTACGCTGCTCGACAGCAAAAAGAAGACGATAGTTCGAAAGAACCAAAAAATATACTCCTTTGGTTAGGAGGCGTACACTAGCGTGACCAACTAAGGTTGGTAAGATAACTAGTGGACAAATAGTTCGAAAGAACCAAAAAATATACTCCTTTGGTTAGGAGGCGTACACTAGCGTGACCAACTAAGGTTGGTAAGATAACTAGTGGACAGATAGTTCGAAAGAACCAAAAAATATACTCCTTTGGTTAGGAGGCGTACACTAGCGTGACCAACTAAGGTTGGTAAGATAACTAGTGGACAAGATAGTTCGAAAGAACCTGATAATTCAATAATAAACTACGGTTGAGGGAAGAACAATATCATTTGATTTGAAAATAAGCCAACAAGTTGGTCGGAAGGTAAAATCATTCCAGAAAATACAAAGAATTCCAAACTGAACCAAGTATAGTTGGTCGGTGATCAACTATACTTGGTCGATGAGGATAAATTATCAACCATGGTTGGTCGGATACATTTTAGGAAAAAGTTTACCAAGTATGGTTGGTCGGGGATAAAAACCCATCAACTGTAGTTGGTCGACAAGCACAATTTAACAACCTTGGTTGGTTGGAAACAGTTTAAACATTTTATACTCATTACTTTATTATTAAGTGATTGAGCAGCATTGATACTTGTAATTTTGATTACTAAGTTGGTTGATGAACAGCATCATATTGTTATCTTTTTAACAGATACATATACACAAATGTAAAAATGTTTGATAAACACAAGACAATCGCAATACAAATTTGCAAACAGAAAATGAAATTCTTTCATTAAGATAAAAATGTATTACAAGCTATACATATGTGCTAATTATTACATTGAAAAACCTATTCTATTGGTTTCTTTCCTTTAGCTTTTGAAACAGGTTCCTCGCCGGCGGGAGGATCTTCTAAGCAAAGAGGAGAATTGATGAAATTAATATCTCTAAGCATTCTGACGTTCATCACAGAAGGTGTATCCAAGAGATGCTCTGGACGAGATAATTCAGTCTGAGAATGAAGACTATAGTCGCCGAGATATTTTGAAATTAAACTCCGAGGAATGGAACGAGCTGGGATCCATTCCATGTCCAATTTGAAAGGTGGCACAGGCAAATCTAGTAACCCTGGAGCATTATAATCCCATAAAAAATGCCCTTGCTCCAATTTCAGTACACCTAGGGCGTTCAACCACCCCTGCTTATAACCTTCATTATTGGCATGTTCAATCCGAGCATCTAAATGAACAAGGGCTTCATTGTATCCTGCCATCCAAAATTCCCTGGGCTGTTTATGGAATTGGAAGATTAATCTATCCAATTGTTCGTGAAGGTTCCTGGCAAAAACATCTTTATCATTCAAAGCAGACTTCGTTGTAGTAAGTTGATCTTCCAAAGATAGATTTTTCTTGGACATTTCAGATAAAGCCCGATCTTTGGCTTTTAATTGGTATGCTTGAGTTTCCAAAGTAGATTGAGTGCGAGCCTCTTCAACATTATGGATAAGAACTCTTGATCGACTCCGAGCAGCGACTGGAGAACTTTGCTCCTCGGTAACATTTGAACAGCTCTTCCTCGCCCACGAGAACCTTTTCCTCGTCCCCGAGCAGTCACAGGAATAACAGATCTTCTCAGAACGTCCAACTCTTGCCTTAATTTGGCATTCTCAACCTCTAAGAACGAGAAACCTTCATCGGTAACTTGTACTAAAGCAGTGGAAGATGACGCTGCAGATTCATATTGTGCCAACTTTTTCAACAAATTATTGTTCTCTTGTTCCAGCAACTCAGCAATCTGCCTGCAGGCCTCAACTTCACCTTTTAAAGTTCTTACCCTAACATCGTATCCAGCAAGGATCTTTTTATGGCCTGTTTCAGAAGAAAGCTGCTGATATCTATTTTCATACTCCTTGTGCAGCAAAGCAGTTGATTCATTGTGTTGATGTTGTAGATCTTCTAAGGAATAATGAAGTTCCTCAATCAAGTCATAGTAGGCCACATTGTTGGCCACAGCTCGGTCAAGTAAATCCTTCAAGTACCGATAAGCCTTAATTGCTTGTTCTGAGGCATCATGGCCAAGGATGTCAACAATTTCTGATGTACTAAGGTCTGTATGACCAGCCTTATAATATTCATGACATTGCTGCATCAGCTTTGTATCATGTGCAGATATCATTCCCATTCTAGCAACAAACTAAGGATGAGAAAAAGACAACAATCAACAAAAACAAATCATCAACAACAGAGATGAACAAAGATGTATTTTATTAGATCACAAGAGGATTACATTGTTTGATTACAAATAATGAAAGATAGAAATGATACCGAACAACTTCACACCTTTTCCTTGTCTCTCAAGACTTTCTCGGGAGGCTGGGACGAGGAGCTTGGTTGCTCGGTGGTAACAACAACTTGATCTGCAGGAGTTGAAATTTTTTCAAGAGGAGGAGGCATGGAAGAAATGTCCTCATTGGTAGAAGATAGAGATGCAGGGACTTGATCACCTATGGCCATAGAAGATTTATCAGAGACAGGCTCATCTTCTTCTTCTTCCACAATTGGTGGAGGAGGACCAGGGAGGTGTAGCTGGAATAGCCCAGAATCATCCTTGATCTTCAATTCCTGCAGGGCAGCTACCCAGCCATCTCGAAAGTATTTCAACTTCCCGTATTGAACTTGGGATGTCATCGCAACAATCCCCTTGTCCCATCCTTTATCCCAGTCTGCGCTGAAGGATTTTTTAACTGCGAGCTTTCTTCTCAATTTCTTCGAGGAGAGCTTCGCATCCAATTCCTCTTTTTGACCTTTGATATCTCGTAGGGCAGACAACTCTTCCTCTGCCTTCTTCAGCTTATCTTCAAGCTCTCCAAAGTTCTTGAGCTTGTCGTCATATTTTTGATGCTCAATCTCCAAACTTTTCACCTTGTTCTCCAAACTCTTGGAGATCTCAGCCAACTTCACCTTCTTGGCTTCAACTATTGACAATTTTTTCTCCCAAACAGCCTTGTCCTCACTATACTGTTGGCGAGATTCCTTCAAGGATTGGGTCAAACCCAACAGGGCATCCTCTACACCTGACGAGGAGCTTGAAGCTTTAATAGCTTCATCTTTCTTCACGATGTTGTTAAAATAATTCACCAGCTAAACAAAGGAAAAAGTGACAGGTCAGTGCAAAAAGACAAGTATTCAAAGAAAGAAAGGAAATTCAGAGTGTGAGAAATTTACCGAAGCAAGATGACGAGTAGCTAGGGATGTCAGCATATCCCTAGAAATTTTTTCATCAATTCCTTGGACCTCGAGTATGATCCAAGTTTTTACCGAGCTCATTGCAGAGCTCGGAGGAATGATGGTTGGAATACCAACACCACCAGCTGGTAGAGAGGACGCAGTTTCAGCCAAATTGACTGAGGATGATTTCCTCAATCTCCTCAAAGGGACTTCAGCAGCTTCAACCAAGGAAGAACTCTTAGTCGGAGAGATATCAATTATTTCCACGGGAGAAACCTTCTTGCTCGGAGCCACTGGGGGCTTCTCGGTAGCTTTGGAAGGTGCAACATCCACCTTCTTAGTCCCCTCTGGGACATCAATTTTGCTTTTCTTGGCCCCAGCAGCAGAAGAAATGTCATCAAATAGAGCAGGAGGAGCTCTTTTCTTGCCCATTCTCTGACTTAAAGGAAGATGAGAATCTGAAGAAGAATCCTCTGGAGTTGAAGCTGGCTCAACAGGGTGAGCGGTATAAGAGGTTGTATAACTCTTATACTGTAGCAAATATGATGCAGACCTGATGTGCTCGTCTGCAACGTTCTTATGCAAACCCCAGATAAGTTTCAGATGCTTAATATTAACCTCTGATTCTTTTGGAGTTTTTTCTTTTACTATCAACTGCAAACAAACACATAATGAGATATCAGTCATACATTTTGTCAAACATGATAAAAGCATAATTTCATAAGTAAAAGAAATAAAATGAAAAATAAACATATCCCATTGCCATATGGGGGGCATCTGGGACCGTTGTATACTCCATCTCCAACTAAAGGGGCATATTGCCAATTTTTAATAACCACCCCATGTTCAAAATAATCTCTATTTGAATCAGGGAGGTTAACTACAAGAGCTCTATTCAAAAACCTAGTTTTTAAGTAATAAATATTATCTAGAATGGCCCATTTATAGCAATACATAATTTCAGGGATCCCTATATGAGTCCCATGAGTTAGATTTAATTTGTACACTCCATTAATTATTCTCCATGAATTGGGGGCTATTTTTGCAGGGACAAGATCAAAATACTGACAAAACTCAAGACACAATGGGTTTGGCGGAAAAGAAAATCCACATTCAGCAATGAATAGACTGGGGAACCAATGTCCCTCAGCCAATCCAAAATAATCTAAAGGATCAGAAAGAACCTCCAGAGTTACCCAGGAAGGAATGGAAAAATCGGAACGAAATTTCTCAACAGACTCCACAATATAAACCATACTGAATAAAAGAGATACAGAAGAAAGGAAGAAGATCTTACAGGAAGAAAGGAGGTATGTTGACAACGAACGAAAACAAGGATGAATGCACAAGAGAGAATGAGAGAATAGAAAGCTTGAATGTAGGAAATTGGAAAAAGAAGAAGACGGTATGGTTACCTAAGAAGTTTAAATACTTTTCCTTGGGAAGCGGCGAAGGAAATGATTACAAAAAAGAAACTGTTGAACTTTTGGCGGCTAAAAGGACAAAAAGGGCACTAAGTTCGAAGCGCTCTTAAAAGTTCGAAAAAAAAGGCGGATTCTTTGAATTTGGAAATAAATTCAAATACGGTGCTCCTAAAACCCAGGAAGATCATTCAATATTGCCATAAACCGAGAAAGAATGTTCCATACTCCTCAAAGTTCGAAATATGAAACATTGGGGGCTTCTGTTGATACCAAAATTAATATGCTGATGTGGATGAATCATACTAAGACACTTGTCAATCTATGTGGTACAATAACAACGAGGAGGTTCATTTCCCCGACCAACTCGTGTTCTCTCCGAGCAACGAGGATATACCGAGGAACTTCAGCACTCCGAGGTACTCTAGCGCTCCGAGGAACTCCTGAGCAAACTAAGGCGGTCCGAGCTACATCTCGGCCGTATCATTAATTACCAGATAGACGACAGTTCAACTATTCATTGAATGTTTATAATCTTGACCCACACGCTGCATTAAATGTATTACCCTTTCATGTGTATATCATTTAATGTACCGACCCTTTCATGTACAGCCTCAAGGCTATAAATACCTTGTATCATCCTCATTCAAGGGGACCGGAATTTCTTGACTGAACTTGTAATCAAAAATTCCCAAACACTCAGCAATAACATAACAGTGGACGTAGGCCATTCTTATAAGGCTGAACCACTTTAAAAATCTTTGTCTCATTTTACTTATCTGTGATTGAATAATTAGAGTGATCTAATTTTTTACATCAACAGATGGTTTATTTTTAATTTTAAGTGTCGATTTTTACAAATTATCATCAAATTCACAAACCATGAGACCCGGGACAACGCAGTCAGTTCCTACAATTTAGATTGGTCCCGTATGAGGTGTTCGTACCTCCTATGGGTCGTTTAGGGGCTGGTTTCGTTTTCAACCTTTGACGGCTTGTTGTTAAGTTTAAGTGTGGATTTTTGCAAAATATCGTCATATTAAAAAAATTGGGAGACCTGGGACTACGCGGTTAGTTCCTACGAGTTACATTGGCCCCGTACGAGCTATTCGTGCCTCCTACGGGGTCGTTTGGGGGTTGGTTTGGCTTTTCACCCTTTAACGGCATGTTTTTAAGTCTAAGTGTTGATTTTTTCAAATAATCGTTATATATATTCTCAAACCGGGAGACATGGGACTACGCGGTCAGTTCCTACAAGTTACATTAGTCTCGTGCGAGGTGTTCGTGCCTCCTACGGGGTCGTTTGGGTTTTCACCATTTGACGGCTTATTTTTAAGTTTAAGTGTTGATTTTTGCAAATTATCATCATATTCACAAACTGGGAGACCCAGGACTACGCAGTCAGTTGCTACAAGTTACATTGGTCCCGTACGATGTGTTCGTGCCTCCTTCGGGGTCGTTGGGCGCTGGTTTGGGTTTTTACCCTTTAACGGCTTGTTTTTAAGTCTAACTGTGATTTTTGAAAATTATCATCGTATTCTCAAACCGGGAGGCCCGGGACTACGCGGTCAGTTCCTACAAGTTACATTGGTCCCGTACGAGGTGTTCATGCCTCCTACGGGTTCATTTGGTGACCGGTTTGGGTTTTCACACTTTAACGACTTATTTTTATGTTTAAGTGTTGATTTTTGTAAATTATCGTGATATTCATAAACCGGGAGACCCGGGACTATGCGATCACTTCCTACAAATTACAGTGGTCCCGTACGAGGTGTTCGTGCCTACTATGGGGTCGTTTGGGGGATGGTTTGAGTTTGCACCCTTTATCGGCTTGTTTTTAAGTCTAAGTGTTATTTTTGCAAATTTTCGTCATATTCTCAAACCGGGACACTCGAGACTACGCGGTCAGTTCCTATAATTTACATTGGCCCCGTATGAGGTGTTCGTGCCTCCTACGGGGTCGTTTCGGGGCTGGTTTGGATTTTCACCCTTTGACGGCTTGTTGTTAGGTTTAAGTGTGGATTTTTTCAAATTATCATCATATTCACAAACTGGGAGACCCTGGACTACGCGGTCAGTTCCTATAAGTTACATTGGTCCCGTATGAGGTATTCGTGCCTCCTACGGGGGCGTTTGGGGGCTGGTTTGGATTTTCACCCTTTGACGGCTTGTTGTTAGGTTTAAGTGTGGATTTTTTCAAATTATCGTCATATTCACAAACCGGGAGACCCGAGACTACGCGGTCAGTTCTTATAAGTTACATTGGTCCTGTATGAGGTATTTGTGCCTCCTACGGGGGCGTTTGGGGGTTGGTTTGGTTTTTCACCCTTTAACGGCTTATTTTTAAGTCTAAGTGTTATTCTCAAACCGGGAGACTCGAGACTACGCGATCAGTTTCTACAATTTACATTGGTCCCGGACGAGGTGTTCGTGCCTCCTACGGGGTCGTTCGGGGGCTGGTTTGATTTTTCACCCTTTGACGGCTTATTTTTAAGTTTATGTGTTCATTTTTGCAAATCATCGTTATATTCACAAACAAGGAGACCCGAGACTATCCGGTCAGTTCCTACAAGTTAAAATGGTCCCGTACGAGGTGTTCATGCCTCCTACGGGGTCGTTCAGGGGCTAGTTTGGGTTTTCACCCTTTGACGGTTGTTTTTAAGTCTAACTGTTGATTTTTTTAAATTACCGTCATATTCTCAAACCGGGAGACCCGGGACTACGCCTGCTGGCTAGTTTAGGTTTTAACCCTTTAACGGCCTGTTTTTAAGTCTAAGTGTTATTTTCATATATTTTCGTCGTATTCTCAAACCGGGAGACCCGGGACTACGCAGTCAGTTCCTACGAGGTGTTCGTGCCTCCTACGGGTTCGTTTGGGGGATAGTTTGGGTTTTCACCCTTTAACGGTTTGTTTATAAGTTTTAGTGTTAGTGACCCGGGACTACGCGGTTAGTTCCTACAAGTTACATTGGTCCTCTACGAGGTGTTCGTGTCTCCTACTGAGTCATTTAGGGGATGGTTTGGGTTTTCACCCTTTAACGATTGGTTTTTATGTCTAAGTGTGATTTTTACAAATTATCCTCATATTCTCAAACCGGGAGACCCGGGACTACGCGGTCAGTTCGTACAAGTAACATTAGTCCCGTGCGAGGTGTTCGTGCCTCCTACGGGTTCGTTTGGGGGATGGTTTGGGATCTCACCCTTTGAAGGCTTTTTGTTTTAAGTTTAAGTGTGATTTTTGCAAATTACAGTCATATTCTCAAACCAGGAGATCCGGGACTACGCGGTCAGTTCCTATAAGTTACATTGGTCCCTTTCGAGGTGTTCGTGCCTCCTACGGGTTCATTTAGGGCTGGTTTGGGTTTTAACCCTTTGATGGTATATTTTTAATTTTAAGTGTCAATTTATACAAATTATCATAAAATTCACAAACCATGAGACCCGGGACTACGCAGTCAGTTCCTACAATTTAGATTGGTCCCGTATTAGGTGTTCGTACCTCCTATGGGTCGTTTAGGGGCTGGTTTCGTTTTCAACCTTTGACGGCTTGTTGTTAAGTTTAAGTGTGGATTTTTGCAAAATATCGTCATATTAAAAAAACCGGGAGACCCGGGACTACGCGGTTAGTTCCTATGAGCTACATTGGTCCCGTACGAGCTATTCGTGCCTCCTACGGGGTCGTTTGGGGGTTGGTTTGGCTTTTCACCCATTAACGGCATGTTTTTAAGTCTAAGTGTTGATTTTTTCAAATTATCGTTATATATATTCTCAAACCGGGAGACATGGGACTACGCGGTCAGTTCCTACAAGTTACATTAGTCTCGTGCGAGGTGTTCGTGCCTCCTACGGGGTCGTTTGGGTTTTCACCGTTTGACGACATGTTTTTAAGTTTAAGTGTTGATTTTTGCAAATTATCATCATATTCACAAACTGGGAGACCCAGGACTAAGCGGTCAGTTCCTACAAGTTACATTGGTCCCGTGCGGTGTGTTCGTGCCTCCTTCGGGGTCGTTGGGCGCTGGTTTGGGTTTTCACCCTTTAACGGTTTGTTTTTAAGTCTAAGTGTGATTTTTGAAAATTATCATCGTATTCTCAAACCGGGAGGCCCGGGACTATGCGGTCACTTCCTACAAGTTACATTGGTCCCGTGCGAGGTCTTCATGCCTCCTACGGGTTCGTTTGGGGACTGGTTTGGGTTTTCACCCTTTAACGACTTATTTTTATGATTAAGTGTTGATTTTTGTAAATTATCGTGATATTCACAAATCAGGAGACCCAGGACTATGAGATCACTTCCTACAAATTACAGTGGTCCCGTACGAGGTGTTCGTGCCTGCTATGGGGTCATTTTGGGGATGGTTTGAGTTTTCACCCTTTAACGGCTTGTTTTTAAGCCTAAGTGTTATTTTTGCAAATTTTCGTCATATTCTCAAACCGGGACACTCGAGACTACGCGGTCAGTTCCTACAATTTACATTGGTCCGTATGAGGTGTTCGTGCCTCCTACGGGGTCGTTTGGGGGCTGGTTTGGATTTTCACCCTTTGACGGCTTGTTGTTAGCTTTAAGTGTGGATTTTTTCAAATTATCGTCACATTCACAAATCGGGAGACCCGGGACTACGCGGTCAGTTCTTATAAGTTACATTGGTCCCGTATGAGGTATTCGTGCCTCCTACGGGGGCGTTTGGGGGTTGGTTTGGTTTTTCACCCTTTAACGGCTTATTTTTAAGTCTAAGTGTTAATTTTTTCAAGTTATCGTTATATTCTCAAACCGGGAGACATGGGACTATGGGGTCAGTTCCTAAAAGTTACATTGGTCCCATGCGAGGTGTTCGTGCCTCCTACGGGGTCATTTGGGGGATGGTTTGGGTTTTCACCCTTTAACAACTTATTTTTAAGTTTAAGTGTTATTTTTGCAAATTATCGTCATCTTCTCAAATCGGGAGACTTGAGACTACGCGGTGAGTTCCTACAATTTACATTGGTCCCATATGAGGTGTTCGTGCCTCCTACGGGGTCGTTTGGGAGTTGGTTTGGTTTTTCACCCTTTGACCGCTTGTTGTTAGGTTTAAGTGCGGATTTTTTCAAATTATCGTCATATTCACAAACCGAGATACCCGGGACTACGCGGCCAGTTCCTACAAGTTACATTGGTCCCGTATGTGGTATTCGGGCCTCCTACGGGGGCGTTTGGGGGTTGGTTTGGCTTTTCACCCTTTAACGACTTGTTTTTAAGTCTAAGTGTTGATTTTTTCAAAGTATCATTATATTCTCAAACCGGGAGACATGGGACTACACGGTCAGTTCCTAAAAGTTACATTGGTCCCGTGCGAGGTGTTCGTGCCTCCTACGGGGTCATTTGGGGGATGGTTTGGGTTTTCACCCTTTGAAGGCTTATTTTTATAATTAAGTGTTGATTTTTAAAAATTATCGTAATATCCACAAAGAGAGCGACCCGGGACTACGCGGTCAGTTCCTACAAGTTACATTGGTCCTGTACGAGGTGTCCGTGCCTCCTACGGGGTCGTTTGGGGGAAGGTTTGGGTTTTCACCCTTTAACGACTGATTTTTAAGTCTAAGTGTGATTTTTGCAAATTATCCTCATATTCTCAAACCGGGAGACCCGGGACTACGCGGTCAGTTCGTACAAGTAACATTGGTCCCATGCGAGGTATTCGGGCCTCCTACGGGGTCGTTTGGGGGCTGGTTTGTTTTTAAGTTTAAGTGTCAATATTTGTAAATTATCATCATATTCACAAATCGAGAGACCCGGGACTACGCGGTCAGTTCCTACAATTTACATTGGTCCCGTATGAGGTGTCGTACCTCCTACGGGGTCGTTTGTGCGCTTGTTTGGGTTTTCACCCTTTAATGGCATATGTTTAACTCTAAGTGTGATTTTTATAAATTACCGTCATATTCTCAAACCAGGAGATCCGGGACTACGCGGTCAGTTCCTATATGTTACATTGGTCCTGTGCGAGGTGTTCGTGCCTCCTACGGGGTCGTTTGGGGGCTGGTTTGGGTTTTCCCCCTTTGACGGCTTGTTTTTAAGTTTAAGTGTCAATTTTTAAAAATTATCTTCATATTCACAAACCAGGAGACCCGGGACTACACGATCAGTTCCTACAATTTACATTGGTCCCGTATTAGGTGTTCGTGCCTCCTACGGGGTCGTTTGGGGGTTGGTTTGGGTTTTCAGCCTTTGACGGCTTATTTTTAAGTTTAAGTGTGGATTTTTTCAAATTATCATCATATTCACAAACCAAGAGACCCGAGACTATGCGGTTAGTTACTACAAGTTACATTGGTCCCGTACGAGGTATTCGTGCCTCCTACGGGGTCGTTTAGGGGTTAGTTTGACTTTTCACCCTTTAACGGCTCGTTTTTAAGTCTAAGTGTTGATTTTTTTCAAATTATCATTGTATTTTCAAACCGGGAGACATGGGACTACGCGGTCTGTTCCTACAAGTTACATTGGTCCCGTGCGAGGTGTTTGTGCCTCCAACGGGGTCGTTTGGGTTTCCACCCTTTGACGGCTTGTTTTTAAGTTTAAGTGTTGATTTTTGTAAATTAACATCATATTCCCAAACTGGGACACCCAGGACTACGCGATCAGTTCCTACAAGTTACATTGGTCCCGTGCGGTGTGTTTGTGCCTCCTTCGGGGTCGTTGGGCGCTGGTTTGGGTTTTCACCCTTTAACGGCTTGTTTTTAAGTCTAAGTGTGATTTTTGAAAATTATCATCGTATTCTCAAACCGGGAGGCCCGGGACTACGCGGTCAGTTCCTACAAGTTACATTGGTCCCGTGCGAGGTGTTCTTGCCTCCTACGGGGTCGTTTGGTGACTGGTTTGGGTTTTCACCCTTTAACGACTTGTTTTTATGTTTAAGTGTTGATTTTTTTAAATTATCGTCATATTCACAAACCGGGAAACCCGGGACTATGAGGTCAGTTACTACAAGTTACATTGGTCCCGTACGAGGTGTTCGTGCCTCCTACGAGGTCATTTGGGGTATGGCTTGAGTTTTCACCATTTAACGGCTTATTTTTAAGTCTAAGTGTTATTTTTGCAAATTATTGTCACATTCTCAAACCGGGAGACCCGAGAATACGCGGTCAATTCCTACAATTTACATTGGTCCCGTATGAGGTGTTTGTGCCTCCTACGGTTTCGTTTGGGGATTGGTATGGGTTTTGACCCTTTGACGGCTTGTTTTTAAGTCTAAGTGTTGATTTTTACAAATTATCATTATATTCTCAAACTGGGAGACACGGGATTAAGAGATCAATTTCTACAAGTTACATTGGTCCCGTGCGAGGTGTTCGTGCCTCCTACGGGGTCATTTGGGGGATGGTTTGGTTTTTCACCCTTTAACGACTTATTTTTAAGTCTAAGTGTGATTTTTGCAAATTATTTGCATATTCTCAAATCGTGAAACCCGGGACTATGCGGACATTTCCTACAATTTACATTGGTCCCGTATGAGGTTTTCGTGCTCCTACGGGGTCGTTTGGGGGCTGGTTTGTGTTTTCACCATTTGATGGCTTATTTTTAAGTCTAAGTGTTGATTTTTTCAAATTATCAGTATATTCTCAAACCGAGAGACACGGGACTAAGCGGTCAGTTCCTACAAGTTACATTGGTCCTGTACGAGGTGTTCGTGCCTCCTACGGGGTCGTTTGGGGGATTGTTTGGCTTTTCACCCTTTAACGACTTATTATTTCAGTCTAAGTGTTGATTTTTTCAAATTATCGTTATACTATCAAAACGGGAGACATGGGACTACGCGGTCAGTTCCTACAAGTTACATTGGTCCCGTGCGAGGTGTTCGTGCCTCTTACGGGGTCGTTTGGGGGATGGTTTGGGTTTTCAGCCTTTGACGGCTTGTTTTTATGTTTAAGTGTTGATTTTTGCAAATTATCATCATATTCACAAACTGGGAGACCCGAGACTACGCGGTCAGTTCCTACAAGTTACATTGGTCCCGTACGGGGTGTTCGTGCCTCCTACGGGGTCGTTTGGGGGCTGGTTTGGGTTTTCACCCTTTAACGACTTGTTTTTAAGTCTAAGTGTGATTTTTGAAAATTATCATCATATTTTGAGGCCCGGGACTACGCGGTCAGCTCCCATAAGTTACATTGGTCCTGTGGGAGGGGTTCGTGCCTCCAACGGGGTCATTTGGGGATTGGTTTGGGTTTTCACCCATTAACGACTTGATTTTATGTTTAAGTGTTGATTTTCACAAATTATCATCATATTCACAAACCGGGAGACCTGGGACTATGCGGTCAATTCTTACAAGTTACGTTGGTCCCGTATGATGTGTTCGTGCCTCCTACGGGGTCGTATGGGCGCTGGTTTTGGTTTTCACCCTTTGACGGATAGTTTTTAAGTCTAAGTATAATTTTTGCAAATTACCGTCACATTCTCAAACCCTAAGATCCGGGACTACACGGTTTGTTCTATAAGTTACATTGGTCCCGTGCGAGGTGTTCGTGCCTCCTACGGGGTCGTTCGGGGGCTGGTTTGAGTTTTCACCCTCTTATGGATTGTTTTTAGGTTTAAGTGAGGATTTTTGCAAATTATCATCATATTCACAAACCGGGAGACCCGGCACTACGCGGTTAGTTCCTACAAGTTACATTGGTCCCGTACGAGGTGTTCATTCCTCCTACGGAGTCGTTTGTGGGTTGGCTTGGCTTTTCGTCCTTTAACGGCTTGTTTTTTAAGTCTAAGTGTTGATTTTTTGAAATTATCATTATACTCCCAAAATGAGAGACATGGGACTACGCGGTCAGTTCCTACAAGTTACATTTGTCCCGTGCGTGGTGTGCGTGCCTCCTACGGGGTCGTTTCGGTTTTCACCCTTTGACGACTTGTTTTTAAGTTTAAGTGTTGATTTTTGCAAATTATCATCATATTCAAAAACTGGGAGACCCAGGACTACACGATCAGTTCCTACAAGTTACATTGGTCCCGTGCGGTGTGTTCGTGCCTCCTACGGGGTCGTTTGTGGACTGGTTTGGGTTTTCACCCTTTAACGACTTGTTTTTATGTTTAAGTGTTGAGTTTTGTAAATTATCATCATATTCACAAACCGGGAGACCCATGACTATGCGGTCAACTCTTACAAGTTACATTGGTCCCGTATGAGGTGTTCGTGCCTCCTATAGGGTCGTTTGGGGGATGGTTTGAGTTTTCACCCTTTAACGGCTTGTTTTTAAGTCTAAGTGTTATTTTTGCAAATTATCATCATATTATCAAATCGGGAGACCCGAGAGTACGCGGTCAGTTCCTACAATTTACATTGGTCCCGTAAGAGGTGTTCGTGCCTCCTACGGGGTCGTTTGGGGGTTTGTTTGGGTTTTCACCCTTTGACGGCTTGTTTTTATGTTTAAGTGTGGATTTTTTCAAATTATTGTCATATTCTCAAACCGGGAGACCCGGGACTACGCAGTCAGTTCCTACAAGTCACATTGGTCCCGGGCGAGGTTTCCGTTCCTCCTACGGGGCCGTTTAGGGGATGGCTGGGGTTTTCACCCTTTGACGGCTTGTTTTTTAGTTTAAGTGTTAATCTATACAAATTATAGTCATATTCCCAAACCGGGAGACCCGAGACTATGCGGTCAGTTCTTACAATTTACATTGGTCCCGTGTGAGGTGTTCGTGCCTCCTACGGGGTCGTTTGGGGACCGGTTTGGGTTTTCACCCTTTAATGACTTGTTTTTATGTTTAAGTGTTGAGTTTTGCAAATTATCGTCATATTCACAAATCGGGAGACCCAGGACTATGAGGTCAGTTCCTACAAGTAACATTGGTCACGTGCGACGTGTGCGTACCTCCTACGGGGTCGTTAGGGGGATGGTTTGGGCTTTCACCCTTTAACGACTTGTTTTTATGTTTAAGTGTTGATTTTTGCAAATTTTCATCATATTCACAAACCGAGAGACCCGGTACTGTGCGGTCAGTTCTTAGAAGTTACATTGGTCCCGCACCAATTTTTCGTGCCTGCTACGAGGTCGTTTGGGGGCTGGTTTGAGACTACGCGATCTGTTCCTATAAGTTACATTGGTCCCATGCGAGATGCCCATGCCTCCTACGGGCTCGTTCGGGGGTTCACCGTTTGACGGTTGTTTTTAAGTTTAAGTGTGTATTTTTTCAAATTATCATCATATTCAATAACCAGGAGACCCGGGACTACGCGGTTTGTTCCTACAAGTTACATTGGTCCCGTACGAGGTGTTCGTGCCTCCTACGGGGTCGTTTGGGGGCTGTTTTGGCTTTCCACCCTCTAACAACTTATTATTTAAGTCTAAGTGTTGATTTTTTTCAAATTATCATTATACTATCAAAACGGGAGACATGGGACTACGCGGTCAGTTCCTACAAGTTATATTGGTCCCGTACGAGGTGTTCGTGCCTCCTACGGGGTCGTTTGGGGGATGGTTTGGGTTTTCACCCTTTAACGGCTTGTTTTTAAGTTTAAGTGTTGATTTTTGCAAATTATCATCATATTCACAAACTGGGAGACCCGGGACTACGCGGTCAGTTCCTACAAGTTACATTGGTCCCGTACGGGGTGTTCGTGCCTCCTACGGGGTCGTTTGGGGGTTGGTTTGGGTTTTCACCCTTTAACGGCTTGTTTTTAAGTCTAAGTGTGATTTCTGAAAATTATCATCATATTCTCAAACCGGGAGGCCCGGGACTACGTGGTCAGTTCCCACAAGTTACACTGGTCCTGTGCGAGGGGTTCGTGCCTCCAACGGGGTTATTTGGGGATTAGTTTGGGTTTTCACCCATTAACGACTTATTTTTATGTTTAAGTGTTGATTTTCACAAATTATCATCATATTCACAAATCGGGAGACCCGGGACTATGTGGTCAATTCTTACAAGTTACATTGGTCCCGTACGAGGTGTTCGTACCTCCATCGGGGTCGTTTGGGGGCTTGTTTGGGTTTTCAACCTTTGATGGCTTGTTTTTAAGTTTAAGTGTCGATTTTTGTCAATTATCGTCATATTCACAAATCGGGAGACCCGGGACTACGCGGGGAGTTCCTAAAATTTACATTGGTCCCGTATGAGGTGTTCGTGCCTCCTACGGGGTCGTTTGGGCGCTGGTTTGGGTTTTCACCCTTTGACGGCTTATTTTTAAGTCTAAGGGTGATTTTTGGAAATTACCTTCATATTCACAAACCGGGAGACCCGGGACTATGCAGTCAATTCTTACAAGTTACATTGGTCCCGTACGAGGTGTTCGTACCTCCTACGGGGTCGTTTGGGGGCTTGTTTGGGTTTTCACCCTTTGATGGCTTATTTTTAAGTTTAAGTGTCGATTTTTGTCAATTATCATCATATTCACAAATCGGGAGACCCGGGACTACGCGGGGAGTTCCTAAAATTTACATTGGTCCCGTATGAGGTGTTCGTGCCTCCTACGGGGTCGTTTGGGCGCTGGTTTGGGTTTTCACCCTTTGACGACTCGTTTTTAAGTCTAAGTGTGGTTTTTGGAAATTACCGTCATATTCTCAAAGCCTGAGATTTGAGACTACGCGGTCTGTTCCTATAAGTTACATTGGTCCCGTGCGAGGTGTTCGTGCCTCCTACGGGGTCGTTGAGGGGCTGGTTTGGGTTTTGACCCTTTGACGGCTTGTTTTTAAGTCTAAGTATTGATTTTTTCAAATTATCGTCATATTCTCAAATCGGGAGACCCGGCACTACGCGGTCAGTTCCTACAAGTTACATTGGTCCCGTGTGAGGTGTTCGTGCGTCCTACGGGGTCGTTTGAGGGATTTTTAACGACTTGTTTTTAAGTCTAAGTGTGATTTTTGCAAATCGTCAACATCTTCTCAAACCGTGAGACTCGGGACTACGCGGTCATTTCCTATAATTTACATTGGTTCGGTATGAGGTGTTCGTGCCTCCTACGGGGTCGTTTGGAGACTGGTTTGGATTTTCACCCTTTGACGGCTTATTTTTAAGTCTAAGTGTTGATTTTTTCAAATTATCATTATATTCTCAAACCGAGAGACACGGGACAACGCGGTCAGTTCCTACAAGGTACATTGGTCCCGTGCGAGGTGTTCGTGCCTCCTACGGGGTCGTTTGGGGATGGTTTGGGTTTTCACCCTTTGACGACTTTTTTTTAAGTTTAAGTGTTGATTTGTGCAGATTATCTTCATATTCACAAAATTTGAGACCCAGGACTACGCGGTCAGTTCCTAGAAGTTACATTGGTCCCGTGCGGGGTGTTCGTGCCTCCTACGGGGTCGTTTGGGGGCTGGTTTGGGTTTTCACCGTTTAACGACTTGTTTTTAAGTCTAAGTGTGATTTTTTAAAATTATCATCATATTCTAAAACTGGGTGGCCCGGGACTATGCGGTCACTTCCTACAAGTTACATTGGTCTCGTGCGAGGTGTTCGTGCCTCCTACGGGATCATTTGGGGAGTAGTTTGGGTTTTCACCCTTTAACGACTTGTTTTTTTTGTTTAATTGTTGATTTTTTCAAATTATCATCATATTCACAAACCGGGAGACCCGAGACTATGCTATCAGTACTTAGAAGTTACATTGGTCCCGTACGAGGTGTTCTTGCCTCCTACGGGGTCGTTTGGGGGATGGTTTGAATTTTCTCCCTTTAATGGCTTGTTTTTAAGTCTAAGTGTTATTTTTGCAAATTATCATCATATTTTCAAACCGGGAGACCCGGTACTACGCGATCAGTTCCTACAAGTTACATTGGTCCCATGCGAGGTGTTCGTGCCTCCTACGGGGTCGTTTGGGGGATGGTTTGGGTTTTCACCCTTTGACGGCTAGTTTTTAAGTTTAATTGTTAATTTTTGCAAATTATCGTCATATGCACAAACCGGGAGACCCAGCACTATGCGGTCAGTTGCTACAAGTAACATTGGTCCCATACGAGGTGTTCGTGCCTCTTACGGTATCATTTGGGGAAGGTTTGATTTTTCACCCTTTAATGGCTTGTTTTTAAGTCTAAGTGTGATTTTTGCAAAATATTATCATATTCTCAAATAGTTAGACCCGGGACTACGCGGTCAGTTCCTATAATTTACATTGGTCCCGTATGAGGTGTTCGTGCCTCCTACGGGGTCGTTTGGAGGTTGGTTTGGGTTTTCACCCTTTGATGGCTTGTTTTTAAGTTTAAGTGTTGATTTTTTCAAATTAATGTCATATTCTCAAATCGGGAGACTCGGGACTACGCGGTCAGTTCGTACAAGTCACATTGGTCCCGAGCGAGGTTTTCGTGCCTCCTACGGGGTCGTTTGGGGGATGGTTTGGGTTTTCACCATTTGACGACTTGGTTTTTAGTTTAAGTGTTGGTTTTTAAAAATTAATGTCATATTCCCAAACCGGGAGACCCGAGACTATGCGGTCAGTTCCTACAATTTACATTGGTCCCGTGCAAGGTGTTCGTGCCTCCTACGGGGTCGTTTGGGGACTGGTTTGGATTTTCACCCTTTAATGACTTGATTTTATTTTAAGAGTTGATTTTTGAAAATTATCATCATATTCACAAATCGGGAGACCCGGGGCTATGCGGTCAGTTCCTACAAGTAACATTGGTCATGTACGAGGTGTTCGTGCCTCCTACGGGGTCATTTGGGGGATGGTTTTAGTTTTCACCCTTTAACGGCTTGTTTTTAAGTCTAAGTGTTATTTTTGCAAATTATTGTCATATTCTCAAATCGGCAGACCCGGGACTATGCGGTCAGTTCCTACAAGTTACATTGGTCCCGTGCGAGGTGTTCGTGCCTCCTACGGGGTCGTTTGGGGGATGGTTTGGGTTTTCACCCTTTGATGGCGTGTTTTTAAGTTTAAGAGCTAATTTTTGCAAATTATCGTCAGTTTCACAAACCGGGAGACCCGGGACTATGCGGTAAGTTCCTACAAGTTACATTGGTCCCGTACGAGGTGTTCGTGCCTCCTACGCGGTCGTTTGGGTGATGGTTTGAGTTTTCACCCTTTAACGGCTTGTTTTTAATTCTAAGTGCGATTTTTGCAAATTATCGTCTTATTCTCAATCCGGGAGACCCGGGACTACGTGGTCAATTTCTATAACTTACATTGGTCCCGTATGAGGTGTTCGTGCCTCCTACGGAGTCTTTTGGGGGCTGGTTTGGGTTTTCACCGTTTGACGACTTATTTTTAAGTCTAAGTGTTGATTTTTTAAAATTATCATTATATTCTCAAATCGAGACACACGGGACAACGCGGTCAGTTCCTACAAGTTACATTGGTCCCGTGCGTGGTGTCGTGCCTCCTACAGAGTTATTTGCGGGATGATTCGGGTTTTCACCCTTTAACGGCATATTTTTAAGTTTACGTGTAGATTTTTCAAATTATCATCATATTCTTAAACTGGGAGACCCGGGGCTACATGGTCAGTTCGTACAAGGTACATTGGTCCCGTGCGAGGTGTTCGTGCCTCCTACGGGGTCGTTTGGGGGCTGGTTTCGGTTTTCACCCTTTAACGGCTTGTTTTTAAGTCTAAGTGTGATTTTTGAAAATTATCTTCATATTCTAAAATCGGGAGGCCCGGGACTATGCGATCTGTTCCTACAAGTTACATTGGTCCCGTGCGAGGTGTTCGCGCCTCTGACGAGGTTTTTTGGGGGATGTTTTGAGTTTTCACCCTTTAACAGCTTGTTTTTAAGTCTAAGTGTTATTTTTGCAAATTATCGTCATATTCTCAAACCGGGAGACCCGGGACAACGCGGTCAGTTCCTACAAGTTACATTGGTCTCGTGCGAGGTGTTCGTGCCTCCTACGGGGTCGTTTGGGAGATGGTTCGGGTTTTGACCCTTTGATGGCTTGTTTTTAAGTTTAAGTGTTAATTTCTGCAAATTTTCATCATATGCACAAACCGAGAGACCCAGGACTACGCGGTCAGTTCCTACAAGTTGCATTGGTCCCGTACGAGGTGTCCGTGCCTTCTACGGGGTCATTTGGGGGATGATTTGAGTTTTCACCCTTAAACGACTTGTTTTTAAGTCTTAAGTGTGATTTTTTCAAAATATCGTCATATTCTCAAACCGGGAGACCCGGGACTACGCGGTCAGTTCCTACAGTTTACGTTAGTCCCATGAAGGTGTTCGTGCCTCCTACGGGAATGCTTGGTGGCTAGTTTAGGTTTTAACCCTTTCACGACCTATTTTTAAGTCTAAGTGTTATTTTCGCAAATTTTCATCGTATTCTCAAACCGGGAGACCCGTGACTACGCGGTCAGTTCCTACGAGGTGTTCGTGCCTCCTACGGGGTCGTTTGGAGGCTGGTTTGGGTTTTCACCATTTGACGGCTTGTTTATAAGTTTAAGTGTTAATTTTTTTGAATTATCGTCATATTCTAAAACTAGGAGACCCGGGACAACGCGGTTAGTTCCAACAAGTCACAATGGTCTTGAGTGAGGTGTTTGTGCCTGCTACGGGGTTATTTGGGGGATGGTTTGGGTTTTCACCCTTTGACGGCTTGTTTTTTAGTTTAAGTGGTTATTTTTTCAAATTATTGTCATATTCATAAATCGGTAGACCCGGGACTACGCGGTCAATTCCTACAAGTAACATTGGTCCCGTACGAGGTGTTTGTGCCTCCTACGGGGTCGTTTGGGGGATGGTTTGGGTTTTCACCCTTTGACGGCTTGTTTTTAAGTTTAAGTGTTGATTTTTGAAAATTATCATCATATTCACAAACCGATAGACCCGGGACTATGTGGTCAGTTCCTACAAGTTACATTGGTCCCGTATGAGGTGTTCGTACCTCCTACGGGGTCGTTTGGGGGATGGTTTGAGTTTTCACCCTTTGATGGCTTTTTTTTAAGTCTAAGTGCGATTTTTGATAATTATCGTCATATTCTCAAACCAGGAGACCCGGGACTACGCGTTCAATTCCTATAACTTACATTGGTCCCGTATGAGGTGTTCGTGCCTCCTACGGGGTTGCTTTGGGGGCTGGTTTGAGTTTTCACCCTTTGACGACTTGTTTTAAAGTCTAAGTGTGATTTTTAAAAATTATCGTCATATTCTCAAACCGGGAGACTAGGGACTACGCCGTCAGTTCCTACAAGTTACATTGGTCCCGTGTGAGGTGTTCGTGCCTCTTACGGGATCGTTTGGGGGGCTGGTTTAGGTTTTCACCCTTTGACGGCTTGTTTTTAAGTCTAAGTGTTGATTTTTTCGAATTATCGTCATATTCACAAATTGGGAGACCCGGGACTACGCGGTAAGTTCCTATAAGTTACATTGGTCCCGTGCGGCGTGTTCGTACCTCCTACTGGGTCGTTTGGGGACTGGTTTCGATTTTCACCCTTTAACCGCTTGTTTTTAAGTCTAAATGTGATTTTTGAAAATTATCATCATATTCTTAAACCGGGAGGCCCGAGGCTACGCGATCAGTTCCTACAAGTTACATTGGTCCCGTGTGAGGTGTTCGTGCCTCCTACGGGGTCGTTTGGGGACTGGTTTGGGTTTTCACCCTTTAACGACTTGTTTTTATGTTTAGGTGTTGATTTTTTCCAAATTATCGTCATATTCACAAACCGGGAGACCTGGGACTATGCGGTTAATTCCTACAAGTAACATTGATCCCGTACGAGGTGTTCGTGCCTCCTACGGGGTCGTTTGGTGGATGGTTTGAGTTTTCACCCTTTAACGGCTTGTTTTAAGTCAAAGAGTTATTTTTGCAAATTATCATTTTATTGTCAAACCGGGAGACCCGGGACTACGCGATCAGTTCCTTCGAGTTACATTGGTCCCGTGCGAGGTGTTCGTGCCTCCTACGGGGTCGTTTGGGGGATGGTTTGGATTTTCACCCCTTGACGGCTTATTTTTAAGTTTAAGTGTTGATTTTTACAAATTATTGTCATATTCCAAAACTGAGAGACCCGGGACTACGCGATCAGTTCCTACAAGTTACATTGGTCCTGTGAGAGGTGTTCATGCCTCCTACGGGGTCGTTTTGGGGCTGGTTTGGGTTTCCACCCTTTAACGATTTATTTTTAACTTTAAGTGTTATTTTTGCAAATTATCATCATATTCTCAAACCGGGAGACCCGTGACTACGCGGTCAGTTCCTACGAGTTACATTCGTCTCGTGCGAGGTGTTCGTGCCTCTTATGGGTCCGTTTGGGGGTTGGTTTTGGTTTTCACCCTTTAACGACATGTTTTTAAGTTTAAGTGTTGATTTTTGCAAATTATCATCATACTCACAAATCGGGAGACCCGGGACTACGCGGTCAGTTCCTACAAGTTACATTGGTCCCGTGCAAGGTGTTCGTGCCTCTTAGGGGGTTGTTTGGGGGATGGTTTGGGTTTTCACCGTTTAACGGCATATTTTTAAGTGTTAATTTTTCAAATTATCGTCATGTTCAAAAATTGGTAGACCCGGGACTACGCGGTCAGTTCCTACAAGTTACATTGGTCCCGTGCGAGGTGTCCGTGCCTCCTACGGGGTTGTTTGGGGGATGGTGTGGGTTTTCACCCTTTGACGGCTTGCTTTTAAGTTTAAGTGTTGATTTTTACAAATTATCGTCATATTCACAACCGGGAGACCTGGGACAATGCGGTCAGTTCCTACATACTACATTGGTCCCGTGCAGGGTGTTCGTGCCTCCTAGGGGGTCATTTGGGGGATGGTTTTGGTTTTCACCCTTTAACGGCTTGTTTTTAAGTCTAAGAGTGATTTTTGAGAATTATCATCATATTCTCAAACAGGGAGGCCCGAGACTACGCGGTCAGTTCCTACAAGTTACATTGGTCCCGTGCGAGGTGTTCATACCTCCTAAGGGCTCGTTTGGGGACTGGTTTGGGTTTTCACCCTTTAATGACTTATTTTTATGTTTTAGTGTTGATTTTGGCAAATTATCGTCATAATCACAAAGAGGGAGACCCAGGACTATGCGGTTAGTTTCTACAAGTTACATTGGTCCCGTACGAGGTGTTTGTGCCTGCTACGGGGTCGTTTGGGGGATGGTTTGGGTTTTCACCCTTTGACGGCTTATTTTTAAGTACAAGTGTTATTTTTTCAAATTATCGTCATATTCTCAAATCGGGAGACCCGGGACTACGCGGTCAGTTCCTACAAGTTACATTGGTCCGGTGCGAGGTGTTTGTGCCTTCTACGGGGTCGTTTGGGAGATGGTTTGGGTTTTCACCCTTTGACGGCTTATTTTGAAGTTTAACTGTTAATTTTTGCAAATTATCGTCATATGCACAAACCGAGAGACCCAGGACTATGCGGTCAGTTCCTACAAGTTACATTGGTCCCGTACGAGGTGTTCGTGCCTCCTACGGGGTCATTTGTGGGATGGTTTTCATTTTCTCCCTTTAACGGCTTATTTTTAAGTCTATGTGTGATTTTTGCAAAATATCATCATATTCTCAAACCCGGAGACCCGGGACTACGCGGTCTGTTCCTACAATTTACGTTAGTCCCGTGCAAGGTGTTCGTGCCTCCTACGGGAACGCTTGCTGGTAAGTTTAGGTTTTAACCCTTTAACGGCCTGTTTTTAAGTCTAAGTGTTATTTTCACAAATTTTCGTCGTATTCTCAAACCGGGAGACCCGTGACTACGCGGTCAATTCCTACGAGGTGTTCGTGCCTCCTACGGGGTCGTTTGGAGGTTGTTTTGGGTTTTCACCCTTTGACGGCTTGCTTATAAGTTTAAGTGTTGAATTTTTCAAATTATCGTCATATTCTAAAACTGGGAGACCCGGGAAAACGTGGTCAGTTCTTACAAGTCACATTGGTCCCGAGTGAGGTGTTCGTGCCTCCTACGGGGTCATTTGGGGGATGGTTTGGGTTTTCACCCCTTAACGACTTATTTTTATGTTTAAGTGGTTATTTTTGCAAATTATCGTCATATTCACAAATTGGTAGACCCGGGACTATGCGGTCAATTCCTACAAGTAACATTGGTCCCGTACGAGGTGTTCGTGCCTCCTATGGGGTCGTTTGGTGGATGGTTTGAGTTTTCACCCTTTAACGGCTTGTTTTTAAGTCTAAGTGTTATTTTTACAAATTATCGTCATATTCTCAAATCGAGAGACCCGGGACTATGCGGCCAGTTCCTAGAAGTTACATTGGTCCCGTGCGAGGTGTTCGTGCCTCCTACAGGGTCGTTTGGTGGATTGTTTGGGTTTTCACCCTTTGACGGCTTGTTTTCAAGTTTAAGTGTTGATTTTTGAAAATTATCGTCATATTCACATACCGGTAGACCCGGGACTATGCGGTCAATTCCTACAAGTAACATTGGTCCCGTACGAGGTGTTCGTGCCTCCTATGGGGTCGTTTGGTGGATGGTTTGAGTTTTCACCCTTTAACGGCTTGTTTTTAAGTCTAAGTGTTATTTTTACAAATTATCGTCATATTCTCAAGTCGGGAGACCCGGGACTACGCGGTCAGTTCCTACAAGTTACATTGGTCCCGTGTGAGGTGTTCGTGCCTCATACGGGGTCGTTTGGAGGCTGGTTTGGGTTTTCACCCTTTGACGACTTATTTTTAATTGTATGTGTTGATTTTTTCAAATTATCACCATATTCACAAACTGGGAGACCCGGGACTACGCGGTAAGTTCCTATAAGTTACATTGGTCCCGTGCGGTGTGTTCGTGCCTCCTATGGGTCGTTTGGGGGCTAGTTTGGGTTTTCACCCTTTAACGGCTTATTTTTAAGTCTAAGTGTTATTTTTGAAAATTATCATCATATTCTCAAACCCGGAGGCCCGGGGCTACGCGATCATTTCCTACAAGTTACATTGGTCCCGTGCGAGGTGTTCGTGCCTCCTACGGGGTCGTTTCGGGACTAGTTTGGGTTGTCACCCTTTAACGACTTCTTTTTATGTTTAGCAGTTGATTTTTGCAAATTATCATCATATTCACAAACCGGGAGACTCGGGACTATGCGGTCAGTTCCTACAAGTAACATTGATCCCGTACGAGGTGTTCGTGCCTCCTACGGGGTCGTTTGGTGGATGGTTTGAGATTTTACCCTTTAATGGCTTGTTTTTAAGTCTAAGTGTTATTTTTGCAAATTATCATCATATTGTCAAACCGGGAGACCCGGGACTACGCGGTCAGTTCCTTCGAGTTACATTGGTCCCGTGCGAGGTGTTCGTGCCTCCTACGGGGTCGTTTGGGGGATGGTTTGGGTTTTCACCCTTTGACGACTTGTTTTTAAGTTTAAGTGTTGTTTTTCAAATTATCATCATATTCACAAATTGGGAGACCCGGGATTACGGGGTCAGTTCCTACAATTTATATTGGTCCCGTATGAGGTGTTCGTGCCTCCTACGGGGTCGTTTGGGGGCTGGTTTGGGTTTTCACCCTTTGACGGCTTGTTTTAAAGTCTAAGCGTGATTTTTTCTAATTATCGTCATATTCTCAAACCGGGAGACCCGGGACTACGCGGTCAGTTCCTACAAGTTACATTGGTCACGTGTGAGGTGTTCATGCCTCCTGCGGGGTCCTTTGGGGTCTGGTTTCGGTTTTCACTCTTTGACAACTTGTTTTTAAGTCTAAGTGTTGATTTTCTCAAATTATCGTCATATTCCCAAACCGGGAGACCCGGGACTACGCGGTCAGCTCCTACAAGACACATTGGTCCCATGTGAGGTGTTCATGACTCCTACGGGATCGTTTGGGGGATGGTTTGGGTTTTCACCCTTTGACGGTTTGTTTTTATGTTTAAGTGTTGATTTTTATAAATTATCTTCATATTCCAAAACCGAGAGACTCGGGACTACGCGATCAGTTCCAACAAGTTACATTGGTCCCGTGCGAGGTTTTCATGCCTCCTACGGGGTCGTTTTGGGGCTGGTTTGGGTTTTCACCCTTTAACGACTTGTTTTTGAGTTTAAGTGTTATTTTTGCAAATTATCGTCATATTCTCAAACCGGGAGACCCGTGACTACGCGGTCAGTTCCTACGAGTTACATTGGTCCCATGCGAGGTGTTCGTGCCTCTTATGGGTCCGTTTGGGGGTTGGTTTAGGTTTTCACCCTTTAACGGCATGTTTTTAAGTTTAAGTGTTGATTTTTGCAAATTATCGTCATATTCACAAATCGAAAGACCCGGGCCTACGCGGTCAGTTCCTACAAGTTACATTGGTTCCGTGCGAGGTGTTCGTGCCTCCTACGGGGTTTTTTGGGGGATGGTTTGGGTTTTCACCCTTTAACGTCATGTTTTTAAGTGTTGATTTTTGCAAATTATCGTCATATTCAAAAATTGGAAGACCCGGGACTACGCGATCAGTTCCAACAAGTTGCATTGGTCCCGTGCGAGGTGTTCGTGCCTCCTACGGGGTTGTTTGGGGGATGGTTTGGGTTTTCATGCTTTGACAGCTTATTTTTAAGTTTAGGTATTGATTTTTCCAAATTATCATCACATTCACAAACCCGGAGACCTGGGACAACGCGGTCAGTTCCTACAAGTTACATCGGTCCCGTGCGGGGTGTTCGTGCCTCCTACGAGGTTGTTTGAGGTCTGATTTGGGTTTTCACCCTTCAACGGCTTATTTTTAAGTCTAAGAGTGATCTTTGAAAATTATCATCATATTCTCAAATCGGGCGGCCCGGGACTACGCGGTTAGTTCCTACCAGTTACATTGGTCCCGTGCGAGGTGTTCATGCCTCCCAAGGGCTCGTTTGGGGACTGTTTTGGGTTTTCACCCTTTAATGACTTATTTTTATGTTTTAGTGTTGGTTTTGGTAAATTATCATCATAATCACAAAGCGGGAGACCCGGGACTATGTGGTTAGTTTCTACAAGTTACATTGGTCCCGTACGAGGTGTTCGTGCCTCCTACGGGGTCGTTTGGAGGATGGTTTGGGTTTTCACCCTTTAATGGCTTATTTTTAAGTCCAAGTGTTATTTTGTCAAATTATCGTCATATTCTGAAACTGGGAGACCCAGGACTACGCGGTCAGTTTCTACAAGTTACATTGGTCCCGTGCGAGGTGTTCGTGCCTCCTACAGGGTCGCTTGGGGACTGGTTTGGGTTTTCACCCTTTAATGACTTGTTTTTATAATTAAGTGTTAATTTGTGCAAATTATCGTCATATTCACAAACCGGGAGACCCGGGACTATGCGGTCAGTTCCTACAGGTTACATAATTTCCCGTACGATGTGTTCGTGCCTCCTACGGGGTCGTTTGGGGGATGGTTTGGGTTTTCACCCTTTAACGACTTATTTTTAAGTTTAAGTGTTATTTTTGCAAATTATCGTCATATTATCAAACAGGGAGACCCGTGACTATGTGGTCAGTTCCTACGAGTTACATTGGTCCCGTGCGAGGTGTTCGTGCCTCTTATGGGTCTGTTTGGGGGTTGGTTTAGGTTTTCACCCTTTAACGGCATGTTTTTAAGTTTAGGTGTTGATTTTTTAAAATTATCATCATATTCTAAAACTGGGAGGCCCGGGACTATGCGGTCACTTCCTACAAGTTACATTGGTCTCGTGTGAGGTGTTCGTGCCTCCTATGGGGTCATTTGGGGAGTAGTTTTGGTTTTCACCCTTTAACGACTTGTTTTTTTTGTTTAATTGTTGATTTTTTCAAATTATCATCATATTCACAAACCGGGAGACTCGAGACTATGCTATCAGTTCTTACAAGTTACATTGGTCCCGTACGAGGTGTTCTTGCCTCCTACGGGGTCGTTTGGGGGATGGTTTGAATTTTCTCCCTTTAACGGCTTGTTTTTAAGTCTAAGTGTTATTTTTGCAAATTATCATCATATTTTCAAATTGGGAGACCCGGTACTACGCGATCAGTTCCTACAAGTTACATTGGTCCCATGCGAGGTGTTCGTGCCTCCTACGGGGTCGTTTGGGGGATGGTTTGGGTTTTCACCCTTTGACGGCTAGTTTTTAAGTTTAATTGTTAATTTTTGCAAATTATCGTCATATGCACAAACCGGGAGACCCAGCACTATGCGGTCAGTTGCTACAAGTTACATTGGTCCTATACGAGGTGTTCGTGCCTCCTACGGTATCATTTGGGGAAGGTTTGAGTTTTCACCCTTTAATGGCTTATTTTTAAGTCTAAGTGTGATTTTTGCAAAATATCGTCATATTCTCAAACAGTTAGACCCGGGACTACGCGGTCAGTTCCTATAATTTACATTGGTCCCGTATGAGGTGTTCGTGCCTCCTACGGGGTCGTTTGGAGGTTGGTTTGGGTTTTCACCCTTTGATGGCTTGTTTTTAAGTTTAAGTGTTGATTTTTTCAAATTAATGTCATATTCTCAAATCGGGAGACTCGGGACTACGCGGTCAGTTCGTACAAGTCACATTGGTCCCGAGCGAGGTTTTCGTGCCTCCTACGGGGTCGTTTGGGGGATGGTTTGGGTTTTCACCATTTGACGACTTTGTTTTTAGTTTAAGTGTTGGTTTTTAAAAATTAATGTCATATTCCCAAACCGGGAGACCCGAGACTATGCGGTCAGTTCCTACAATTTACATTGGTCCCGTGCAAGGTGTTCGTGCCTCCTACGGGGTCGTTTGGGGACTGGTTTGGGTTTTCACCCTTTAATGACTTGATTTTATTTTAAGAGTTAATTTTTGCAAATTATCATCATATTCACAAATCGGGAGACCCGGGGCTATGCGGTCAGTTCCTACAAGTAACATTGGTCATGTACGAGGTGTTCGTGCCTCCTACGGGGTCATTTGGGGGATGGTTTGAGTTTTCACCCTTTAACGGCTTGTTTTTAAGTCTAAGTGTTATTTTTGCAAATTATTGTCATATTCTCAAATCGGCAGACCCGGGACTATGCGGTCAGTTCCTACAAGTTACATTGGTCCCGTGCGAGGTGTTCGTGCCTCCTACGGGGTCGTTTGGGGGATGGTTTGGGTTTTCACCCTTTGAGGGCGTGTTTTTAAGTTTAAGAGTTAATTTTTGCAAATTATCGTCAGTTTCACAAACCGGGAGACCCGGGACTATGCGGTCAATTCCTACAAGTTACATTGGTCCCGTACGAGGTGTTCGTGCCTCCTACGCGGTCGTTTGGGTGATGGTTTGAGTTTTCACCCTTTAACGGCTTGTTTTTAATTCTAAGTGCGATTTTTGCAACTTATGGTCTTATTCTCAATCCGGGAGACCCGGGACTACATGGTCATATTCTATAACTTACATTGGTCCCGTATGAGGTGTTCGTGCCTCCTACGGAGTCTTTTGGGGGCTGGTTTGGGTTTTCACCGTTTGACGACTTATTTTTAAGTCTAAGTGTTGATTTTTTAAAATTCTCATTATATTCTCAAATCGAGACACACGGGACAACGCGGTCAGTTCCTACAAGTTACATTGGTCCCGTGCGTGGTGTCGTGCCTCCTACAGAGTTATTTGGGGGATGGTTCGGGTTTTCACCCTTTAACGGCATATTTTTAAGTTTAAGTGTAGAATTTTCAAATTATCATCATATTCTTAAACTGGGAGACCCGGGGCTACATGGTCAGTTCGTACAAGGTACATTGGTCCCGTGCGAGGTGTTCGTGCCTCCTACGGGGTCGTTTGGGGGCTGGTTTCGGTTTTCACCCTTTAACGGCTTGTTTTTAAGTCTAAGTGTGATTTTTGAAAATTATCTTCATATTCTAAAATCGAGAGGCCCGGGACTATGCGGTGAGTTCCTACAAGTTACATTGGTCCCGTGCGAGGTGTTCGCGCCTCCGACGAGATTTTTTGGGGGATGTTTTGAGTTTTCACCCTTTAATAGCTTGTTTTTAAGTCTAAGTGTTATTTTTGCAAATTATCGTCATATTCTCAAACCGGGAGACCCGGGACAACGCGGTCAGTTCCTACAAGTTACATTGGTCCCGTGCGAGGTGTTCGTGCCTCCTACGGGGTCGTTTGTGAGATGGTTCGGGTTTTGACCCTTTGATGGCTTGTTTTTAAGTTTATGTGTTAATTTCTGCAAATTTTCATCATATGCACAAACCGAGAGACCCAGGACTACGCGGTCAGTTCCTACAAGTTGCATTGGTCCCGTACGAGGTGTCCGTGCCTTCTACGGGGTCATTTGGGGGATGGTTTGAGTTCTCACCCTTAAATGGCTTGTTTTTAAGTCTTAAGTGTGATTTTTTCAAAATATCGTCATATTCTCAAACCGGGAGACCCGGGACTACGCGGTCAGTTCCTACAATTTACGTTAGTCCCATGAAGGTGTTCGTGCCTCCTACGGGAATGCTTGGTGGCTAGTTTAGGTTTTAACCCTTTAACGACCTGTTTTTAAGTCTAAGTGTTATTATCGCAAATTTTCGTCGTATTCTCAAACCGAGAGACCCGTGACTATGCGGTCAGTTCCTACGAGGTGTTCGTGCCTCCTACGGGGTCGTTTGGAGGCTGGTTTGGGTTTTCACCATTTGACGGCTTGTTTATAAGTTTAAGTGTTAATTTTTTTTGAATTATCGTCATATTCTAAAACTAGGAGACCCGGGACAACGCGGTTAGTTCCAACAAGTCACATTGGTCCTGAGTGAGGTGTTTGTGCCTCCTACTGGGTTATTTGGGGGATGGTTTGGGTTTTCACCCTTTGACGGCTTGTTTTTTAGTTTAAGTGGTTATTTTTGCAAATTATCGTCATATTCATAAATCGGTAGACCCGGGACTATGCGGTCAATTCCTACAAGTAACATTGGTCCCGTACGAGGTGTTTGTGCCTCCTACGGGGTCGTTTGGGGGATGGTTTGGGTTTTCACCCTTTGACGGCTTGTTTTTAAGTTTAAGTGTTGATTTTTGAAAATTATCATCATATTCACAAACCGATAGACCCGGGACTATGTGGTCAGTTGCTACAATTTACATTGGTCCCGTATGAGGTGTTCGTACCTCCTACGGGGTCGTTTGGGGGATGGTTTGAGTTTTCACCCTTTGATGGCTTTTTTTTAAGTCTAAGTGCGATTTTTGCAAATTATCGTCATATTCTCAAACCAGGAGACCCGGGACTACGCGTTCAATTCCTATAACTTACATTGGTCCCGTATGAGGTGTTCGTGCCTCCTACGGGTCGCTTTGGGGGCTCGTTTGAGTTTTCACCCTTTAACGGCTTGTTTTAAAGTCTAAGTGTGATTTTTAAAAATTATCGTCATATTCTCAAACTGGGAGACTAGGGACTACGCCGTCAGTTCCTACAAGTTACATTGGTTCCGTGTGAGGTGTTCGTGCCTCTTACGGGGTCGTTTGGGGGCTGGTTTAGGTTTTCACCCTTTGACGGCTTGTTCTTAAGTCTAAGTGTTGATTTTTTCAAATTATCGTCACATTCACAAACTGGGAGACCCGGGACTACGCGGTAAGTTCCTATAAGTTACATTGGTCCCGTGCGGCGTGTTCGTACCTCCTACTGGGTCGTTTGGGGGCTCGTTTCGATTTTCACACTTTAACCGCTTGTTTTTAAGTCTAAATGTGATTTTTGAAAATTATCATCATATTCTTAAACCGGGAGGCGCGAGGCTACGCGATTAGTTCCTACAAGTTACATTGGTCCCGTGTGAGGTGTTCGTGCCTCCTACGGGGTCGTTTGAGGACTGATTTGGGTTTTCACCCTTTAACGACTTGTTTTTATGTTTAGATGTTGATTTTTCCAAATTATCGTCATATTCACAAACCGGGAGACCTGGGACAATGCGGTTAGTTCCTACAAGTAACATTGATCCCGTACGAGGTGTTCGTGCCTCCTACGGGGTCGTTTGGTGTATGGTTTGAGTTTTCACCCTTTAACGGCTTGTTTTAAGTCAAAGAGTTATTTTCGCAAATTATCATTTTATTGTCAAACCGGGAGACCCGGGACTACGCGATCAGTTCCTTCGAGTTACATTGGTCCCGTGCGAGGTGTTCGTGCCTCCTACGGGGTCGTTTGGGGGATGGTTTGGGTTTTCACCCCTTGACGGCTTATTTTTAAGTTTTAAGTGTTGATTTTTACAAATTATTGTCATATTCCAAAACTGAGAGACCCGGGACTACGCGATCAGTTCCTACAAGTTACATTGGTCCTGTGAGAGGTGTTCATGCCTCCTACGGGGTCGTTTTGGGGCTGGTTTGGGTTTCCACCCTTTAACGATTTATTTTTAACTTTAAGTGTTATTTTTGCAAATTATCATCATATTCTCAAACCGGGAGACCCGTGACTACGCGGTCAGTTCCTACGAGTTACATTCGTCCCGTGCGAGGTGTTCGTGCCTCTTATGGGTCCGTTTGGGGGTTGGTTTTGGTTTTCACCCTTTAACGGCATGTTTTTAAGTTTAAGTGTTGATTTTTGCAAATTATCATCATAGTCACAAATCGGGAGACCCGGGACTACGCGGTCAGTTCCTACAAGTTACATTGGTCCCGTGCAAGGTGTTCGTGCCTCTTAGGGGGTTGTTTGGGGGATGGTTTGGGTTTTCACCGTTTAACGGCATATTTTTAAGTGTTAATTCTTCAAATTATCGTCATATTCAAAAATTGGTAGACCCGGGACTACGCGGTCAGCTCCTACAAGTTACATTGGTCCCGTGCGAGGTGTCCGTGCCTCCTACGGGGTTGTTTAGGGGATGGTGTGGGTTTTCACCCTTTGACGGCTTGCTTTTAAGTTTAAGTGTTGATTTTTACAAATTATCATCATATTCACAACCGGGAGACCTGGGACAACGCGGTCAGTTCCTACATATTACATTGGTCCCGTGCAGGGTGTTCGTGCCTCCTAGGGGGTTGTTTGGGGGCCGGTTTGGGTTTTCACCCTTTAACGGCTTGTTTTTAAGTCTAAGAGTGATTTTTGAGAATTATCATCATATTCTCAAACAGGGAGGCCCGAGACTACGCTGTCAGTTCCTACAAGTTACATTGGTCCCGTGCGAGGTGTTCATTCCTCCCAAGGGCTCGTTTGGGGACTGGTTTGGGTTTTCACCCTTTAATGACTTATTTTTATGTTTTAGTGTTGATTTTGGCAAATTATCGTCATAATCACAAAGCGGGAGACCCAGGACTATGCGGTTAGTTTCTACAAGTTACATTGGTCCCGTACGAGGTGTTTGTGCCTGCTACGGGGTCGTTTGGGGGATGGTTTAGGTTTTCACCCTTTGACGGCTTATTTTTAAGTACAAGTGTTATTTTTTCAAATTATCGTCATATTCTCAAACCGGGAGACCCGGGACTACGCGGTCAGTTCCTACAAGTTACATTGGTCCGGTGCGAGGTGTTCGTGCCTTCTACGGGGTCGTTTGGGAGATGGTTTGGGTTTTCACCCTTTGACGGCTTATTTTTAAGTTTAACTGTTATTTTTTGCAAATTATCATCATATGCACAAACTGAGAGACCCAGGACTATGCGGTCAGTTCCTACAAGTTACATTGGTCCCGTACGAGGTGTTCGTGCCTCCTACGGGGTCATTTGTGGGATGGTTTTCATTTTCGCCCTTTAACGGCTTGTTTTTAAGTCTATGTGTGATTTTTGCAAAATATCATCATATTCTCAAACCCGGAGACCCGGGACTACGCGGTCTGTTCCTACAATTTACGTTAGTCCCGTGCAAGGTGTTCGTGCCTCCTACGGGAACGCTTGCTGGTAAGTTTAGGTTTTAACCCTTTGACGGCCTGTTTTTAAGTCTAAGTGTTATTTTCACAAATTTTCGTCGTATTCTCAAACCGGGGGACCCGTGACTACGCGGTCAATTCCTACGAGGTGTTCGTGCCTCCTACGGGGTCGTTTGGAGGCTGGTTTGGGTTTTCACCATTTGACGGCTTGTTTATAAGTTTAAGTGTTAATTTTTTTTGAATTATCGTCATATTCTAAAACTAGGAGACCCGGGACAACGCGGTTAGTTCCAACAAGTCACATTGGTCCTGAGTGAGGTGTTTGTGCCTCCTACGGGGTTATTTGGGGGATGGTTTGGGTTTTCACCCTTTGACGGCTTGTTTTTTAGTTTAAGTGGTTATTTTTGCAAATTATCGTCATATTCATAAATCGGTAGACCCGGGACTAAGCGGTCAATTCCTACAAGTAACATTGGTCCCGTACGAGGTGTTCGTGCCTCCTATGGGGTCGTTTGGTGGATGGTTTGAGTTTTCACCCTTTAACGGCTTATTTTTAAGTCTAAGTGTTATTTTTACAAATTATAGTAATATTCTCAAATCGAGAGACCCGGGACTATGCGGCCAGTTCCTAGAAGTTACATTGGTCCCGTGCGAGGTGTTCGTGCCTCCTACGGGGTCGTTTGGGGGATGGTTTAGGTTTTCACCCTTTGACGGCTTGTTTTCAAGTTTAAGTGTTGATTTTTGAAAATTATCATCATATTCACATCCAGGTAGACCCGGGACTATGCGGTCAATTCCTACAAGTAATATTGGTCCCGTACGAGGTGTTCGTGCCTCCTATGGGGTCGTTTGGTGGATGGTTTGAGTTTTCACCCTTTAACGGCTTGTTTTTAAGTCTAAGTGTTATTTTTACAAATTATCGTCATATTCTCAAATCGGGAGACCCGGGACTACGCGGTCAGTTCCTACAAGTTACATTGGTCCCGTGTGAGGTGTTCGTGCCTCATACGGGGTCGTTTGGGGGCTGGTTTGGGTTTTCAACCTTTGACGACTTGTTTTTAATTGTATGTGTTGATTTTTTCAAATTATCATCACATTCACAAACTGGGAGACCCGGGACTACGCGGTAAGTTCCTATAAGTTACATTGGTCCCGTGCGGTGTGTTCGTGCCTCCTATGGGTCGTTTGGGGGCTAGTTTGGGTTTTCACCCTTTAACGGCTTGTTTTTAAGTCTAAGTGTTATTTTTAAAATTATCATCATATTCTCAAACCAGGAGGCCCGGGGCTACACGATCATTTCCTACAAGTTACATTGGTCCCGTGCGAGGTGTTCGTGCCTCCTACGGGGTCGTTTCGGGACTAGTTTGGGTTTTCACCCTTTAACGACTTGTTTTTATGTTTAGCAGTTGATTTTTGCAAATTATCATCATATTCACAAACCGGGAGACTCGGGACTATGCGGTCAGTTCCTACAAGTAACATTGATCCCGTACGAGGTGTTCGTGCCTCCTACGGGGTCGTTTGGTGGATGGTTTGAGATTTCACCCTTTAACGGCTTGTTTTTAAGTCTAAGTGTTATTTTTGCAAATTATCATCATATTGTCAAACCGGGAGACCCGGGACTACGCGGTCAGTTCCTTCGAGTTACATTGGTCCCGTGCGAGGTGTTCGTGCCTCCTACGGGGTCGTTTGGGGGATGGTTTGGGTTTTCACCCTTTGACGGCTTGTTTTTAAGTTTAAGTGTTGTTTTTGGAAATTATCATCATATTCACAAATTGGGAGACCCGGGACTACGGGGTCAGTTCCTACAATTTATATTGGTCCCGTATGAGGTGTTCGTGCCTCCTACGGGGTCATTTGGGGGATGGTTTGGGTTTTCACCCTTTGACGGCTTGTTTTAAAGTTTAAGCGTGATTTTTTCTAATTATCGTCATATTCTCAAACCGGGAGACCCGGGACTACGCGGTCAGTTCCTACAAGTTGCATTGGTCATGTGTGAGGTGTTCATGCCTCCTGCGAGGTCGTTTGGGGTCTGGTTTCGGTTTTCACTCTTTGACGACTTGTTTTTAAGTCTAAGTGTTGATTTTCTCAAATTATCTTCATATTCCCAAACCGGGAGACTCGGGACTACGCGGTCAGCTCCTACAAGACACATTGGTCCCATTTGAGGTGTTCATGACTCCTACGGGGTCGTTTGGGGGATGGTTTGGGTTTTCACCCTTTGACGGTTTTTTTTTATGTTTAAGTGTTGATTTTTACAAATTATCATCATATTCCAAAACCGAGAGACTCGGGACTACGCGATCAGTTCCAACAAGTTACATTGGTCCTGTGCGAGGTTTTCATGCCTCCTACGGGGTCGTTTTGGGGCTGGTTTGGGTTTTCACCCTTTAACGACTTGTTTTTGAGTTTAAGTGTTATTTTTGCAAATTATCGTCATATTCTCAAACCGGGAGACCCGTGACTACGCGGTCAGTTCCTACGAGTTACATTGGTCCCATGCGAGGTGTTCGTGCCTCTTATGGGTCCGTTTGGGGGTTGGTTTAGGTTTTCACCCTTTAACGGCATGTTTTTAAGTTTAAGTGTTGATTTTTGCAAATTATCGTCATATTCACAAATCGGAAGACCCGGGCCTACGCGGTCAGTTCCTACAAGTTACATTGGTTCTGTGCGAGGTGTTCGTGCCTCCTACGTGGTTTTTTGGGGGATGGTTTAGGTTTTCACCCTTTAACGGCATGTTTTTAAGTGTTGATTTTTGCAAATTATCGTCATATTCAAAAATCGGAAGACCCGGGACTACGCGATCAGTTCCTACAAGTTGCATTGGTCCCGTACGAGGTGTTCGTGCCTCCTACGGGGTTGTTTAGGGGATGGTTTGGGTTTTCACGCTTTGACGGCTTATTTTTAAGTTTAGGTGTTGATTTTTCCAAATTATCATCATATTCACAAACCCGGAGACCTGGGACAACGCGGTCAGTTCCTACAAGTTACATCGGTCCCGTGCGGGGTGTCCGTGCCTCCTACGAGGTTGTTTGTTGTCTGATTTGGGTTTTCACCCTTCAACGGCTTATTTCTAAGTCTAAGAGTGATGTTTGAAAATTATCATCATATTCTCAAATCGGGCGGCCCGAGACTACGCGGTTAGTTCCTACCAGTTACATTGGTCCCGTGCGAGGTGTTCATGCCTCCCAAGGGCTCGTTTGGGGACTGTTTTGGGTTTTCGCCCTTTAATGACTTATTTTTATGTTTAAGTGTTGGTTTTGGTAAATTATCATCATAATCACAAAGCGGGAGACCCGGGACTATGTGGTTAGTTTCTACAAGTTACATTGGTCCCGTACGAGGTGTTCGTGCCTCCTACGGGGTCGTTTGGAGGATGGTTTGGGTTTTCACCCTTTAATGGCTTATTTTTAAGTCCAAGTGTTATTTTGTCAAATTATCGTCATATTCTGAAACTGGGAGACCCAGGACTACGCGGTCAGTTTCTACAAGTTACATTGGTCCCGTGCGAGGTGTTCGTGCCTCCTATAGGGTCGTTTAGGGACTGGTTTGGGTTTTCACCCTTTAATGACTTGTTTTTATAATTAAGTGTTAATTTGTGCAAATTATCGTCATATTCACAAACCGGGAGACCCGGGACTATGCGGTCAGTTCCTACAGGTTACATAATTTCCCGTACGATGTGTTCGTGCCTCCTACGGGGTCGTTTGGGGGATGGTTTAGGTTTTCACCCTTTAACGACTTATTTTTAAGTTTAAGTGTTATTTTTGCAAATTATCGTCTTATTCTCAAACCGGGAGACCCGTGACTATGTGGTCAGTTCCTAAAAGTTACATTGGTCCCGTGCGAGGTGTTCGTGCCTCTTATGGGTCTGTTTGGGGGTTGGTTTAGGTTTTCACCCTTTAACGGCATGTTTTTAAGTTTAGGTGTTGATTTTTGTAAATTATCATCCTTTTCTCAAATCGGGAGACCCGTGACTATGCGATCAGTTCGTACGAGTTACATTGGTCCCGTGCGAGGTTTTCTTGCCTCTTACGGGGCCGTTTTGGGGCTGGTATGGGGTTTTACCCTCAAATGGCTTGTTTTTAAGACTAATCTACGTATTTTGAATTATCTTCATATGCTCAAACTGGGAGACCCGTGACGACACGGTTAATTCCTACAAGTCATATTGGTCTAGTGATTTAGAAATTATTGAGTTCCTACGAGTCAAATTGGTTATTATTTTTGGAAATTGGTTTGTTTTCTTTATCATTGCATTAACCAAATGTTCAACTTATATTCAACCCAACTATAAACTACCTAAGTCTTTCAATTAGTTCTACATAAATACTAAAGATCTTTACATATTCATCAAATAATACCTTAAGTGCAGCCATTTCCAAAGGTGCTTGCAAAGAAAACTTCCATCTTTTACTTCCTGTTATGATAACATATAAATATAGAAACCTGAACATTAAACGTTTCAAAATTAACATTGTAGAACCGACATACTATTTAACCTTGAAAATGAAATCGAACAAAAAACATGAACATAAACAAAACAATAATAGATTTAAGGGATACCAAAAAGGAAATGGAGATGAGACTGACTTAGATTGGATAGGAAATGGAGTCAAAATTGAGGAACGACCCAACTTTGGCACAGGACAACAATAGGTTCACTACTGCTGCAGCCACCTCATCTTCACTACTGCCGCTACCACCTCATCATCACGATGTTCTAAATATTAGTTTCAAACAATGCATGTTCGAATCAGTAGAAGCATAACAATACTCCAAATTGTTCCACCACTTACCATTCACATCAAAAACCAGTAAAAGCAAAGGAGGCTGTGAGAACAAACTCAAAAACCAGTAATTAATTTCAAATGTTTTTTACCTTCTCAAGTGAGAAACATATTCTTGGCGTCTCACGTTCTTCATATACTCCAGGTCTTGTTGATAGTTTTCCAACTGCCAAAATATGACCGAAATTTGTATTTACATTTCAATAACCTGAAATAGAGGCACCATGGGATTTGAATAGCATATCCCCAATAAGCATGAGCATGACAACGAATTAATAAAATAATAAGTCATCAGATCATGAACCAAAAAAGGGACCATATATGGAACTATAAAGCAACACTTCCAAACACACAGTTTAAACTAAAATAGGGTCCGGATAACTGTTATATAATAGTTATATAAACAATTATATAACTGTTATAGAGCATTATTGGAGTTGCACTTCGTAGGAAAGTAAATTATTAATAGAATTAATTTAGATATGTTTAGATATTGACACATTCATATCATGTGCTAGATATGGTTCGAGATTTGGACTCTTAATAGCCAATCGGTTAAGGTCAAATTGCATAGGCGACTGCAATACAAAGACTCAGAGAGATTAAACTACAAAGAATGCAACGGCTCCAAGATCTTGTGACTTCCATGCTGGAGCTATGAAACTTGATGGACACACCAATCGAAGAGCAATAAATGTTTTAGAATGTTACTTTTAACATAGTTGCTTCAGAATACGAGATAACAGAGCAAAATACACTCTGTGGAATTCATTAATTAAGTTGAGGCAGAAGTCTCACTGTTGGAGGAGTTGAAATCAAGTAAAATGAAAGAGTTGGTTTCAAAGAAGAGGTCAGAAGTAGAGGAGATTTGTAGGAAGATGCATATGATTCTAGAGTCAGATAGTGAAATGGAAATAGCAAATAAAGCTATTGAATCTGGAGCTATGGACCCTGCTTGTGTCCTCGAAGAAATCGAGCTTCAAATTGCTAAATTTAAAGAGGAAGCTTTTAGCAGGAAAGAAATACTTGAAAGGGTTGAGAAGTGGATGGTAGCATGTGAAGAAGAGTGCTGGCTGGAGGAGTATAATATGGATGATAACCGATACAATGCTGGACAAGGTGCTCACCTTACTCGTAAGCGTGTTGAGATATCTCGCGCTTTGGTTTCTAAACTTCCAGGAATGGTGGATACATTATATACGAAAGTCACCACATGGGAACATGAGAGAGGCATTGAGTTCACTTATGATGGCATTCGACTTCTTTCCATACTTGAAGAGTATACTATTATACAGCAAGAAAAAGAGGAGGAACGAAAAAGGCATAGGGACCAAAAGAAACTTCTGGGACAGTTAATCGCAGAACAGGAAACACTTTTTGGATCAAAACCAAGCCCTATGAAGCCCCATAGTGGAAAAAAAGGTCCAAGATTGTCATGTGGTGGTCCAATGTTGCAAACTCCTAAAAGCAACAGAAGACTTTTACTTGGAGGGGCATTGCTACATACTCCTAAACCCGATTCGTTTCACTCCACAAAAGCTACTCCCAATACTCGCCAAACTAAAAAGAACGATATTCTTAGCCAAAAAAAATAACAGGGATGATGGATTTACATCTTTATCAGCAAGAAAGAGAGGCTTGGACATTGCTGGTCTTCCTGTGAAAAAGCACTCTTTTGGCTTAGTAAATGCTTCTCATGATGTAGTAAACTCAACCATGCTGCGCAAGACCTTCTTGCCCATATCTTCCATCAAATCATCGAAGTCCAACATAACAAACTTATTAGAAGGTGCGAGCAAAAAACACAACGAGACCATTGTGAGCTTCTCAAAAGAATTGAAGGAAGTATTGATTGTACATGATTACCTTCTTTTAGGTTTAGTAAGGTAGTTTGTTTCGGTTTGAGTGTTGGCTTGTCCACACTCATTGTGAGCCACCGAGATCATTGGATACTACTTTGATATCAAGGATTGAAGTCAGGTTGGGCAGAACCTAAAAAATAATTATAAATAAAAGGACAACTAAGTCACTCATCATAATCAATAGTAGATTTGATTTATCATTATATGCTTATCTTCTTGTCTGGTAGTTGGTTATAAGCTACCTAAAACAACTGTAAAAATTATAACTGGCAAGTACCTGAATCACAAATCCATGATCGATTTATTTGTTCAATCCTCTCATAACATAACAAACATTATCGATATATACATCCGATTATATATACGTGAAAATAAACATATAGGTATATGTATATATCTTATATATAACATTATTCTAAGTCAATTTCCAAAAACAAGGCCAACGTACCAAGTTGGCTCTATAGTCTATCCATCTTCATTCAGACAAGCACTAAAGTGAAGGAAAATGTTCAAGTAGTTACACACCTCTAATAACTTGGGCTGGAAATGGCAATCAAGCATAGCATCCACACCATACATTGCCCTAGACGTTGGGTTATTCATTTCTGGATGCACTACTACAGCGGACTCGAAAACTACTCTGACCACCTTTTTAAACCTTGCGTGGATATCCAACCATTTCACTGCAACATATATAGATACTTGCATTAATAGTTAACTCGATATTTCAAGTCAAGGGATACATAGTAGTCACATTCTCTATAAGGCCCCATTTTGATTCGGAGTTAAATATATTTTAAATTGTATGTACATATTAAAATTTAAATTCATACAATAGATGAAATGAACTTTCACTCCCTAAAAGCCTCTTAAAATAAATTATTGAAAGTACATAACTTAATTACAATTTCGAATATATGACATAACTAAACTTGGTATTACCACCATCTACGTTCTTACTCATTTACATTATATTTCCATAGTACCTTATTCATTGTAATGTATGGACAACCATCATTTTACACCTTTCGGCTCCACTTCCTCCATTGCAACACGTAGTTAACAGAAAAAACATAATGGATACTTGTCAGAAGTTTGATAAAAAATAATGTATGTAGAAATCTTCAATTTAGGAACTAAACTATTGCGGCTCAAGCTCAAAGCATATCACAATGTTATTAATAAAAAAATTATTAAAGCAGAACTAGCACTGGTGTTGTGTTACAAGCAACATTGATTTAAGGCCGACAAGCGAGATATAAAAAAATATTGGCATATAAAAACAATTAAGGAAAAATCCTACTACTGTTTGTTATCAACAGAAATATTAGATAGCGTATAATGAGAAGAGAAACCATTAATAATGCAATGCCATTTTGACACCTAAAATCAACACCTTCTGCATTTTATTGCAAAAGAAGTGAGGGAAATAGAGAGGGAACAATAATAACACCTTACTAGAGAAACCCCATCAACTACGGCACCCAATGCTACAACAACTTCTGCAAACTTTATACCTAAATTTGACCCAAAACTACAATATATGTAATAGTCCTTGGGGTATTATAACAAATCATATTGTTAATTTAATAGATCCAAATCAAAGAGAACTTTATCTTCAGTAGAAGAAATACATGAATTACATTGACAATGGATTTCATGGCAGACATATATTGTCAGAAAACAATCCTATCACAACTGAGCAATTACGTTTAGTTGTACTTATAATCAAAAGATTAGGCACTGAATCTAATAAATAATAAACAAATAAAAAGCTTACAGACTTTAATATTATCATGAAATAGCATCACCAAAATGTATACCTTTATTTCAATATTATCAAATTAGTCTTATCGTGCTCAAATAGCAACACCAAAATGTATTTTTCTTAGTTAAACCCAGAAAAAAAAACTCAGCACCTGCTACTTGCCCATATTCGACACCCAAGTTTCCATATTCAAATCAGAAAAAAAAACACGCACCCACCTGTTACCCCCAACTAGCCCCACTCCAAACCCAAATCCCACAAACCTCACGCACTCCCCAACCCAGTACCACCCATACCCGATAACCCCTACTGTACCCACCCCACGTACAACCCCCTGCTGTTGTCTACGCCCCCAAATCTCACCATTAACCCATCCTCGATAACTCACGCACTCCCCAAACTTCACGCACAGACCCCTACGCCCCCTGCTGCTGTCCTTCCACCCCCTCTCCACATTGCACCTCCCGAACCCAAAATAACTACAAATTAAAATCACACATAAATACAAAGAGAGATATCATATGTGCATACCGGGTTTAGGGAAATCAGGAATAACGTGAATGGCAGATGAAATTCGAGTGATGCGATGAAGCATAGAATGATGGAGTAGGGGAGGTGAGCGGGAATGAGAAGAATGAGAGGAGGGAATCTAAATTGAGTGTATTGAATTATTTTTAGGTTATTATATGTTTTTAATGAAGTGTACTTAATTTTAGCACACTTTAAAAAGTGCCAAATTTTGGCACTGTTTTAAAGTGTGCCAAATTGTCATTAAACCGTGCCATAATTGGCACGGTTTAAAACTGTGCCAGATTTTTAATATCAGGGTGTGCCAAATTGCTATTTTTGGTGTAGTGATCCTTGAAGAAATAGTTTATAAGAGGAGTGAAGGTAGATTTGTTTGAAGTACCGATGCACCTTCGGCATATACGGTCCAACTCCAAATGGTCAGTAGTCTCTTGGGCATCCAGGGCTTCATCGGAATAGGGATCATGGCCTGTTGCCTCAAGACCTAGGAGCTCGCACACGTCCTCCAATGTTATTGTAAATTTTCCCCACGCAGCGATGAACGTATGAGTGGTAACGTTCCAGCGAGATACCAGAACGGGAAGTGCAACATTATTTTTGGACAGGGTGAACTCACCAAACAACTTGGCTGATGAAGCCCAATCTTAGTGAGGGTATCAGCATGGGAACTCTGCATATAGGAGTTCCAAGTAGAAAAATGAGCAGGAGAGCCCCCAGGACCTTCAAAGTCGACGTGGGACCATGGGAAGTCCCCTCGCTCAAGACGAAAATTGAGAGTCCCCTCGGGAGGTAAAAATCCCCAGTCATCAGAATTCTCATCTTCATCACCAAGCGTCATGGCATCATACTTGGCATTGAAAACAAAACTCTTATAAAACCCATCAAAGTCATCACCCTTTCCGAAAATAGGGGACCGGCGGTAGAAATGCAACTTTTCTTGATGACCAACAGTCAATGAGGCGGTAGAGGAGGCGGTAACAACGGGGGTGGCTGGTGGAGCACTGGTGGCAGGTGTGGCAGGGTTTCTTGAAGAAGCCATTTTAGACAACAACGAAGTGCAAAAAAGAAAGCTTGATAAGAGAGGAGTTGGTAATGAAAATGGAAAACCACAACCACGGGTGGTGGCGCAACAGATGAGAAATGGAGGAGAATGAGTAAAGAACTGAACAACCATGGACGTTTTTGCATAGGTTTCTCCCTCTAAGGAATACAAAAGCTTGAAGAAGAAGAAGGAAAGAGAAGGGTTTGAAATAAAAGAGACGTTTGAATCCTTTTAAACCTTTTAAACCCGTCTTTTGAGTTTCCCAACATCGCATGTGCAAGGCTGCCTATAATCATTTCAAATGAACACGTGGCACTTCGAGAAGTGTTTTGACGACTGAAAAGACAGCGCTACGTCATTTATGAAGTCACACCTTGGGAATAGAAAGGGTTTCCTTCCTAAGAAAGTTTGAGTTTTGGCGCCAAAATTTTTGTCAGACATATCTAATAACTCCCAATGAAAAATATGTCCCAACGGTTCCAAAAATCTACGATGCCCCCTTGCCACAAGTCTAAACGTTGTTTAAATGGTGACTCGGCTACATCGAGGAGAATATCTGGTTTTTCGAACATAGTGAGGCATTACGTGGGAGAATTTCACTTACCAGGAATCAAAACGAGTAGTTGAGAAGGTCAGCAGGCTTTTCGGGAGAATTTCAAATAATAAAAAGCTTGAACGGTTGAAGCGCAGTATAAGGAAAAAGTGGCGATGTCCCTTCGTCAAAGCCCCAACAAGTTGTAATGCTTCGACTCAGGTACATCGGGGATAATTTTACTTTTTCCTAGAGATTATAACGTTGTGGTTCTAATGAAGGAAGGAAGGCCAATTTTTTTTTTTCACACAGAGAAGGTTCATCGGTTTGAGAAGTTTTGTGCAGACATTTCTTGCTCAAACAAACCTCTCCACGAAGGGGAAAATGTAGAGGGGGCTTGAAGGTAATTTTAAGATTAGAAGTAATTCCACATTATCAACAGTGTTTCGGGGATTAAGGCACCATGGCAGCACAGCTCGGCAGCTCGGTGTGACAACTTGTATTTTAACTTGTTGTATTAGTCATATTGTAACTTTGTTTATATTGACTGTAAGCTATAACAGTTCTAATTATGCAACGATAATAATAAAGAGTTTTAGTGTGACAACCCGAATATAATTATGATAAATTATATTTAAATCATGCTTATATTATGTGATATGAATAATGTGATATTAGTATATCTAATGTTAAGTGATTATGTTTAGTCTAATCCTACTGTCATAAATCATGAAATGTCGAGTTATGTACGAACACAAGATTTGGTTATTTTCGATAGAAATGTCCCTGTTTAAGACTAGGTTTGACCTTTATAACATTATAAATGACTTGAGGTGAAAACTACATAGTTGTAGACATGTGAGTTAGGATCGTAACACAACAAACGGTGCATCAAATGGATGCTCGAGGAAGAAGTTAGGTCGAAATTACGAGAAGGGGCAAATATGTCAATTCCCTTAAGTGGTATTTTGTCTTTTATTAAACCAAATGTTTTAAATTGATTGGTTGGCTTGGGAGGCAGCCTTGGCCGACTTAAAACCCTCCCTCTAACATATTTCTTCAGCAAAAACCAGCCATGAAAGGGTTTGAAGCTTAGGGAAAGAGAAAGTAGAAGTTAAGGAAGAAAAGTGAGGAGAAAAAGGGTAGAAAAATTCGTGGAAATTATGTAAAAAGCCCTGAAGGTAATCCTAATTGTAATTCTTGTTATTTATATTATATTACTGATTTCTATGATATAAATCATCATAAGTTTACGAAAGTTTAAGCCCTTTATATATTTGTATGGTTAGATGCAAGCTTATGTTAAGTTGAGTGTAGAAACCCTTAAAATTGCTTTGTGTTGAAACCCCTTGTATTCAAATCTGTATATCTCTTTGTGTGATTACTGGAATTGAGAAATTCCAATTGGAAATGAAATTAGACTCATATATACATATAATATCTGAAAATTATAATTTATCTCCTTGTGGTTAGGCCGTAATAATGATTTCAAGTTGGTACATAGTTGCTGTTTGTATACTTGATTTCGGTATGCCTTGAGTTTGGTCCAGATTTTGAGATAGCAAATGAAGTCCAAATATTATGAAACTTTAATTCTGTACTATTCAGTATGTCTACTGAAAGTTTGTTGAAAATCATGGAAAGTTATGCTGTAGAAAAATTATGAAAATTCTGGGAATTCGAAGGAACAATAGAGGAGCTTGTAGGGCAGATTTCTGGTGTTGTAGAGAAATGGTCATAACTTGCCCTAGGAAGCTTTAAAAATTACACCGTCACTTGTACTGGATAATATATTCATATATGTTTTCATATTGATGAGGTTGGACCCCTGTATTTGTACAATTTAGGAATATAGGATGGTTAAGTATGCAAGACCATAATTTCAGGCCATACTTGGTACCCTTTGAATGAATGTTTGTATTTCGTCCTTACAAAGGGTACTTTGAGTACATGTTTCATGTTTATATACATTGAGGAGTATAATTTCATGTTTATTTGACTTTGGTTATAAATTCCCCATAAGGTATATCCTACGGTTGAATGTCCGTAACTTTATCAACATATATACCATTGTTTTGTCTTTACCTATGTTTTATGGAATGTGACTTAATTGGAATTATATTGTTGATGTATAGTCATGGAAAGTTACATAATTATGTTTGAATAATATTTATAATTGAGGTTCAGTACTGATCTAGTTGGATTGATAGGTGTAAGGTCTAATCAACCCAGTTCAGCTCCACCAGAAGGAAACCTGAATACGTAGTTGCCAACCAAGGTGAGTGTACTCACTGGAAAGAGATATTTGTATTGTGTTGTTGGTGTGATCATAATGTTATGCATATAAAATTGTTCATTTCGGTTTACCGAAATGAGGGGTTACTCCTCGACCAGGAATGGGGGAGATTTGTCTATTACTGACAAGGGGTTACTCCTCGACCAGGAATGGGGGAGAATTGTCTATTTAGACAGGATATGTGAACCATGATTCAGAAAATTTGGTCATTCATTATGAATGAGCCGGATAAGTTAATACATAAGTATATGGACATGATTTATTGCATTTAAATTCATGCAGTAGTTTAGTAGTGATGCATTCACTGGGCTATTTTGCTCACGGTTCCTATGTTCACATTTTTCAGGTAATGCGATGTCACTGCCAAATCTAGGAAGTCGGTCTGGGTTAGCAAGAAATGGGAGAAACAAAGATTTTGTTTTAATGTAAATGATGTAATTAAGTTAAATTATCATTCAGGAAAGTTTGTATAAATATGACTAGTGTACTGTTGTAAAAAGGTTTTCAGTTATATGGATTTACAATGATGACTCTGAAATCAAACCTCGTGTTTATGGTTTGGTTAGATTAATTATGGTTTGACTCACTTTGACTTTCAGACTTAATTATAAGTAATTGGGTTGGGGTGTGTCAACTTTTGGTATCAGAGCCTAGGTTTTAGAGGTTCTGGAGTGAGAAGAGTCTAGATTTGGCAGTGAATGTTAGAAATATATTTTATTTGATACTAACGATTATGTTAGGAAAGATATGTATATCTGCATGTTGTTATATCTTTGATTCATTACAGATATAAGAGAATGGAACGAGGGAATGTGAATGTGGGAATAGATGATGAGGCTTCAAATATTCCAGCAGAAGCGGAGGTTGAGCAACCTGTTCAGATAAATGTGGAACCCGAGCAAGAACAACTGACAGATATGCAAAAAATGGCACGTGCTATGACTCTAATGGCAGAGCAACAAGCTAGGTTTATGGCTCATGTGGAAGAACAACAGACCAGGCAACTGGAGGCACAAGCCTTGGCTAGGGCTGAGGAGGTGATACACCGGGAAGAAAGAAGTACTTCACATGAGAAATTTATTAAGATGAACCCACCATCGTTCGAAGGAGCAGTTGATCCCGCAGAGGCAGAAGTCTGGGTTAAAGAGATTGAACTTATCTTTGGGGTGATGAAGATGCCTGAAAATCAACGAGTGACCTTGGCGACGTATATGCTGAAAGGAGAAGCTAAATATTGGTGGGATGCCACAAAACATTTGTTGATTACTCCAGAAGGTGGGAATGTGATCTCATGGAATTCTTTTGTCAAAGCTTTGTATGATAAGTATTTTCCTCCGATGTATCAAAAACAAAAGGAGAAAGAATATTTTCTGTTGAATCAGGGGAGTATGACAGTTAGAGAATACGAAGCTAAACTTACAGCTTTATCTCGGTTTGCTTCGAGGTTTATACGGAATGAGGAAGATATGTGCAGTCGATTTCTCGATGGGCTTGAGTTAGTCATTAAATCACGGTTGTCGGCTTTAGATACTGTTAATTATTCAGCCTTGGTGAACAAAGCCATGTTGGTAGAAAGGGACGTGAATGAAGCTAGAAGGAATCGAGAACGAGGTGTAAAGAGAAGCAGATTCGATCCAAGTTATCAAAAGGGTAGTGATACAGAATATTCGAGACTTGGAGGGCAGAAATTCCAACAGGGTAGAGGTGGAAGTAGTTTGCAAAGGGGTGAGGCTAGTGGTGGAAGAGGTTCAGGAGTTTCAGCACAAAGAGATCCTAATGTTTGTTTCTTTTGTGGGTCATCGGGTCATATAAAAAGAAATTGCCCAAAGTTACAGAGTATAGAATGTTTCAACTGTCATCAGAAGGGCCATCTGAGAAAGAATTGCCCTATGCTATCAAGAGCAGTTTCAGTCAGTAGTGTGGGGCCTCATAAAGGTTCCTCTCCAGGAAGTGCCACCAGGGGAAGAGGTACAGGACAAGCAAGTGGATCGAAGGAAGGAGGAAGAGTGTTTGCAATGACGCTGCAAGATGCCCATGCTACACCTGAAGTGGTTACAGGTAAACTCTCTATTGCGAACAAAGATTTATATGCACTCATTGATCCTGGATCTACGCATTCATTTGTGGCATTAGATATTATTTCATATTTGGGTATACCATGTTCATTTCTCAATTGTGCCTTATATATTTCTACCCCAATGGAAAGTGTGATTCTGGTTGAGCATGTTTATAAAGATTGTATCTTACGAATGGGGGAACGAGATTTCTATGTTGATTTGATACCGTTGGCCATTCGAGATTTTGATATTATATTGGGGATGGATTGGTTATCATCATACCATGCTTCCATTGATTGTTTTCGCAAAGAAGTTACATTTCATTTGCCTGGTGAACCCGAGTTCCAGTTTACAGGGGAAAGGAATGTTGTCCCTAATTGTCTTATTTCAGCAATAAAGAGCAGAAAGTTATTGAGTAAGGGTTGTACAGGGTATTTAGCTTATGTTGTTGATGTTAGTAAGGAAACACTTAAAGTTGAAGATATACCAGTTGTTAGAGAATTTTCTGATGTCTTCCCAGAAGAATTGCCAGGATTGCCACCCGATAGGGAAGTAGAGTTTTCTATTGAATTAGTTCCAGGTACTGGTCCAATTTCTCTTGCTCCATATAGAATGGCACCAGCGGAGTTGAAAGAATTAAAAGTGCAATTACAAGATCTGATAAGCAGAGGTTTCATTCGGCCTAGTGTTTCACCATGGGGAGCCCCGGTATTATTTGTGAAAAAGAAAGATGGGACAATGCGATTATGTATTGATTATCGACAATTGAATAAGGTGACCATTAGAAACAAGTACCCTCTACCTCGTATAGATGACTTGTTTGACCAATTACAGGGGGCCACAGTATTTTCGAAGATTGATTTGAGATCGGGTTACCACCAACTGAAAGTGAAGGATAGTGATATTTCCAAAACAGCTTTTCGGACTCGATATGGGCACTATGAGTTTTTGGTGATGCCTTTTGGATTGACTAATGCTCCGGCAGTTTTTATGGATTTGATGAACCGGGTATTCCACCCATTCATTGATTCATTTGTGATAGTATTCATAGATGATGTGTTGATTTACTCGTGTAGCATGGAGGAACATGAGAAACATTTGAGACTTGTATTGCAGATTTTGAGAGAGAAGAAATTATTTGCTAAATTCAGCAAGTGTGAGTTTTGGTTGAATGAAATTGTGTTTTTAGGGCACGTTGTCTCGGGAAATGGGATATATGTTGATCCAAAGAAGGTGGAAGCAATTGTTGAATGGGAGAGTCCTAAGAATGTGACAGAAATTAGGAGTTTCCTAGGATTGGCAGGTTACTATCGCAGATTCATTAAGGGATTTTCAGCAATAGCATTACCATTGACAAAGTTGACCCGTAAAGAAGTGAAGTTTGTGTGGGATGAAGAATGCGAAAGGAGTTTTAAAGAATTAAAGAAGCGGTTGGTTTCAGCCCCTATACTTGCTATTCCATGTGGGAATGAGTCTTTTGTAATCTATACAGACGCTTCATTTCAGGGGTTAGGATGTGTTCTTATGCAGAATGGGAAGGTAATAGCATATGCTTCCAGACAATTAAAGACGCATGAACGAAACTACCCTACACATGATTTGGAGATAGCGGCAATTGTTTTTGCGTTAAAGTTGTGGAGACATTACTTGTATGGAGAAACTTGTGAGATATTTACGGATCATCAAAGTTTGAAATACTTGTTTACACAGAAAGAACTGAATTTGAGACAGAGGCGTTGGATAGAGCTGATTAAAGACTATGACTGTACCATTCATCATCATCCTGGAAAGGCCAATGTAGTAGCAGATGCTTTGAGTCGAAAATCATCAGGGATTCTCGGTTGCATACGGTGTGCTCGTGTTGGAAATATTCTTGACTTGGCATTGATGGGGATTGAATTGAAGTTTTCAAGAAGTGGAGGATTATTAGCACATGTCACAGTGAGACCTTTATTGGCCGAACGCATACGAAATTTGCAGACCAGTGATCCATTCCTTGAGAAGAAGAAACAAGATGTCCTGGATGGTAAAGAGAGTGACTTTGAAATTAAGAATGATGAATCGTTGTGTTATAAAAATAGGATTTGTGTACCGAATGATCCACCCTTAAAGAAAGATATATTAGAAGAGGCACATAGTTCTATTTACTCTATGCATCCGGGAGGTACCAAAATGTACAGAGATTTGAAGGAATATTACTGGTGGAACAATATGAAACGTGAGATTGCAGAGTTCATAGCTAAATGTTTAGTATGCCAGCAAGTGAAAGCAGAGCATCAGAAGCCGGCAGGATTATTGCAGTCCTTGCCCATTCCGGAATGGAAGTGGGAGCATATAACGATGGACTTTGTTACAGGATTACCCCGATCACCAAAGGGGCATGATTCTATTTGGGTGATTGTAGACCGATTGACGAAGTCAGCTCATTTTCTCCCAGTTAAGACCACCTACACTGTTGACAAGTATGCACGTATGTACGTTGATGAGATTATCCGTTTACATGGGGCACCGCTGTCAATTGTATCAGATAGAGATCCAACGTTCACTTCTAAGTTTTGGCCTCGTCTCCAGAATTCCATGGGCACAAGTTTGAAGTTCAGCACTGCGTTTCATCCACAAACTGATGGGCAATCAGAAAGGACGATTCAAATATTAGAAGACATGTTACGAGCCTGTGTATTTGACTTCAAAGGTAGTTGGGATGATCATTTGCCATTGATGGAATTCTCGTATAATAATAGTTATCAGTCGACTATTGGTATGGCTCCTTATGAAGCTCTATATGGGAGGAGATGTAGAACGCCTTTGTGTTGGGATGAAGTGGGTGAAAGGAAAATTTTGGGTCCTGAATTGATAGATATGACAACTGAAAAGATCAAAATGATTCGAGAACGGATAAAGATAGCGCAAAGCAGGCAGAAATTTTATGCAGATAAGAGGAAGCATCCGTTGGAATTTCAGAAGGGAGATTTTGTATTCCTGCGTATTTCACCGTGGAAAGGCGTTATGAGATTTGGCAAAAAGGGGAAACTAAGTCCAAGATACATTGGACCATATGAAGTGTTGGAAAGAATTGGGCCCCTGGCTTATAGATTAGCATTACCTCCAGATTTATCCCGTTTACATGATGTGTTTCATGTATCGATGCTTCGTAAGTATTTGGCGGATCCATCTCATCAGTTGAAAACTCAACCAATTGAACTGAAGGAAGACTTGTCGTACATCGAGGAACCATTGGAAATTATTGATCGTAAGGAGCAGGTATTGAGGAATAAAGTTATTCACTTAGTTAAAGTTATGTGGATGAGCCATGGAGTTAAAGAAGCAACTTGGGAAACGGAGGATAGCATGAGGAAACAGTATCCCCATTTGTTTGGTAAGTGACCTTTATATTAAATTTCGGGGACGAAATTTTCTAAGGGGGGGAAGTTGTGACAACCCGAATATAATTATGATAAATTATATTTAAATCATGCTTATATTATGTGATATGAATAATGTGATATTAGTATATCTAATGTTAAGTGATTATGTTTAGTCTAATCCTACTGTCATAAATCATGAAATGTCGAGTTATGTACGAACACAAGATTTGGTTATTTTCGATAGAAATGTCCCTGTTTAAGACTAGGTTTGACCTTTATAACATTATAAATGACTTGAGGTGAAAACTACATAGTTGTAGACATGTGAGTTAGGATCGTAACACAACAAACGGTGCATCAAATGGATGCTCGAGGAAGAAGTTAGGTCGAAATTACGAGAAGGGGCAAATATGTCAATTCCCTTAAGTGGTATTTTGTCTTTTATTAAACCAAATGTTTTAAATTGATTGGTTGGCTTGGGAGGCAGCCTTGGCCGACTTAAAACCCTCCCTCTAACATATTTCTTCAGCAAAAACCAGCCATGAAAGGGTTTGAAGCTTAGGGAAAGAGAAAGTAGAAGTTAAGGAAGAAAAGTGAGGAGAAAAAGGGTAGAAAAATTCGTGGAAATTATGTAAAAAGCCCTGAAGGTAATCCTAATTGTAATTCTTGTTATTTATATTATATTACTGATTTCTATGATATAAATCATCATAAGTTTACGAAAGTTTAAGCCCTTTATATATTTGTATGGTTAGATGCAAGCTTATGTTAAGTTGAGTGTAGAAACCCTTAAAATTGCTTTGTGTTGAAACCCCTTGTATTCAAATCTGTATATCTCTTTGTGTGATTACTGGAATTGAGAAATTCCAATTGGAAATGAAATTAGACTCATATATACATATAATATCTGAAAATTATAATTTATCTCCTTGTGGTTAGGCCGTAATAATGATTTCAAGTTGGTACATAGTTGCTGTTTGTATACTTGATTTCGGTATGCCTTGAGTTTGGTCCAGATTTTGAGATAGCAAATGAAGTCCAAATATTATGAAACTTTAATTCTGTACTATTCAGTATGTCTACTGAAAGTTTGTTGAAAATCATGGAAAGTTATGCTGTAGAAAAATTATGAAAATTCTGGGAATTCGAAGGAACAATAGAGGAGCTTGTAGGGCAGATTTCTGGTGTTGTAGAGAAATGGTCATAACTTGCCCTAGGAAGCTTTAAAAATTACACCGTCACTTGTACTGGATAATATATTCATATATGTTTTCATATTGATGAGGTTGGACCCCTGTATTTGTACAATTTAGGAATATAGGATGGTTAAGTATGCAAGACCATAATTTCAGGCCATACTTGGTACCCTTTGAATGAATGTTTGTATTTCGTCCTTACAAAGGGTACTTTGAGTACATGTTTCATGTTTATATACATTGAGGAGTATAATTTCATGTTTATTTGACTTTGGTTATAAATTCCCCATAAGGTATATCCTACGGTTGAATGTCCGTAACTTTATCAACATATATACCATTGTTTTGTCTTTACCTATGTTTTATGGAATGTGACTTAATTGGAATTATATTGTTGATGTATAGTCATGGAAAGTTACATAATTATGTTTGAATAATATTTATAATTGAGGTTCAGTACTGATCTAGTTGGATTGATAGGTGTAAGGTCTAATCAACCCAGTTCAGCTCCACCAGAAGGAAACCTGAATACGTAGTTGCCAACCAAGGTGAGTGTACTCACTGGAAAGAGATATTTGTATTGTGTTGTTGGTGTGATCATAATGTTATGCATATAAAATTGTTCATTTCGGTTTACCGAAATGAGGGGTTACTCCTCGACCAGGAATGGGGGAGATTTGTCTATTACTGACAAGGGGTTACTCCTCGACCAGGAATGGGGGAGAATTGTCTATTTAGACAGGATATGTGAACCATGATTCAGAAAATTTGGTCATTCATTATGAATGAGCCGGATAAGTTAATACATAAGTATATGGACATGATTTATTGCATTTAAATTCATGCAGTAGTTTAGTAGTGATGCATTCACTGGGCTATTTTGCTCACGGTTCCTATGTTCACATTTTTCAGGTAATGCGATGTCACTGCCAAATCTAGGAAGTCGGTCTGGGTTAGCAAGAAATGGGAGAAACAAAGATTTTGTTTTAATGTAAATGATGTAATTAAGTTAAATTATCATTCAGGAAAGTTTGTATAAATATGACTAGTGTACTGTTGTAAAAAGGTTTTCAGTTATATGGATTTACAATGATGACTCTGAAATCAAACCTCGTGTTTATGGTTTGGTTAGATTAATTATGGTTTGACTCACTTTGACTTTCAGACTTAATTATAAGTAATTGGGTTGGGGTGTGTCATTTAGTGTGAGGTCAAACGGTACTCGCGAGAGACCAGGCTTGGCAGGGCCTGGGAAAGCTTTCATGCTCTATCGAATGACCTCACCGTGAGAACTTTAGAGGAACTTCGTTTGGAGGACTGAGAAGTGAGGCACCGTTGGGTCTCATCCCAACCATCTTAGATACACCTGGTAAAACACCGAAGAACCCTGACCTTGGAACCTCGGGCGAAGTAGCTTGGAGTTCCATCGGGCATTGAGCTGTGAACCAAACAACCCTCTACTTAATGTCACATCTACTGTAGGTGATGTTACTAGCCATCTAAACAATGTTAGGCCTGCACTTGAGTAAACCACTGTGGTATTTGGGGCTATCAGGTAGTTAGTGAGCCACCTCTGCGACAACAGCCCCCTGACACATAATGGTTAGGCAAAAGGCATGTCTTGGCATTTAATGTTTAAGACGTGGAGATAACTAGTGCATTAGGCATTTAATGTTGTGACATAAAGAATGAGGGATGTCTTTCATAGTCTTACATGACTGAGTTACCTCAGGGATGGTGTGTGTTGGGGGGGGGGTGCTATTTACGAACCCCAACCATCCCTGAGGAGGAGAGATCTTTTTGAGGGCTTAGAAGTTATTGCTGGAGAGAATATACATTAGAGAGAGTTATTGTAAACTACAGAGAGTTTTCTTACACACCCACCATTGTCATTTATTAAGAATCTTTTAATATTTGATAGAGATTCTTGAGGGTGGTTGGGGTGTTTGGCTGCCTGCCAAGGTGTATCTAGGGTGCTTATTTCTCTCTCCCTTTAGATAAGTTACTTCTAAGTTCATCATTGTCTTATGAGTTATACACGAGAGATTTGTGAGATTAAACTGAGTTCATCTTCATTAAGTCGTGCTTGTATGTCCTACGGTTAATCAATAGTGTTTCTATTTAACTTATCATTACTGTAGTCAAAATGGGTTACGCCTCCATCTGATCTAAACTATCCTCTTACAACCTATATTGCTCTAGTTTTCAATTTGCGCTTACTGGCTCGTATTTGATAAAATTTGCGAGCTTCTGTGTTTTCTTTAAAATATTTTTGCTCATTTTTATTATTTTTATACGCAGTGGAACAATTGGTTTAGAATAGAATCTAGGATTCCTTCTTGTTTATGGGCTTTTAGTATTAGTCCTTTTCCTTTAATTACGATAGTTATAATTATTGTCTGGTTGTCTAGGAAGGACATAATTGTTTCGAATTCTCCTAAAATAGTTGAAGTTATGGTAAACAGGAGAGTTATAGACAGGGTTACATAGATGTTTGGAATAACAACCTTCAAGAGAATGTCCATAGACATCACAGTAGGAGCAGTAAAGATGGCACGTAGAACTCACAACCTTAGGAATTTTTTTATTCAAAGGTTTGTCTAGATTTTGAGCTCTAATCTTGTTCCTAGATGGCACATGATGAAATGTCGATTCTTCTTGTCGAACAGGGGGGCAGTCGTATTTAGTATTTTGTTCAACATTATGCTTAGAGTTTCTTGATTCATCAATGTCTAACTTCAGTTGTTTTTTATCAAACTCATTTTTCAAACCTTGAAAATCTGGAGAAGTTTCAAGAGGTCTTTTGCCACCAGACATAAACTTTATAGCTTTAACGTTTTTAGTTTGTGTCTTAGAGTTCGGAAAAAATCCTATTCCAGTTCTGTCATCAGAATTGATTTTGCTTTCAGCAACGTAATCTTCAAAACATTTAGAATTATTTTTAAAATTTGCAAACTTTTTGAAGGCTATGGATGTCTTTTCTTTTGTTTGTTCCAATCCTAACAACGTTCCTTTTTATTTTTTTTCCAGAATTTCATTAGAGTTAGACAACTCTTTAGGTTTTTTTTCAAAGTTTTTGGTTTCATTCTCATAAGTTAGACATTGAGTAATGTACTCTTCATCATTTTGTTTGATCATCGGACTTATGGTTTCTATCTTCTGGGTAAGATCCTTGATAATCTTTTCAAGCCTAGTTATTTTCTTGAGAGTTTTTATGTACAATGTGTGAATGTCATCGTTTTCAGAGTCGCTAAGTGTGCAGTGTCCCCTAGCGGTTCAGTTTTAGGACTCACACACCCATTGAAATTAACAATAGAGCATTCCCTTTGACTCACACACACGACGTTTGAAGCATTATCAACATGCTTAAGCAATAAGGCAGATACACCAGTAGGCCTAATATCATTTAACATAGTATGATCAGATTCCTCATCATCATTGTTGATTATCTAAAAAACAATGACATACAAGGGTCAAATGTGTTAGATGACTTAGGTTCATAATTTTTAGAGTCACTTGAGTCTTACCAAATCTTTCTTAAATGTGACTTAGTATGTTTGTAAATTTTATCTAAGTTAACTCTATAATCACTAGCCATATGTCCTAACTTTCCACATCTATAGCATTCAATATTTTTAAGGTCTTTCTCAGGTCTCTTGTGATTGTCAGTCTGGTATTTGTCGTGTCTTCTCTCATGAGGCCTATTGTTAGATTGATTTGGATAAGTAGGTTTACCTTGTCTTTTTTCTATTTTATTTCAAAAGTTCATAAATTTCTTAAGTTGTTTAGATATTAAGGCAATTTGATTATCTAAAGCATCTAAATTACGGTCCTCATCATAGTGTAAATCAATGTTAAGTATGCTAAATTCAGGTGTGGTCAACTTAGATGAAAAAACAAGATTGGAGGCAGACTGTCTCTTTTGGGACTGGGTTAATTATTTCTTAAATTCTAATTCCATTTCCACGATTCTCAATTTGCTACTGAGGAGTTCAGGTGTAAGAATTTGATCATCCATCTCCTCAATTGCATATCTCTTATTATCAGATTTTTGTGGAAGTGATCTTAGTATTTTAGAGCCAATTTCCTTTCTATCATAAACAATCCCATTAGCATGCAATTTGGTCACAATGTCTGTTAGTCTAATATAGAAGTTATCAAATGACTCAGTCTCAGTCATGATCAAGGAGTTATACTACTGAATTAACATTTGTGTTTTAGCTGCTTTATCTCTGGTATCACCCTCATGTGCAGTCACTAGGGTGTCCCATGCTTCTTTAGAGGTAGAACATAATGATATCCTCTTAAATCCGTATTCATTAATAGACATGAATATGGCATTTTTGCCTTTAGTGTTATTAAGGGAAATTTTCTTCTTTTCTTATGTGAATTCACTTATTAACTTTCTAATCCTCACAATACTTCCTTCAGTGACTGGTTTAGTAGGAAAAGTGTAACCATTTTCAATAACTTCCCAGAAAACATCTCCCAATGTACCTTGGATGAATGAAACCATCCTTACCTTCCAGTAAGGAAAGTTGGTTCCATCAAAGAGAGGGGGCCTGGACAGGTTACCTAGTCTCTCAAATTTCTCGTCCATAATTTGTTTTGAGAAAAAAATTTCAGAAACTCAAGATCTAAAGAATTTTCTAAAAACCAAAGCTCTGATACCAATTGAAAAAAATACCACTTAAGTCGTTTAATTCAAGATTAAACTCTCTAAATGGCTCCGAACAGTTTGTTGAAGAAACTATTTTCTTAAAATAAATTGCAAACACAAGATGTGTAAAACAGTATGAACGAGTTATTTCAGTTATAGGTTTACCAGTTGTGAGAAACAAAACTCAAGAAAATTAAACCAACACAACCTTAAGAAGGGGATGAGAGGAAGATGAAGTATACATGAGAAATTTTAACGTGGTAAAATCTCACCCAATTGGGGAAACATCCACAGAGATTTATACACCTCAAAAGTAAAAAATCCACTAAAATAGAGTATCAGGTTACAAACTATATAACAATCAAGATACACAATCAGACCTAATTCTAAGTTCAGAAATATACCAACTCCTATGGATTTTCTGACTTCTCCCAAGGCTCTGATGTTGTTGATGTTCTCTCGGCTTTGTAACTCCACTCCTTTTAGCTTTACGTCAACTCAAAATGTTCAAGATCTCAATACCAAAACCTTTCACTGTAGTCGTGTGACAGTACAAGTGGTGATGTTCTCTAAATCACATGTATGCAACTCACACACACTTAATTACAGACAATATGCGAAATAAATCACAAATATGCAAAGGAATTTCCAAAATTAGTTTAATCAAAATACAAGACTTAGGATCTTTCAAATATCCGTAAATCAAGAAGGAATCTTTTTATATACACGAGCCAAGATCCTATGCACTTTTTATTTGAAAATATTTACACTTATTTCACAAAATATGAAATATAATAAAGTGCAAATCCATAATCAAGATCTCAACTAGATCTAATCTTGTATATTCAAACAAACTGAAATTAGAAAAGGTTTTGTTGGTTTAGGGTTTGAAAATAACATATCATTTTGAAAACAACCAACAAAATAAGATTTCTTGAAAGAAGAAATCAAAACTATGAAATATCTAAGTGAAATGTATCACATAGATCAAATCTCAAAGTTCTATGAAAGAAAATGAGATTTAACCAACGTGATTAAGTTGGGAAAGAGATGAAGAACAGAAGAGGATGGATCTACTCGAATGTCAAACTAACTCTCTCATAAAAAAGGTTTTATGGAAGGATTTTTCCGGAGTTTAGTTTAGGGTTTGATTTCTCTCTCTCTTTTCCCTCTCTCTCTATTCTCTCTCTCTCTCTTCTTTCAGAAGTGAGGCTGGCCAAAGATTGTAAACGTATAACATATGGCAAGTATTTATAGTAAGATATGGAAGGCTCTGGAAACTCGTGGCAAATCGATGCTTAGGATTGAGTTTAAAAGATCGAAGCAAATTCAAGGTCTACACCGCTTCAAAGTTAACCCTCGTTTGTTTCTCCAGGTGTTACAAGGATCATCTAAGATAACATGCAGGTTGTTGATTAAAAGAATTCAAGGGTTCACAGTTAAGCACAAGTATGTGAGAGTGTAGAAACACAAATTTAGCAGTTGTGGAAACAACATGTGTAAGGCTAAGATGGAATGTTAAACGCGTGTTTTTGAACTTCTATAAATACAAATTGGACTCACATAATTCTCAAGTGCTTTTAGTTTCTACCCAAGAAGGTTTTTAACAGCTTATGGAATTTAAAAAACAACCCACAACTTTATTAAAAACCAAATTTTAATTTTAAAAAATATTTTAAAAAATCAAAGAAATTATTTAAAATATCCCAAAAATTATAAAAAAATATTTTTGAGGGATTTAACTCACGCAACACAAATTAATGAATAAGGCAAGCACATATGCAACACATGAATGCATCCTAGGTGAAGTATTGGTGTACTACCATTTGGATAATTAGAGGAACTCAACATGAAGAGTCTGAAGGTTCTTTGGTTTGAAGGGATATGACTTAATTTTGTCACTATTTTCAAACCGAGTGGGCACCTATATAATATAGACTCAAGTGAGTCAAACATATAGGGTGATTCATTTTTTAACTACTGAAATTTCTTAAGGGATAATTGGAACCCTTCGGGTAGTAAATGATGCTCGAAAAATACGAATATAATACTATGTGTGAATCACTAGTACGTTGAGTGTTCAAGAGACATAAATACTACGTACTGAATATATTATAGGTTGTGTGTATACCTATACTGAAGTGTGTGTGTATATATATACACACAGAGAGAGATGTTCTTAAGAGGTTCTAAAGAACGGGTGTAGTAAATTGAGGGGGACGTGGCAAATGTCCAAAGCCTAATAAAACAATACACAAAAACATGCTTAACTCATTTCTATCTTACCTAATAAAATAAAAGACATAAGCAACATAGCAAATGGATTATATGAGGGGCTACTTTTATTTTGATAAAGAAAAAAACTCTCCTTTTATTTTACACTTTTATAACCCAGTTAAACAAGTATTTGCTTTACAAACTCTCTTCCCTCTACTTTTACCCATTTTTACAGCGAAACCAAAACCCATTCCATGTTCTCCATTCTACAACAAATTGAACACAAACTTTTATTTAAATAAAAAAACTGTTTTTAAAAAAACTGTTAAGTCCAAAACTGTTTTAAAAAAAACAGTTATTAAAAACTATTTTTAATAAATAAAAAAACGGTTTCAATTGTTTAAAGAAAATTATTATCTGTTTTTTTATTAAAAACAATTTATAAAACATAAAAAGTTGTTTTATATAAAATAAAAATTGTTTAAAAAAAATTATTTTTGTAAAAGCACTTGGTTTTTATTTAATATGTTGGTTTATTTTTTCAAATACATTCTATGTCGGTTTATTTTTTTTTAACTCCACTTCTTTTTATTTATTTGTTATTAATGTGCATTTGACCAAATAACAGTATCCAAATAAAAATAACAGTATCCAAATAACTCCACTTCAATTGTCAATTATCATTCAAATAAAAATAAAAAGACATTCATCCAAATAAAAATATCCTTCTAAATACATTCATCCAAATTCAAATACGTTCATCCGGAAAAAAATATCCATCTAAATTCAAATATTTTTATTTGGATGAATTTATTTGAATTTCGATGGATATTTTTTTTTAAAGAGATTCTTATTAAAAATACCTTCAATTCATCCAAATAAAAATAGCTATTTTTAATAAAAACCAAGTGCTTTTAGGAAAACAATTTTTATTTAATATGTTGGTTTATTTTTTCAAATACATTCATCCAATATGTTTTTTTTTAACTCCACTTACTTTTATTTATTTGTTATTAATGTGAATTTTACCAAATAACAGTATCCAAATAAAAATAACAGTATCCAAATAACTCCACTTCAATTGTCAATTCAAATAAATTCATCCAAATATTTTGAGGGTTTGCTGAGAATTGTATCCAAATATTTGGATACTGTTGTTTGGATACTTTATTTGGTAAAATGCACATTAATAATAAACAAATAAAAAGAAGTGGAGTTAAAAAAAACATATTGGATAAATGTATTTGAAAAAATAAACCAACATATTAAAAAAAATGTTTTCCTAAAAGCCTTCGGTTTTTATTAAAAATAGCTATTTTTATTTGGATGAATTGAAGTTATTTTTAATAAGAATCTCTTTTAAAAAAATATCCATCCAAATTCAAATAAATTCACCCAAATAAAAATATTTGAATTTGGATGGATATTTTTTTTGGATGAATGTATTTGAATTTGGATGGATATTTTTATTTGGATGAATGTATTTTTATTTTTATTTGAATGATAATTGACAATTGAAGTGGAGTTATTTGGATACTATTATTTGGTAAAATGCACATTAATATCAAATAAATAAAAAGAAGTGGAGTTAAAAAAAATCAACATATTGGATGAATGTATTTGAAAAAATAAACCAACATATTAAATAAAAACCAAGTGCTTTTACGAAAACAATTTTTTAAAAATATTTGTTATTTTATATAAAACAACTTTTTATGTTTTATAAATAACTTTTAATAAAAAAAAATAGATAAAAATTTTCTTTAAACCGTTGAAACAATTATTTTTTATTAAAAGTAGTTTTTAATAACAGTTTTCTTTAAATAGTTTTGCACTTAACAGTTTTTTTAAAATAAAAGTCTATTCATTTTGTTGTAGAATGGAGAAGATGGAATGAGTTTTGGTTTTGCCATAGAAATGGGTAAAAGTACAGGGAAGAGAGTTTGTAAAGCCAATACTTGTTTAACTGGGTTATAAAAGTGTAAAATAAAAGGAGGGTTTTTTTCTTTATCAAAATAAAAGTAGCCCCTCATATAATCCATTTGCCACGTTGCTTATGTCTTTTGTTTTATTAGGTAAGATATAAATGAGTTAAGCATGTTTTTGTGTATTGTTTTATTAGGCTTTGGACATTTGCCACGTCCCCCTCAATTTACTACACCTGCTCTCTCTCTCTCTCTCTCTCTATATATATATATATATATATATATATATATATATATATATATATATATATATATATATATATATATATATATATACATATATTGTGTGAATACTTGTTACGTGTTTTGTTATGTGTGTGAACATACCTATATTGCCTGCTATCACGGGAGGTTCCGCACAGAGGGCAATCGCACTTTAGCGATTCTAGTGAGGTCTGGATTGTGACACCACGCCTAATTAATTACCGGGCGATCAATCCTTTATTAAATTAAATCAAGGTTAACAGTTGGTTCATTCTCAGCATCACTATCGATAAAAATAAATTTTCCAATTTAACACCCTAAATAATTAAGCTAAGTGCCAAAAACATTTTTCATACAAACTTTCCAAATTTTAATTAACGAAAAAGATTTATTTAATTAAAATAACATTTCTACAATTAAGAAATCACACCACAATAATATAAATAACATAAACCATTCATTAATCGAATGTCAACAATTGGAACTAAAACCACAAATCCATCCTGTATAAATCCCATAGAACAATACTGGAAATAACTGAAATATAAAAATCCCAACAACAAATGAAATGATGAAAAGGGCGACACGTGCCCAATAAACGAGAGTAATAGGAGTTGAGTCAATAATAGAAGCCGTCTACTCAAATGACCTGCAACTCCCACCTAAGCTGCAGCTCATTCTTCTCCAGGGATCCTAAGCAAGACGCCCCTGTGGCCGGGCACCTGAAAATATACATATATATATACAAGAGAGAGAGAGAGAGAAAAAGAAACGGGTCAGAGCCCGAAAGTGTGTTTGATTTAAAATACGTTTAGGAAGTATTTAAATTGATACATGCCAATGCAACAACATATTAGTGCGTCTCTCTCTCTTGAGAAAATACTCACCTCTCTTCTAATGTGCACACCTATCGCACTAACCTTCCCAACGGTTCGTTTTACCAGTTATCGCACTTGAGTTTCTAAAAGATTTAACTTAACTTAGATTACCCGCAAGATTTACAATTCACAATTTCATTTTTAAAAGAATGTTCCAAACAGTAATCAAAGTCCTCCATTTTAACTTTATAAAAATCCATAAAGTTTTACCGTGACATATTATACCTTTTTCAAAACAAGTATTTAATAATAGTCAACAACTATGTTCTACATATCAAATTTTAGTAGACAGATTCAAATCTCATAATCTCATATATATATCTTAACTACTCGTATAATATATGTATAACAGCACCCCGAAATAAACTATGGTGCATGCATACTTCCACTATCCAAAGCCCCATATCACTCATATTAAGGGGAATACATTCGGAATCACTCTCGAATTGTATTAACATAAATACACAAACAATATTGAGGCGAAGCATAGATTCCAAGTCTCTAAGAGGGTGGCACATACCGGCGTCTCTTAGGACCGTCTGAAATATCACATCGATAGCCTGTACCAAGGACATCTATCTTCTAGGGTACAAGTCAATATCCCCCATAAAGGTCCCATCGAGATAAGACTTGTCCCAGCGCGGAAACTTCAGGGATAGCAAGTAGCGTGGGTATGATTTTCACATGTATATAATATATGTACACACAATCATATAAATATACCACTTTATCATATTAATATAGGTTCTTCTCATCACCCGTAATTAGACCGTTTATTCTTAATTTCACATTTAAAGAATTTCGCATAAGGTTTTATTCATAACCTTAACTCGAAAGGTTTTCTCACTTATTACCTAACACTCGTGGATTATGACCCTACAAATCTGAAATTCAGTAAGTGACTTTATTAGATTCCAATGTAACTCTCTTACACACCTCACCCTTAAAATTTACAAATCTAACAACCTAGGGTAAATATCCCATAAATATCATTCTCGTTGAATATTAAAGGTTCTAACATATCCATATACCCTACTGGTCCTCAATGTCTCCCAAATCCTTTTATTTAAGATGCCCAAGGATCATTTCAAGATAAACTTAATTTAACTAATTAAACAAGGGAAAATAGGAGTCTGCCAGGAGGGGTCAATCGATCGAAGCTTGGGGCTCGATCGATCGAACCTTCGATCGATCGATGCTCTAGGCTCGATCGATCGATCAAGCAGGTCGGGGCAAAAATTCTGCAGAATTGCAGTTACGGGATTCATCAAAATTCTTCATCAATTTCCATAATTTCCAACACTAATCGAGCCATAAATTTTGCTACTAACATAATTCCAGACGTTTTTAACGTTCAGCATGCGTGTATACATCATTAATCATGGTTAAACAACCCAATATCTAATCTAAACATCAAGAACCCTACAGTTTTCATAACTATGATTCAATTCAGTTTTTTCTCCAGAATTTCTTCCTCATATAACATCAAAATTCGTGGGTAATACATCTATAACATTAAGAGTTTCCAGCATAAGGTTTTAATCTTCTCTACATGCAATTTCCTATCAAAATTTGGGGTTTTCTTACATGGATTACATTCCTAATTAAACCAAAACTAATATGAATATTGCACTAACGAAATACGCAAGTTAAGCACTTGCCTGGGATTTTCAGAAGTCTGATTTCCTGTGGATTATGGTGTGGTTGCGTTCTCCTCCTCGCGATCTACGCGTTGGTGGTGACGGTGGTGCAAACGGAGGTGTTTTGGCCTTGAATCTCCTAGAAAGGTCTCTCCTCTCTTCTCCAATAGCCGTCCTAGGGTTCTGTATGTTCTAACCCTAAATGGCTAACCTAACCAGCTGATAAAGGCTGCTAAAATTCGTGGGTTTAATTACCCTATTTTGGAAAAAGACCAAAATGCCCTCCTGGGTCACTAATTAGGCCTAAAAACACTCCGAGACCCTAACCAAACCCCCGGGTACACTTTTCTGACTATCTCGACCCTTCCGGACGCGTTGGCTCACTCAAAACGACCATACGAACAACTTATAAAATATTTACTTTTTATTTAACAAAATTAGTCCCGACGTGACACAGGCACGTCCCAACTTAAATTTCCGAAATAGTCATTTAATTCACTTATGACATTTGATATAACCAATATAATATATTACTATGGTCATTAGTAATATTCAACAAGTTTCCCATAATTACTAACTCTAGTCACGTTAATAATTATAACATAATTAATTTCTGGATTTTTATTAAATAACAGTCACATTAAATTTAATAAATCCCCAAATTAAATATAGCATAAAAATACGGGGTATTACATACTCCCCCCCTAATAACGGAATTTCGTCCCGAAATTTGGAAAATAAGGCATACCTGGTAAAAACAACTCTGGATATCTCTCGCGCATATCTGCCTCACGCTCCCAAGTGGATTCCTCCACCTTATGATGCTCCTACTGAACTCGCACAAGTGGAATTATTTTCGACCTCAATCTCCTCTCACTATAGTCTAGAATAGCCACTGGTCTCTCCTCATAAGAGCTATCATACTGTAAATCAATCTCATCTATCGCAATGTGAGTATGGGCCATATCATCCCAAAGATATCGTCTCAATGACGATATGTGGAATACATCGTGGATGCGATGTAAATGTTCTGGAAATCCCAACCTGTATGCAACCGTCCCGATCCTCTCGATGATGGGAAATGGTCCCACATACCTCGGGGCCAATTTCCCCTTCTTCCCGAACCTCATCACTCCCTTCATAGGAGATACACGCAATAACACTTGATCTCCCACATTAAACTCCCGAAAGAACCGTTTCGCATTGGCGTAGCTCTTCTGCCTGTCTTGGGCTACCCGAATACGACTCCTGATTATCTCAATCCTCGCGGAGGTCTCCTGAATCACTTCTGGTCCTAGCAACTTATTGTCCCCCACCTCGAACCAACAAGTTGGAGATCGACAAGGCCTGCCATACAAAGCCTCAAATGGAGCCATGCCAATCGTAAACTGATAGGAGTTATTATAAGCAAACTCTACCAGTGGAAGGTGTGACTCCCAACCTCCTCCGAAATCGAGAACACACATGCGTAGCATATCTTCCAACATCTGATTAGTACGCTCTGTCTGTCCATCTGTCTGTGGGTGGTAAGCTGAACTCAGTCTCAACTCTGTACCCATAGCCTCCTAAAAGCTTTCCCAGAAACGTGACACAAAAATCTTGTCTCTATCTGACATAATATTCAGGGGCACTCCGTGTAATCTGACAATCTCAGCAATGAACAATTGAGCATAATGACCCGTAGTATAATCTGTCCGCACTGGCAAAAAATGAGCCACTTTGGTCAAATGGTCTACAATCACCCAGATAGAATCGTGGCCCCGCTGTGATGTAGGCAACCCTGTAATGAAATCCATGGAAATACTCTCCCACTTCCACGCGGGTACTTCCAACGGCTGAAGCAATCTTGACGGTTTCTGGTGGTCCACCTTTACCAGCTGGCAGGTAGAACACTTGGACACAAACTCAGCAATGTCCTTCTTTATCCCACTCCACCAGTACTGTCGTCTCATGTCCTGGTACATCTTATCACCTCCCGGATGTACTGGGAATCGGGACCCGTGAGAATGAGTCATCACTTCATGACGTAACTCCGCTCCTTCTGGAACCACTAATCTCCCATTAAACCGCAAACCTCCATCAGAACTAACAGAATAGGACTCAGCACCCTCGGCTAGAAGTCGCACAATCTGCTCCTGACAAAACGGATCTGTACTCTGTGCCTGTATCACCCTTGTAACAATCTCAGGTGTGACTGTCATTACGGATATGAAAGAATGTGCTACAGCGTCTTGGTGACCCAACTCCTTCCACTTTGCTTTCCAGATGTCCGCTACATCGTCTATCGGTCTACGGCTCAACGCATCAGCAACTACGTTGGCCTTCCCCGGATGATACTGTATATAGAACTGGTAATCTTTCACAAACTCTAACCACCTGTGCTGACGCATATTCAGCTCTCGCTGAGTGGACAGGTACTGCAGTGACTTATGGTCTGTGAACAAACGGAATTTCTCGCCCAATAAGTAGTGCCTCCAAATTCTCAATGCAAAGACGAACGCTGCTAACTCCAGGTCGTGGGTGGGGTAATTCTTCTCATGCGTCTTAAGCTTGCGGGAAGCAAAAGCTATAGCCTTCTCTTCTTACTGAAGTACTCCCCCAAGTCCCCATAAGGACGCATCGGTATAAACCAGATACTCCACACCCGGTTTCGGTAAGGCAAGGACTGGTGCTGAAGTAAGCTTGTCTTTCAGCTCGTTGAAAGCCAGATGACAAGCGTCATCCCAAACATATGGTACCCCTTTGCGAGTTAGATTCGTCAATGGACCCGCTATTTTAGAGAATCCTCGAATGAATCTCCTGTAGTATCCGGCTAATCCCAAGAAACTAAGCACTTCTGTCGGTGTCGTGGGCTGTCCCCACTCCCTCACCGCTGACACTTTGCTCGGATCAACTGCAATGCCCGGTTCAGAAACGACATGGCCCAAGAACTGTACTTCTCGCAGCCAGAATCCACACTTCTCGTACTTAGCATACAACTGATGTTCTCGTAGAGTCTGAAGAACCTGCCTCAAGTGCTCGACATGCTCCTCCTCGGAGTGTGAATATATCAAGATATCATCTATGAAGATGATGACGAACTGATCTAAGAACTCTCTGAATACTCGGTTCATCAAGTCCATGAAAACGGATGGGGCATTTGTGAGTCTGAACGGCATCACCCTGAACTCATAGGACCCATATCTCGACAAGAAGGCAGTCTTTGAAACATCCTGCTCTCTAATACGTAACTGATGGTACCCCGACCTCAGATCTATTTTTGAAAAGAAAGTTGCTCCCCTCAACTGGTCGAACAGATCATCGATTCGAGGCAACGGATACTTATTCTATATCGTGACCTTGTTCAATTCACGGTAGTCCACACACAATCTTAGTGAACCATCTCTTTTCTTCACAAACAAGACTGGAGTGCCCCAAGGTGAGGTACTCCTACGGATGAAGCCCTGACCTAACAGCTGCTCTATCTGATCTCGTAGCTCTCGCATCTCTGCCGAATCCATACGGTACGGTCCGCGTGCTATAGGTCTCGTATCTGGCAGTAAATCTATAACAAAGTCTATCTCACAACTGGGCGGTAGGCCTGGTATCTCCTGAAACACATCGGAATACTCCCTGACAACAGGGATTGAATCTAAGGGAATCACAACCTCCTTAGAGGTATCCTCCTCTATGTAATACAAATGAGCGGTCGAACCTCCCTCTGGGCAAGGCATCGCCACTACAAACATCTCTTGCCCCGAAATGGCAAAAACAATGCTCCCACCGAAGCAATCAATCATGGCTCTATAAGCTGCGAGCCAATCCATACCAATAATCACATCATGCTCGTGCATGTCTAAGACTAGCATATCTGCAGGCAATACCAAGATACCAATCTCTACCCCTACTCCCAGGCATATAAAGAATATAAATGACCCACTCCCCAGTGGTGAGTCGACACACGTCACGGTGCTCTCTGCTGTGGCTAACAAACCTAAGGACTTCGCGAAATGCGTAGCTATAAAACAATGCGTTGCCCCTGTATCAAATAATACCCGACCCATAGTACCATGGATAGGAAACATACCCTCAATCGCGGGTGGTGCCTGTCGAGATGCTTCCTGGTGGACGTTATAGACATGTCCATACTACAATTGCCCCTGCTGCACTGGAGCTGCTGGAATGGCTGGTAGGGATGGAGCTGGGAGGGCAGGTGGGAAAAGTGGTCTCTGCGGCTCATTACGGGCTCCCTGCTGCTGTGGGGCCCTATCGCCCTCTGGGTAATCCTGGCGCCTATGGTCATGTTTGCCGCACCCAAAGCATCTGCCTTTGAAGTTACCGCCCCTCTAACCCTGCTGTCCATGGCCCTGCTGGCCGTTACCTCCACGCCACTGGCCCTGTTGGCCCTGATGTGCACGCTGTTGGCCTTGCTGGCCCTGTTGCTGTCCCTGTGGTCGGTGTTGGCCCTGCTGATTAGGCTGGCACTGATGGCCCTGCCTGAAACCCCCGAATCCCTACCTAGAATCACCTGAATGGAATCGCTTAGTAGGGTCCCCTTGATGGGAACTCTGCTCGTGCTGACGAGTCTGTCCATGAGTTGGTGCCCCACCGGCACTATTACCCCCGGTCCTGCCCTGCTAGCTGGAATCTCCTGCTCTCTTGCTTCCATGAAGATGGAAGCGGTGATCCTGGCAATGTAGTAACGCTGCATTGAGTACGTCAGTGAAAGTACTCAGGGATAGATTCCCAATAAGGTGCTGACGGATCCTCCAAGCTAACCCGTCGACAAACAGCAAAATCTTCTTGCTCTCAGTGGGTGCCTCATCCGGCACAATAGTGAGAAGTCTCGTGAACTCCTCCTCATACTCAGCTACAGTAAGGTTCTCCTGCTTCAGATTTAGTAATTTCCGCCTCACCTCAGTCTGCACTGTGGGTGGAAAATACTTGCGGTCAAATCTCTCCCAGAACAACAGAATAGGGATCGTGTCCCTCTCCTCCAAAGTAGTAGTGGACTCCCACCACTGTAATGAGGCTCCCACCAGCTTAAAGGAAGCCAACAACTGCTTTTGCACGTCAGTGCACTCATACATTCAGAGATGCCGCAGGATGCCTTTCTTCCATTGGCTGACTGTCACAATATTGGAGCTACCAGAAAACTCAGGGGGATGCGCTTTCTGAAAAGCATCCCGAACCCTCTCCCATGCGGATGGAAGCTGTGCTGGTGCTGGCGCCACTGCCTGAACCTAGGGTGTAGCCTGCTGAATCACCGCTATTGCAGCATTCACTGCCTGAGCAATAATGGCGGCTACTTCATTCGCATTCATTGTGCCTGGTGCCTGAGCTGCTGGCTGCTCGGCTTGGGCACGCCTATCTTTCGGAGCACGTCTCGGAGGCATCTGAAACGTGAACAAGTTTATTAGTCCACAGTTATTATCATATTTCAAATAGCTGAAGACTTAAACGTAAAAGCAAGAATACAACAATCCTAAAAATAGGTCTCTATAGCAATAAAGTTACGCTGAAAGCGAAATAAGCCGTACAAATCCTATGGACACTAGAACCTGATGCTCTGATACCACCTGTGACACCCCGCCTAATTAAATACCGGGTGATCACTCCTTTATTAAATTAAATCAAGGTTAACAGTTGGTTCATTCTCAGCATCACTGTCGATAAAAATAAATTTTCCAATTTAATACCCTAAATAATTAAGCTAAGTGCCAAAAACATTTTTCATACAAACTTTCCAAATTTTAATTAACGAAAAAGATTTATTTAATTAAAATAACATTTCTACAATTAAGAAATCACACCACAATAATATAAATAACATAAACCATTCATTAATCGAATGTCAACAATTGGAACTAAAACCACAAATCCATCCTGTATAAATCCCATAGAACAATACTGGAAATAACTGAAATATAAAAATCCCAACAACAAATGAAATGATGAAAAGGGCGACACGTGCCCAATAAACGAGAGTAATAGGAGTGGAGTTAATAACAGAATCCGTCTACTCAAATGACCTGCAACTCCCACCTAAGCTGCAACTCATTCTTCTCCAGGGATCCTAAGCAAGACGCCCCTGTGGCTGGGCACCTGAAAATATACATATATATATACAAGAGAAAGAGAGAAAAAGAAACGGGTCAGAGCCCGAAAGTGTGTTTGATTTAAAATACATTTAGAAAGTATTTAAATTGATACAGGCCAATGCAACAACATATTAGTGCGTCTCTCTCTCTTGAGAAAATACTCACCTCTCTTCTAATGTGCACACCTATCGCACTAACCTTCCCAACGGTTCGTTTTACCAGTTATCGCACTTGACTTTCTAAAAGATTTAACTTAACTTAGATTACCCGCAAGATTTACAATTCACAATTTCATTTTTAAAAGAATGTTCCAAACAGTAATCAAAGTCCTCCATTTTAACTTTATAAAAATCCATAAAGTTTTACCGTGACATATTATACCTTTTTCAAAATAAGTATTTAATAATAGTCAACAACTATGTTCTACATATCAAATTTCAGTAGCCAGATTCAAATCTCATAATCTCATATATATATCTTAACTACTCGTATAATATATGTATAACAACACCCTGAAATAAACTATGGTGCATGCATACTTCCACTATCCAAAGCCCCATATCACTCATATTAAGGGGAATACATTCGGAATCACTCTCGAATTGTATTAACATAAATACACAAACAATATTGAGGCGAAGCATAGATTCCAAGTCTCTAAGAGGGTGGCACATACTGGCGTCTCTTAGGACCATCTGAACTATCACATCGATAACCTGTACCAAGGACATCTATATTCTAGGGTACAAGTCAATATCCCCCATAAAGGTCCCATCGAGATAAGACTTGTCCTAGCGCGGAAACCTCAGGGATAGCAAGTAGCGTGGGTATGATTTTCACATGTATATAATATATGTACACACAATCATATAAATATACCACTTTATCATATTAATATAGGTTCTTCTCATCACCCGTAATTATATCGTTTATTCTTAATTTCACATTTAAAGAATTTCACATAAGGTTTTATTCCTAACCTTAACTCGAAAGGTTTTCTCACTTATTACCTAACACTCGTGGATTATGACCCTACAAATCTGAAATTCAGTAAGTGACTTTATTAAATTCCAATGTAACTCTCTTACACACCTCACCCTTAAAATTTACAAATCTAACAACCTAGGGTAAATATCCCATAAATATCATTCTCGTTGAATATTAAAGGTTCTAACATATCCATATACCCTACTGGTCCTCAATGTCTCCCAAATCCTTTTATTTAAGATGCCCAAGGATCATTTCACGATAAACATAATTTAACTAATTAAACAAGGGAAAATAGGAGTCTGCTAGGAGGGGTCGATCGATCGAAGCTTGGGGCTCGATCGATCGATGCTCTAGGCTCGATCGATCGATCAAGCAGGTCGGGGCAAAAATTCTGCAGAATTGCAGTTACGGGATTCATCAAAATTCTTCATCAATTTCCATAATTTCCAACACTAATCGACCCATAAATTCTGCTACTAACATACCAACATAATTCCAGACGTTTTTAACGTTCAGCATGCGTGTATACATCATTAATCATGGTTAAACAACCCAATATCTAATCTAAACATCAAGAACCCTACATTTTTCATAACTATGATTCAATTCAGTTTTTTCTCCAGAATTTCTTCCTCATATAACATCAAAATTCGTGGGTAATACATCTATAACATCAAGAGTTTCCAGCATAAAGTTTTAATCTTCTCTACATGCAATTTCCTATCAAAATTTGGGGTTTTCTTACATGGATTACATTCCTAATTAAACCAAAACTAATATGAATATTGCACTAATGAAATACGCAAGTTAAGCAGTTGCCTGGGATTTTCAGAAGTCTGATTTCCTGTGGATTATGGTGTGGTTGCGTTCTCCTCCTCGCGATCTACGCGTTGGTGGTGACGGTGGTGCAAACGGAGGTGTTTTGGCCTTGAATCTCCTAGAAAGGTCTCTCCTCTCTTCTCCAATGGCCGTCCTAGGGTTCTGTATGTTCTAACCCTAAATGGCTAACCTAACCAGCTGATAAAGGCTGCTAAAATTCGTGGGTTTAATTACCCTATTTTGGAAAAAAGACCAAAATGCCCTCCCGGGTCACTAATTAGGCCTAAAAACACTCCGAGACCCGAACCAAACCCCCGGGTACACTTTTCTGACTATCTCGACCCTTTTGGACGCGTTTGCGCACTCAAAACGACCATACGAACAACTTATAAAATATTTACTTTTTATTTAACAAAATTAGTCCCGACGTGACACAGGCACGTCCCAACTTAAATTTCCGAAATAGTCATTTAATTCACTTATGACATTTGATATAACCAATATAATATATTACTATGCTCATTAGTAATATTCAACAAGTTTCCCATAATTACTAACTCTAGTCACGTTAATAATTATAACATAATTAATTTCCGGATTTTTATTAAATAACAGTCACATTAAATTTAATAAATCCCCAAATTAAATATAGCATAAAAATACGGTGTATTACATGGATGTGTGCCCCACAACATAGAACTTAGGGACTCTCTCTATATGTTGTGTATTAGTGGGACTGGAAGGCCATTTGGGTCTATTAGGTATGTGCGTAGCTCAAAGGCTTAGAACTTTGTTCACCTCCGTTTCGTGTTGTTTGATTTATGGTTCGAGGAGTGAACTGGTAGTCCTGGATTTGGTACGAAAGGTACAAAGACTTGATAGCAGAGTAAGCCTGCATCGCGGTGATCATTCCGAGGGATACTATAGTTGTATATATTATAGTGTGATATATATATATATATATATATATATATATATATATATATATATATATATATATATATATATATATATATATATATATATATAAGTGTGATTATTCTATTTGTGTGTGATGGTATAAAATATAAATAGTGTATATCTAAAAGAACCTTAAGGGCCAAGAACTTAATAAATGGTGTTATAATAAAGTGGGATTATTCTACTTTTGTGTGATGGTAGAAAAGATAGATAGTGTATATCTAAAATTGACTTAAGTGTATATATATATATATATATATATATATATATATATATATATATATATATATATATAATTGTGATTATTCTATTTGTGTGTGATGGTATAAAATATAGATTGTGTATATCTAAAAGAACCTTAAGTGCGAAGAACTTAATAAATGGTGTTATAATAAAGTGTGATTATTCTTCTTGTGGTTAATGTTAGAAAAGATAGATAGTGTATATCTAAAATTGACTTAAGTATGGGAAACTTGATAAAATGATTCAATAATAATATACTAGAAATATTAGTTATTGGTAGTACGGTACCGTATTATATGGGCAGTATGAGCGAATTGAACCTTTTGTGGTTAGTTAGATATGGATGTTTAGTTAGGATGGATATCATAGCTAGGTAGGATGCGTTATGTGTGAACTTTAGATGAGAGGTGAGAAACTTAAGGGAGTGTACGCGAAATTAACAAGTGTACCTGCGATTTAAATACTTGCTAAATGTTTTCGAAAAGGTTTTCTCGGGATCTGACCCGTGTCAATTCTATTTTTTTATATTTTCAAAACATTTTAGGTGTCCAACCACAGGGACAACAAGCTTGATGACTTTTTTCAGGGATGTGTAGCTGCATCATTGTTGAGGCTTGCACGACTCTGTGTAGACGCTTCAATTATTCATTCCTAGATAGGATTTCATTTAAGTACTTCATTAGGGCATGTTTCCCCTTCAGAATATTCAGTATTTTAGTTATTCAATATTTATCAGACTTGGTTTTAGTCATTCCTAGATGGATTTTATTTTGGGAACCAGTGGTTTATTCGGTATTATTTTATTCAGTTATTTATCATGTGATGTTTTATACCCTATTATTGTGTGAATGGTTTAGATCATTTTTTGCTTGTGGTCGTGTGATTAATGAAAGATAAAATTTTGACCCCGACTAAATTTAACATAGGTGGTTAGTAATTTAAAAAGTTTTTTAACAGTGATGCTAAGAATGAACCAAATGAGATTCCTATTTGTTTTAATAAATGACTGATCACCTATGATTTAAATAGGCGGGGTGTCATAGATTCCTACTCCCGCTGCTTTTTAATTAACACTATGCCATTTATCAAGAATGGTTAGAGTCACTTTGTCATGATCCAAATCCGTGACCACTATAAAAATTCGTGCCTAAGGCTGGGACCAAGGGCAAGTGTCGAACCCTGACTTAATTAAGTTAAAATCATCATTTTATTTAGAGATAAATTCCCTTAAACAATACTTTACTTTAAATCTCTTGAAAAATGTCACATAATTTTTTTCTTTTCAAAGGCATGTTTAGATGAAAACATAACTACCTATACATATAAATTACAAGTACTAAACAACTTTATATATACAAGTTCCTTTGTTTAACATTGACACAAAAAAACTTATCGATATTCAACCCATATTAGATATTCGTCACTCCCCTGTTTTAAGGTCCTAACTTGGTAGTGAACTCCAAACAATAAGCATACCTAAAACAAAACATCATTGGAGTGTAAGATATAAAGGCTTAGTGAATGACCATATACACGCACTCCAAATATATAACCAATTTAAATAATTATTTTTCTTTTGTTCTAATGCTATAACCGAACAGGAATTGTGAAACTCTCGCAAGCCTGGACCTGTCACGGTCCAATTAACCCACCACAGTTATTGGGTACGACCACTTTCCTTTATTATGCCCGAGTACACAACCCTTTAAGTTGGATTAACAGGACCTTCACAACCCTTAACATTTTTAAACATATGAATATGTTTCATAAATACCACATCACTCCATAAGCATTCTAGCACATGTATTTAACTACACATTTTCATATGAAAATATAAGTATTTATATTTCATAGGGAAGGTCACTCACCTTAAAGTAGGTACCAAGATTAATACCTAATCTATTTCCTTGGTATGGTAGTATTATCCGTTTTCGTACCTATCAATTCAACATCATTAGTATTTGAATGCACCAAAAAATATTAAACTTAGTAATACATGACATCAGTTGGTCAATTAGATATAACTTAAAAGAAATTAGATATGATACTTAACATTTCTATAACACCCTATTAATTAAGGTTCTAACATAATATACAGAATTAAATTACGAATTCTCTAGACAAGGTTAGGCCCATTCTATTATAACCTTTCCAAATTATTTCTCAAGAAAAACAGCAACAAGACTTCAACTTATCCATGGCCCCCAAGAAAAAACGGAAGGTAATTTATTCTCATATTAGAGTATGTCATACTCATATATGTTATCTAAACTTTCCAATTGGAATCACAAGGTTTCAATCATTATTCCATGATTTATGCCATTCTTAGCAAAACTAGGTCGAAATAGAACATTAAAGCATAACTTAACCTTGTTAAGCATACATAACCTCCACGTCGGTTTTAAATCATGGAAACACATAGTAAACATGTTTTAGTATATATAAACATCATATAAATGAATTTACTAAATCAAAAAGCTTCACAGGAAGGTGATTCAAATCTAGAATTTTAAAGTAAACATTTACTATCCTAGCATGTGTTCTTATGTATGCTCATAAGCCATCCTTGTTTTAATACAATTAGGGAATATGGGTATCATTGAAATATTTATCAAAATAAGAAATAAAAACATACAAAGTGTAAAACTGATTCATGTGATTAATTTTAACAAAGAGGTAATTACCTTATAAGATCTCCTCGATTTATGGTAATTTTACGAAGATGTTTATTCCTTAAACTTTCTTTCTCTCTCCTTAGGCAAAATATTTCAAAACTTATTATTTCTTATGAGTAAGAAGCAATACATCTCATTTATATTCAGATATACGTTTCAAAGGTGTCTAATATCCATTAACCTTGTGGTGATACGTGATTGATTGGACGAAAGGTCCAATCAAACAATTCCACTAATGATAGATTTGTCCCTCCTTTGTAAAATCAACATAACTCCTAATTACGGACCCTGAGTTACTCCAATTTTGTGTCTACATATAGATAACTTATATATTTACAAATTTCATATTTTGTGTTCTCCCAAAACCATAAAATTAGTATATCTAATTTGGGCTCGAACAGGAAAGTAGTAATTTACCAACAATCTCAAAACTTTCACATTTGACAACCAAACATTTCCAAATTCGCACCAACACCCTAATTTTTTTTTTACAAACATATTGATGCATTAAACACATACTTTATACTGCATTTGACCACATAACTAATCCTATGCTCTAAACATGTTATCCCTAATTATAAGCTCGATTAGCATTTAATGGAAACAACATATATATCCCATGAGTATACATCCCCCTAAACATGATAATTAATATATTTAACACTCATCACCAACTTATAACTCATAATTTATACTAAATCATGTAATTAAAAATCCTAATTATGTTTTAGGGCGTTACAATTCTACCCCTCTTATAAAAATTTCGTCCTTGAAATTTAACGCATAAGAAACTTACCAAATAGATGAGGATATTGCTTCCTCATATTATCCTCTCCTTCCCATGTGTCATACTCCACATTTTGAAATCTCCACATTACCTTAAATAATAAAATAGTTTTATTACGTAACACCTGCTCTTTTCAATCTAAAATAATAATTGGTACATACTTTTGTAACATTGATATATGGAAAACATCATATATCCGAGATAATTCTAGTGGTAATGCTAACTTATAAGCCACGGTTCCAACTCATTTCACTATTTCATAAGGTTAAATGTACCTAGGACTCAATTTCCCTTATTCCCAAATCTCATAACCTCTTTTTAAGAAGAAACACGTAGGAATACTCTATCACCTTCCTCAAATTTCAATTCTTTCCTTCGATTATTGGCATAATTTTTATGTCTACTTTGAGCCACCTTCAAGTGATTTTGGATAAGATTTATCTTTTTAGTAGTTTACTGCATAATTTTTGTCCCAAGTAGTTTTCATTCTCCTACTTCACTCCAACATACTAGAGTCCTGCACTTTCTCCCGTACAGAGCTTCATAAGGATCCATCTCAATACTAAAATGATAACTTTTATTATAATCAAACTCTATTAGTGATAATGTTCATCCCAACTACCTTTGAACTCTAATACACAAATTCATAACATTTCATCGAGTGTATGGATAGTTCTTTCCAACTGCCCATCAGTCTGAGGATGAAAAGATTTCCTAAATTTCAATTTAGTCCCAAAAGCTTGTTGTAAACTAGGCCAAAAGTGAGAAGTAAACTTAGGATCTCGATCAGAAATAATACAAGTAGGTGCACCATGCAATCTAATAGTATCATACACACATATTTTGGCATATCTATCCATAGAGTAAGTAGTTTTAATAGGAAGAAAACATGCAGACTTCATCAACCTATCAACGAGAACCCAAATAAAATCAAATCCTCGTGCTGATTTTGGTAAACCTATAACAAAGTTTTTAGTAACATGCTCCCATTTCCACTCAGGAATAGGTAAGGAATGTAGTAAACCAATTGGCTTCTAATGCTCCGCCTTCACCTGTTGTAAAGCTAGACATCTAGTAACAAAATATGCAATATCGTGTTTCATTCTCGACCACCAATAACATTATTTAAAATCTTTATAAAGTTTTGTTCTTCCTGGATGCATAGCATATAAAGAGAAATGGTCTTCTTCTAAAATTGTTCTCCTCAAATCAGGCACATTAGGTACACATAAATGGTTATCGTACAAAACAATGTCATCATCATGAATAAAAAATTCATTTGCTTTACCCTTTTTCATATTGTCTCCAATTTTCGCAAATTTTATATCTCCTGCCTGTAATTGTTTTATCATGTCTATCTGTGTAGGTCTAAAATTTAAATTTACTAATAATCGACAATACTCATTCAAGGTTAATTCCACCCCCATTAAAGCTAACTCTCTCAGTACGCCAACTCGAATATAATAAATACAAGATACTCTGCCTAGAGATTTTTTACTCAAAGCATCGACAACAACATTAGCCTTACCCGGATGGTGATGTATTGTTCATTCATAATCCTTTATAAGTTACATCCACATCCTTTGACTCAAGTTAAAGTCCTTTTGAGTAAACAAGTATTTTAAGCTTTGATGTTCAGTAAAAATTTCACAACTAACACCATATAAGTAATGTCTCCAAATCTTTAGTGCAAAAATTAAGGCGACCAACTCAAGATCATGTATAGGGTAGTTGCATTCATGGATCTTTAACTGTTAAGAAGCAAAATCAATTACCTTCCCATGCTGCACTAACACACAACCGAGTCCTTGATATGAGGCATCACTATAAATAACTAAACCTTTTGTACCCATTAAAATAGTCAATACTGGAGCTGATGTTAACTTACCCTTTAAATTTTCAAAGATTTTCTCACAATCATCATTCCTTACAAAATTGTTCTCCTTTATGGTTAGTTTAGTAAATGGCAATGCATTATAAGTAAACCCTGGTATAAATCTCCTGTAATATCCAGCCAATCCCAAGAAACTACGTACCTCTGTCGCACTAGTCGGTCTTTACCAATTCATTACTGCTTCCACCTTCTTAGGATCAACACAAATTCCATCAACAAAAATAACATGCCCCAAAAATACTACATTGTCTAGACAAAACTCACATTTAGAAAATTAGCATATAACTGCTTCTTTCACAAGATTTGTAAAATAATACGTAGATGATGTTCATGTTCCTCCCTACTACGAGAATATATCAAAATATCATCAATGAAGACAATAACAAAATAATCCATGTATGAGTGTAATATGCAATTCACAAGTCCATGAATATGGTTGGTGCATTTGTTAACCCAAATGGCTTGGCAAGAAATTCATAATGTCCATACCTGGAACGAAAAGAAGTTTTATAAATGTCACATTCACTTAGTTTCAACTTATGATATTTGGATCTGAGATCGATCTTGGAAAATAGTTTGGCTCCTTGTAACTGATCAAATAAGTCATCAATATGGGGTAATGGTTATTTTTTACGGATCATCATCTTGTTCAACTGGCGATAATCAATGCACAGTTTCATGGCTCCATCTTTCTTCTACATAAATAATACTGGGGCTCCCCATGGTGATACACTAGGCCTTATAAATCCACGATCTAAAAAATCTTATAACTATAATTTTATCTCTTTTAATTCTGCAGGTGCCATACGATATTGTACAATAGATATCGGTGAGGTGCCTAGTTCTAACTCAATCACAAATTCTACCTCACGTTCTAGTGCTAACCTTGGAAGTTCTTCTGGAAAGACATCTTCCAACTCATTAACTATTGGTATATCTGATAATTTTCAAGCCTCTTGTCTTGTGTCTAGAACATGAGCAAGACAACGCTCACATCCTTTCCTTATCAGTTTATATGATTTTGTATCATAAATCAAACATGTTGGAGTGACATTTCAGTCCCCTATTAATTTAAATTTAGGTTCATATGGTAACCAAAACACTACTTTCTTTTTAAAGAAGTCTAAACATACATGATATGAGGCCAACCAATCCATACCTAGTATCACATCAAAGTCACTCATATCGAGAGTTAATAAGTCAACTAAAATCTCCGTTTTACCTACTCGCACCACACACTCCTTACTCACTCTATCAATAAAAACCAATTCCTCCACTTGGGTAACAATATCTAAACCAGAATATAATGATGATAATGGCTTATTAAGATGCAACAGATAAAGAAAAAACACCAAAGAATGTGTAGAACTAGGATCTATCAACACATAAGCATCTTTATCACCAATAAGAAGTGTACCTATCACTACGCTAGGCATAGCTTGTGCATCTTGTTTCATCAGTGCAAACACTCTGCCTTGACCTTAACTTTGCGATATACCTCCTTTACTTCCCCTGCGTACATTATGTGTAGAACTCTTACCTCCTACTTCCAAACTCCTAACTGATGTTATAGGTCCCATCACTGGATAATTCTTCCATAAGTGCCCTAGTTGATGACAATGGAAACAAAAAGGTGCCATCTCATCTATTGTACACCCCTGAGACATATGCCCTTGGCCACCACATCTATAACAAAATACGGCCCTCGGTCCCAATATGGATGAAATTTTTAACCCACTCATTCTAGTCCTTGTACTTTGAGCTTGAAATACTCTAGGTGCGTTTATGCTATTTTTAAATCCCCAACCCTTACGTACTCCTCGTGCTACACTTTGAGTTGAGGTTCCCATCTCCCATCCATACGATTTTGTACTATCGTGTCAGCATTAATAGGTTGTTATAGCACATCTAGTTCATCCACTTAATTATGTCCCTGTCCTTGCTGACTATTAGAAATATTGGAAGCCTCACCCCATACTGTATCACGCGGCTCTTGTGGATCCATCACTCACTGCAATATAAATAACTTAAACAAAATACAATGGCAGGAGTTTCATATTCACATTATTAGTTAAAATCCTGACCCATAACAAACTCACTTTCTATTGTCCACTGTCAATCTAGACCCTCATACCATGTCCAGAACCTAATAACCATGCTCTGATACCAAGTTTTCGCACCCCGACTTAATTAAGTTAAAATTATCCTTTTATTTAGAGATAAATTACCTTACATAATACTTAACTTTAAATCTCTCCAAAAATAGAACCATCATTTTATTTATTTCAAAGGCATGTTGAGATGAAAACATAACTACATGTATGTATAACTTACAAGTACTAAACAACTTTACATATAAAAGTTACTTTCTTTAACATTGACACAAAAACCTTGTTGATATTCAACCCATATTAGATATTCGTCACTTTGTCGTTTTATGGTCCTAACTTGGTAGTGAACTCCAAATAATAATCATACCTGAAACAAAACATCATAGGAGTGTAAGCTATAAAGGCTTAGTTAATGACCATATACATGCACTCCACGCATATAACTAATTTGAATATTTATTTTCTTTTGTTTTATTGCTATAACCCAACAACAATTGTGAAACTCTCGCAATACTAGACCCAACACAGTCCAATTAACCAGCCACAGTTATTGGGGACCACCACATCCCTTTATTAGGTCCAAGCACACAACCCTTTAAGTTGGATTATCAGGACCGCCACAACTCGTAGGACCCACCACAGTCCTTAAACTTATATAAAGGACCCGCCACAATCTATAAGTTAAAATAACATCGCTTAACATTTTTAATCATATGTATATGTTTCATAAATACCACATCACTCCATAAGTATTCTAACACATGTATTTATCTACACATTTCCATATGAAAATATAAGCATTTATATTTCATAGGGAAGGTCACTGACCTTAAAGTAGGTACCAAGATTAATACCCAATCTATTTCCTTGGTATGGTAGTATTATCCATTTTCGTACCTATCAATTCAACATCAATAGTATTTGAATACACCAAATAACATAAAACTCAGTAACACATCACATCAGTTGGTCAATTAGAAATAATTTAAAATAAATTAAATATGATATTTAACATTTCTATAACACCCTATTAATTAGGGTTCTAACACAATTTATGGAATTAAATTACGAATTTTTTACACAAACTTATGCCCATTCTATTATAACCTTTTCCAAATTATTTTTCAAGAAAAATAACAACAAACTTCAACTTCAACAAGACCCACAAGATAAACCAGGAGGCATTTTATTCTCATCTTTGAGTATGTCATACTCATATATGTTCTCTAACCTCTCCAATTGAAATCACTAGATTTCAATAATTATTCCATGATTTATGCCATTTTTAGCACAACTAGGTCAGAATTGAACGTTAAAGCTTAACTTGCCCTTGTTAAGCATACATAACCTCCACGTCAGTTATTAAACATGGAAACACATAGTAAACATGTTTTAGTATATACAAACTTTATATACATGAATTTCCTAAGTAATAAAGCTTCACGGTAAGGTGATTCAAATCTAGGATTTTAAAGTAAACATTTACTATCCTAGCACACATTCTTGAGTATGCTCTTTAACCATCCTTGTTTTAATACAATTAGGAAATATGGGTATCATTCAAATATTTATCAAAATCATAAATAAAAACATTCAAAGTGTAAAACTCATTCATGTGATTAACTTTAATAAAAAGGTAATTACCTTATAAGATCTCCTCGATTTGTGGTAATTTTTCGAAGATTTTTCTTCCTTAAACTTCATTTCTCTTTCCTTAGGAAAAATATTTCAAAATTTGTTATTTATTATGAGAAAGATGCAATACATCTCATTTATATTCAGAAATACATTTTAAAGGGGTCTAATAGCCATTAACCTTGTTGTCATATGTGATTGGTTGGACGAAAGGTCCAATCAAACAATTCCACTAATGGCAGATTTGTCCTGCCTTTGTAAAATCACCATAACTCCCTATTAGGGACCCCGATTTACTTCAATTTTACATCTATGTGTAGATAACTTATATAAATACAACTTTCATATTTTTTGTTTCCCCCAAATCATAAAATTAGTATGCCTAATTTGGGCTCAAACAAGAAAGTAGCAATTTACCATTAATCTCAAAACTTTCACATTTGGCAACCAAACATTGCCAATTTCGTACCAACACCCTAATTTACTTTTATAAACTTAATGACACATTACAAACAAACTTCATAATTCATTTATCCAAATAACTAATCATATGCTCTAAACATGTTATCCCCGATCATAAGCTCGATTAGCATCTAATGTAAACAACATATATATCACATGAGTATGCATCCCCCTAAATATGATAATTAACATATTTAACACCCATCACCCAACTTATAACTCATAATTTATACTTAATCGTGTAATTAACAATCTTAATCACGTTTTTGGGCCTTACAACAAGGGTGACATAGACCATGACCACGATGGCCACAACACCAAATCGTGACCCATATGATAGGAATTTAGAGCTAAATTTATCACATTGAAAGTCATGGTCAAGGACCGTGACCAAATAAGGACCAACCGTAGTGAAACATAGTCATGGTTTTAAACCGTGACACTTAACTATGATTGTAGTTTAATTTGAATTGGCCACTTCCCAATGGTCGCAGTTTGGGATCGTGACCAATTTCGGGTGAATAAATGGGTCACACTTGGGGCCGTGACTATTTATGGGGACTCTTGAAATTTAATTGGTCACATGAGGGGTCACGACTTCGGATCGTGATCATTTATTAGCTATAAATAAAACCCCATAGGGATTTTTTCATTTCACCCGACATTTCTCTCTCTCTCTTGATCTCTATTCATTTTGTCTCACCGGTGATTCTCTCTCTCTCTCTTCGAATATCATTTCCCCCTCTCTCACCAAAGATCTCTCTCTACACTCGTGTTAATACTTTCTCTCTCTTTTTTGCATATATATGCGTGTTCGTGCACACACACACACACACAAGTGTGTGTGTGTGTGTGTGTTTGATTAATTTAGGGTTTATACGTGTGTGTTTGTGTTCGAATAATTTCGTATTTACAAAAATTCAGAACAAATCTAAAATTTGACCCACTTTGTTGTGTAAATATTAAATTATAATTAGTATAAATATAAATTTGGGTATAATATTGTGTAAATCTGAAATTAGGTATATATATGAAATTGGACTCATTTTGTTGTGTAAATATGAAATTGATATTAAAATTGGGTATATACATGAAATTGGACCCATTTGATTATGTAAATATGAAATTGATATTGAAATTGGGTATATGCATGAAAATGAACCCATTTGTAATTAATTACACCCTCAATGAGTTATGTTATATCATACGCATTATAATAATATCTTTCATACACACCCACACCCATATACACATATATATACTTTTACACAATTGCACACACACACACACACACACACACACACACACACACACACACACACACACATATATATATATATATATATATACGTACGTAAACTATACACACATACACTTTCTTCCTAAATGAAAGTTTTGAGTAACATGAGATATATAGATTACATGTTTAGAATAAAATAATTTTATAAAATTTTAGATTGAATAATATGTTAACACAATTTTTTCTCGTTCCATATGCGCATGCAATTGAAGAACACTTATTAAAGCTGAATTGATTCCGGGAACTTTCTTTATTAAGGTAATTTTTTTATCTTTTATTTTATGTAACATCGCTTATACATATATTGATAACTTCTTAGTTAACTGTTGTGGTCATGTTCACCCCTTCCTTAAGTGTTTGTTGTTTCGGTGAAACAAATTGGTGGAAGGCCTTATAATTTTAGTGGATATGTAGTAATTTTAGGATTAATTTAATTATAATGAACTTAAAATTGGACTTACTGATGATGTGAGGATGAATATTAATGCATATATTTGTTTAGTTAACATGTTGTTGTCATTTTCACCCCTTCCTTAAGTGGTTGTTGTTTGAATGAACACAAATTGGTGGAAGGGTTGCACATTTGGTGGACACATAGTGGTTTTAGGATTAATTTAATTAAACTGAACGTAAATTGGACTTATTGATACTATGCAAATGAATATTAATGCATATATCTGTTTAATTAACTATTGTGGCCATGTTTTCTCATTTCCTAAGTGGTTGTTATTTAGGTAAACACAAATTAGTGGAAGGGCTTGCACAATTGATGAACACATAGTAATTTTAGTATTAATTTAATTAAAATGAACTTAAATTGGACTTGTTGATACCGCGCGGATGAATATTAATGCATATATCTATTTGGTTAACTTTTGGTCATGTTCACTCCTTTTGTAAGTGGTTATTGTTTGGTTGAACACAAAATAGTGGAAGGGTTTATACATTTGATGGACACATAATAATTTTACGATTAATTTAATTAAAATAAAATTAAATTGTACGTGTGTATGATTGATCGGGTTGAAAATAATAATTATTTTAGCATTAATTAGAATTATTACTAATAAGAATCATATTCACACCCTCCTTTTATATATCTTTTCAGAAAAAATGAGTCACGGTAATAATTACTTTCAACAAGAGTATAAGATTGCAATGGAACCACACTAAAACATATTTTATTAGTGCATGCCATACAGAGGGAACTCCTATTTATAAGTATCGGAATAAGAAAATTGAATAGTTTAATTACCTTACAAATTGTGGAGTTCATCTCTCGTAACCTATTCTGTTTTCCTTGCCAGAATGCAAGGATGAGATGGTAAAGAACATATTTTTCCTTCATAATCCCGACAGGGCACTGACATTGGAGACACTATTAGAAAAACTAGAAAAAATATTCATCCATTGTGGATACAACTCAGTAAATGAAGAATTCACCCAAATTGTGATGTGTCGCTATATATGGACATTAAAAGTGAGCTTGAAAATAAGTTAAAGAAGAAAGGATTTCGAGTTCATATCAGGGACCTTTATACGTCAATCATAGATACATTTTTGCCATGTTGTCTGCATATAAAATTTCATAAATTTTTAAAAAGTAATTCTGATTGGATGGAAATTCGACACACTAAGCATATTTTAAAAGCTATTGAAAAGGTATACACACACAAACACACACACACATACACACGCGGACACACACACACACACACACACACACACACACACACACACACACACACATATATATATATATATATATATATATATATATATATATATATATATATATATATATATATATATATAGTTGTAAATATGAATGTCAAGCATTCAAATCTAATATTTTTATTTAATCGTATGCAATGTCGAACAAGAACGGAAATAATCAACCAAATAAAGGAACACCACCAACTCGATCCTCTCCTACACCCCAACCTCAAATCTCATCACCTGCAGATTGGCAATGAAATACTCCACTGCATGTTCAGTCTAACACTCCATCTCCGAGCTATAAAGCTCAACAAAATTGTGTTAATTAAACACTCGCACCTCCTTATATCGAGGAGTCCTATGAAAATTATAAGAATCCCATTGGGTTATCCTATGTTAAGAATAATTCTACCAGTAAAAAAACTGACGTCTAAAATTTTAAAGCCTATTGTTTGTGTCTCAGAAAGATAAGTGTGAGCATCCGGGGGTAAGACAACTAGAAGAAGATTGATCTTACAATAAAGGATCACGTGAGAGATCAATTTTGTAAGACGTTTTCATGCTCATCCAAAGGAAAAGGGTTTTGTCCGCGTAGGTGAACATATGAAAACCTTTCGAAAGAATAACTTCTTGGAGAATGAGTCTAGGGAGGAAAAACTAACCAATAGGGATAAAAATAAATAGAATGGGGAAAAGAATGTTAATCTCCACAAACATGGGGAAAATCATATGATGATCTGAAGGTTGAATGGGTGGACAGGACCAAGGGGAGTCCGAAAGAATATAAATATGCTAATCAAGTCAACTTATACTTATATGCCTAACGGGTAAAAGGGACCTATAAATTCCTAGACAAATTATCTCTGACTCTGGTGAGTTTGAATTTAGTTATCATATATATACACATTATAATAAAATAATTTTATAATCATAGTCCTCAATATCATGTTATATTACAGGAAATGATAGAAGGCATAACGAGCAGTGAGTTTGAGTGCAACCCCTATGACATTGAAGAAGACGATCTCTCTAAGGTGCTTGGAAAAGACAAAAGATAGTGGAGAAAAGGTATGGCCTCAAATATGCCAAGTAGAAAATTACAACACGCTACACCTCTATTGGGAGAGATGTCTTTGATGAAGAGTCACATGTCGAGTCAAGCGAAAGAAAATGCCAGGACTTAAGGGGAAGTGTTGTAATACCTCGCCCAGTGGTTTTAACCATATTTATTATATTTAGTGATTTACTACGACACAGACTTGTTAAGATGGATCCCAGATCAAATCTGGGTAGTTTCGTAGCCTTTGTGCTTATCGAATCAAAGTTTTCATAACTCTAACTTTATTTCAGGAGATTTAGATGTCGTTCGAACGAAGGGTATTCTCGTTTGGACGATGTCATTCGAAGGTCATTTTAATGAGGCATCTGACGACCTGAGCTTTGTCAATTTCACGATTTATGTTGATTCTCGCTGGAAGGGTCATTCGACCGAGTGATCAATCCCGTTCGAATGAGGCTCAGGGTCATTCGAACGACCGAAGAAAATTTTAAAAAACTTATCCTTTTATTGTGTTATCACGACGTGGGTTGTCAAATTTGATGACATGTTAAATTCTCATCAGCCGAGATCCAGTGTGGGGTACAAGACTAGATTACCCTTGTCTCAAAGAGGGGAATTTGAGGTACTTAACCCCTTGAGGAGTTCGAGAGTATATAAATGAGTGTTAGCTTATTTTGGGGATTGGAGATGAGATTTGTCTTCTATCTCTAAGTTCTCTAGAGCTCCCACGGATACCAACCACCATTCCAAGCCAAGAACCATCATATTTCCACATTATGCCACCACATTCTAGTTGTATTCCACCATATTTAAGCCCAATAGACCCATTTCAACCACTGTTGGGCATAACTACAAATTTGGAGATATTGTTGGGGGATTTTGGTGAAGATGAAAATGGGAGTTTCATCGAACTTGAAGAGGGTTTTGATGGAGCTTTCATGCAGTCAAGCTTGGTGGAGCTAGGAAACCTCCTTGAGGGAACCTTAGGAGGTGGGAGGTTTTCATCTTCTTAGACATTTTATGCCTTCCATTGTTGGAGCTTCAATTGAGGTGGAAAAATCTACTCTTAGTTTAAGACTCTATATTTGTCTATTTGTAATCTTCTTGTAAGAATTTAAGAGTAGAAGACACATGAATAAAATGATCGGGTTCTAGTTGCTTTGGTATTAAATATTTTTATGAAATAATTTTTTTGGAAGAAATGTTATTTTGTTAGGTAAATGATCAGTCAATGTTTTGAAGATTTCTTGAAATAATTGGAATTTTTATGTATATGGTATGTTTAAAGAAATTGGGTGGTAAACATTTTTATGGAATAAAAATGTTTTAAATTTATATTCTATCTTGCTAATGATATTTGGTAAATTAAGTTAGATTTCTTGCAAAAAATGAAGATTTTTATAAAATAGGACATTGGTTTGAGTTTGTAAGAAATAAAATGTCCTTTAGTTTAGAAAAGTGTACTTTTCAATTGTTATGAATTTTCTAGAAGTAATTGTATGTTTAACCCATTCAATAGGATTTGAAGTTAAAATCCTTCTTCTCATCTGTATAAACTTGTAGTATTTTGACGATTAACGTAAAAACAAATTTAATGAAGGTTTTATTGGGTTTAAACATGGAATGAAGAAATAAGATAATTCAACCCTTAAGGTGTGTGTATTTGGTGTCGAAATGTGTTAAAATGTAAGATTTTAAGACTACAAGTGTTAATAAAGAAAATAGTATTTTTCTTATAAAGTAGTCTTACATGTTTGATAATTCTTGGAAGCAAGGGTATTGAGATAATGATGTTTTCAATTGAGAAAAATATTACTCCAAAAGGTAAAAAAAGTTTTAAGGCATTGAAGACACATAAAAAGTTAGTGTGGGTAGCTTATTGATCCTTTGTACGAACTGATCGCGTAGTCACAGGTCTCCCGATTTAATAATATGATGATAATTTGAAAATATCTAGATTAGTCTTAAAAACATGTCGTTAGGGGGTAAAAACTCAAACTAGTGCCCAAATGGCCCCGTAACAGACACTAACACCTCGTACGGGAATATTGTAACTTGTAGGAACTAACTGCGTAGTCACGGCACTCCCAATTTGAGAATATGATGATAATTTAAAAATATCTATACTTTGGCTTAAAAACTAGACGTTAAAAGGGTAAAATCCCAAACCAACTCTCAAATAGCCATGCAAGAGGCATGGACACCTCGTACGGGACCAATGTAACTTATAGGAACTGACCGCATAGTCATGGGTATCTCGGTTTGTGAATATGCTGATAATCTGAACATATCTAGATTGGGCTTAAAAACATGTCGTTTGAGGGTGAAAATCTAAACCAGCCTTCAAACGGTCCCGTAAGAGGCAATAACACCTCGCACGAAACCAGTGTTACTCGTAGGAACTGACCACGTAGTCACAGGTCTTCCGGTTTGAGAATATGATGATAATTTACAAATATCTAGATTAGGCTTAAAAACAAGCCATTAAAGAGTGAAAACCCAAACTAGTTCCCAAACGATCCCGTAAGAGGCATGAACACCTCACACGACCAATGTAACTTTATAAGAACTGACCGCGTAGTCATGGGTCTCCTGGTTTGAGAATATGACGATAACTTGAAAATATATAGATTATGCTTGAAAACATGCCGTTAAAGGGTGAAAACTCAAACCAGTCCTCAAACGGACCCGTAAGAGGTACTAACACCATGCATGGGACTAAAGTAACTCTTAGGAGTCGACGACGTAGTCACAAGACTTTCATTTTGAGAATATAATAATAATTGTAACTCGTATATGCAATTTTTTAGCTTGAATAAGATTTTTTTTTAAATTACTTAGTTACTAATATCATCTATTTTTTGTATCCTATTTTTTTGCAGGATAACATTTTATTGTTAGCTTTAATCCATGTGGACCACACGAAGAAGTCAATGGTTTACAACAAGGATATTATTTATTTATTTAATGTCGTTAATATTCAGGATTCTATTTTTTTTGTTTTATGTTCGTGCGCACTTTTGTAGTTTTATGGTTAATTTTTATGGCCCTACGGGCCTTTGTAATTTCATTGTTATATTTTATGGCTGTACGGGCTTTACATTATATGCAGGTTTTAGAATGTCCAGAAAATAGAGGAAACTCTGCCCAATTTTTTTCGGTTTGTGACCTATTAAGACTTGTAATATTTTAAAGTTTGTAGTTGATGAATAACGTGCAAGATAATTTCCTTGTTTTCAAATAATTTTTTGTAACACCCTGACTAAATAAATACCGGGTAGCTACTCCTTTATGAAATTTATACAGAATATCAAGTTGGTTTAGTTGTAGCATCACTGTTGAAAACATTTAATTTATTACTATCCACCTAATATTTAAGAAGAGAGATGCCAAATTTTATTAATTAAATTAACATCAACCAAGTAATTAAATCAACATCCATCAATTTCATAAACAATCTCATGTAGATAACCAACGAAATGAAATCAACTGAGTCTGGAGTAAACACTCCAATAATAATATTACCAGAGTAAATAAAATTCCGATACAAGTGTCTGAATAAACCAACATCTGAAATAATGAATGTTTGTATCTTCAATCTCTAGAAAAGAATGGGCACCAAGCCCTAACTGATGTGAATGAACCTGATGGAACCAAGGATAAATGTGGAGGGGTCTAATACAAAGATCCTATAACTTCCACAGAAGCTACAACACGTCATCATAATGGAACTCCTACGCTTGGCGTCCCTGTGGCTGGTCACCTAAAATGTTTTTACAAGATGAGATAGATTTGAAAGCAAACGGGTCAGATCCCGAGGTGAAAATATTTTAAAACATCAAGTGTTTAAATCACAATATTAAACAACACATATATATTAAACATGTTAGTCACGTGCCCTCACTTGAGACCCTCACCTCTCAACTAATGTGCACGCCTAACGTATACCCTTAACCCATCGTAGTTATGCCGCTAACTAACTAGTCTGTACCACTCCTGCTTTTGCATTCTAACATAGGATATCTACTTGTAACACCCAAACAAGTCATATTCATAACCCATATTCACTTTCATTAAATTACTTATCTCAAGAGTTAATTAAATTCTCACATTCTTTACTCATTCAAATATCTTAGTTATTCACATCTACTAAGCAACAGTGAACCAGTCACAAGTATATAATATATATATATATATATATATATATATATATATATATATATATACATATATATATATTTATAAATCACTCTCAGTACATATATACATATAAGGCACCCCTAGGATGAGCTGTGGTGCACGCATACTCTGCTATCAAATCCATGTACATCACGTACATAAGGATCACGTGTTTCGAATCTATCATGAACCGTCTCAATAGAAATCACACATATTGGAGGCAAACATAGTTCACATACCCATGGGTCACGCACATACCTACGCTCCCAGGGTGAGCTGACTTATCAACTCACGAATAAGTCATTCACAGTCCTATGTCCTTAAGGTACCAATCTAAATCCCCTCGAAGGTACACAAGATAAGATGGTCCTTTTCCCGAAAGCCGATCTCCCGTGATAGCAAGTATGGTAGGTATGTCATACACATTAGAAATCCATACACTAGGCATTCACACAACCTAAGTAATCATATTTCAATATAGGTATTCACACATTCCATATAGTAAGTCTCCTACCTAGTAAGTTTATCCCGAACATCATACGTAATATATATTTAACTTGATAACTCTCTCGTCGTATCAATTTCATTAAATCTTTAAGTAAAACAATTACCAAAAATCAAAAGAGGCCGATCGATCGAGAAAAAGGATCGATCGATCGATCATCGATCGGTCGACATTCTTAGATCGATCGATCGATTTCGCCCAGAATTCTTAACAGTCACGGGGTCCTCCATTTTTACACCTCCAAATCATATTACAACATCCCAAACTCCCCAAATAAGTATAATAATAATGAACCAACATTACTAAACCAGTCTTAACGTTTAAGATTTATCAAAACATCATCGATTTCTTAGATTATAAGTCATTAAAATATTATATCCCTAGTTTTTCCTCATCTCTTCAAAAATCATTAAAAACCCCAATTTAATTTCATGATTTACTAACTCTCAGATTATATTTCATTCCCTTAATGATTTCAGAAGGTCCACTACATGCAAACCTACCCAAGTTCATGATTTAGTCTCCAATTTCACATTATCCCAATTATTCATAATTTGTCTCCAAATCTAATTTATCATGTAGAACATATGCCATAAATCTTTGAAAGTTAAATCACTAGCCTGCAAAAATAAAGATTCTCATTCGTTGGTGATGTTAATGGTTGGTTCTCCTTCTATCTCCGGTGACATATCCGATGAATAATGGTGGTGTGTGGTGGTTATGGCTTGGAAACCCTCTTTGTAACTTGTCCTCTTTCTCATGTTGCCCACTTCTTAACTTTTGGATGATAATGGCCCTAATGGACCTAATATTGGTTAATAAATATCACCTAATTTTTGTGGATCACTATTCATTAAAAATTAAAATGACTAAAATACCCTCTCGGGTTGACGGTTAGGCCTAAAAATATCCCAGGACTTAAAATAAACCCCCGGCTACTGTTTTCTGACTATCTCGACCCTTCTGGATGCGTTTTCATGCTCAATTTTATCATATGGATGGCATAAAAATAAAATACTTTTAAATCCATTAAATTTGGTCCTCAGACGACTGACACGCACGTCCTAACTTAATTATCGAAACTGCCGTATTTTCAACTAACGACAATTTTAATAAATTCAATAATCACATATTACCATACTTACTCAGCAATATTCAACATTATCATCATATTTAAATACTAACTCTCACCCGGCTAGTTATTTAAATCAAAATTAATTTCCAATTAATTATCCCAATTGAATTTAATTAATCCCACAATTAAAAGCAATTTCATTTAATTAATCTCATAATTAAAAGCCATAAAATTACGAGGTGTTACGTACTTCCGCCCTAATAACGGAATTTCATCACGAAATTCAGAAAAGTAGGCATACTTGGAAAATTAGGTATCCTCCAGTACTCCAAAATAAAATACAAAGAAATGCTCAATCACTACAGCCCTCGCTTCACGACAAGCTCGTTGAACACTCTTGACATTTATCAATTATAGGGTTACAACTTAGTAATTGCACCTCACATTTTGCTCTTACTAAACAACATTTGAATAAGAATAGCCTACACATCATTGGCCGTATTATCTCAATATTATTGGGAGATCATACCTGCTTCGTATCAACTCCTGCATTTATTTAAACACAAAACTCCCATCCTGGGAGAAATCATAGAACATCTGATTCCTCTTGTCCATTCTTCTAATCTCTGTTCCTGACGGTGTGACTTTTACACAAGGAACAAGCCACTTAAGACGGTTTGTGGTTATCCCATTATAGTCATCGAACTCTAACTTCTAATTGCTCCACACTCTGATAATCTGCTCACCTCTAAGCATCCAGAGGGAGGATAGTAAGTTTTATCCACACAAACCTCAATAAGAACCTTTTCCACTATAAATAGGTACGGGTTCTTTCTCACAACTCCCTATCAGGTAATATCCTCTCCCCATTACCTATTATACTTCACTTACTAGAAATGAAATGATCGCAATGAATCCAAAATTACTTTCATACCATTCCACCAGTCATTAATCACCTTGAACCTATTCCTCAGGCTTTAGGTGATACAAATTTCTCAAAAAGAAACTTTTCCCACTACGTCCTTCTATCCCATATTGAAGGTGGGTTTTGGGTATCTCATCCTATTTCGGATTATTAATGGTTAATGCCACATACCGGCGCAGTCACTATCTAATAGTGTAAATCACCCAAGGATATAACAATTTCTTTCCTCCTTGAAAACCCGTTCCACACATTTGAAGGAACTCGTTACTTATTTATAAGTTGGCAACCCCTCAAAGAAATTTACCAACTTAACTCTTCCATCACTACAATCGTTGGCATGATATAAAATTATCTGGATGATCATCTTACCCCAACCGATCTACTACTTACTATACCCTTTTTAATACCGACTTTCACGTATAATTATTCCCATTAAGTGATACTTATTAACCCTCTTCTTCCCTCAGCGTATACCAAAAGTTCCGACCCGTGCACTTTTCACCACATTGTGCACAACCAGACTCTTTATACCTTATCAACATCCTCACTCTATTTATGTGTAAACCACCCTCAACATTAGATTAGGTGGAACTCCGCTCCAAGTTGCCCATAATAGTTAAATATTTGTCTTCTCAAGGGATACCCACTTTTTAAATGGCTCCCCACTGCCCTTCAACCAATTATCGGGCGTGCTACTCCGATCGCGCATGAGTATAATGATTATCCTCCTTATTTTACGACGGTTAATCCAATCTACCTCTACTATTTTGTAATATCACTCTCACAAGTATAAATCTCACTCATCTCTATGTCTCTTCTTCCGACCATTATCTCATCATCAAACCAGGGTGTCTACACCCCTTATAACCCATGCATACGGGTTTAAACATCACATACGCTTCATAAGTACTCCAAACTCTTTATTGTCCCGGCATTTGCAACGTGGCCATACCACTTGGACGTTCTCAATCACCCCCGAATTTAAAATTCTAAATCCTTTTAAACATTATCTCATCTTTTAACCCGCCAATAATAAAACAAAATTATCAGTACTTCCTCACCACACAACTGGCTCTACTGGCCTTATATCGTAATTTACCCCTTTAACTTCCAATTATAACTACATACTTCCATAACTATCGAGGTACCCAAATCATGTATGAATGGCCAAACCTCACCTTACTACCAACTTTACGATAAGTCTCATGCGTGGGATGTCTTGCAAAGCGAAATCCAAATAAGGAACCCCCCCGATACACCACTTCTAAGAATTATCGATCATTGAAATCCGTTAGACCCTCACTCCATAACATGTACCCCTATATTCCCGTCTCTTGACATCAAAGTTACATCTCCTTTCACAATTACACTTAAACAAGGAACTTCTTCATAAAGAAACTGTCTCTTAACATTGATGGTAATCACATTCCATAAACACCATGCAAATATAATCGGGGATCTCAAAATCCCTTCCCCAGACATACAACTATGAGTATTAACTTCCACGTCTCTAAAGGGTGATATAACAATGCACTCTTCTTATTACCACATCCTAAGCGTTAATTATAATAACCAGCTAAATCTTTCCGTTGAACATTATACCAAATATACTTGGATTTATATCAATAAAGTCCCTACACATACCGGGAACAAATATCCGAGACCATCGTACTTTTTGAAGTCTCAATAATACATATATACATATATAAAAATATATAAATGCGAGCCTAGCCCTCTCGCAGATGGGGCCTCGCCAGAACAAAACATTATACAACAAGGTAGTAACCTCGACAGACTTGCAATATCCTCAAACTATCGGTTTCAGCATATTATAAAAACCATAATTAAGATAATATCATACTCGTATAACACAACACTAAAACGAGAAGTTTCAATAAGGTATGTACCACTAGCGATACACTCGTTCATCCTCCGCGGATCACACTAAAGGTAACCCCACTATACCAGGGAAAATATTCACATAAATAATAACATTGCCGATATACGAATTAAACTCGTCTCTCGTGCGAATATAGCAATAATAAAAATGTAGTAACTCGTTCATGTCACATACAGCACGCATCATCATCAGAGGATATAACTCATACTTTTACCTTGCCAATCGCCTTGGCTGCTTAAACGGTTCTTGGACTTAACACACCTGTTCGTACCAAACCGAAAATTTCAATAACTATAGCCCCTGCTAGGCGCCATACTCTTATCCCTATACTTGGAAAAAAAATTAACCACGGGTTTCATTCCCCATATAATACCTCTACATATACTCCACTTATCTCCGATCACATTGACCATTTTAGGGTTGTCCTTATCCCGAACGTTGGTAGTCTTGACTCTGATGACTACCTCTGTTATTCCCTTAGTTTTGATGGCCCTAAGGAACACGCTACTAGCTTCGACAACTCTTATTGAAATCACCATCGCTCGATAACAATTTAGCTATTCGAATCATTTAAATGGGTCCCCTGATGGGTCTCCACCTTGTGGTGCTTCTTCAACACCGTTTCCCCCAGTCTTACTCTATCTAAATTCTTCTATTATTGTAGCTCCCCACACAAGGAAGCGTTTACCTCCATATTAACACAACACGACTTTGTTACCATCTGCATTGACCGTCCAAACATAATTCCCCAGAAGTGATAACAATTCTTCTTGTAAGTTAATTTTCCCCTTTAATGTCCTCTTCTCCATTGCACCTACTTCATCTGGTGTAAGGTTCGCAAATTAATTAAATTTCTTTTCACAAAGTGACCTCTGTCCGACCCTCTTGTGTGAGTTCAGAACAATGTTCGCATCTTATCCTGAACATCTGATGAAGGAACTTATGGTCAAACTATACGTATGCACCTTCTCTTGACAAAATATTCCACTTCTAAGTGTGGTTGTTGCCTCTCACCATTTTAACTCTGCTCTTACAGTCCAAGAAAAATTTTACCCAAAATTTTCACTCCCGATTTGTCATACTCCAACATATGTCCAAACCTTTGGATATTTTATCTTCGTTGGCTAACACACGTCATTTCTGCATTTCTAGAATTTTCACTGCTAGTTCTCTTCAATGTTTCGTCTGACTCGCTCTCCCATTCCAACCTTGCTGGGTGAGTCAAATTTGACCCCAATTTTTACTATAGTGGTTCCTAGAAGTCATATGTTGTGCCTTAACTGTCTTTACCATTCTGGCCTTTCGTATCATAATAGGGGTGACTTCAACTACAGTCATCTTTCTTGAATATACCTTATAACCTCAACTGAGCTTTGCCTCCTATTGTTCGCTCAACTGTCCTTGCCTGACATACTGCATCGTTCATCACACGAACAAACCCAAATGAAAATAGTATTTACTATCATATGAATTATAGCAGGAGAACGGAACCTCACCAAAGAAATCAACAATCCTAAACATTGGGATCTATATCAAAGAAAACTAAGCAAGAAGCACAATAAGCCGCACAGATCCAAAAGGACACTAGAACCTGATTCTCTGATACCACCTGTGACACCGTTACTAAATAAATACCGGGTAGCTACTCCTTTTTGAAATTTATACATAATATCAAGTTGGTTCAGTTGTAGCATCACTGTCTAAAACATTTAATTTATTACTAGCCACCTAATATTTAAGAAGAGAGATGCCAAATTTTATTAATTTAATTAACATCAACCAAGTAATTAAATCAACATCCATCAATTGCATAAACAATCTCAAGTAGATAACCAACGAAATGAAATCAATTGAGTCTGGAGTAAACACTCCAATAATAATATTACCAGAGTAAATAAAATTCTGATACAAGAGTCTGAATAAACCAACATCTGAAATAATGAAAGTTTGTATCTACAATCTCTAGAAAAGAATGGGCACCAGGCCCTAATTAATTGAATGAACCTTATGGAACCACAATTAAATGTGGAGGCGTCTAATACAAAGATCTTGTAACTTCCACAGCTGCTAGAGCACGTCATCAAAATGGAACTCCTATGTTTGGCGTCCCTGTGCCTAGGCACCTAAAATGTTTTTACAGAAAGAGATAGATTTGAAAGCAAAAGGGTCAGAGCCCGAGGTGAAAATATTTTAAAACTGCAAGTGTTTAAATCACAATATTAAACAACACATATATTAAACATGTTAGTCACGTTCCCTCACTAGAGACCCTCACCTCTCAATTAATGTGCACGCCTAATGTATACCCAGAACCCATCGTAGTTATGACGCTAACTAACTGGTCTGTACCACTCCTTCTTTCTCATTCTAACATAGGATATTTACTCGTAACACCCAAACAAGTCATATTCATAACCCATATTCACTTTCATTAAATTACTTATCTCAAGAGTTAATTAAATTCTCACATTCTTAGCTCATTCAAATATCTTAGTTATTCACATCTACTAAGAAACAGTGAACCAGTCACAAGTATATATATATATATATATATATATATGTGTGTGTAAATCACTCGAAGTATATATATACATATAAGGCACCCCTAGGCTAAGCTATGGTGCACGCGTACTCTTCTATCAAATCCTTGTACATCACGTACATAATGATCATGTGTTTCGAATCTATCACGAACCGTCTCAATACAAATCACACATATTGGAGGCAAACATAGTTCACATACCCATGGGTCACGCACATACCTATGCTCCCATGGCCAGCTAACTAATCAACTCACAAATAAGTCATTGACATTCCTATTTCCTTATGGTACCAATCTAAATCCCCCCGAAGGTACACAAGATAAGAAGATCCTTTTCTTGAAAACCGACCTCCCGTCATAGCAAGTATGCTAGGTATGTCATACACATAAGAAATCCATACACTAGGCATTCACACAACCTAAGTAATCATATTTTAATATAGGTATTCACACATTCCATATAGTAAGTCTTCTACGTAGTAAGTTTATCCCGAACATCATACGTAATATATATTTAACTTTATAACTCTCTCGTCGTATGCCGAGTACCTAAACCTATCCCAAAAGGTTACTAGGTCTCCTATTAGTTTCTAATGTTATCTCAGCAAATATAAAATCCCTCCGCTACTGTTCATACCCTTACATTATCTTTCATTCCACTTTTAGTCCCAAATCGAAAGATTTTAAACCGTCCTCACTCGTAATTATAACGTTTGATCCCATAAGTTATAACATTTTCTGGGCAATAATTAAGACCCTACTGACCTTAACTAAGTACCACAATATTATATTAATCACCCTAAGAATCAATATCGGCTTTGGAATTTTCATTAAATCTTAAAGGAAAAAAATTACCAAATATCAAAAGAGGTCGATCGATCGAGAAAAAGGATCGATCAATCGATCATCGTTCGAGCGACATTCTTGGATCGATCGATCGATCGATAAAGCATGTATTCGCCCAGATTTTCTTAACAGTCACGGAGTTCTCCATTTTTACACCTCCAAATCAGATTACAAGGTCCCAAACTCCCCAAATAAGTATAATAATCATGAACCAACATTACTACACCAGTCTTAACATTCAAAATTTATCAAAACATCATAGATTATCGATTTCTTGGATTAAAAGTCATTAAAATACTATAACCCTAGTTTTTCCTCATATCTTCAAAAATCATTAAAAGCCCCAATTTAATTTCATGATTTACTAACTCTTAGATTATAATTCATTCCCTTAATGATTTCAAAAGGTCCACTACATGCAAACCTACCCAAGTTCATGATTTAGTCACCAATTTCACATTATCACAATTATTCATAATTTGTCTCCAAATCTAATTTATCATGTAGAACATATGCCATAAATCTTTGAAAGTAAAATCACTTTCCTGGAAAAATAAATATTCTGATCCGTTGGTGATGTTAATGGTTGGTTCTCCTTCTATCTCCGGTGACAGATCCGGTGAATAATGGTGGTGTGTGGTCGTTATGGCTTGGAAACCCTGTTTATAACTTGTCCTCTTTCTCACGTTGTCCACTCCTTACTTTTTGGATGATAGTGGCCCTGATGGACCTAATATTGGTTGATAAATATCACCTCATTTTCGTGGGCACTATTTATTAAAAATTAAAATGACTAAAATACCCTCCCGGGTTGCCGGTTAGGCCTAAAAATGCCCTGGGACCCAAACTAAACCCCTGGCTAGTGTTTTCCTACTATCTAGACCCTTATGGATACGCTGGCGCATTCAATTTGATCATACGGATGACATAAAAATAAAATACTTTTAAATCCATTAAATTTGGTCCTAACACGACTGACATGCGCGTCCCAACTTAATTACCGAAACTGCCGTATTTTCAACTCACGAAAATTTTAGTAAATTCAATAATCACATATTATCGTACTCACTCATCAATATTCAACATTATCATCATATTTAAATACTAACTCTCGTCTCGCTAGTTATTTAAATCCAAATTAATTTCCAATTAATTATCCCAATTGAATTTAATTAATCCCGCAATTAAAAGCAATTTCATTAATTAATCTCATAATTAAAAGCCATAAAATTATGGGGTATTATATTCTTTTTCCTTGATCCAAAAATTTGGGACAGTTTTAAACCGTGCCGAAAGTGTATCAAATTTTGGCATGGTTTTGAACTGCGTCAAAAATGTACCAAAATGTACTCAATCTGGCACAATTATAAACTGTGCCAAAAGCATGCTTGACATATCAAATTCTGGCACGGTTTAAAAGTGTGCCAAAAGTGTTTCCGTTGGTCAAATCTGGTACACTTTTAAATCATGTCAGAAAAAATGGCCATTTTGAAACACGTGATTCTGGCACAGTTCAAAATCGTGCCAGATTTGATCTAGCATAATTTTAAACCATGCCAGATTGTTATTTTTGGCGTAGTGTAACTAGAGCGGTTCATGTGTGCCAATGATGTAAATGGGGCCTTACTCTGAAGGAAGGAAGTAGGGCCTTTAACGTTCTGGAGAATGACAAGTTCTTATGTTTCTTTCATGTTACAAGGATGAATGATTGTGATACAGTTCATCATAATTGGTTACTCAAGCCAGGGTATGTGGCTACGTTAGTACCCTGTGAGAACATTTGTGATGAGTGATAAGACTTCAAGCATATATCATAGGTTTTCTTTTTGTAAATCATTGTCTGATGTGTACGGGTGGGATTTTCTCGGAACGGTTGCTTGTTCCTTATGACTCTCGTGTATCCCTTTAAATTTCGATAATTAAGGGATCAATATTCTCAAGTATGTGGTAGCTAGGATTGGTAACATATCATGGTATGACGTGATTGGGCCTGATAGAGCTCGGTGGACCGAGTATGGTCAATGTAGCTTGGTAACTAGGTGCGCCCTATCTGAGGTATTCTTACTATTGTATAAAGTTCAGTGTGTGGGTGGCTGCACTTTCAGCCACATGGTCTGATCGTAGTATTTTCTTTGCTTTCGATTAGAGACCTTTCGAAGGGTCGGCATGGCAGTCAACGTCTCTCGTTGGAAAGAGAGGGATAATTACTTGAGGATATTTTATAGTGTTAGAAATAGAGGAAACTTAGCACACAATGTTGTTTTTCCATGGTGAGTGGATTGGTGTGAGGCTCAAGTGAGTGCTCAAATGTGAGATGCTTAGAGTAGTGCTAGGGTCATTAGAGTGATGTGGCATAAGGTGTCAATCGAATGTACTGTGATGATTTGGTAGGTGTATTACTTATCGGTGAGAAATTAGCAATGTATGGATAATATCAATCTCAAGCAAAATTTGTGTATTGATGAGAACCTAAAAATTCGTGGGACATAGGATGTGTAGTCCCAAGATTGGAAATGGTTGTTGATGATGAATTTATTAATCTATTATAATACGATTTTCTCTTGGGTGACTGTCGATCATTAGAGAGGGTTTCCCGTGGAGGAGTTGGTATTAGTAAAGGTAGTCTTAGGACTCGACTAAGCATGATCACCAAGTGATTGGAGGTTCGATTATAGTTATGTGATGTCGATGATTAGAATAATGGTGACCTCTAGCGCATGTTGTGAGATGAACTTTTGGTGACAAGCCCGTGAATAAGGGTATGATGTTGTCTTACCATTCGAAGACTTGATGTTTAGGTCTTGAAGGATTCCTATGACTTGGAGTAGAAATGGATAAACCATATAAGCTTGAGGATTGATTGCTCAATAATTTCAATGGATGAAATTCCCCAAGGAGGTAAGTTTGTAATATCCCTCCCCGCAATTTTAACCATTTTCATGAAATTTGGTGATTTAGTACAACTTAGACTTGTTAAGATGGATCCTAACTCAAATTTGGGTAGCTTCGTAGCCTTAGTGCTTGTCAAATCGAAATTTTTGTAACTTGAAGTCTATTTTAATAGATTTAGACGTTTTTCGAATGTGGCATCTGACAACCTGAGCTTCGTCCAATTCTTGATTTGTGCCAACCTCTCGTTGGAAGACCTCATTGGAAGGGTCGTTCTAACGAGGCTCAGGGTCGTCCGAACAATCAGAGTAGATTTTGATTTTTTTTATCTTTTTAATGTGTTATCATGACGTGGGTCGTTGGATTGGATAACGTGATGACTTATCAGTGGCCTAGATCAGGTGTGGGGTATAAGACTAGATTACCCTTGGCTCAAAGAGTTGGGTGTGGGGGACTTTGGGGTATTTAACCCCTTTAAGGTTATGAGAGTATATAAATGAGTGTTGGATTATTTTGGGCATTTGAGATGATATTTTTCTTCTTTCTTTAAGTTCTTTAGATCTCCCATGGATCCCAACCACCATTTCAAGTCAAGAACCGCAATATCCTCACCTTATGCCACCACATTCTAGATGTATTCCACCATATTTAAGCCCAAAATATCCATTTTCATCATTATTAAGCATAGCTACAACTTTGGAGATGTTTGGGGAGGGGGGTTGGAGAAGATGAAGATGGGAGTTTCATGGAACTTGAAGAGGGCTTTGATGGAACTTTCATGGAGTCATACTTGTTAGAGCTAGGCAACCTCCTTGAGGACACCTTAGGAGGTGGGAGGTTGCCATCTTCTTAGACATTTCATTCCTTCCATTGTTGGAGCTTCATTTGAGGTGGAAAAACCTACTTTTAGTTTAAGATTATATTTTTGTGTATTTATAGGCTTGTTGTAGAATTTAAGAGTAGAATGCACATGAATAAAATGATTGGTTTACAGTAGATTTGGTATTAAACATTTTTATGAAATAAAAATGCTAGCAAAAATGTTATTTTATTGGATAAATGATGAGTAAATATTTTGATGTTTTCTTGAAACAATTGGAATTTTCATGTAAATAGTATGTTTCAAGAAATTGGGTGGTAAACATTTTTATGGAATAAAAATATTTTAAATTTACATTCTATCTTGCTAAAGATATTTGGTAAATTAAGTTCAATTTCTTGCCAAGAATTGAGACATTTATAGAATGGGACATTGGTTTGAGTTTTTCAGAAATAAAATGTCATTCAGTCTATAAAAGTATATTTTGCAAGTGTTATGAATTTTCTATAAATAATTGTATGTTTAATCCATTCAATAGGATTTGAAGTTAAGAATCCATTATCATTTGTATAAATTTATAGTATTTTGATGATGAACGTAAACACAAGTTTAATCAAGGTTTTATTGGGTTTAAACATGGAATGAAGAAATAAGAAAATTCAGTCCTTAAAGTTTATGTAATTATTGTAAAAAAAATGTAAGATTTCAAGACTACAAGTGTTAATAAATAAAATTGTATTTTTCTTATAAAAGTAGTCTTACATGTTTGATGATTCTTGGAAGAAAAGGTATTGAAATAAAGATGTTTTCAATTGAGAAGAATATTACTCCAAAAGGTTTAAAAAATATTAAGGTGTTGACGACACATAAGAATTTAGTGTGGGTAACTTAATGGAGTTTTTGGAAAATTAACACTTGTGAAAATGGAATAAAAGGTGAGCTTGGAAACGAATGGGTAAAATGATAATTTTACATAAAGTGAAATATTTTTATGAAATAAAAAGGTTAGAAACGATGTTACACATTATAGTCCTAATGAACATGATTTTTGGAATAAAATTAAAGATAAAGTGTAAAGGATGTGAAATGATGATTTTCAAAGTGTAACACAAGTTGGGGTGAGATCCCGAATATGGCTTCGGCCGGGTAAAAAGAAAGTTGAAATAATGTGGACATTTACAAAATGTTAGAACACATTAAAAAGGAACTCGGATGACATCGAAAAATTACGGAGGGCCTAAAATCCTGGGGTGAAAGATCCAAAACACTGGCCAGAGCATATGGTGGCATCGCCAACGGTTTGGAGCCCGTTAATGTTGGCAATTATTGGAAGATTACGAAAAAAATATAAAGGAATAAGGAACATGTCAAAAAAGGGTTGTGTGGTGAAAATGTGTTAAGACAACCTAACCTGAATGGATTAATAAGTAAATGTATAATTGATTAATGTCCATAAGATAAAGAAAAGGCAAAGTAAGTAAATGGATCGTGAAGAAGCCCAAGAAGTTTAACACATAATTAAAAAAAGGGTGTGTTGTGAAAGATTTTTAAAGGCTAAACAAGTATTTTCTAGCACGATGTTTATGTGCATTGAAAGGGTGATTTTCAATAAAAATACTAATGTGGATTGGTTAAAATGAAAATGATAATTTCGGTAAAGAAATGGCATTAGGTCAAAGCAAGTGTAGTTGTTTCAACTATTTAGCCATGTGTATTAAAAAAATGGATAAATGTCAAATGAAAAAAAAAAGATTAAGGTGAATTAATCGGGAAAAATAAGGTTTCGAAAGTAAAATGGTTTTAGGCATTAATTATATGTATACACACACACACACATTAAGTATATATATATATATATATATATATATATATATATTCATATACACACACACACACACACACAAGGAAGTTGCATGTGCACGTAGGTATAACTTGTTGAGTCTTATTTCTACCGTTCGATTTTATACTGCATTTTGTATATTTTCCACTGAGCATTCGGCTCACTCCCTCGTTTGTAACGTCATGGGTGCATTTCGTATTTTGAGAGCGTTATACTAGTAAGTACTCTCTTTTATATTACGTTAGTAGCTCTGTACGCTTGGACTCAAGAGTGCACCACAAGGGTCTCCCGTGTAGTTTGATTTGCATGTTTGTAAGGACATTTTTCTCATGTCCAACATGTTTCATTTGTGTATGTCGTACGTCGCGACATTTGGCACGTCACCTCAAGATGTCACTCGACGGCCTCAATCCGAATTTCGGGAATCAAGCATTCAACATCTCCATTAATATGTCCCACATCTGCCTCAACGACTTCACGTTCCATGATTTTAGGGACTTAATGCAAGTGGTACGCAAGGGAAGTCAAAACAGTGAAAAAAGGCACGATAGGAGAGTTTAAGGTCATTTTCGTAATTTCACATCCATAGTTCGGAGGTCTGGTCAACTATAAAGTTTAAGAGCTCGCCGTAAGGAAGATACTGGAAAAAACGTCACCACAATCCGAGCTACGGTGAAGGAGTTATGACCTTTTGAAGATAGAGAAAATTCCTTAAAGAATGTTGTTTTTTTAATACGCTGGATAGAATTTTAGAGTTTTAAGAACATATGACTCTTCATGTTTTTTCCTATAAATACCAACTGCGGGGGAGTTGTTTTGCAAGACTTTAGAAGACGTTTTTGAGAGTCCAAATTACTCTAGTCTTCATATTTTTGAGTCCCAAGACTCATGTTTTGATTCACACAATTGTCAATCATTTGTGAATCTTTTTGGTAACCAAAGAACACAACTTTGAGTTTGTTCAACCCTTGTGGAGCATCCGTTCTCTTCTTCATTGCTGCCCTCCTGGAAAGGGAAAATTCCAGCCGCCGACATAGGAACCGACACCTGCGGGTATTTCTGTGTCACACTGTTTCTAGCCGTTGCTTTGAAGGTTTACCGAAGACACCGTGCGTTACACTTGTGGGCGATTATCAGGTTGTATGTAAGTCAATGGTCTTGTAAATTCTTTAAAGTTCTAGAAATAAAAGGTTTTGCCCTTCGGGGATTTTTCCTTAACTTTGTGTCGCATGCTTTATATTTGATGGGTTGATTTAGATGCATGTTTATGGATTGAATTTATTTGGTTTAAAAGTAGACGCTAGTTAAATAAGGGTTACTTGGAAACTTGCGAATTTAATTTAAATCGATATTACACGCGTTCTCAAATTGGTATCAGAGCGGGTTACGCTAATTTATCGCGTGATCCTAATTTTTCAAGGATTTATTTTTTGTGATACAATTTGACTTCTCACGTTTTTCAAATTGGTATCAGAGCGGGTTACTCTAAATTATCGAGTGATCTTGATTTTTAAAGTTTTTTTTTCCTGATACAATTTTACTTCTCACATCGTCAAATTGGTATCAGAGCAGGTTGCGCAAATTTATCGCGTATTCCTATTTTCCGCAAAAATTGGGTGATATTGATTTTTTTAAAAATCAGTTTTATGAAAAATCGCAATTTTTCAATGGAACGCCCATTTAATGAGGAGCCTATTTTTGAAAAATTTCACGACCGTGCTGAAAAATTAAAAAGTTTGAATTTGAAACTTTGCAAAAGAATTAAAGTTTTGATAAAAGGAAATTCTCTCTTTAAAAGTAAGATTGAATATTTGCAAGAGTTTCAAACTCAAAGTGAAATTTGTCGTGAGCACTTTGGTAATTTGTGTACTGATTTTGATTCTTTAAAAATTGCCAAAAAGAAGAGTGATGAGAGAGTCCTAGTTTTAGATAAGGAATTGGAGGACTTAAAAAATTCTAGGGTTCCCGTTTGTGCCATCGAGGATAAAAAATTAATCGATGATTTTACGGCACGCGAAAAGGCTCTTAGGAATAAGTTTGTTTTAATTGAGGGGGAGCGTGATAAACTGTTAAGTTTAATTGATAATTTGAAGAAGGCGTCCCTTAATTTGGAAGAGTCTAATTCTTTGCTGGTGTAAAAAATTTTGAAGTTAAAAAATGATTTGACAGACTCAAGTAGGTTTGATAGTAATGGTAATGGCTCATCGTGTTCTCATGCTTCTAATGTTAAAGCCAAAACCATCATTTGTTTTAGAGGGTCAACTAATTCCAAGGACGCTAGAAAAGATCACACTTTCGGTGTCATCCCACCCGTTTACACATGCTCATATTGTGGTAGGAATGGTCACCTTAGGCGATTTTGTTTTGATCTTGGAAGAGGTCCTAGGAATTCGAAGTCTAGTATTTTGTTGGTTCCCAAAACCCCTTGTCGACGTGTTTCATCCATTTGGGTTAGGAAATCACTTTTGGTGGAACTAGATTTTAGATAAGTTGATTCCCATTTGCTTGCACATGATTCTTTTCTTGCCATATCATATAGATGATTGTGTTTGCATGTTTGTCATATGCTAGTTATGCTTTTTGATATATTTTTGCTAGCGTTGTGACATGTACTTTTTGTATATATTTTTTTTTGAAAAATTTAGAAAAATACAAAAAGATTTTTTTTTGTTGCACCGTTTATGGATGAACACTATGGATGACCGAGTCACAACATCATTCCATTTTTTAGGTCAATTCATCCATGTACTTTATAATGTTTGGAGTCATTAAGATGTAATTAAGTGTTACTTCCTACATGTTTAACTCATATTTCCTTTATTGCACACATGCACAGATTTGTTTGATTATTATGCTTGTCTTATCACATGTTGGTTGGGTGTTTTCACTCCAACCTTGTCTTTAAAACGAACCAAGCGCGATAATTTTTATAAGGAAATTGTGCATATAAAAACCGTTTTGTGAGTTTGTGACCTTTCTTTAGAAACGGAAAAGGGCTGTGAAAGGTTCATTTTTCCTTCGTGAATACTAAGCCACCGTTAAATTGGACCTAAAAAATTGAGGAATTTTAGTATCCAGGGTCCAAAGAGGTTAAAAGAGCCCGAAAAAAATTGAAAGGCAATAAAAAGAAATCCATGCCAAATTATGGGCCATTTAGGTTTTTGCACCAATTCTCCAAAGTTTGAGAATTTAGATTACCTCTAAAAGAAAATATATATGAGGGTGTTTGGTTGGAAAATTAAAACGGGTTTGCACGTCCTTGATATTTGAAAATGCGCTACATAGTTTTGGACGTTATTGGTGTGGAAATCACGTTGACTTTGATTTGTTGATTTCCATAAGACGATGTCATCTAAATTCTACAAATTTTTTACACCTAAGGATACTTTTGATGCTCATTCGTTAGGGGTGCACATATGCATCGTGCACATATGATTGATTGAGTTGATTTACCTATAGAATGTGTTCACACCCATACATTCCGTTCCCATGACTTGGTTGTTTGAGTTTAAATCTATGGTGTGATTTTTTTTTGTATCATGTTTTACATATTTTTTTCAAATGGTATCAGATTTTATTTTTGAAAAAAAAATTAAAAATAGTTTGTGTATTTTTTTGTATACTGTGACACCCCGATTTTGCTTTTTTGATTCATTCTTCTAATTTGTCTATTTGGGGGCATCATAAAAAGGGGGAGAAAGAATTATCATTTTATGGGGGAGTTTGAATTTTGGGGGAGTTTTGAGATTTGACTTATGCTTATCATATATTGGTATCTATGTTTATCTCATTTCAAACTCAATACGTCACTTGGTATTTTTTTTTCTTTATCTCATGTGTGTAGGTACTACATTGATGATCTCTGAATTTCACACCCTGATGAGAAAAGATTTGAGATTCCTGAAGATTTGAAGAACAAACGATGAAGACTATTCATTTGTACCTTTTCCAGTTTTGGGTTCATGGGAGGGTAGATTTGTATAGGCAATTTCGTATTTGATAATTCGGATTTTTTATGTATGTACCGGCATAGACATAGGGGGAGATTTGTAAGGACATTTTTCTCATGTCCAACATGTTTCATTTGTGTATGTCGTACGCCGCTACATTTGGCACGTCACCTCAAGATGTCACTCGACGGCCTCAATCCGAATTCCGAGAATCAAGCATTCAACATCTCCATTAATATGTCCCACATCTGCCTCAACGACTTCACGTTCTAATATTTTAGGGACTTAATGCAAGTGGTACGCAAGGGAAGTCAAAACAGTGAAAAAAAAGCACGATAGGAGAGTTCAAGGGCTTTTTCGTAATTTTACATCCATAGTTTGGAGATCTGGTCAACTATAAAATTGAAGAGCTCGCCGTAACGAAGATACTGGAAAAAACGTCACCTCAATCCGAGCTACGGTGAAGGAGTTATGACCTTTTGAAGATAGAGAAAATTCCTTAAAGAATGCTTTTTTTTTTATACGCTCGATAGAATTTTAGAGTTTTAAGAACATATGACTCTTCATCTTTTTTCCTATAAATACCAACTTCGGGGGAGTTGTTTTGCAAGACTTTAGAAGACGTTTTTGAGAGTCCAAATTACTCTAGTCTTCATATTTTTGAGTCCCAAGACTCATGTTTTGAGTCACACAATTGCCAATCCTTTGTGAATCTTTTTGGTAACCAAAGAACACAACTTTGAGTTTTTTCAACCCTTGTGGAAAAGCCGTTCTCTTCTTCATTGCTGCCCTCCTGGGAAGCGAAAATTCCAGCCTCCGACATAGGAACCGACACCTGCGGGTATTTCTGTGTCACACTGTTTCTAGCCGTTACTTTGAAGGTTTACCGAAGACACCGTGCGTTACACTTGTGGGCGATTATCAGGTTGTATGTAAGTCAAGGGTCTTGTAAATTATTTAAAGTTCTAGAAATAAAAGGTTTTGCCCTTCGGGGATTTTTCCTTAACTTTGTGTCGCATGCTTTATATTTCATGGGTTGATTTAGATGCATGTTTAAGGGTTGAATTTATTTGGTTTAAAAGTAGACGCTAGTTAAATAAGGGTTACTTGGAAACTTGCGAATTTAATTTAAATCGATATTAGACGCGTCCTCAAATTGGTATCAGAGCGGGTTACGCTAATTTATCGCGTGATCCTGATTTTTCAAGGATTTATTTTTTTGTGATACAATTTGACTTCTCACGTTTTTCAAATTGGTATCAGAGCGGGTTACTCTAAATTATCGAGTGATCTTGATTTTTAAAGTTTTTTTTTCCTGATACAATTTTACTTCTCACATCGTCAAATTGGTATCAGAGCAGGTTGCGCAAATTTATCGCGTATTCCTATTTTCCGCAAAAATTGTGTGATATTGATTTTTTTAAAAATCAGTTTTATGAAAAATCGCAATTTTTCAATGGAACGCCCATTTAATGAGGAGCCTATTTTTGAAAAATTGCACGACCGTGCTGAAAAATTAAAAAGTTTGAATTTGAAACTTTGCAAAAGAATTAAAGTTTTGGAGAAAGGAAATTCTCTCTTTAAAAGTAAGATTGAATATTTGCAAGAGTTTCAAACTCAAAGTGATATTTGTCGTGAGCACTTTGGTAATTTGTGTACTGATTTTGATTCTTTAAAAATTGCCAAAAAGAAGAGTGATGAGAGATTCCTAGTTTTAGAGAAGGAATTGGAGGACTTAAAAAATTCTAGGGTTCCGTTTGTGCCGTCGAGGATTAAAAATTAATCGATGATTTTACGGCACGCGAAAAGGCTCTTAGGAATAAGTTTGTTTTAATTGAGGGGGAGCGTGATAAGCTGTTAAGTTTAATTGATAATTTGAAGAAGGCGTCCCTTAATTTGGAAGAGTCTAATGCTTTGCTTGAGTAAAAAATTTTGAAGTTAAAAAATTATTTGACAGACTCAAGTAGGTTTGATAGTAATGGTAACGGCTCATCGTGTTCTCATGCTTCTAATGCTAAAGCCAAAACCATTATTTGTTTTAGAGGGTCAACTAATTCCAAGGACGCTAGAAAAGATCACACTTTCGGTGTCATCCCACCCGTTTTCACATGCTCATATTATGGTAGGAATGGTCACCTTATGCGATTTTGTTTTGATCTTGGAAGAGGTCCTAGGAATTCGAAGTCTAGTATTTTGTTGGTTCCCAAAACCCCTTGTCGACATGTTTCATCCATTTGGGTTAGGAAATCACTTTTGGAGGAACTAGATTTTAGACAAGTTGATTCCCGTTTGCTTGCACATGATTCTTATCTTGCCATATCATATAGATGATTGTGTTTGCATGTTTGTCATATGCTAGTTATGCTTTTTGATATATTTTTGCTAGCGTTGTGACATGTACTTTTTGTATATATTTTTTTTTGAAAAATTTTGAAAAATACAAAAAGATTTTTTTTTGTTGCACCGTTTATGGATGAACACTTTGGATGACCGAGTCACAACATCATTCCGTTTTTTCATGTGACTATTTGATAGTGTTTTGAGACAATAGGTCAATTCATCCATGTACTTTATAATGTTTGGAGTCATTAAGATGTAATTAAGTGTTACTTCCTACATGTTTGACTCATATTTCCTTTATTGCACACATGCACGGATTTGTTTGATTATTATGCTTGTCTTATCACATGTTGGTTGGGTGTTTTCACTTCAATCCTGTCTTTAAAATGAACCAAGCGCGATAATTTTTATAAGGAAATTGTGCATATAAAAACCATTTTGTGAGTTTTTGTGCTTTCTTTAGAAACGGAAAAGGGCTGCGAAAGTTTCATTTTACCTTTGCGAATACTAAGCCACCGTTAAATTGGACCTAAAAAATTGGGGAATTTTATTATCCGGGGTCCAAAGAGGGTAAAAGAGCCCGAAAAATATTGAAAGGCAATAAAAAGAAATCCATGCCAAATTATGGGCCATCTAGGTTTTGCACCAATTCTCCAAAGTTTGAGAATTTAGATTACCTCTAAAAGAAAATATATATGAGGGTGTTTGGTTGGAGAATTAAAACGGGTTTGCACGTCCTTGATATTTGAAAATGCGCTACATAGTTTTGGACGTTATTGGTGTGGAAATCACGTTGACTTTGATTTGTTGATTTGCATAAGACGATGTCATCTAAATTCAACAAATTTTTTACACCTAAGGATACTTTTGATGCTCATTCGTTAGGGGTGCACATATGCATCGTGCACATATGATTGATTGAGTTGATTTACCTATCGAATGTGTTCACACCCATACATTCTGTTCCCATGACTTGGTTGTTTGAGTTTAAATCTATGGTGTGATTTTTTTTTGTATCATGTTTTACATATTTTTTTCAAATGGTATCATATTTTTTTTTTTTTGAAAAAAAAATCAAAAATAGTTTGTGTATTTTTTTGTATACCGTGACACCCCGATTTTTCCTTTTTGATTCATTCTTCTAATTTGTCTATTTGGGGACATCATAAAAAGGGGGAGAAAGAATTATCATTTTATGGGGGAGTTTGAATTTTGGGAGATTTTTGAGATTTGACTTATGCTTATCATATATTGGTATCTATGTTTATCTCATTTCAAACTCAATACGTCACTTGGTATTTTTTTTTCTTTATCTCATGTGTGTAGGTACTACATTGATGATCTCTGAATTTCACACCCTGATGAGAAAAGATTTGAGATTCCTGAAGATTTGAAGAACAAACGATGAAGACTATTCATTTGTACCTTTTCCAGTTTTGGGTTCATGGGAGGGTAGATTTGTATAGGCAATTTCGTATTTGATAATTCGGATTTTTTATGTATGTACCGGCATAAACATTGGGAGAGATTTGTAAGGACATTTTTCTCATGTCCAACATGTTTCATTTGTGTATGTCGTACGCCGCTACATTTGGCACGTCACCTCAAGATGTCACTCGACGGCCTCAATTTGAATTCCAGGAATCAAGCATTCAACATCTCCTTTAATATGTCGCACATCTACCTCAACGACTTCACGTTCCAAGATTTTAAGGACTTAATGCAAGTGGTACGCAAGGGAAGTCAAAATAGTGAAAAAAAGGCACGATAGGAGAGTTCAAGGGATTTTTCGTAATTTCACATCCATAGTTCGGAGGTCTGGTCAACTATAAAGTTGAAGAGATCTCCGCACCGAAGATACTGGAAAAAACGTCACCTCAATCCGAGCTACGGTGAAGGAGTTATGACCTTTTGAAGATAGAGAAAATTCCTTAAAGAATGCTGTTTTTTTTATACGCTGGATAGAATTTTAGAGTTTTAAGAACATATGACTCTTCATCTTTTTTCCTATAAATACCAACTTCGGGGGAGTTGTTTTGTAAGACATTAGAAGACGTTTTTGAGAGTCCAAATTACTCTAGTCTTCATATTTTTGAATCACAAGACTCATGTTTTGATTCACACAATTGCCAATCCTTTGTGAATCTTTTTGGTAACCCAAGAACACAACTTTGAGTTTGTTCAACCCTTGTGGAGAAGTCGTTCTCTTCTTCATTGCTGCCCTCCTAGAAAGGGAAAATTCCAGCCGCCGACATAGGAACCGACACCTGCGGGTATTTCTGTCTCACACTGTTTTTAGCCGTTGCTTTGAAGGTTTACCGAAGACACCGTGCGTTACACTTGTGGGCGATTATCAGGTTGTATGTAACTCAATGGTCTTGTAAATTCATTAAAGTTCTAAAAATAAAAGGTTTTGCCCTTCGGGGATTTTTCCTTAACTTTGTGTCGCATGCTTTATATTTGATGGATTGATTTAGATGCATGTTTAAGGGTTGAATTTATTTGGTTTAAAAGTAGACGCTAGTTAAATAAGGGTTACTTGGAAACTTGCAAATTTAATTTAAATCGATATTACACGCGTTCTCAATTTTAAACAAGTGGAACTTTACTTATAATAAAACTCTATTAACATTATATAGGTTCACATCACACCTAATGCTTGGGTCGGACCGGGTTGACCACGGGTAATGTTAGCAGCAACTTTGGAATATTGATGAATGAAATTAAGGGTATGGTCTAATTATTTAGTCAATCACATAATTGTCCCTCCCAGATGCCTCATCAAACATTACCCGATCATATGCCTCAATGTTTCCCCTCCTAAGTGCCTCCTCCTATAATATTCTCATCCCACGAGACTCCTCCAACAACATTTCGTGGATCATCATCATCCATATATGATGACTATGGTGAGGAGTATTATTTAAGTAAAGGTTCATTGGCACATGCACACTTATTTCAATGAAGGCCATAACACCTGTCGACAGATCACCCTTTGTTGGTGGGTGAAGCTAATATAATGATTGATAAATTATATGATGATTACCAAGATGAGCCTACGCATGTTTACTTTGGTGGGGCATTTTGTTAAAATATTATCAAACTTGTTATATTCCATGCCAATTCCTTTGTTGTCAAGCTTAGGTAATGAATAATGTTTTATTTCAGAGAAAATTTACAATGCTTTAATTATGTGGGATATCTGCTGACATCATTAGTTATTTTAATTTTCTAGGGATTGATGACATCTTAATTTGTTTGATTTTATTTCATATTTATTGAATGCTCGTCTTGAATGAATTTTCTTAAATTTTCTTTGGTTGAATGAATTAGCTTGAATTATAAACTGAGAGTTGTTGTATCCAACATGACGTTCGTTTCAACATAATTATATAAGTGAATTGAATTTTAAAGACTATTTGATGGTTTGCCCACAACACAAAGAGTGGATAAGATAGAGTAATAAAGTCTCTTATAATCACTTAAAGGTCATTAACAAATAAGGGGATGAACGAGAAACTCCATAGCTAGTGAAGTGTTAAACGTGCAATCAATATTAAAGAAGTACGAGCAAGTCTAAGCTACCAATGAGTAACACAAGCAGTGACCAAAAAAACTTATTGGACGAGCAATTCCAAGTCACCTGTGAGTCATATGAGGAGTGGTCAACAAAAGATATTGGATGGGCAAGTCCAATACACCAATAAGTTGCACAAGTAGTGACCAACAAGGGGGCTGCACAAGCAACCCCAAGTTACCTTATATTTATATGAGTAATAAGGAGGATTTGCGAGCAACTCTAAGTTACATAGCTCTTAAAGAGGAACAAGTACATGAGAAGCACTCCATGCCTACTATAGTAAGGTTATGAACAGTTGCTCAAACAACACGAAAGTAAATATTTTAGAACCTCATTTACAAACATTTAGTCTTGTTATTTGAACACTAGTTTACTTATCAAGAAGCCTTGGCTGAGCAAGAAGGGCTTGAGTAGATGGCCAATTAGGACCTCTTAGGATTTTTAGTTTGGAGGCGGAGGGGTCAGTTTTGTTGAGAAATCTAAGGTTCAACTACTAAAATATCTTAAGAAAGAAAGAATATTGAAGCGAGGGACCCAAGAGGTCTTTTACATTCACTAACATTACATAGTCCATAGTTACTAATTAGCGAGAAGTTAATGACTTATGCGTAAGATATTTTGACAAAGAAAATGGCAAGTGACCCTTAAGGTCACTCGCAAGTTTTTAAAATTGTGTACTAAGCAACCGTTTACAAATAGGCAAAATAGTACTTTTAGAGTTATGGCTGACAATATTGCTTTTTGTCCACTATCACACCAGGTGTCACTCCACAACAAACAGATTGTGGTAGACAGTGACAAATAGTAATAAGGAAAAAATTATTTTCAAATATTTGTCACATGGGAATATCCCTTTTGCACGCACGTTCCATGTTAGTCCTAATGTTTCACTATAAATAGAGTAATAGAGCACAACTATTACCATATTCTCATTAAAACTGTTACTCTACACAAATTTCTAGGGATATTCTCTTCCTACTCTCTCCAAGATATGGAAGTGCTTAGCTTTTCACTCTCATAGACTCACTGCTCTCAGTTGGTTCATTCCTCTTTTAATATTGGAAAGTTGTATTTGAATCATTATCGGATCATTATTGTAATACAAGTAACATTATTTTTATTGAAAAGTTAGTTTTTGGTATATGCTTTGTTCTTGAAATATTTTTACCTTGAAAATACTTTTCATTGGAGTGCATCACACCTGGCTCATTACAGTCTTACGGGTTTAAACCTCAATAGGCCGCTTACTTACCCATTTAGCTATCTTACTTAACCATTTCGCTTTTCTTAGGGACATTAGTCATTATTCTCAATTTTCTTGTCTATATTATACACCAAAAGAAACATTTATCATTTCATATAAGTTAGGTTGTTTCCTGTGACAACCCGCTATCCGAAATAAAGGGTGTCCCGCCCTATACCCCGATGAAACAGGAATCATGGATAGATATTATTCTCAGCATCACAGTAAACATACAGAGTATCAGGAATAACCACACAATATTCCAGAAAACGGGTTATCAAAAATTTTAGTTTGTAATTTAAAGAAAACACTTTCAACAACCCATAATGGAAAAAGAGGGTAGAAACTCCCACAAACATATATGAAATCAAATAGATAAGAAAGGACCGAATAAAGCGTCGGTCGATACAATCCATACAACAAACAATGAGTTTCAGGTGTTACCTAATACATCAATTATATAATTACAACCATTTAGGAACATGCCCGAATAAAGACTGATCTTAACTAGAAAACAATAATAGAGGCGTCTACACAAAAATATCCCGTGATATCCGCAAAATGTCACGGCTCGTCAAAAGACTCAGAGAAAAGATAGTCATTACTGGCGACCTTGCGGTGGAACACCTGAAAGAATATAGAAGATACATACACAACAAGAAAACAAAGAACCGGTCAGAGGCCGGTTTTATACGATCACTAGATAAATGACAGTTATGACAATAATGTACAGGTAAGCATGGATGATATGGATGATATTCTAGCATGGTAACATCATATAAAGAACTAAAACAGTTAAATGATTATTAAAATAGAATTTAGTTATGAAAAGAAATAAAAGTACTTATAAGCCTTTTTCATCTTTTATCGTTTTCAAATCCATCTTCTTTCCATTCCTTATCAGGATTGAATTTATTACCATGTGCTCTTTATGGCACTTATCTCAATAGTATGCTCTTTGTGGCATATACTTTGCTCTTTATGGCATTAATGTTCCATCGAGTCCAACTCGATAATAGAATAGTTATAAATATAAATATAACGATTCTAAGACCGCCCGTCCGGGTTTCCCCACTGTGCGCGTCCCTAAATAACCATCATCTTCCAGGGCCTAACATAAGACAACCTGAGATCCTATCGCAAACGTCGGGAAGCGGCCACATGCCTGCGGGGTAGTCAAGACCACACCCTCAATCTCCTACCCATCGCAGAAAATATAAAACAAGCGCTCATATGGCCTAGGACTATATCCACCCTGCATTCACTAGCCAGGGGGCTTCACCTCACGCACGGACTTCCCTTAAGATGGTATTTAGAGAGGTGTGTAACATCCATTTTATTAATTTTCCATTTCATGATTCAGTAAATTATGTTTTACTTTATCCAATTTACATTTTATCAAATGCATTATGGTATACTTCACATCATCATAATAACCTCGAAGAATATTTAAACTCCCAAGTTATCTCTCCCAAATGTCCTTGCTTGGACTTTATAATAATCCTCAAATGAGACCTAGTTCGCAAATACTCCTAAAGTCTCCAAATTCGACCTTAAGATTTCCTAGACTCTTATAGAACTACCTGACAGAAGAAATTCCTAAACATTTCTTTAAATCTCCCCCACCCCTCTAGCAAGAACCCTAGATGAATCCCCTTCGAGTCTAGGGAGTCGACCGAACTCAACTAATACTCTAAGGCCCTATTTTTACTTCATTTAAGAAGGTCCCTATGTTCTTATGAAAATAAGAGGTTAAAGAGTGAAAATAAAATGTTTGGGAAGAAAACAGGGGACCGGTCGACCGGTCCCAATACCGAGGTCGACTGCGTCTCAAGATTTGACCTAAGAAGAAAAGCAGAAAGATCATTTCGGCAGGACCGATCGACCGGTAAGGGGCCGCGGTTGACCGCGCCATAATTTTAGGCCTTTTTAGAAATTCTAGTAAACCCTCTCCCGTAGACCCGGTCAACCGGTCTGCGAACCGCAGTCGACTGGTCTGAGCAGACCTAGACCACTATTTCCAAATTTTCAAGCAAATCCCAAAGCCAACTCATTTATTCTCACCAACACAACATAAATGTTGCTACTACTACTACCATCAACATCAGAAATCATTCAACTATCTTTTAATGATTTAAACCCAACAAACATCCAAACCCTAAACTAGTAAACCATAAACAAATACCTCATTCTCACACAAATCATTTTTCTTAAACCATAAATAGCAAGTAGTAAACTTGCCTCAATGAAGAAAATGCAGATTTTCTTGGTGTGGGAGCAAGAATCCTTCTTAAATCTTCAATTCCCTTTCTTCTCTCTACTCTTTCTCTTTCTCTCTTTAGTTCTCTAGGTTTAAGAAAGACAATTAGGTGAATAGTGATTCACTTAAGACATAAATCTTGCCTTTAGCCAAAATCCCAACTAAATTGATAAATATTGCGATAAAATAATACGCAATTGCATATTTAAGGGATAATCAGTCAAAAATGCCCAAAATCTCAAAACACATAATGGCACAATATCTGACTATCTCGCACGTTCTGGAATCAACTGCGGCCTCCGAATTATCATTTTAAATTCATATGATATTAATAAGCATAACATAACAATAACACCCATAGTTATGGTATATATCGAAACTCATAGTGAATATTAGCTTTTCTTCATTAAATTAGCATTCAAATCACAACCCAACACTTATATCTGCTTACCAAATCTAGTAATTAATATAAAATACGTTCTCATAAGAGAGGGTTATTACATACTCCCCCCCCTTATGAGGGAATTTTGTCCCCAAAATTCAGGCATACCTTATAAGAAAAGATGTGGATATTTCTCCCGCATCTCGTCCTCACGTTCTCACGTTGATTCTTTCACATTGTGATGACTCCATTGAACTCTCACTAAGGGCACCACACGAGACCTTAACTTGCACTCCCCATACTCAAGAATAGCAACCGGTTATTCTTCATAAGAAACATCGGGTTGCAAGTCGATATCTTCAAAAGGGATGTGCCAAAGGTCACCCTCACATCTTCTATACTTCTTCAAAGAGGAGACATGGAATACATCATGGATTTGTTGTAAAGGATCCGGTAAAGCAAGTTGATACGCAATGGGACCAACTTTTGCAATAACTGGGAAAGGTCCAAAAAAACGCGGTGCAAGCTTTCCTTTCTTCCCGAAACGTTTAATGCCCTTCATTGGAGACACTCACACTAATACTTGGTCTCCAACCTATAACTCCATGTGTCTCCTACCCGCATCGGCATAGCTCTTTTGACGGTCCTGAGCTATCCGAATGCGATTTCGAATAAGTTCAATCTTTGAAGAAGTGTCTTGGATCATTTCAGGTCCAAGAAATTTGTTATCACCCACTTCCAACCAACAAGCGGGAGATCTATATGGTCGGCCATACAAAGTTTCATAAGGTGCCATTCCAATAGTAAATTGGTATGAGTTGTTATAAGCAAACTCAACCAATGGGAGGTATTGTTCCCAACCGCCCTTAAAATCAAGCATGCACATCCGAAGCATATCCTCCAACATCTGGTTTACCCTTTCAGTTTGACCATCTGTTTGAGGATGATAAGAAGAGATTAACCTCAACTCGGTTCCCATGGCATCTTGAAAACTTTGCCAAAAGTGGGACACAAATATTTTATCTCGATCAGAAACAATATTTAAAGGTATCCCATGAAGTCTAACGATCTCCTCAATGAACAATTGGGCGTAGCGAGCGGTATCATAATCCGTACATACAGGCAGGAAGTGTGCCGACTTAGTTAAATGGTCGATAATCACCCAGATCGAGTCATGACCTCTCTGTGATCTATGTAAGCGCATAATGAAGTCCATCGAAATGCATTCCCATTTCCATACTGGAATCTCCAGCGGTTGTAACAAACCTGTCGGTCGTTGGTGGTCAATCTTAACCAACTGACAAGTAGTGCATTGGGATACAAACTCCGAGATATCCCTCTTCATACCAGCCCACCAATACTGACGGCGCATATCTTGGTACATCTTGTCCCCACCTGGATGTCCCGTAAACTTTGACCCGTGAGATTCCACCATCACAGCTCGTCTCAAGTCCCCATCTTCGGGAATAATAAGTCTTCCATGGAAGCGCAGTCCACCCTCCGAACCAATCGAGTATGACTCCGCTCCTTCGGACAACAGTCGGTGTATATGGTCTTGACAACCTTTATCTCTTCCCTGGGCTTCCACAATTCTCGCTACAATCGTAGGAGTAACGGTCATCAAGAAAATGAATGCTCTTACCCCTTCATCCTCCTGAATGAGCTCTCTCCACTTAGCTTTCCACACATTAGCTAAGTCTCCCTCGGGCCTCCTACTCAAGGCATCCGCTACTACGTTCGCCTTTCCAGGATGATAATGGATATCAAATTGGTAGTCTTTCACAAATTCCAACCAACGACGCTGACGCATATTCAAGTCCTTTTGGGAAAATAAATATTGCAACGACTTATGGTCGGTGAAAAGACTAAACTTTTCCCCTAAGAGATAATGCCTCCATATCTTCAAGGCAAAGACAACTGCGGCAAACTCTAAGTCGTGCACCGGATAGTTCCTTTCGTGGGGCTTCAACTTACGAGAAGCATAAGCAATAGCTTGTCTTTTTTGCTGAAGAACACCTCCTAACCCTTGAAGAGAGGCATCGGTGAAGACTAGATATTCCAATCCCGGTTTTGGCAACGCAAGGACTGGAGCCGAAGTTAATCTATGTTTGAGCTCATTAAATGCAGCTTGACATGAACTGTACCAAACAAATCTCACTCCCTTTCGAGTTAAATTCATCAACGGTCTAGAGATCTTTGAAAAACCCTTAATAAATCGACGGTAATAACCCGCCAAGCCCAGAAAACTACGAACCTTAGTAGGTGTCGTGGGCTGACCCCACTCTCTCACCGCAATCACCTTGCTAGGATCCACAGATACACCCTGGGATGACACCACATGACCCATAAATTGAACTTCCTTCAACCAAAAGTCACATTTCTCAAACTTTGCATACAATTTGTGATCCCTCAATCTCTGCAGGACCAACCGTAAGTGAGTAGTATGATCAGACTCTGTCTGAGAATAGACTAGGATGTCATTGATGAATAGAATAACAAACTGGTTAAGGAAATCCTGAAACACCTTGTTTATAAGATCCATAAATACAGCAGGAGCATTGGTTATCCCAAAGGGCATAACCAAGAATTCATAGGATCCGTAACGGGTCAGAAATGCAGTCTTGGATACATCTTGCGCCCGTATCCTCAGTTGATGATACCCCATCCTCAAATCGATTTTGGAGAAGTATGACGCTCCCCTAAGTTGATCAAACAAATCATCGATGCGAGGTAAAGGGTATTTATTCCGGATGGTGACTTTATTCAACTCCCTATAGTCCACGCATAACCGGAGAGAGCCGTCTCTCTTCTTCACAAATAATACCGGAGCACCCCATGGTGATGTGCTATGCCTAATAAAGCCCTACTCCAATAGCTGTTGAATCTGATCTCTCAACTCCCTCATCTCCACAGGAGCCATTCGATACGGAGCTTTAGCAATCAGTCGAGTTCCCGGCATTAAATCAATCATAAACTCTATCTCCCGACTTGGAGGTAATCCCGGTATCTCCCGAAAAAATATCTTCAAAATCTTTAACAATCGGAAGAGAATTTAGGGGAACCACAACATCCCTAGATGCATCTTCCGCAATACAATATAAATAAGCACTCGTACTCCCTCCCATACAAGGCATAACAACCAGGAACATTTCTTGACCCGGAACTGCAAAAACTATGCTTTTCCCATAACAATTTATTATCGCGCGGTATTTCACTAGCCAATCCATACCCAATATTACATCGTACCCGACCATATCAAGGATAAGAAATTCGGCCTCAAAACACAAGTTACCAAGATTAATCCCTACGTTTTTATAAACAAAGAAAATCAATGAACCGTCCCCCATAGAGGATTCAACGCTAGTGAAGGTACTTTCAGCAGATTTTATCAAACATGTGGTCTGGGCAAAACTTCTAGAAATAAAGGAGTGTGTAGCACCCGTATCAAATAGTACTCGACCCATATGCCCATGAATGAGAAACTTACCCTCGATCGCTGGCGGTGCCGGAGGAGCTGGAGGAAGCATAGCCTCCTGAATATGGTAAACCCGTCCATACTGTAATTGCCCCTGCTGAGGAGGAAAAATCGGATTAGGCGCCTGGGGCGGAAATTGTACATACGGCTATTGTGGGGCCCTAGGAAGATGCCCTCCAACCAACTGAGGACACGCACTTTTATAATGGCCCAACTCCCCACACTGAAAACATTTATTAGCTGCATTCTCCTGATTCCTACCTTGATTGTTTCTAAATTTCCCCGCACCCCGGCCCTGCTGGCCCCTACCTCCATTTCCAACTCTACCTCCATGTTGTTGTTGTTGTCCGCCTTGACCTGGCCTGTTATTATTATTATTATTGCCACTAGCATTAAACCCACTGAAACGTTGGCGCTTGGTCAAATCCCCTTGCTGAGGATCCCTCTCTTTCTGCTTGTTCCCCGAGGATTGGGATGAAGAAGATGTCCCCCCTCCGGTCCCATTTCCTCCCGGTTTCACCACTTGCCCCATCGCTGCAGCCCTCTTATTGTTTTGCACAAATAATCTATGCTCTTGACAGTGAAGTAAAGCAACATTCATCACGTCCCCAAAGGTTACCAAAGATAGATTTCCAAGAAAATGTTGTTTTATTCGCCAGTGCAAACCTCCTACAAATCTGGAGATCCTCTTCGCTTCCAGAGTCACTTCATCCGGTATAAAGCTTGTTAACCGGGTAAACTCCTCTTCGTACTCGACAACCGATTTCTCCCCTTGTACTAAATCTTGAATCTTCCTCTGTATATCCCTTTAAACTGCGGAAGGGAAGTACTTTCCATCTAACAAAGCCCCAAAATTAGTGATTGACATTGTATCCCTTTGTTCGGGTGTCGTTATTGACTCCCACCAGTGTAAGGCCGATCCGACAAGCTTAAAGGTAACGAGGATTTGCTTTTTCTCCTCGCTACATTCCACCATCCTAAGATGACGCTGCATGTCCTTCTTCCACTAGTTTACCTCTATAACGTCAGAACCTCCCTCAAATTCTGGGGGATGACTCTTTAGGAAAGACTCTCTTACCTGTTCCCACTGATAAGGTCCCGTAGGAACTAGTACTTCTTGTCCCCTCGCTTGAGCTTGTGGCATTTGTTGTGCCACTACAGTCATCACTGCATTAACAGCTTGGGCCACGATATTTGCCACATCAGCGGCACTGATATTCCCCGGTGGCGGCGGTGGAGGACCAATCTCATCCTCGACAACCCTATTGCGTCTAGCGGGACGTCCTCTCTTTGGCGGCATCTGAGATAGAGAAGAGATAGAGTTAGAATATTATATAAAATAATCTATCTAGCAGAAGATCGCATACATGAGCAGCAAGACAATCCTAACATTAAGCTCTATATCAAAGAACGCTACGGTAGAACGTGACAAGTCCGCATAGATCCTAAAGATTCTAGAACCTGATGCTCTGATACCATCTGTGACAACCCGCTATCCGAAATAAAGGGAGGCCCGCCTTATACCCCGATGAAACAGGAATCATGGATTGATATCATTCTCAGCATCACAGTAAACATACAGAGTATCAAGAATAACCACACAATATTCCAGAAAATGGGTTATCAAAAATTTTAGTTTGTAATTTAAAGAAAACACTTTCAACAACCCATAATGGAAAAAGAGGGTAGAAACTCCCACAAACATATATGAAATCAAATAGATAAGAAAGGACCGAATAAAGCATCGGTCGATACAATCCATACAACATACAATGAGTTTCAGGTCTTACATAATACATCAATTATATAATTACAACCATTTGGGCAACATTCCCGAATAAAGACTGATCTTAACAAGAAAATAATAATATAGGCGTCTACACAAAAATATCCCGTGATATCCGCAAAATGTCACGGATCCTCAAAAGACTCAGAGAAAAGATAGTCAGTACTGGCGACCTTGCGGTGGAACACCTGAACGAATATAGAAGATATATACACAACGAGAAAACGAAGAACCGATCAAAGGCCGATTTTATATGATCACTAGATAAATGACAGGTATGAAAATAATGTACAGGTAAGCATGGATGATATGGATGATATTCTAGCATGGTAACATCATATAAAGAACTAAAACAGTTAAATGATTATTAAAATAGAATTTAGTTATGCAAATAAATAAAAGTACTTATAAGCCTTTTACATCTTTTATCGTTTTCAATTCCATCTTCTTTCCATTCCTTATCAGGATTGCATTTATTACCATGTGCTCTTTATGGCACTTATCTCAATAGTATGCTCTTTGTGGCTTATACTTTGCTCTTTATGGCATTAATATTCCATCGAGTCCAACTCGATAATAGAATAGTTATAAATATAAATATAACGATTCTAAGACCGCCTGTCCGGGTTTTCCCACTGTGCGCGTCCCTAAATAACCATCATCTTCCAGGGCCTAACATAAGACAACCTGAGATCCTATCGCAAACGTAGGGAAGCGGCCACATGCCTGCGGGGTAGTCAAGACCACACCCTCAATCTCCTACCCATCGCAGAAAATATAAAACAAGCGCTCATATGGCCTAGGACTATATCCACCCTGCATTCACTAGCCAGGGGGCTTCACCTCACGCACGGACTTCCCTTAAGATGGTATTTAGAGAGGTGTGTAACATCCATTTTATTAATTTTCCATTTCATGATTCAGTAAATTATGTTTTACTTTATCCATTTTACATTTTATCAAATGCATTATGGTATACTTCACATCATCATAATAACGTCGAAGAATATATAAACTCCCAAGTTATCTCTCCCAAATGTCCTTGCTTGGACTTTATAATAATCCTCAAATGAGACCTAGTTCGCATATACTCCTAAAGTCTCCAAATTCGACCTTAAGATTTCCTAGACTCTTATAGAATTACCTGACAGAAGAAATGCCTAAACATTTCTTTAAATCTCCCCCCACCCCTATGACAGGAACCCTAGATGAATCCCCTTCGAGTCTAGGGAGTCGATCGAACTCAACTAAAACTCTAAGGCCCTATTTTTACTTCATTTAAGAAGGTCCCTATGTTCTTATGAAAATAAGAGGTTAAAGAGTGAAAATAAATTGTTTGGGAAGAAAACAGGGGACCGGTCGACCGGTCCCAATACCGCGGTCGACTGCGTCTCAAGATTTAGCCTAAGAAGAAAAGCAGAAAGTTCATTTCGGCAGGACCGGTCGACCGGTAAGGGGCCGCGGTCGACCGCGCCATAATTTTAGGCCTTTTTAGAAATGCAGTAAACCCTCTCCCGTAGACCCGGTCGACCGGTCTGCGAACCGCGGTCGACTGGTCTGAGCCGACCTAGACCACTATTTCCAAATTTTCAAGCAAATCCCAAAGCCAACTCATTTATTCTCACCAACACAACATAAATGCTACTACTACTACCATCAACATCAGAAATCATTCAACTATGTTTTAATGATTTAAACCCAACAAACATCCAAACCCTAAACTAGTAAACCATACACAAATACCTCATTCTCACACAAATCATTTTTCTTAAACCATAAATAGCAAGTAGTAAACTTGCCTCAATGAAGAAAATGCATATTTTCTTGGTGTGGGAGCAAGAATCCTTCTTAAATCTTCAATTCCCTTTCTTCTCTCTACTCTTTCTCTTTCTCTCTTTAGTTCTCTAGGTTTAGGAAAGACAATTAGGTGAATAGTGATTCACTCAAGACATAAATCGTGCCTTTAACCAAAATCCCAACTAAATTGATAAATATTGCGATAAAATAATAAGCAATTGCATATTTAAGGGATAATCAGTCAAAAATGCCCAAAATCTCAAAACACATAATGGCACAATATTTGACTATCTCGCACGTTCCGGAATCAACTGCGGCCTCCAAATTATCATTTTAAATTCATATGATATTAATAAGCATAACATAACAATATTCACCCATAGTTATGGTATATATGGAAACTCAAAGTGAATATTAGCTTTTCTTCATTAAATTTGCATTCAAATCACAACCCAACACTTATATCTGATTAGCAAACCTAGTAATTAATATAAAATACGTTCTCATAAGCGAGGGTTATTACATTTACATCACACAACCCATTTGTTATCATATTTCAATTAATACCATTATATTTTCTCATAATCCTCCAACATCCCCGGACTTTATGAGCTCTACACCGTTGGTTCCAGTCACAATAGGCTAACTGCGCAGTGGATTTGGGGCCTTTCACCACTAAAGATGTCATGCACTTCTTAATTATTTTCCAGCATCACTCGAGTGTTACTTTATCTTCACATGTTTTTTAATATTCTACCAAATATTCACATTATAACTCTTTTCACATTTTTACCGGTGAAAGCCAAAATCCGGACTTAACCGCTCGTCTTCTCATTTACAGTTAGAAAATCGTTTCTTTTTCTTTAAGTTCCTTTTATTCACATTTAACGTTGATTTTTATACCAAATTCATTTACGTCTTAAGGACTTATGTCAATTTCATCCACAATAATGTAACACCATTCTCTAACATTTTTATTTCATAAAATGTTCCACTTTACATAAATTTACCAATTTACCCTTTTATTGCCACATTGGAATTTAGTCCTTTAATAAGTTTTATTTTCCAAAATGGTTATTACATTTCCAACTTAACATTTATAATACTTTTAGCCATTTTTAACACTTGTTCAATACCTCATTTTACGAAAGTTTCACATTTGCCACTTTAGTACCTTTAATATATAAAATAACACCTTTTCACATATTAAACTCCCATTTTCTACATATTTGAAATACATTCTTTATTTATGGGATTTTGCATCTTAACATCCACTTTGATACTATTTACACATTTGAAATATACACTTTATTTATGGAATTTTTCATCTTAACGCCCATTTTGCTACTATTTACATATTTGAAACCTTTAACTTCCATTATTAACTTTTAACCCACACCTTATGAAAAATTCTTAATTTTCACATATTTACACATTAAACCTACATGATTTTCGCACACTTTAAAATATCCATTATATAGAAAGTCCCCCTTTTGCATTTATCTTCATTATTCATGTAGAAAATCATATTTTAATCTCACAAAATGGATTAAGCAAGCCTAATATATTACTTTGCATAAAATCACCTTATTTACCTTTAAAACATCATTATAACACATTTTATTTTCTAAAATATTCAAGACATACATTCTAAAATTTCTACTTTTTCAAAACCCATTTTCATATAAAATGATGAGATTGCAACTAATCAACCTATGGATGAAAACTAACATATATTAAGCCTAATATATGTAAATAAACTTGATGAAATTCTACTAAATTTTAAACCCATATCAATGTTGGTTTTTTCCACCTCTAAAGTCTCCAAATGGTGGTAGAAAGGTTGGTGTAGGACCTTGGCCTCAAGGGGTTACCAAATGCATCCTCCAAGTAAGCTCCATGAAATCTCTATTGAATCTCTCCTTTTTCTCCAAGAAATCATTCTTTTAGCTCCAAGAATCCCTTTACAAAACCTCCACCCAAGTCCAAGAACTTCATCTTCTTCAACCCATCAATAGTCATTTTGATTTCTATGGTATTATAACGTGGTTCTAGGCTCTTTATTGGTGTTTTCTTGTTAGTTTAAGGTGGTGTATAGGGGTGAAATGGCTTGAGGCAGATTACCCTTCTCCATGGAAGCCATTTGAACTCAAGAGAGAGAGAGGGGAGGCACAAATCTAATGAAAAATATTAAACCCTAGCCCCACCTCTCTATCTTTAAATACAAAATCCTCCTAGCCCTTATATACTATAAATGGCAATCCCCTCAACCCTCGTAATAAGGGAAATCCGAAATGGGAAAGTCTTGAACCCCTAAGATTATGACACATGTCCAAAATCAATGGACAAAATCATGATAGCACATAAAGTAATTTTACTACATTTTAGACAGAAGATTAGTGTAAAATGGGACTAAATAATTTTTTTTGAAGACATCGAAGAAGGGAAACTTGCTTAGAATTAAAAGCTGTATTTTTTGGACCTTATAAAAGTGGTCATTTTATTTTTTTGACTTTTCAATTGTCCTAAAGAATTTGCGCAAAGTTGAATATTCGCAGTGTCGCGTACCATCAAAAGTTCTAAATTAGCTTTTTTTTCTCTACATGGTATTTTTTCTTATATTTTGTATGGTTCCAAATATGTGGACACGTTATTTTTATCCCTCTCCAATTTTCCTATAAAAATCGTGCAAATTCGCTTCCTACGCGACGCGTGGTGGCAAAATCACATTATATTAACCATAATCGTGTCCCAATCATTCATTGATATTTTTGCATCAAACATAATTAACATACTTACTAGGACTATTAGAACTTAAATACGCATCCATGCAAACCATGCAATATTGGAATTTTTCTCCTTCATTACTTTTCGTAACGCATCATTTTTCGTGGCATTTAGCTTAATTCCCTTATATATTTATTCCTCCAATTTTCTTTTGAATAAAATACTTTGATTATCATTAAATACTTATTTTTTCTAGGGCGGGGTACTAAGTTTTTCTCAAAACAACATTCCCATATCTAATTTTTCTTCTAAATAAACACTTATGGTACTAACTTAGTATATGACTCTCAATAGACTCCAAATACTTATATCAAGTGCAAACAACATAATTAGACTTAAAGGCAATTTATTATTGTATTGTTATATATCCTAGTATGTATATTCATTAGCCGACCCAAAACAATTGGTAAAATATTTTGTTGAGCTGAGTTGAGTATTGTTACATATCCTAGAGTCTTTGGGAAACTTTAATATATTTGGAGAGCCTTTGGGAGTGTGATCATAAAGAATTCAAATGCTCATCTACATATGATGCCTCATTTTTCTAGTCATTGTTTTTGTTTTGTTTAGATGCATCTACAAGTAGTAAAATTTTCGATTCAGTTTTTTTTATCATTTATAAATAGTAAAACCTTTGTTTCCTTTTTCTAATCTCTATTTTTGTTTTATTTTTTTATCACTTACAATTTCAAACATATATATCTAGATCAATCGCAAATTTAGGGCTATGTTTTTCGCTTATTCTCAAATAGGTATAATGCCCAATCGCAAACCTATGGGTCTCTATATATATAAATTTTGGATGTGTGTGTAAATATGTAGTTATGTATGTGCAAATTTATAGTTATGTGTATATAAATATGGAAATTTGTAGTTATGTGTGTATAAATATGCAAATTTGTAGTCATTTATTTATAGTCATCTATAAATGTTGGATGTGTCCATAAATCTTTAGTCACGTGTATGTAAATATGTAGTTATGCATCTATAAATCTGTAGATGTGCTTCTTTTACTAGTTGAGAAAGCGTGTAGACTGTTGGGTTATGAATGTGGCTCGGACATATGATTATGATAAAAATATTAAGGCGATAGGGTTGTGAATATGGCTGAGATATATGTTTGTGTGATACATATAAAAACTTACTCATTTGAATTGTACAAAACACTTTTTTATTTGTATATGGAGTAATTTGTGTCTATTATTTTTCTTATAGCTAGGTAGGTTTTACCAATAACATTATCTAAATTATGATTTAAATGAAATTTTGCTACTCTATTGTTGTACTTTCTTAACTGCATTATTTGATAATTTGTATAATAGTGTGTTAGTGTGTGTAAGATAAGGTAACTAGAGTTTAGGAGAAAACGTTTAGGGAAAAATAGTTGTGAGCATAAGAGAATGGACAAAATTAAATATTTATTAACAATGTCAAATTTTTAATAAAAGGCCGTGTTTTGTTAGTTTTCTCCATCTTTCTTTATTGATTACACATCGAGTCTTAACTTTTTTGCCAATTGTATAATCCAATACTAAACTAGCTTGCTTGGATATTAATTATATTAAAATGGTTTCAAAGCCTTTTTTATTGTAGAAACATCTAAGCATGGTTATGACTTAATTATTTCTATAGAATCACTGCATACATAAGGTAACACACGATATATGTTCAATAGTTTGGGTATAATCATAAGTAGATATTCAATAGTTTCGATATATATATATATATATATATATATATGTCATCGAAAATAAGTAAAGGGTGGATGAAGGAACGTGAAAAAGGAAGTGCAAAATACATTAATGGGTTTCCTATATTCATTAATTTTGTCAGAAGAACGGTGGTGACGAAACCTTATTTTCATGCCCACGCATTAATTGTTAAAATGGAAATTTGTTCGATCTTGAAGACACCCATTTTCATTTTCTTCGTTATGGTATACCAAGTCTTACACATTTTAGTGTTTCATGGCAAAAATGAAGTTATTAAAAGAACAAAAAAAGAACCCACTCAAAGTGTTGACTTTATTATGCTAGTATTTTCTATGGACTTCATTATGTTCATTATGCTTTGATTTTTTGGATTAGTTCAGTTACTTTTTCTATATGGTTTGACCTTGTTTTAACTCTGCTAGTGCATATATTTAGTTTTCATTGCCGGTCCCAAGCCCGGATAGAGGCGGAGGGGAAGAAGTTTTCATACTTCCCATCTCATACTTTAGTTATTATATCTATTTTTTTCTTTTTTGATGCAATACTAGTTAATCACATGCTGATACATAAGGAAATTAGTTTCTAGTAGGTCACAAAGAAGATTGATACTTATTAAAAAATCAAGAACATAAGAAGAAAGTGACAACAAATGTTGAAAGTGATAAGATACTGAAAAACTACTGATGATGAACTTGAAATATTTTCCTCCCCATATGATACTTATTGGAGGATGCATATAGGTTATTTCCTCTTCAATTCGAGTCCTTAAGCCATGGTTTCATGAATATAATGCATGTAATTTTATATGCTTTGACGCAATTGGTGCTTAATTATATCAATTTTGTATTCTGAGTTGAATATGACTCCTTTTAAATGCTATTATTTTAAACAAAATTGGTTCTTGATGATGGTCTTACGATGGAAATCTCAATCTGTTGTATCATTAATCTATCCAATCAGCACACTTTCTTCAAACGGAACTCCTTCAATCAGTTGTAATATTTCTTGCAATTTGGTTAGCTTATGCACCCTTTAAATAATTGCATAATTGTCTTTACTTTTAGTTGCAAAATCGACGAGATTTGACGAGTCTCACTCATAGTCAGAATTATGTGAATGCATATTACACAAAGTGGAAAGCGATATGGGATAAATTTAGCAAATAAATTCATTTTCTTCTTGTGGTAAATGTATGTTGAAGGTATCCGTTATGTTTTCCCATTTTCTCTAATCTAATATAATAATATACAAATGGTGTCTCTAGATGTGATTTTTCCATGTGTCTTAGAATTAATACATTAAAGTCTCTCAAAATAGAAGCCTTTGCCTCCAAAATCAAAAATACATAATTCCTATACATCTAATGGTAAAAACCAAAAGTCATTGAGGGCTCTTTTCTCTCTCTCATTCTTAATGACAAAACTCTTTAATTTTACTCTTTTTATGCCAGTCTCTTGAAATGGTGAGTGGTGAAAAAGCATAATAAAATATGTTAAAATTACAAAATTGTCATAAAGCTATAAACTAAATTTCAATTTTCTTAAGAGTGTATTTTATCAGGACTGCAATAGTGTTTTTTGGGGGAATAACTTCAATTGAATTTTTTTATATATAATTCACACTGAAATGCGGGTTTATTTAGTGAGATGTATAGTGTATGCTACCTTGTTTTAAAGGAGGCAAGGTATGCTTCCATGCTTCATATGATTGCCTTTTAAAAAAAATACAGTATTCCTTTTTGGATTGCAAAATCATTTTTGTGCTTTGATATATGAGATTTTTTTTTATTTTGACTGATTTACACATTCCATTTCATACAAATCATATCCTTTATGCTTTATTTTCTTAAAACACAACTTCTAATTATTTGTCATTTACATGTTCCGCCTACCGTGTCCACAACACTAAGTTATTATAATTTTTCAAAAAATGGAGGTTAGAGTATTATTTATTTAAAGTTGATTAAGTGTCTAAATAAAACACAAACACACACACACACATATATATATATATATATATATATATATATATATATATATATATATATATATAGAGAGAGAGAGAGAGAGAGAATTCTATGCACACTAAGTTTGCACATGTGTCGGTGCACACCAATTTTTTTAAAATAGTAAGAAAAATATTTTTGAGTTGATTTTTTTTTGTGTGATATTTAAACATTTCAAGGGACCCATATAAAAACATCAGCTCGAAAAAACTTTTTTTTCTATTTTTAAAAAATGGGTCACATTTTTGTAACTTTTAAAGTGCTTAATAATAGCGGAAGTTTGACTAATTTTTTAAAAATAGCAAAAAAAGTTTTTTCGAGCTGATGTTTTTATATGGGTCCCTTGAAATGTTTAAATATCACACAAAAAAAATCAACTCAAAAATATTTTTCTTACTATTTTAAAAAAATGATGTGCAAACTTAGTGTGCATAGGAGCCTGCCTGTGTGTGTGTGTATATATATAAATGATAGTAATTATCATAATTTTATCTGCTTAATTAAGGAGTCTCCTTTTTCTCTTTATCTAGTATTAATACTTATATAATGTGCCAAATGGACATAAAAATACAATTATGTCTTAAATAAAAAAAAGTCTCTCTGTTTTTAGTGTATACTAATCATAGAATAATCATCTTTACTAAAACTGTATAACTATGTAGTTAATTTGCAAGTTTAAAATAAAGGCATGCTCGTATGTCCTAAATAATTTACTCATTTTTTTTATTTCATATTAATATTAGTTTAAATGTAATAATAATAATAATAATAATAATAATATATATGTCGCTTATATTTTGCAAATAAAATTATAACATGTCCATGCATCGCGCGGGATATAAAACTAGTTTAAATATACAAACATGAGAGCTTTATATCGTATGACTTATTGTGTAATTTATTTAATTTAAGATTAAAGTGTTGAAGCCGCCTGTGTCTATTTGTATTGACATATATTCTTTTTTAGTTTTAAGGAGTATGTATTCTCCTCCTCTTTTAACATTTAAAATCATTTTTCAGTGTTTAGACTAATGAATCATTATGAGAGATCAATTTTATTACCGACAAAACATTTACATTAATATCTTTCTCAAGCCGCATCATTCTTCTTAACTATCTCTGCGTAGACAATTTTTCTGATATCATTCAACTCAACTCCTTCTATACATACATTCCCAAAGCATACCATTTAACTGAGAAGACCTAGTTGATTACGAACAAGTATATTAGGGAACATGAGGGCCAATGCAAAATCTTTAACTCTGATTCCTATTTTTTTATTCTATGATTTTTTTACAACTTTTCTTACCCCTTCGGTCTTCTTCTTATGTATTATATTCTTCTACCTTGATTCATAAATCAGTAGTACACTAATACACAATCCAAAGTATTTAAACATTTAACTAAATTTATTTTCTTAACTGTAGTGCACATCAACTAGTCAGTGAAGAGCACCTTTATTTTTTTAAAGACAAGTTATTTAATTCTTTCTCATCATTTATGTTGGGAAAATGTTAACATTTTCCCTAAGGGCACATGTTTTGAGTCTCAAAATAAAAGTATGAAAGCTCCACATGAGTATCTATTCCCTATTAATTTTATGTCGAAACTTTGTCCCTACTATTTTTGGATTCTAAGTGTGTACCCTTAGGACACATATTATCAAGACCCTTTCTGTTTTAAAAGATTATATATCTTTCTTTCATGACTTGTATACCGTGTTAAGTCCTATTTTAAATACGAAAATTTGTAAAAAAAATTAATAAAAACTATCTGTTTACCTATTTTAATTGATCCACTTCTTGATTCTTCTCGTTATTCGATATAAATTCAGGTGCAATAAATTATATTTTCTCTTATTATTCCTCTCCCTTCTAACACCCATTACTGATTCCTTTGTTACTTTACCTAATCATGATAGACTTCCTATCTATGTCATAGGATTTATTCAGGTAAATTCTTCCTTATTACTCGCATATATCTTGTTTGTCTCTCAATTCAAGTTTAATCTTCTTTTCGAGAGTGGACTTACATCTACTAATCTATTCTCAATCATTATTCTTACGAATTCTCCTGATATTCAGGATCTCAGACTCGTGGGGACGATTGTTAGAAAATGGGTATTGGACTGAAAAATTTGAGCAACTTTGAGCTTAAATTTAGATGGGACCCACACTACGAAATTTTTAGGACCATACACGAACGTATTCTCCTTCACAAGGAGATCAACGTGGTATACTCACATGTTTAATTCCATTAAGTTATGAATGATAAATATGTCTCCAAAGTGACTCATAAAGCAATGAAAGTTAATGAATTGGGAGTGTTTTAACTCTTGTCCCACATTGGAAGAGTAGTGTCAATTTGAAGAGTTAATAAAACTCCAAATATGGACTAAGGCTTGGATGCCTTTGAGGTGTCCCAACTTTTTGAAGGGGTGATGGCCTGCACTATGCAAGTGTTGGGCTTGGGAAAAAAGCCCACACGCGCGCGTTATCAGTCCGTCCGGTCGACTCGGCTCGGTTCAGTTCGATTCAGGGTTGGGCTTAGGCTTATTAAATTTCCTTTATTTTTTGGGCCAAATTTAATTAACTTTCTCGGCCAATATTCTTTTAATTATGAAATTAATTCATTAATAGTTGACGGTTTTTCCCAATAGTCAACCGCAGTTAAATTGAAATTAACTGTTGGTAGTTTTTTCCAACAGTCAATTTCTGTTGCTATATATACATATGTTCCCCCCCCCCCCATTTTCGACAAATGAAAAATTCTCCCTCCACTTTATCTCCAACACAAAATGGTTTTACAATTTCAGAAAAATATTTTTATTAGTTGGTATTTAGTTTTGATAAATTCGTTACAAATGTGTTTACTTTAAAAGCATTCAAAATGGATATGTCATTGTATGCCTCTATGTTGATGATATACTAATTATGGGTAATAACCTAGAAATTGTCAAAACTACTAAACATATGTTGACTAGTTGATTTGATATGGAAGATTTAGGTATCATCGTTGTTATATTAGGAATTAAAATTTCTAAAACATCAGATGGACTAATATTATCTCAATCTCATTATATAGACAAAGTACTTGAAAAATTCAAGAAGTATGGTATTTGTCCCACTAAGACACCAGTAGATGTAAATTTACATCTAGCAAGAAATAATGTTGAAATCATATCTCAACTAAAATACTCTCCTATTATCGGGAGTTTGATGTATACCATGAACTGTACTTGACGGGACATAGCATACTCGATAAGTAAGCTAAGTCAAATTACGAGTAATCCAGGGAGAGATCACTGGGTGGCTATATTAAGAGTTTTAGGTTATTTAAAATATACTCAAAACTATGGACTGCACTATTTAAGATATCCGGTTGTACTTGAAGGACATTGCGATGCAAATTGGATATCCCATACAAATAACTCTAAGTCTACGAGTGGGTATGTGTTTACTCTTGGAGGTGCCATCATATCTTGGAAATCCTCAAAATAAACGTGCATTGCTAGATTGACAATGGAATCTGAATTCATTGCACTAGACTAAGTTGGAGAAGAAGCAGAATGGCTTCAAAACTTCTTAGAGTATTTCCCAAATTGATTAAAACCTGTGCCCACAATATGTATACATTATGATAGTCAATCAACAATTAGAAGGGCATATAATCACATGTATAATGGAAAGTGACTACATATTCATCATAGACATAATACCGTTAGACAACTTCTATCAAAATGAATTATCTCAATTGACTATGTTAAGTCAAAAGATAATTTAGTGGATCCACTAACAAAAGGTTTAAACTGAGAGCAAGATGAAAGATCATTGAGAGTAATGGGTCTAAAGCTTATAAATAAAAAAAATCAATATAGTTTCAACCCAACCTAGCTGACTAGAAATCCCAAGATCTAGGTTCAATGGTCAAACTGATATATTGTATTTAGTAAGCACTGGAGGATATTTAATCATATCCATTCCAACTATGAGACAGCGCACATCTACCGTGAAATTAGAATAAGTTATGCTTTTTATGACAGTCATATCTTAGTATGTCTAAGTGGGATATTGCAGGATACTCTTTACGAAAGTCACCTATGTGAGTAATAAGGGGTCACTTCTATGAGAATAATGAAAGGAAAATTATCTAAAATACTCATGGAACTAAGTGGTGTTCATGGCGAAAATGAACATAAATGTGAGAACCAACTTTATTGAAGAATTATTATATGAATACTTTTGTCTATGTTTACAAAAATAATTGACGGTTCAAAGACATGAAGTATACTCATTAACCAAGTAAATTCGACAGTATATCACTAAGGAAAGTTCAAGTTCACTAGACTACTTCTCCCGATGAAATAAATTTTCAATTTTACTTAACCTCTGTTTGGATTTGCATCTTGCATATCTTTATACATGGAGATATATCATTCATGTTGGGGATTGTTAGAAAATGGGTATTGGACGGCGAAATTCGAGCAACTTTGAGCTCAAATTTAGATAGGACCCACACTACAAAATTTGTGGGACCATATACGAAGGCATTCACCTTCGTAAAGAGATTAACATGGTATATTCACATGTCCAATTCCATTAAGTTATGAATGATATATATGTCTCTAAAGTTACTCATAAAGCAATGAAAGTTAATGAATTGGGAGTATTTTAACTCTTGTCCCACATTGGAACAGTAGTGGGAATTTGAAGAGTTAATAAAACACCAAATATGGACTAAGGTTTGGATGCCTTTGGGTTATCCCAACACTTTAAAGTGGATATGACCTACAATATGCAAGTGTTGGGGTTGGGCCAAAAGTCCACACGTGTGCGTGTACCGTCCGTCCGTCGGCCGACTCGATTCGGTTCGGTTCGGTTCGGTTCGGTTCGGGCTTGGGCTTATAAAAATCTCTTTCTTTTTTGGGCCAAATTTAATTAACTTTCTGGACCATAATTAAATAATTATGAAATTAATTAATTAACAGTTGATAGTTTTTCCCAACTGTTAACTCCTGTTTAATCAAAATTAACTGTTGGCAATTTTTTCCAACAGTCAATTTTTGTTGCTATATATACATATATTCCCTTGCATTTTTTACTAATGAAAAACTCTCCCTCTACTTTATCTCCAACCCGAAATGTTTTTACAGTTTCAGAAAAATATTTTCTGCATCACTGCATTCTTTTCTTCCACATTAATTATGTTGTTTGGTTGAGTAAAAACACAGAATTGTGTTTACTATGATTATACATTATCGTGCTACTTGTTAAATCCGAAAATACATTCAATAAATAGCCCCTAACCCTTTTTGAGATGCCTCAGTCTTCATTAATGTGAAAATCCCACTTTAAGTCACAAGAATTAAATGCTTGATGGGCCAACACACCATGCGTCATAATCATTAAATATTAGTACATACCTTTTGGCTACTAATTGTGTGTCAGAGGACTACCACGAGAGTGGTAGTTCACCAAATCGTCTGACAAACCCAATACCATAGTGGTTTACTCAAGTTTGGATTCGACAGTAGGTAGATGGCTCGTAACATCACTCAAAGTTGATGTGACCTTTCGTAGAGGGTTGTTTAGCTTGAGGCTCAATGTAATATGGAACTCAAGGTTACTCTATATAAGTTTCCACGATAAACAGTCTATCGATGTTTTACCAGATGTATCTAAAATGGTTAAGACAAGTCTCAACGTTGCCTTACTTCTCAAACCTCCAAACTAAGTCCCTCTAAAGTTCCCACGACAAGGTCGTTAGATAGAGACGTAAGATCTCTGAAGCCCTATTAGGCCTGGTCTCTCGCGAGTACCGTTTGACCTTGCACTTAAAGTTACAATCGTTATAACTTACAATTAATGTAATTAAAAGATACAATCTAACTAAGTAAAAATGGAAGACAAAGATGAGCTCTCTCATCAAGTTCCCTCGTTGAGCTGCCTCGTTGAGTTTTTTCGCTGCCTTTATGCTTCTTACTTCTCTTGAGCCTCTTCTGTTAACAGGGGAAAGAGCTCTCTAATCACAATATTACCTTAAAGTCCCCATAGGTATGCATGCCTCGAAGATACGTCACCTCTTTTAAAAGGTTCATTTATTAATGGATTTGTATCAGGGTATGTTGTACAAAACATATATAAATACCCCCAACAGAAGAGGTAGAAATTACCTTTTTTATACCCATGCCCTAAAATCATACGCTGTGCATTTGGGACAATTCTCTCTCATACTTCATAAACGTATCCATGAAATTATACGTTTTAGATGGTAATATATTAATTACATGTAATCAAATAAAATAAAATTATATATATAGATACTTACCCTCTCCAAACATCAAATTCATCTTGGGATTCGAATACATAATAAGATGTTGGCTAGTATTGGATATTGGTGAGTCTCATCTCTTTAGGCCTCCCGAAAGGCATTTCATCCTTAACATCAGATTCCTTGATCACTTGTTCTCCATGAGGATTAAACCTCCTACGCCCTTATTTCGATATATGTTCTCTAGCATATAAAAATGATTATTATGTTATGTATTTGTCTGTAATTGACCCGTCAATATATCGTGTATTCTTAACATAATCTTGAAGGTTTTCATGAAGCGCTCAAAAGGATACATCCTGGGATACCTAACGGGTTCACACAATAAAGCCTAACTATATAGATGCATAATCCAGTGGACTCTAATGTCAAAAAATGATAGAGGAAAATATTTATCTGAAACACAAGTCGCCTCAAATAAAGTGGCATTAGCAACTTTAATATGCTTTATGTCTACGGCTTTTGCAGATAATAAGGTGAATCAAAAAATAATCTACATAATTTCTTTATAGAAATCTTTGTGCTCAGAAAATCAATTCTTGAACAATAGAGGGATTAATTGTATGATGACGTTCTAGTCGTGAGACTTGTACTATTTCAAGTCAATTGTTTGGTAGCTTACAACCCTTCATAAATTACTAGAATAACCAATCAGAGTCTTCAAGTTGAACAACGTGTCTAGGAGGATTTTTTTCTCAGTAGTAGTCAGAGTGAAAGCACCCGTGGGAATCAATTTTTTTCCTATTATAGGATCAATTGTTAACCACATTTTTTCATCTCCTTTAAATCGTGGTGCACCATTTCATCCTCTTTCAATATGAGAACTACCCAGACGTTTTCCTATCAGATTTTTTACAAACTTATTCTTATTGTGATCACATTAATTTTATGCCTTACTTAGTGTTATTTAAAATACGGCAAGTCAAATAAGATTGATCATTTGGACCATGCCTTTGTTTTACCAAATTATTTCAGATCCTCCCTAGATTTACACTTCTGGCCAACAAACTGGGGATTTTTCCCTATGAAATTATTCCACGAAGTCACAGCCTTTACCTTCTCCTCGATTTGACTTGTCATTCTTAAAAGGTTGACTGTTTAGCAGAAATTTAGGATCACCAACATAACTCATCTTACCACTACGATATTCCCAAGCATATTCGATTTCCTCTCCATATATGGAACATCCATAATAACCATAATATTGCAACTAGACAAGGTACAAAAGAGAGTAAAGTCGTGGATCACCCATAACACCATGGATTTAAGTGTGAACTCGTCACCCTTATGAGCGTGAAATGATCTCATGCCTTCATCCCGTAACTCTTTAAGTTATTTGATCAATGGGGCTAAGAAAATATCAATATCATTATCGGGAGCCTTTTTCTCGAGTATCAACAACGACAATAATGTAAATTATTTTCTAATGCACAGTGTTGGAGAAATACTTAAAGGAACCATGAGAATTGTCCAATAACTCTTATTAGTGATTACATTAGTGAAAGGGTTAAACCCGTCGGTTTATAATACAGGATGGACATTACACGATTCCTTCAGGGTATCATGTGTTTAAAAGTTGCCAGATGAGTAAATCACTAGGGTAATGCATGATAATCCCATCCACCTTAACTCGAGGATTGCATGTCATGGCCTCTGCTATCCATGGTACATTGAAATTTTTTTTAATCTTGGATCGAGGGGAAATACGCTATTACCTTATGTGGAACATGCGAGCACTTGGAAATTTTTTTCATGTTTGTCTTTTCCACTCTCATAAACCATATATCTCGACTCATTGCATACAATACACTCATCCATCAGTTTGTTTTCTTTGGGTTTCAATATGCAGTCATACTTACATGAATGAATATATTTGTACTTTAAATCCAAACCCCTCAAGAAGTTCTTCATGCTTGGATAACTATTCAGTAATGTGTTATCTTTGGGGAGAATGTATATAGCCCACTTAAGACTTTCAGTTATGTTATTTCCAGATAAAAAATTGACTCTTTAAATTTTGAAAATCGATCATTGAGTATAATATTGAGTGACATTCTTTATGATTTTTATACAAATATTTATACGCATCGGCATTTAACCGTATGTAGTACCGATTTTTAGGTAATTCAACATCAACTTGTTTAGTGACTTGATTATAATGCACATTATCTGTATATACAGGTTGGTGGTTTTGATAGTTGATATGACGCAAATATTGAATATTTCATCCTTCGAACCTACGCATTTTAGCCCCCTCGGGTATCTTATTCCCTATATTTATGTTCGTTAACCATATAACCTCGGATTTCTATGTTAACAAGCTTTGCAGGGGTTAATTAAGCTTTTATAGGTATTTGGATGCTAAGTGTGAAGTTCAGACGCATTCCGGCTAATTTTCATACGCAATCACCCGTTCAAGGGTAATTCCGTCAATCCAAAGCTTGGGCACCTGTGCCCAACATCTTCATGAAAGTTGTAGCCATCCTCGCAAGCTTCGTGTGACCATGAATGGTGCGCGATTCCGAGTCCGTATGAATAAGTTACGGGAGTTTTAGCGAAAGAGAAAAACAATCCAACCAAAACAGGAGGAATAGCTGCTAAACTGCTATGGTCGATCGATCGATCCTTCAGAGTTTGGCCATCGTGGGGAGACAGTGGGCTAAGTTTTCAACCATCGATCGATCGATCCCCTCGTTCCAGCTGATATTTTTCCTTTTCTTTTTTTTTTCCTTTTCTTTTCTAATTTAAATCCACTTACTATATATAAGGTTTTTTTTTTTTGTAAATATCAAATATAATTCGTTTTAGATAGTTTAGGTTAGGGTTTGGGGGGGTTTGAGAGCTCATTTCTTCTTCCTCACTTGGTTTGACACCCATTTGGGTTTGTAAGTTGTACTTTCATCTTCCCTCTCCATTAATATAATTGTATTTCCTTATTTTCTTGCTTTTTAATTAGATTTACATGATTTATTTACATGCTTTCATTTAGTTGCTTTCTAGTGTAGGTTTACCGCGTTTATTTACCGCATTTTTAATATGCTTTCTAGCTAAGTTAGTCTAGGTTGTGTCGGATTGATCTCATTCCGGGTTGACTTGTTGCTTAGCTTTGGTGATGGAGTTTACGGGTCTATTTCAGGTGCGTTGTCCTAGTTATTATGCCTAGGGGAATTGATGGGGCATATCATGTATGTTCCGTGCTTGCGACCTTGCGTGCGTAATTTTCGGGATATTTGTTGATGCCAAAATCGGATTAGGAATTTATGCGAATTTATGGGTGTGAAAAGTCTTGATTTAATTAACGGTCGAAAGGAGACACATTTGTAATAACTCGTCGACCCATGTAACCATTTTATACTAATTAACTCGGGTGAGGGATATTCGACGCAACCTATAGTTTTTACTCGCTTTGTTAATCTAGCTTTATTTTTCCACGCCTAGATTAAATATTTCCCTTTTTGCATATTTTTATTTTTGTTCATATTCATCTTTTACACTTTTATTTAGGAGTATTAAATCCTATAAATTTTAGCAACTCATCTCTGTGGATTTTCGATACCCGAATTACCGTTATACTCACCCGTTGAGTGTAGTCGTAGTTTAGGTTTTTGTATAGTTCAGGTGAACCTAATTCAAAAGGATTGGCACGTAGGTTACTCTCGCGCCGCGACAAAACCCTGTATATCAATAGGGATGAACTCCATAAGCATCATCAATTAGGTCAGTCAAAGGACTATGTGCTCGAGAATCATTCCCCACTACCCGATGGGGATTTGTTACACGATCGAGTACCCACAATGCTTCCATAACATATGGTACATTATTTTTCCCATGAAATGTCCATATCTTATAGTCTCAAGATAGACCCCACATTAATAAATTCAATTCATCTTCTTTCAAACAATTAAATTTTTCGTTCATACAATGGTTGCACGAACATGGAATCTTGTCACTATTAAGATTTTTATCAATATATTTAACAAATTCACAAAATCCCTTTATATGATTATCAAAGACTTCATTACTATCTCCCATACACTATTTATATTGTGGAAAAAGATTTGAATAGTCTTGAAAATTCAAGTCACCTACATAAATATGTTGAAACAAAGTTCAAGTTGGATACTGTAGAATGGTAGTGTTACTAGGTATATGAATAACTATAAATGGGTGAGGTGTGACCCACTCTAATGGAAAATATCTTCATGGTAAAAATATTTCCAAGACAAAGTACAAACCAAAAACTAACTTTTTAATATAATAATGATACTTTTTATTACAATAATGATCAGACAATTATTGAATATAACTTTTTAATAATACAAAACGGAATGAACTACTTAAGAGCAGTGATTCTTTGAGAGTGAAGAGATAAGCACTTCAATATCTAGGAGAGAAAAATGAGAGAATATTTATGGGAATTTGTGCAGAGTAACAATAATAATGGGAAGATAATAATGATTATGCCCCAAGTGCTCTATTTATAGTGAAACATTAGGGATGACGTGACTCGTCCGCATGAAAGGGATATTCCCATATGATAAAAATCTGGAAATAATTTTTTCTAAATTACTATTTTTCACTATCTACCATGATGTGTCTGTTGTGGAGTGACACCTGGTGTTATAGTGGAGAAAAACAATCATCCGTAAAGCCAAAAAGTAATATTTTTCTGTTTGCAAACGGTTGCTTGGTGAAACATTTTTAAAACTTGCAAGTGACCTTGAGGGTCACTTTCCATTTTCTTTGTTAAAATATTTTTTGAGCAAGTCACTGACTCCTTGCTAATTAGTAACTGTGGATTCTGTAATGTGGGTAAGTGTGAGTGATCTCTTTGGTCCCTCGTTTCACTATTCTCTCTTTCCTAAGATACTAAAGGAGTTGAGCCTTAGCTTGATCAATATAACTTACCTCTCAGCCTCCCGACCAAACTCTCAAGAGGTCTCAACTTTCCATCTGCTAGAGCCCTACTTACTCGACCAAGGATTATTTCTAAGTAAACATGTGTTAAAATAATAAGACTAAGTGTTAGTAAATGAGGTTCTCAAATACATGCTTCTGTGTTTCTTCACCAATTGCTCATAACTTTACTTTATTGGGCAGGTAGTGTTGCTCATGTACTTTCTCCTCTTTAAGAGCTTTGTAACGTAGGGTTTCTCACAAAGCCTATTGTTTGCTCATATAAATATTTGGTAATTTGGAGGTACTCGTGCATCCCCCTTGTTGGTTACTACTCATACGACTTACTCATGGCTTGGACTTTCTCGTGCAATATATTTTGTTGTTCACTGCTTGTGTAACTCGCTAGTGAATTGAATTTTCTTGTCCATTACGTTGTGTTGGTCACTGCTCGTGTGAGTCACTGGTGACTTGGATTTGCTCATCCAACCTTCTTTGTTAATGACTTCTTGCATAAAACTTTAGTTGTTATGGGTTTATTCGTGCATCCCCTTTGACTGGGAATTACTCATAAAAACTATTTTTTATTAAGGGTTTATTTTTATGCCCCTCTACATTATCCCCCTCGTGTAAAAGTCTTTCTTTGGTTTGAAGAGGAAGAGTTGTGTACAAAAAGATCTTCTGGGATTTAGAGAGGATGGTGATCATCATTACTTTTACTACGCATTAATTGCTTTGACATGTTTTGCTTTATAAGATGACCTTTTAGTATTTCGGGGAGATATATGTTTTGTTAGGGAGGACTACTAATGATTTGGGTAATCATTGAACTTACTTTTGAACCGTCATTCCCTTTTTCCTTCTTAGCATATAAATACCCCTTTTAACTCTTGAACCTTAACCTTCATTTAAAATTTCTAGAGAGAGTTTCTTATTTTTTTTTCCAAAATTTTCTCCAAATATTACTTCCCTCTTTTCTTATAATATTCTGCAATACAATGGCTTATTCATCTAATCCCGCCTCAACTTCTATCTCCACCGTCACCACTGATATATTAATGGGCTCATTGCTTATTCACGTCGTTGTGACCACTTCATCCATGGCTAAAATCTCTCCTATTGTTAGCACTTTGGCCTCCACTTTTTCTACTCCTTCCACCACTGAAGGCGGTGTTGAACCTTATCAAAGGGACGTTAGTAATTATGTTTCCACTATTAAGGACCAAAAATAATATTCATAAAAGAGGTTGGAAATGGACTTTACCCCATATATATTGGCTCTATTGTTTAGGAACGATGATGGTTTTGGGTGGACAATGTTATGTTCTTTCAAAGTTACCATAATATTATCGAGGGACTTGCTACGATGAGGAATCTGAATAGCTTAAAGAGTTGTACCATTAGCAGTAAAACGGGTGCTCTCAATATCTTAGTGTTTCACTAGACCACAAACACTCACACTTTCATCATAGGTTTTGGGAGTTCTCTCCATTACTCTCGAGGACATTTGTGAGCTCACGGGGTTAACTATCTTAGGAAACCATGTATTTACGGATGGTTATGAGGATGCTAAAGAGAAGGAAATGTGCGAGGAGTTACATCAGTAAGGACATATTTTGGATCGTCCATAGTTTACATTTAGTATATTGTATCCCACTACAACCGTCAAGGAAGTTCACGTTCATATGTTTAAGATGATGGATCTGAATATCAAGCATTTTCAACATATGCACGACATGGGGTATACTTTGGCATAGAATTTGTTTTGAGTTACTTTGATTTTTTACTAAGTATTGGGATATTTTTATAAACTGTTTTAAATCAAAATGAGGCATTTATCGAGCTAAAAATATATTCTGAAAGATCTGTAGGCGGATTTAAAAAATAAATAATTTTTGCTTCAGTCATTCAAATGATAAAGAAATGCAGTTCAAATGACAAGATGGTGTTATTCAAACGATAGGATCTAACGACAGACTTATGTCGTTACTAGGTCGTTTCTTTCCCTGCTTCAAACGACCTTACACTATTTTGTTATTTTTAATTCCTTTCTTTGGTCATTCCTTAGGAGATGAAACTACATATTAATGTCATTCAAACAACATCTTAATGTAGTTCAAATGAAATCAAGAAGTCATTCAAACGACCTGCGCCGCCTCAACTTTTTTTGTTAGCATATAAATACTAGTTTCATGAAACCTTTCAATCAAGACTTTTTATTTACAAAATTTGCAGCACTGCTACAACTAGGTCTTCACTTTTAGGGATAAAAAAGCTTTTTAGATTCACCAAAATAATCCGATATACTTTTGTGAATATTCTTCAGAACCCCAACACTTGTGTCACAAAGTTTACACTTGTGGAGTGCGAACTCTTGCTGACTTGGGGATACTCGAGAGTATTCATTGCTGAAGGAGGAGATACGATTATTTTAATTCTCGAGGGTGTCATTGCTAGTTATAGGTTGCGTTCTATGTTGGTTTCTATGGAAATTCATTGCATATTACTCTAGTGTGTTGTAAATTTCGATTTGCAAACATTATTGAAATAAAAGTTTTTACCCCGCGAGGATTTTTCTTGAATTTGATTGTTCCTAAATGAGTGTTTGAGATTATTTGAATTTGCATGCTTATTGATTTAATTCTTTTTATCACTTAGATGCATCTTTAGATTTTAATTAAAATTGGATTGAAGATTAACTCTAATTAAATAAGTTAATCTATTGAAATATTACGAATTTCAAATTAGTATCACATCCCACCTTCTCAAATTGGCATCAGAGTAGTTTCATTAAGTTATTGTGTTTGATCTTGGTCACCTACTTTTTGGGTGGTTATTTATTCATCTCCCTTGTGTTTTGTTTTTTTGTCTCTTGGTCGATTCTCATTTGAATTTGAAGTTTGTAGAAAGAATTGATTTTCTTGAAAATTGTTTTAAAAATGTTTTGAAAGTTTTGCAAACGGGTCAAAATCAAGGAGATATCGTTCGTGAGAAGTTTGGTTCTTTGTATAAGGATGTTAAATCTTTACAAATGGCCAAAAAGGAGAGTGGTGATAGAGTCCTTGTTTTAAAAAAAGAATTTGAAGGCTTGAAAATTTTAAGGGTTTGTGTTTGTGCCAAAGAGGATAAAAATATTTTGATTAATGATTTTGAGGCATGTGAGAAGACTCTTAGGGATAAGTTTGGTTTTATTGAGGGAGAGCAAGATAACCTTCTAGGAATGAATGAAAATATTAATAAGGAGTCCCTAAAATTGGAAGAGTCTAATTTTTCTCTTGAGTCTAAAATCTTGAAGTTAAAAAATGATTTAAAAGACTCGAGTAGTGTTGATAGTGATGGTAAGGGTTCATCTTGTTCTTATGCTTTGAGTGTTAAAGTCAAAACTATTTGTTTTAGAGGGTCAACCAAAACTAAGGACGTTAGAAACGGTCAACCCAAAGGTAATATTCCGCCCATTTACACATGTTCACATTGTGGTAGGAAAGGTCACCTTAGGCATTTTTGTTTTGATCTTAGAAGAAATCCTAGGAAGTTTAAGTATAGTGTCCCATCAGTTCCCATAACCCCTCGAGTTAAGTACACACCTATTTGGATTAAGATATCTGTTTTAGAGACACAAAATGCTAGATTTGTTGAGTCTCACATGCTTGCACATGATGCATCCCATGATATTTCATATGGATGATTTCTTACATGATTTTATTTCTCATACGCTAGTTTTGCTTCAAGATGTACCATTTCCAATGTTATGACATGTGTACTTTTATATTATATTTTTCTTTTATTGAGTCCTATTTAAAAATACAAAAAGATTTTGTTTTTTAAAAAAATATTTTGAAAAAGCAAAAAGACTTTCAGTTCTTTGTGTATTTTAGTTTTACACATTTGTGTTGCATATTGGTGTGTTTGAATCTAATTTATTTCTCAATTTCCATGTGGCTAGGATATTTCGTTATGACTTCAAATTCTTATATTGATCTTAACCATGTTTATGGAGTTGTTTCGAACTTGACTTTCTTTATGGATTCAACTTTGTATATGCCTCCACACACACATACACGAGCTTATTGAATTTTGACTTCATGACGTATATTTAAGCTTGGTGAGATGTTCTTTTATCAATTTTGCCATCTACATGTTTATTTGACTATGGAGGATTTGTGCATATAAGAACCGTTGCCTATGAAGATTTATTTTATATTAAAAAATGATGAGTGTACACGGAAAAGGGCTACGAGAGTATAATGAACTCGTCATGAAAGCCACCGTTTGAAAAGAGCTGAAATAAAATTAAGGCAATAGAAAGAATAATATGCCAAAAGGGGCCAAATAGTTTAGTTTTATCACCTCAATAGAAAAATAAAAAGAATTATTATATATAAGGGAGTTTGGATGAAAATAAAATAATGGATTTGCACGTTCCGATAAAGTCTTGAAAAAGCATTACATTGTTTTAGACATTATTGGTGTGAAAATCAGTTTAGACTTTGATGTGTTGTTTAGATTGAGTCAATTTCATATAAATTCACATTTTTACACCTAAGGACAATTTTGAGTTTATTCGTTAGGAGTATCCATATTCATCGTGCACATATGTTATGTTTGATTGAGATAATTTTCCTATCGAATTTGTTCACACTCATTCATTCTGTTTCCACGATTAGGTTATTTTAGTGTTATTCATGGTGTGGGTTTTTTCATAAATTATTATTTTTTAAATTTGAAAAATAAATAATAGTTTGTACAGCCTTTTGAGTTTATCATTGCATGGGCTTAATTGATATATTTTTGTTATGCTTGTCGTGACACTCCGTATTTATTTTGTTTAATATTTTCATTGTTTATTTCGAAAAAATAAAAAAGGGGGAGAACGGATTATGAATTATAGGGGAATTAGAGTTCGAATTAAGGGGAGGATTTGAGATTTTACTTGAGTTGATATTTGATTTATGTTTATCTCATTTCAATCTCGATGCGTAGAGAATGTATTTTCTTTGTTTATTATGTATAGGACTTTGATGATCATTTGGAAAGAACACAAAAATAAGAGCAAATAAAACAAATAGATTTTAATATTATAAAGTTGAATATTTTTTTTAAAGACTTGCATATTTAGCATCTTTCCACTTTTGGGTTCATGGGAGGCTATTAGATTTGTATAGGATATTGGATTGATAATTACGATTGTTTTTATTTTGTACCGGCATAGACATAGGGGAAGATTTATAAGGACATATTTTTCATCCTCCATAGTTTACATTGAGTATGTCATATCCCTCTATAGTTTTCAAGAAAGTTCACATTCATACATTCAAGAAAACGGATCTGAATATCAAGCATCTTCAACATATGTGCGACATAAGGTATACTTTGGTGTAAAATTTGTTTTGAGATATTTAGATTTTTTACTAAGTATTGGGATATTTTTCTAAACTGTTTTAAATCAAAATGAGGTATTTTCATAACTTAAAATATTTTCTGAAAGACTTGTAGGCAGACTTTAAAAAAAATTTGCTTCAGTCGTTCAAACGACAAAGCAATGTCATTCAAACGACAAGTTGATGTCGTTCAAATGGTAGTATCTAACTACAGGCCTATGTCGTTTCTACGTAGTTTCTTAGATAATTCCTTCACTGCTTCAAATAATCCTTCACTGTTTTGTTATTTTTAAGTTGTTTCTCTGTTTTTTACTTTAGAGATAGAAGTCGCTCAAACGACCTGCGCCGCCTCAACTTTTTTTTGTTAGCCTATAAATACCAATTTCGTGAGAGCTATCAAGCAAGACTTTTTGTTTACGAAATATGCAGAACTACTGTAATTAGGTCTTCACTTTTAGGGCTAAAAAACCTATTTCGATTCACCAAAATAATCCCATATACTTTTGTGACTCTTCTTCGAAACTCAAGCACTTCTGTCACGAAGTTTACACTTGTGGAGTGCGATCTCTACTGCTGACTTGGGGATTTTCGAGAGTATTCATTGCTGAAGGAGGAGCTGCAGTTCTTGTGATTCTCGAGAGAGTCATTGTTGGTTCTAGGTTGCGATCTATATGGGTTTCTATGAAAATTCATTGTAAATTTCTCTAGTGTGTTGTATTTTGCGATTTTTAAACATTATTAAAATAAATGGTTTTGCCCTACAGGGATTTTTCTTGAATTTAATTGTTCCTGAATCTGTGCTTTTGATTGTTTGAATTTGCATGCTTGTTAATTTAATGCTTTAGATGAATGTTTAGGGTTTAATTAAAATTGGATTTAAGATTGACTCTTATTAAATAAGTTAAGCTATTGAAATAATGTGAAATCTCTAATTAGTATCACATTCTGCCTTCTCAACATCAGGCTCTTGGGTCCTGGATTCGTTATGTTGGGCTCACTCTTACTGGGACAAGCAAGCATTTGTTTACCAATTGGAAGAGGTATTGGTTCAGGTATTTCGATCTTGTGTCTAAAGATGAAGCCAATATTAAAATTCTCAAAAGTTAAGATGGACCAAAGTTTGGGTCTAAAAGTAATCTTGCTACTTTATTTGTAACTATCCTATCGAGATTTTTATTTCAGGGGAGACCCAATGACTCCCTTCGTGAGCTGCTCTTTCATCTTGTTGTTAGGCTGTCATGTGGAAGAAGTGTGCCTCTAATCACTCTAACCCTTAGTTCTTTGTATACTTGGTTACACCGGGCGCACAATGATATGGAAATATCGTACGGGAAATAAAATGTTTTTAATTTTGTTAATTCCATCATTGTAATGGGGTTTTGGTGTGAACAATTCCCAAGCTATGCCCCAAAACCCCACGTATTATACAACCATATTTCTTGTATTGCTAGGTTGAATAGAAAGATTCCTAAGCAATCAATTAGCCTTTCTAGATAATATTGATGAATTTTCCTTTCGTCCCTACTCGATGAGAGTGGGGGTATATTTTCTTAGGAATTCTTTTCTACTGTATTAGGTATTTTTAATCCTCTTGCTAGAATCTGTAAATGATTGCGCTCATGCCTTTGTTATGGCCTTCATCCTCTTTGTATTCTCCCATATTTAATTGAGTTTTGAAAAGCAGTATAGTATTATCATGTAGACCGAGAGAGGAGGAAATATGGCTATAACCATGGCACTTACTCCCCTGATTTTTCTACTAACCACTGGCCTTACAAGTTATACCTAGAATCTTATTAAAACTTCACTCTTGAGGGTATGATCCTAAAGACTGCTCGCTTTGGTAATTTTCCTATCCCTTCTCATGATTATCTTCCAATTATTAGTTGATTTTAGTTTCCCCACTGGGAGTGTCAAATTGAACTTATTAAGAATTATATTCAAGATGTACCTCACGATTAGTTCATTGAGGGAATCCCTTCAGCTGATAAGTATTTGACCAAAAGCACTCGCAAAGACGCTTGGCATTAGATCCAAGTTATGAGGGATCCATTAGACTAGGTTACTCCCTTCTTAGTAAATAGCATATGTGAGGAAATCATCTACTCAAACCATCCACGGGTAAACGTAAAACAGAGAAAAGCCAAAGGCAAAGTAAAAACTTCTTCAAAGAGGAAACATTAGGATATGAATGTTTCTAATGTTTTTTCCTGCTAAAATTTGTGGGGCTTCCTCCACTTCACCCCCCAATCAAAAATCAAGCGTCCACGTAAAAAGGGTGAGCAACCCAATCCATTGACTCTGCTACAATAGTAAACCAAAGCTCTGATACTGATACTTTTGGCATTGAGGAAACTTTTTAGACTATTCGTGACCAAGGTTATGAGGTCATTGAAACGACTATCTCTCAGTCATTTTTTCTTCTTCCTTCTCCACTTGTGGAAGGTATTCTTTCTATTAACCTCTTACTCAAAAAATACAAAATAAATGGAGATGCTAGTGCTCGCTCAGCATTATGCGCATCTGAATAGACTATTTTTTTATTATGCAAGTACTCCTTCTTATAATTATCAAAGTTTGTCTTCAAATGACATTGAGTCACTTACCTTTAATGGAGATCACTCGACTGGTGCATAATCTTTTTATCATCCACGAGGAATATAAAATTGGACTTAGAGCATTATGCCAATAATCATGATGAGATAGTGATTTATTCTCCCAACACAACTATCCTAACTACTGGGACATTCCCCTATGGGCAAGCTCATCGTGGAGGGCTTACAAGTGTTTACTATAGTATTTGATCAATTTTACCTTAAGTCTATATTATGTAATAAGTTTCATCATTTTTTAACAGGTTTCCTCTATGGGAATAAGTTGAATGCCAAGGGTGAGCATAGTTCCTCTATCTGCATCTTCCCCATTCATCCTCCTCAAGGTCACTTTTAAAGTGAGTGAAATTCATGTTGGTATCTTCTCTGAGTTTAGAAAGAAAGTATATATCTTCTATCATCCTTAGTTACAAATGTTCAAATGTAAGTGCTCGTGGATTGACTTTATTTTTTCTTACTTGAAGCTTTTAGTCATGTTTCCCATAACAGTTGGAAGCTCCTCAATAGCCACGAGCTCTTCTCGGGATTTTATAAGTTTTTGTAAAAGATTTTATCAAATTTTCATACTTTATACTAAAATTTTCTTTTGTTGATAGATATATCTTAAACTTTCTATGTCTTCTCGGAGCCCAATTATTTCTTTTGGGGTGAGCAGTTCGTCTGGACAGCCCCCAGCTAGTGTTACAACTAGTTTAAAAGGGGTATTCTTTGAGAACCTCTCTTCAGGCATTTATCCTTTGGAATTGAGTTCAATTAATAATATATCATGACTTTTTCCTCTTCAAGGTACTTTGATGAGCGCCCCCCTTTCAGCAGGGGGTATACTTTTTCCCACTAGGGTAACTCACTACACCAAAATAGGGAAATTACAAGTATTTTAAACACTTGCAAATGGCATTTTGTAACGGTTCAGAACACTTGAAAATTGAAGTATTGCAAAAAATTTAAAATTGTTCAAAACCGTTGCAAATAGTATTTGCAACGTGTAACACCCCTTAGATTTTAAACCAAAATTAATTTAAATTTATACAGAATTCAAAAATATATAGATTTAATTATTTTTAATAATTTAAAATGTTGGATTTTATTTATGGAATGTAGGATTTTGATCGGAATTAAAATGAAAATTTAATTTGGGACTTTAACTATTTTGGCGAATTTGGGTCGCTCAGGTTAACTGAAGACTAGTAGGGCGAATCGATTCGGCGAGTCGGGTGTTGGCAGTTTTGTAGTTTCATTAGAATTCTAATCACAATCAAACTCTAATCTTTTTCCCACTTAAAATAACTCGGGTTTAGACTTTTCTAAGCACTTTTTCACAAACTTTTTAACCATAAGACTCAGTTTTATCACCATTCATCTACAAACCCTAGCCCCAAATTTTATCAAGATTTAACTCCAGTTTCGAAGGCTTAATTGGTGTTTTCTCAAGATCGTTCAAAAACAAATCTTTCTTAAATTTGAGATACGAACACAACCGTCTAATGAAAATTTTCAATCGAATTTTCAGTAGGCATGAATACTTCTATTCTCTTTCTTTTGTATTACGCATTTTAGTTGTCGCCTAAACATTAAATTACATGTTTTTCTTAAAATAAATTAGAAAACTTAATTAGGGAAAGTGAAAACTAACTTGGACTGTTTTTATGAAAAATCTTAATCTGAATTAAGACTCATAATCCACGTGTACTTAGGGTAGAGATTTAGTTTTGTTATTATCGGGGGAGGTTTGCATATAGAAAATCATAGTTGTGCTATTTAAATAAAAAGGTACTTGTGTAATCATGTGAAATTCATGTAGTTATTATCAAGGTAGATTATTATAGTGAGCCTCTTAAACTTGCATGATGTTGAAATTATAATTGTGATAATTACGACGATGGATTAAATGGAATTGATTAAAGTAAATTTGTGACCACATAAGAAATGGTATATTTGTTAATAAATTGGATTGTGAGAATTATTGTGTTATTTATATTTATCACCACGGGGACGATGAGATTTTGGGTAGTATGCTCTCACCTTAATTTTAGGAATACTTGCTAGGTATGAGACTAGTAGGTAGGCCTTAGTTGCAGTTAACACTTTCTAGGTACGGGACTAGTCAGTGTAGATTTTTATGGATGGGATATTCTGGGGTGGGGCTGATTTTAGTGTCGTTCTATTGATTTGGATAGCCTAGACGCGAGACTAAGAAGAGATAAATGATAGAAATTCATCCTACAAATTAGGATAGGACGTGTTTGTATTTTGGAGACCTATAGGTATGAGACTAAGGGTAGGTTTGAGGAATTATTCTCTATAATAGGGTGGGGCTAATTTAAAATAATAAAAACTTGAGAAATTGATAATTAATGCCTAAGATAATAAATTGGTATTAAAATGAATTTGCATTGTTAATAAGTGCAGGACTGACAGTTAAAAGGGTTGGTTAGCTATTGTGACGTGTGGGTGTGTTTCGTCATAATAAGTACAGGGCTGACAGTTAAATGGACTGGCTGGCTATTATGATGTGTCATGCATGGAACCTCGTCAATAAGTGCAGGACTGACAGAATACGAGTCAGATGGCTATTACCGAGAGAATGTTTGTAGTGTAAAACTTAAAATGGGCCCGAATAAGTGCAGGATATATAGAAGGGTCGACTAGCTATGATGGCACTGCAATAATGAAAATGATAATGGGATAAATCAATTTAAATAAAGATGGTAAATTAAAAGTAATTACCAGATTGTGATAGTATACGTTAGAATTAAACTTTGGGGCGGCATAATTTCAGGGATAGGTGTTCGCAGTTTATTTTTACTCGCACGTTTATAATTATCACGCTTAATTTAAAATATTCTTTAGTGGTATTTATTATGTATAGTGCTATTGTCTGAGTTCACATACCCTAATTGGGGAGAGTATCTCGTATTGATGCGGTGGGCTCTGACCCATTGCGTTGACTAACATTTCAGGTTTAGCACTGGAGTAGCTGCAGGGGAGTATTGGAGATATTTTTGAAGGTGATGCTAGAGTTTATTTTATATGCTTTAGTGGTTAGATTTATTTTTCCTTTTTGTCGAATTTATATTATGAGACTTTATTTATAAATTTGGTGGCCAACCAATTCCACAGTTGTTTACGATTTTCTTCAGATATTCACACTTAGATTATTTTATTTGGATTTATATTTATTGGGGATTGGATTTATTTGGAGATTAGCATGGTGATGGATTTTATTACTGCATGAATGGTTATTTTTAATTTGATTAATTTAATTATTATCTTGTGGATTGAATTTTACATGTTTCATATATGTCACATGCTAAGAATTATTGCTTATTTAGTGACACCCGATGTAGTTTGGCAGTGGCGGCTGGCCACCTCGCTTGTCAGATTGCACGAGGTGTTACACAATGGTTTATTGGGAAGGAATGTTCGTTCTGGACAACGTTTACAAAAAAAATTACATTAGTTTTAAATAAATGCAAATGAAAATTTATAAGAGTTCAAAACCATTACAAAATTCAATAAGCATTTTTTAGCAACGGTTCTAAACACTTGCAAATGAAAAAATATTTATTCTTTGTAACGATTATAAGAACTTTCTCCGTATTAAGAGCTCTGTAACTTGGGGTTGCTCACAAAGCCTCTTTATTGCTCGCATAACTATCTGGTAACTTGGGTTGCTTATTCAGCCTCCTTGGGTCACAACTCATTTGACTTACTGGTGTCTTGGACTTTCTCATCCAATATATTTTGTTGTTCACTACACTTATGACTTACTGGTGACTTGAAATTGCTCGTGCCATAAGTTTTGTTAGTCACTGCTCGTGTGACTCACTGTTGGCTTGGATTTGCTCATCCAACCTTATTTGTTAATGATTGCTCATAACACTTCAATGGTTAAGGTTTTGTTCGTGCATCCCCTTTGATGGGACACTGCTGGTAAAAACTCTTTTTTAATTAGGGGTTATTTGTATACCCCTCTGCATTAGCCCCCTTATGAAAAAGTCTTCCTTTGGTTTGAAGAGGAAGAGTTATGTACGAAATTTTTTTGGGATTTAAAGAGGTTTGCTATCATCATTACTTTTACTACACATTAAATGCTCTGACATATTTGGTTTTAAAAGATGACATTTTAGTATTTTGAGGAGACATGTGTTTTGTGTGGGAGGACTACTCGTGATTTGGTTAATCATTGACACTATTTTTGAACCGGTATTCCCTTTTTCCTTCTCAGCGTATGAATAACCCATTTTCCCCTCTTGAACTTTTACATTCGTTTGAAATTTCTAAAGAGAGAGAGAGAGTTTTATTTTTCGTCCACCATTTTCTACAAACATTACTTACCTCTTTTCTTGAAATCTTGTAATGCCCCGACCCGGGTTTGGGTCACCATTGGGTTGACCCACACCGAGACAAGGAGTTAAAGGGGAGGGGGGAATTATAATTTTCTTATTTAAGAAAAACCCTTATATTAAACCACTTATTAAAGGAAAATTAACAGGTTTTAAGTTGGGAAAAGGGTGACCACTTTAAGTAATGAAGTCAATTTACAATAATTATTTATAAAAATCCGTTTTAATTTGTGATACCAATTAAATTGGAAATAAACCATAGTCATACTTATACTATTACAAGCCAAAGCCAAAGGCCCGAATAAAAGTGTTTAAAGTCCCAATTTATCAATATTTCAAAGGATGATTTAAATAAAATTACAGAGCCCTAACGGCGTTGATTGTCCTCTAGGGCCTTACTCGCGTCCTTCTTGAAGTCCCTACTCGAGGTACCTGGGGTGGGTGGGGGTTTTATGATAAAAATCAAGGATGAGTGAATGTTCAACATGGTGGGTGTTGATACCAAATTTAGTCTACTGACATGGCCCAATCGAGTGAAGACACGTGGCAATCTGCGTGGCAACAACAAACACTTTCAAGGAACTCAGATGCTTCAAGGAACCATACTACAATGAGGAACACTGCATCCCCGAGGAACTCAGACGCTCCGACCTACAAGAACTCTCCGAGGAACTTTTGAGTACCGAGGAACTTTTGATTACCGAGGAAGTTAGGCGGTTCGAGCAGCTTAGGCGGTTCGAGCTGCACCTCGAACAAAGCATTAATAGCCGGATAACCAACAGTTTGACTGTTCATTAAATGCTTATCATTCAGACGTATACACTTAAGGGGCATTGAATGTATTACCCTTTCACATGTACAACATTTAATGTATTACCATTTCACATTACAGCCTCAGGGCTATAAATACATTATATCACCCTCATTGGAGGGGGACCGTAATTTCTTGATTGAACTTGTAATCGAGAATTCCCAAACAGTCATCAATAACAGAAACAGTGGACGTAGGCCATTCTTATAAGGCTGAACCACTTTAAAACTTTTGTGTCTCATTTATTTTATCTGTGATTAAATAATTAGATACGATCTAATTTTTTACATCAACAGTGGGTAATACTAAGCTCTACCTTTTCTATCAAATTTTATACATATAACATGTATTTTAACCAATTTCGAAAACGTTTAACAATTTAGCGTGTATTGATGAAACTACCATGCAATGAACCCAAGAGATGAGCCCATACTCACACTTAATCGTTTTATACCACTCTTTACTAGGTCTAGATATTATTAATCATGTTTTATCCATTAGTCTCATTTTTATCACATTAGGTTTTCTTACTTAAACATTTTCGAGCACAACCATTATTATTTCCATTTTTCATTATCTTTTCTTGAAATCTTTCAATATTCGCATAATTTAAAGGCTCCACAATGGAGGCTATACTATCATATGTTCTTGTCAGTGATTTTGGATCTTTTATCCCAAGGCTCTGGGCCCTTCTTAATTATCCCGGTGTCATCTAAGTCCATATTAATGTGTTTTAATATTTTTGCTAATGTCCACATTATTCTGCCATTACACCGTTTTTTTCATTTCATGGACTTATCATCATTTCATCTTGTTATGTGCCATGTTATTTACTTGTCCATATTTCACCAAAAATCGGCCGATAAGGTCTAACGAGGAATCTAACCATTAGGACCCTCAGGTTTGTCAAAATCACCATTTTACTCCTTTTTACATCATAACTTTGTGAAAAATATGTTCAATTCTTCTTGGCACAAAAACCCAACATTTTCTTTTCCAAACATCCTTTTTATGATTTTATTTCAAAAATCATGTTTATCATCTTATGTTTTACCACATATAATACATTTAACCATTCAAGACCAATTTTAACAAAATGCCCATAACTTGCCCTATTTTCATATTTGACTTCAAATATTATTTTTCTTCATTCTAACAATATGTATAACACATATTTAGGGATGTTTTTCTACATTTAATCATTCCCTCATAACACCAATTTTAACATGATTTATCAAGCCTAAAATTCCATTCTCTATCTTACTACATGACTCTGCATAAGTTGAAGAGGATTTCAAGCCTAGAAACTCATCAAAAATACACTAAACAAGATATAAATCATGGTTTACATTTTTTCATGATTTCTTCCATGTTTCAAGGTAAAAATGTCCTTTTATTCACAAAAGACCCATTTAGGGTTTGTCTTCTTTAAAAAATCATTTTCCCAAGACTTTGATATGATAACAAATAACTACATTTTTTGCTTTAAATATCTTCTAGCATGCATCCTACACATTTTCATAGCTGGAAACCTTGAAATATTATGAAGAGGAAAACCCTACCTCAAATTTTGAAGAGGAGATAATGAGAAGATGACTAGGGAAGCTCTTAACTCCAAAGACCCCAAAAGCTCTTCAAAATGCTCCAAAGTTCCTCCTACTAGCTTAAATCTACCAGCTTCCTCCCTTGATAATGCTTGAGGACAAAGAATAAGGTTTGAGAATGGTCTATAATGTTTCAAAGTGGTAACAAAGTGTGTATATAGTGGGAAAATATTGTACAAGAAGATCAACTCTTGAACTTAGAGAGAGAGAGAGAAAAAATACCAAGGTTCTAAAAGGCGCGAGGCGTGGTCGAGGCGTAGAGGTCAAGCCTCAAGCCTTAGGAGCCTAGGCGTAAAAAGGCGTTTTTTCGTTTTTTATTATTTTAATTATTCTAAGGCTAGTAATATAATAAAATAATACATACCTTGAATTTTGAAAATATATTCATATGTTTGGTAGCCATCTTTCTCATATTCATGCTCCATAACCAATATTTGTCAACTAATCCTTCGTTTTTTTAAAAAAAAGTGTGCCTTAAGCCTTTTACCAAGAATAAGGCGTAATAAGGCATGGGCGACGCGTTTCTCCCAAGCCTCAAGCCTAGGCGGGCCTTTTAGAACACAGAAAAATACTGATAACAATGGTAGGGGAAGACCCTCCCCCTCTCTTTTCTTATAACCCCACAAAGACCCATAAAATCATTCAAAAACTCATCCCCACATGTTATACACGTTTTTTTTATCATCAAAATCTCTCATATGTTGACATATCATCAATCCAAGGGCCCAAAATACGGAAACACAGAATGGTAACTTGAATTTTAAAAGTTCAAGTGCGATCGTTCGAGCGACATTTGGCCTCATTCGAATTAATCATCTAACGGGGTCAAAAATAAGGTTTGATATGGGTGTGTGAAGAACCATGTTGGAATGAGAAAGGACCCATCGTTCAAATAACAGGAAACTTCGTCCTAATCAATACTTTTAACGATATTCTAAAGAATGCAATGAAATGACTATGTACAAGTCGTAAGGAGCTCGTTCGAACCTCATTCGAACGACTTCTGTTTTCCTTGAAATAAACTTTATGTTATAAAAATTCTGATTTGACAATCATGAGGGCTACAATGATGATCAAATATCAATATTCATTCATAAATATAACTATACAAGGAAAGAGGTACAATTGAGGGCACGGGTATTATAAATCTTCTCCGATTCAATGTCTTCTTCATCTAATCCCGCCTCAACCTCCATATCCACCATCACCACTGAGATATTAATGGGCTCATTTCCTATTCACATCGTTGTGACCACTTAGACCATGGTTGAAATCTGCACTATTATTAGCACTTTGACCTCCACTTTTTCAACTCTCTCCAGTGTTGAAGTCGGCGTTGAAGCTTTTCAAATGGGAGTTACTAGTTTTGATGCCATTACCATGGCCCAAAAATCATATCTGGAAACATATTATCTCCCTTTTTTACGAACGATGTTAGTTTTATACCCTCGCTTGAGAAGGTCAAATCTGAGTTTTTGCTATAATGGTCGAGCAGCCACTTTTGAGGTTCCTGGAATCCAATTACGCTTCTGTTGTTCTAGCTGACAATATCCTCATAAACTGGGTGGACAACGACAATTTTCCTTTCTCTAACATTAATTTTGATATTTATCGTGGGTCTTCTAAGGAGTGGGAACTATGGGTGGACTATGTTATGTTCGTGTAAATCTACCATAACATTAATGAGGGTCTTGGTCTGGTGAGGACTCTCAATAGTTTAAAAAGTTATACAATTAGCAGGAACACAAGTGCTCTCAATATTTTAGTGTTTCATGGGAGCATAGACATCTACACTTACATCATAGGTTAGGGGAGTTCTCTATTACTCTCGAGGGCATTTATGATCTCACGGACTTATCCGTATTAGTAAAACATATATTTACATATTGAGGACCCTAAAGAGAAGGAAATGTAGTAGGAGTTACATCAGTCTCTTGGGGCATGCATTCATTGTGTTGGGCTCACTCTTACTGGGACAAGAAAGCATTCGTTTACTAAATGGTAGAGGTATTAGTTAAGGTATTTAGAGCTCTTGCTTAAATATGAAGCCAAGACTAAAGTGCTCAAAAGTCAAGATGGTCCTAAGTTGAAGTCTAAAAGTTATCTTTCCACATTCTTTATAATTTTCCTGTCAATATTTGTATTTCAGAGGACACCCAATGACTCCCCTCACGAGTTGCTCTTTCGTCTTTCTATTAGCATTGCTCATGGAATAAGTGTGACTCTCACTGCTCTAACCCTTAGTTCTATGTATACTTGGTTATATCGGGAGCTCGTTGATATGGAAATTACCTACTAGTAATACAATGTTTTTAATTTCATTAATTACTTAATTCTTATGGGGGTTTTATGCGAGCAGTTCCCAAGATGTGCCCCAAAGCCTCGTGCATTGCATAACCATACTTCTCGTATTTCTTATTGGCATATTAAGACCCCTAAGAAATCAATTAGCCTTCTTCAAGAAAACATTGATGAATTTTCCTTTTGTACCTACTCGAAGAGAGTGGGGGTAAAGGATTTTTTTCTACTATATCAGCTATTTTTAATCGTCTTGCCAATTTAGAATTTGTAAAGGATTTCCCTCATGTCTCTTCTATATCCTTTTTCCTCCTTTGTATTCTCCCATCCTTGACTATTTTTGGTCAAGGAGTAGAGTACTATAAATCCGACCGAGTGAGGAGGCAATATGGCTATAACTAGGAGACTTACTCCCTTGATTTACCTACTAACCCCTCGCTAAATGGTTATACCTGGAAGCTTATTCAAACTTCACTCCTAAGGGTATGATCCGTAGGACTGCTCGCTTTGGTAATTTCCCTATCGCAGCTCATGATTAATAACCATTTATCAACATATTGTGGATTGTTCAATGGCAATGTCAAATAGATCTTATCAAAAATTACATTCAAGATATCTCTCATGAGTCATTCATTGAGGGAATCCCCTTAACTGATAAGTATTTAACCAAATGCACTCTCAAAAAGTCTTGTCATTATAGCTAAGTTATAAGGGCTCCCCATACCAAGTTACTCCCATCGTATTAATTCCCATATGTGAAGAAAACGTCTACTCGAACCATTTAGGGGTAAAGGTCAAATAGAAAAAAGCCAAGGGCAAAGTTAAAACTTCATCAAAGAGGAAACGAAGACATATGACTATTTTTAATTTTGTTCCTGCTGAGATTGGTGGGGATTCCTCCCCTTCATCCCCAATCAAAACTCGAGTGGCCAAGAAAAAAAGGTGACCAACCAAAACCATTGTCTCTTCTACCTCAGTAGACCAAAGCCCTGGTACTGATACTTTTGTCATTGAGGAGAGTTTTCAAACTGTTCGCGAGCAAGGTTGTGAGTTCATTGAAGCGAATATCTCTCAGCCATTTTCTCTACTTCCTTATGCACTTTTGGAATTTATTCTTCCTATTCCCCTATTACTCAAAAAATATAAAACTAACGAAGATGTGAGTGCTCGTTCGGCACTATGTCCATCTGAAGAGGAACTACTTGATTATAAAAGTAATCCTTCCAATAATTATCACAATTCGTCTTCAAATGACATCGTGTCACTTGCCTTTAATGAAGATCGCTCGACAAGTGCTTCATGTTTTTTATCATCCATGAGGAACATTATTTTGGGCTTAGAGCATTCTGCCAGCGATCATGATAAGACCATGATCTATTCTCCCACCACAACTAGGCTAATTGCTCGGCCATTTCCTTATGGGAAAGCTCGTCGTGGAGGGCCTGTAAAGGTTTACTAAAGTACTTGATCAAGTTTATCTTTAGTCTATATTTTATAATAAATTTCATCATTTTTCTTTATGAAAATTTTTCCTTTATGAGAACGAGTGGAATGCCAATGGTGAGCATAATTCCTTTGTCTGCCTCTTCACCCATTCGTCTTCCTCGGGGTCCCTTTCAAATGGAGTAGAATTCCATGTTGATAACTTTTTTGAGTTTATCACGAGATGTATGTATCTTCTAGCATTCTTATTTGTAAGTGTTCGAATGTAAGTGCTCGTGGATTGACTTTACTTTTTCTTACTTAAAGCTTTTAACCGTGTTTCCCATAAATGTTGCTAGATACTCAATAGTCTGTAACAACCCGCGTAATTTTGGGCTATTTTAATTAATTTCTGAAAAATGGAGGAAAATAAATTTTTTGATAAAATTATTTTTTATTGCTCAAATATGTTGGTTATTATTTTTAAAGGCGGGAATTTCAAACGGTTTCAAAAACGGAGTTAAAACGGATATTAAAATAATTTTTAAATGTTTTTAACTCTTGGAGTTGTTTTGAATTCCAACTCTTCATTTATTTGCCTTATTTAAAGGAGTCTTTTGGGTTCCAACTCTTCATTTCTTTGTATTATAAAAGGAAGTCGTGGGCAACCCTTTTAACATACTTTTGGCACAAATTTTGGCAGCAAATATATTTTATATTCCTCTTCTTTTTATATAAACATTGGCCCTTGAGATTTGTGAGTTCCAACCTTAGATTAGAGGTGTTCTTGGGATATTTTTGTTGGAGGTTCTTGGAGGAGATTATGTAGATCTTTTGTGTTGATCTTGAGGATGTGATCATTGGTTTCTCATCATGGTTTGAGGTATGGGGTTTTACACAATATGCTCCTTAAATCTCGCGAGTCATTCTCTTTGAATTCTTGTTAATTGAACTCATATTTGAATTGATAAATTCATTGAAATTTGGAAAATAATTGTTGAAATTATTTTGATTCATGTAGTATCATTATATTGTTGATGAGCACGTTGTTATAAGATTTTAATACGGCACGGATGTTGGGCACCCGCCAAAACTCCTATTTCCCGGGCTATGGGTTGATAAAGCATATGCGGATGGGGTGAGGTCTAGTGACCCGGTTCAAGTGTTGTTGAGAAATTATATTGATAAATGCTTTGAGATTTGCATTTTGATTTGAATATTCGTACTCGTGTTGTTATGCTTTATTCATCGTTAATATATATGTTGAGCATCTTTCCTGTCGTATTGTGTACTTCCCCATATTTTCTTTTAGTGGCAGGTTAGCGCGGATTTTGGGACGCTATGGAGATTTATTTTAACGAGGATTGTTTGGGAAAGATTTGTATTATTTTGATGTATAGAGCTTTGGATATTTGTATTTTATTCTCGAGTTAGTTATTGTAATTTTAATTCGAGAGACTTGTTGTAATTGAAGAGATTGAGATTAGTGGATTTATATTAGTGTGGGTTTATTTAGATGCTATATAACTTGTCACTTGTGGATTAGGATTTATTTTATGGATAGTGGCACTCCGTTCGCATTCCCGGGGAGGGCGGGGTGTTACATAGCCATGAGATCTTTCGAAGATTTTACAAGTTTTTATAAAAGTGTCTATCAAATTTTCGTAATTTACACTTACTTTTGCTATTGTAGATAGATATCTCTTGCAGTTTCCATATCTTCTCGTGGCATTATTTCTTTTGGGGCAAGCAGTTCTTCTGGACATCCCCCAGTCAGTGCTGCAACTATCTTAAGAGGGGTATTCTTCGAGCACCTCTCTTTAGGCATTTATTCTTAAGGATTAAGTTAAATAAATAATATCTCATGACTTTTTCCCCTTCGGGGTCCTTTGACTAGTGGACCCCTTTCAATAGGGGGTATACTTTTTTCCACTATGTAACTCACTTACACCAAAATAGGGAAATTGTAAGTGTTTTAAAAACTTGCAAATGACATTTGCAGTGGTTCAGAACACGAGAAAATTGATGCGTTGTAAAAAATTTACAAGTGTTCAAAACTGTTGCAAATGGTATTTGCAACGATTTATTAGGAATGAATATTCGTTCTGGATAACCGTCACAAAAAACTTGTAATGGTTTTTAATACTTGAAAATTAAAATTTTCTAAGTGTTGCAAGTGTTCAAAACCATTGCAAAATTTAGTAAGCATTTTTTTGCAACGGTTTTAAACACTTGCAAATGAAAAAATATCTTTTTTTTAACAATTCAAAAAACTTACGAATATTAATATTTAAAGAAAATATGTTCCTTTTGTAAGTGTTATGAACTGTTACATAAGTTGAAATATTAAAAAATAAAAATTATCCACCACATTTCATCACACTCACATATAGCAAAAAAAATATAAATGGATAAAAACATATCAATAAAAATGGTCAACCTCGTGAGCATTGAAACCGAATCAGTCAGCTCAATAAACTATATGAATAAATACGTTCAAAGTTGCACATATATATATATATATATATATATATATATATATATATATATATATATATATATATATATATATATAATTGTAGCCTAAAATCTTTACTATAAACCTTAGAGTGAAACGTGGCTTCTTTAATTAATCACCTCCTTAAAATTCTCTATTTCCTATACCCATCCATCTTCCCATATAGATTACACTATTTCCTATCCGTCATTTTTTTTATTTTTCTCGTCATCTTCTACGTCTAAATATCTCTACCAAAAACTCCATTTAGTATATTTTCTCTCTCATTAATTTACAAATTCCCCATTCATCTTTTCTACACCCACCCACTTCTTTGTAATGGATTTACTAAGTCATGATCCCTATCGCTTTGCATTATTTATCTCTTTTGTATCCTACCACGATTTACTAGAACTCTAAAAAATCTAGATGTTCTCTCTTCATCCAACATACTTCTATCTCCACTCCAATGCCCATTTTCCAAAAAATGCTTATAAACATTTGATACTCTTAACAATCCATCGGAACTTTGTACATATATACATCACCACCGAAATTTCACTCTCTTAGGTATGTGTTTTTCTTTAAGATTATTTTTCATTCTCAGGTTTTTCATTTTTGGTTTTATGTGGACAAATTTTATCAAAAGTGGTTCCACTCCAATTTCCACATTTAAAGCTTTCATTGTAGACGACTACTCCAATTTTGGTCTTTCAAAATAGGTTTTCATATCATTTCTCTGGGTTTTCATTGCTGGGAGTTATTTCCATGTTGTTAGTTGGATTGGTTCTTAGCAAACTACCTGTTATGATCCAGTTTTCATATAGCTTGCATATAGTACTTATGCCTAATTATTCTATGGACATCACTAAGTAGAATCATATTTGTTAGAAAAAATATCATTTATTGTTTTTATTTCTAAATTTCATTTGACCAATACTTGAAAATATAATCTATTCTTTTTATTGGAAAATGTATAACAATCTCAATTGGCAAATAATTTTTTCCATTATAAATATTGTTATAAATAATATTGATCTCTAGATATCGATGTTTTTAAACCTTATATAATCATTACTTTAACATTTTCTTTTGTTTAAAAAAATAAATTTTCCAAATTTATTTGCATGTATGTTTTAATATTGGGCAATGTACAATTTGACATATAAACAAGAAACTTTGAAGGTTATGAAAATGCATAAACATGATTTTAACGTCATATAGATGTCATATCACATATTAATAGGTCATTGTTTACGATATATATATATATATATTGAATTATTTTATATTAATATTAAACTAAAGAGTGCATGTAAATTTTAACGATAAAAAATGTCTTATGTCCAATTCCTTCATTGATATTTGGTCATAGATTTCACTTTTTTTGTTGTAAATTTATAATGTTCTTGATTACCACATAATATTCTGACACCCCGTCTAATTAAATACCGGGTGATCGGTCCTTTATTAATTTAAATCAAGATTTCAAAATTGGTTAATTCTTAGCATCATTGTCGAAAATCAAATTAATTACTAATCACCTATTAGTTAATTAAACCGGTGCCAAATTTTATCTTTCATTAAACAGATAAAAACATGCAGAAAACCAAATTAAAACTATACACCAATAAATAGTCTAATCCATCACAAGATATACATAAATAAAGTCTTCCTAAATAAACCATCGACTAAAATCCAAACTAAATAAATCCAACATAATAATAACTGAATAAAATCTGAATGGGGAAACATGCCCAAATGAAAACTATAATACTGAAGTACTCCCAATTGATCCTACATTAGGAAATGAGGAAATGAAGCATCTAATCAAAACTCCTGCAATCATCCACCTATGTTGCAGCTACGTGTCCCTGGAATAAGGCGTCCCTGTAGTTGGACACCTAAAAGATTTGGAAAATATTTTTATACCAAGAGTTAGTATTCAAAACATTTTGAAAATATTTAGCAAGAGTTTATCACAGTTCAAAATCGGTTATTGATTACACATGTTAGGTTCACGTACACTCTCTTGAGTTTCCTCACCCCTCGACTATTGTGCATGCCTAACGTTCTCTACTTAGCTAACTTAGTTGTACTACCCATGCTAAATAGACATAAGTAACTATCTGGACTATTTACATCTCTAAGTCCCTGTACCGCCCATACAGTACGCTAACCGAATTAACACTTCTCGTATGTTAAGAGTTGAAATTAACATTTCATTTAGCGTCTCATTTATTCAATTAATTAAGTTTCACTACTTTATTCATTCTTTAGATATACACTATCTATCAGTCTAATGTCACACATAAGTAGAATAATCACGATCGTGTGTGTGTATATATATATATATATATACGGTGTCTCTCAATAGGACCACCGTGAAACAATAGGCATACTCTGCTATCAGTCCAAGTACCGCTCGTACTAAATGGGGACTATTGGTTCGGCATGTCTCCTAGAACCCAAAATCAAATATCAAATGGTAAAGGCGAACATGGTTCTAAGCTTTTGGGCTACGCACATACCTAACGTACCCAAATGACACGTAGGACTCACTAATACACATCACATAGTGAGCTTCCCTAAGTTCCATGTTCTGGGGCACCAATCCAGACCTCACTAGAATCGTCAAGGTGGGATCACCCACTACACGAGAACCTCCGTTGATAGTAAGAAGCGTAGGTATGCTAACTCATAACATTAATCATGTAGGTACACACACAACCTATATATACACACATATTCAATAGGTAGTCACACAACCTAATTGTCATCATTCTTACATAGTATATAACACTGAATACTCACATTACTATCAAGTTATGACTTTTCTCACTATCGTACTTAATTGATTATTAATCTCTACTCTAAAGGCCCTAGTTACCCCTTTATTATTTCAGTAGCTAAGTATTCCTTAACCTACTAGTTCATGCCATAATCTCACTCACGCTTTAACGTAACTACATTCTTATTCTCACAAATTAATTACTTTGTTGTTTAATCTCGTTTAATCATCGTCTTAATTCTCTCGATACGACTAAACTCCCATAACCTTATCATGACCTACTGTAGTATAACAGATCCCTCATTATATTCTAACAATGTCCCAAAAATTTTTTCGACAACAATTTAGGATTCTAGTTAAAAAGGGAGATTTTACCTTTTTTGGGGAACTAAACTGATTCGCTTCTGAACCGAACCGGTTCGCCCCTCTGAACTTCGTCTTCTTCGTTTTGCAGATGCATTTTTCACCATTAACACACCTATAACTTCCATGTTCATCCACCGAACTCTAAATCAAATGTCTCAAACCCTTCCCACATGTATTAGGACAGTTTCTAACATACTTTTTGCATCAAACCATTATGAATAACATTTAAGAATAGATTTAATCATCTAATCCTCAAAAACCCTAGATTTTATGTTCTTTCACTATAATACATCAAAAATCCAGATTTAATTAATGTATTATCATAAAAAATCTCTATTTTATTATCCTCTACATATATCAAAACTTTCTACTTGCAATTCCTACCCAAACATGCATTTAAATCAATCTTTTCTTCCAAGAATGATTAAAATAAGCAATATAATTGAAACCCTAGTCACATGTGTATTACAACTTCATATTGATTGCAATAAACACTTGACTTAGTAATATAGAGTCTGATTTCATGAATTAGAATTTAAGTGGATTGTTTTTCTCCTTCAATCTTCCTTCCCAAGTATTTTTGGTGCAAGACTCCTTTGAATTTCTCAATAACCCTTTCTTAAGATCCACGATTGGTCTCAAATAGCTTCTATGTGTTTTCTAACCTCTAAAACCTAACCCCCAATCCTTATAAGATGATTAAGAGTTCTAAAATTCGTGGCTCTCTAAACCCCATAATGTAAAATGACTAAAATACCCTCGTATGGTCCCGGTTTAGCTTAAAATCGACCCGTGACTCAATCGACATCCCCGGGTATACTATTTTGATTAATTCGACCCTTCTGGACTCATCTGTGACCTCTCAATCATCATCCGCGTCACTCTAAATAAATATCCCATCTCGACCCAAAGTTAGTTTACACGTGACCCCCGGTTGAGATAAATTCTAGTTACGCCCATATCACTCGCTATGTCATAATTTCTAATCATTAACCTTTTACTATTCACTTAGTAAATATAATTCACAATATTAATCATTATCTCACTCTCGATTAATATATAATAGTCACATTATTATTCAATTCAATTAAATTACTTCTCTCGCGTAATTTAAAATAAAATAATTTAATTACCGAATAATTAATCTCAAATATGCAAAAATATGGGGTATTACAAATATGATTACCCGCAAGCCGCACATCACGTGGGTCTACAAGCTAGTAAGAATTTGAGATTTCATGCCAATCCTTTGAATAAATACAAAACAATTAGGCAACTCAATAAACTATATGAATAAATGCATTAGTTCCTACTAAATCCCATCATCCAAAGGTATACTCATAAGAAACAGACATGTTATAAGATTGAAAAATATGTATGCAAGACTGTGAAATGGGATACTTAGAAAAAGGAAGTAAATATCCATTATCTATTTTATGCTCTTTTAGTATAATGATGCTATAGTTTTTATCACAATGAACATTGATATCTGAAATGGCCATATGTACAATCATTGTGTTTAATTCTTACATAAGAAACTTGATAGAAAATAGCAATACAAATGTCTTAAGGGGAAAGAGAGAGAGAGACGTTAATTACATATTAATTAGCAACATCTAACACTAATATGTCTCAAAAGGGTGTCTAGAAAATACTCTCTGTGTTCCAGGGCTTTCTCCCATACCTGCTTTCAAACGGAACATCGATAAAACATTAAATTTATTCTATGTAAACAAATCATGGTGAAAACTCAAGGTATTACGATACATTTCATAGTATTTTATTAGTCTTGATAACATATTCCATAAGGGCACACACTAAGAACCTATAGATTGTGAGGTCAAAGTTTCGATAGACGATTAATAGGGCACATACAGTATAGAGCTCTCATACTAACTATTTTGTGGCTTAAAACATGAGACCTTAGGAATATGTTATAATTTTCTATATTTTATTACATATTATATCTTCAAACAAAACAACTGATAAACTGTAATCGTATAATCTATCAAAAACTAGGAAATTTTGCTTAACTACAAATACAGAATTATATAATGGTTGACAAAAAAGAGAGGAAAATATACTTAACTTCCATAAATAGAATGTGCTAAGGTAATATAAGAAATAAGTAATAATCCTAAATCTACCAAAATTAATATAAATCAATCCTTTTTCCTTCCCAAAAAATAAAAAATTAAAATTATGATTTTACATTCCCAATTAGTGAAAATTAATTGAGAAAAAAGTGTACCTCACGATGTTGCAATGATGCCTGCATTACTCTGATTTCCCTGATTTGTTCCAAAAGTTTTTTCTCTGCTTTCTTCATGAACTTTGGGCAAAATATGCATTGATAGGATAAATAAAGAAAAATTAAGAAGAAAATCAATTCAACTTTTGCATTATATATGTATATCATATAGAGAATGTATACTTGTTATTTCCTTAATCATATAGAGCAAAGGTGTTACTATACATTACTATACATTTGTTTACACCATGATTTGTTTACATAACATAAATTTAAAAAACATTGGCTTAAAATATTTCTTTTTCTTCATTTTCCACCAAGATTTGTTTAAAATTTTGGTTCATAACATTTCTTTTTCTTCATTTTCCCTTTACTTACATACAACAGAGGTGTTACTATATCAACTTCCGTTTGAATTTTCACCACGATTTGTTTACATAGCAGAAATTGAATGAAATATATTACTATACACATAAATCATTAATAGATTTAAAAAAATGTTATGAACCAAAATTGTTGATTTTCCCGAGAATTTATGCAGTAGGGGAGGTGGTATACCAAATAATTATTTAAACACCGTACTCACTTGGAACTTCTAGGTGATAATCCTGGTTCATTCCTTATACCGAGTCCAACTAATTGACTCGGTAAAGATTGATTAATATCAGCATTGACATAAGTAGCTTTTGTACCAGCATTTGAATCCACTAGCCATGTCCTTGGTACCACTAGCTTCCTGTTTTGAAGAGTTATTAGTAAGCTTTCTTATTATTACTAAAGTTTTTTATTCTTGTACATAGATAGGAAAATTAAGAAAAAAGAAAAAGGTTTCCATGATCTTCAAGGCATTTACACATGCAGCGATCTATAATATCTTCCATGTAACTCCCAAATACAGCGTTGAGATTCTTCACTAGTTCTGGTATCTTGGACACGAGCTAGACATTCCATGCCTTCAAAGTAGTGAGTATGTACATAGGGTCATTTAAGATATCAATATCCATTGCGATCCATATCAAACACATATAAGACTCCAAGCTTGTTACCCATACCAGCCGTTATTATGCCACTGGTATTATAAATTCAAAATGAATTAGAATAAAATTTAGTAATTACAAAAGGTAAAGGAATGAATACAATTTGAGAGACTTACTTGATAGAAGATGATAATTCAGAATATATGTGAAAGAAAAGGAGTTAATAAGAATCCGAGCCCTGTTTATCAACAGTGTCCTTTAAGAAAATTTATTCCCTCCAATAAGTGCTTCAAGATTGATGAACAATTGCCTCCCAATATAGATCTCAACCACTTATGAGAGCAGAGAGTTTCTTCCTAGAGAGAGAGAGAAGGATAAAACACATTGAGAAATAAAAAGTTATTGCAAACCAGAGTTTATTCATCCACCATTGATATTTATTATGAAGCTTTTATTAGCTAACTAGAGACATTAAAGGTTATTGGTGTGTTGGTTGTCTACCAAGTTGTATCTAGGGTGCTTGCTTCTCTCTCCCTTTGAATGAGTAGTTTATAAGATTCTTTTATTATTATTTGAGTTATACACGAGAGATTGGTGAGTTCAATCTGAGTGTTGGTTATATACAATAGTGTGTGTTCATTTGTGATTGTTAAGGATACTTAGGTTACTATTTTATCACCATATCTATAGGGGTTACGTCTCTGTTTGTATTATAATACTACCATCCCTAAAGGGACTCCCCTCTTACATTTGGAGACTTCACTGGGGAGGTATTATTGTAAGAAATATGGTGCAAGATAACATTAATGAGGTCCTTAACTTTGATGATATTCAACGAAGGGAGGAAAAAGAAGCGAGGGAGATTGAAACCTCAAGAGATAGGGCGCCTCGGGAGTATGTCCCCCAAGTTCAAACGACATCACGAGTCTCAATGATCACACGGGCTTCCACTAGTGTTATGATAGGACCAGTGCAGATGGCCCATCTGATGGCTAAATTTATGGAGTTTTTACAGACATCTGGAGCATCAGTGGATTTTAGGGTAGGGATACACCCCAACTCTGAAGAGTGCCCAATATGTGTGTTTTAAACAAAACCAATTTTTCTCTGAAAAAGATCCAATTTTTAATTATGAACCAAGTTATGAAAAATCCAATTCTTACTTTAAACCAATTTTATCTTGATTAATCCTAAACATGCATCTAGTGATTAAAGAAAGTAAAGTAAAGTAAAGAACACTCACAACGCCGGATGTACAAGGAAAAAACCCAAAATGGGAAAACAACCTCGGACAGCCCAAGCCAGACAATCACTATGAACAATGGTTTTACAAAGACAGATTAGCCTTACACTAAGACTCGATCCCCATGGGTCTTGACACTCCTTATGATCTTCAACCGTTCTTCAATAGTGCCCATGCAGAAATTTCGTCTTCCAAGATACCTGTCCACAACAAACGCGTCCACGTATGTCTCAGTGTTCTACGATGTCGAATAAGAATTCCTTCTCTTTTCTTCACCGCAAAACCCTTTGTGTTCAATGTGTAGAACAAACTTCTTTGGTTCCGCAAGATCACTTAAACATATAAGAATGATAACTCGGATATTTGCAAACTCTAAGGATGTGTTTAAGACTTTTAAACCTTAGAAAACATGTGCAAACAATGTTCTGGTTCAAAAACCTATTTTCCAGAAAGAACACCTACGAAATTATGATGCACACACTATTTAAATAGGATTTAAATGCTGCCTCGAAAAACGTGTCATTCCAATGACTTGAGGAACTCGTTCGAGCGACATTCCATCTCGTTCGAACGAGATTAGATTTCATTTGAACGACAACCCAAAAGTTTGACTTTTTGACTTTTTGTTTAAAATGTCTCTTTTGATTAGAGATCCAAAAATGTCAAACTCTTTTACGAGATTATCATCATAAAACGTAGTTTAAACCTTTTACAACACTATTAAACATTTTAAAACATTTTTTTTATAAAAAATACATCCTTATCTTTTATAAAAATAATTCCGAGCACCATTAACTATATGCATTCATACTTCAGTGATCTCGGAATGCAATTAACTTTGAAGACGAATAAACTTGCACTAATTTAAACTACGGCATGATTAAATCTTTGAAGCTTTTCCACAACGTCTTCAATTTCTTCCATACGTCATAGACCGAGTGGGATCGTGGTAAAAAAACACCCTATAACATATTACAAGCATGTTTTGTTCACGAAATTAAGTCAAAACAATACATGGACTCAATTGGAAATTTATGTTCTTACAAATCTCCTCCTTTGACTATTACGGGACAAAACTAAACCAGTGAAATGCCTAACCGGGCCATCGAGCCGTATGACGCCTAAATCCCATCCCATAAATCCAAAATCAGAAATTATAGGACACGGACTAGAATATGTAGCACCGGCAAGCATAAACTGTCTGAATGCGATGTAGACTTAAAATCTCAAATCGCTGAAGCATACCTACACACATGAAATAGACAAACAAATACCCAGGGGGAACAAATGAAACCAATACATTTATCCAAATGATACCAAACAATATTAGATCTCAATATGAATAATCTCTAAAAACACTCATTTGTTAAACAACTTGAGCAACAAAATGATACCAATTTGATGAGTGCAAAAATGATACCAATGTGATCTACCAACATCAATCAGAGATACCAATTTGTAAAATATGAAATCAAAACATGCTCAAATCTACATCACATACATCTCTCCCCTTTTTTGTCTCAAATAGACAACCCGGTGAAAAGATAAACCAATTAGAAATATCTAGCATGAGAATATAAACCAATTTAAATCAATTGGATACCAATTTGAGAAGTGAAAACGCTATATAATAATGAAACAACCAGCTAAATATGATCATGTAATGACAGATCAGTAGCTAGTAAACCAAGGAATCACACAAAGAATATAGCAAAATTAATCAGGAGTACCAAAAAATATACCAATTTAAACTAGAGGACTGCAAACAAATAAGAAGCCATTTTTTTCAGCCTGTCGTTCGAACGAGCCAGGGACATCATTCAAACGAGATGAGGATGTCGCTCGATCAATATGCATATGTCGTTCGCGCGAGATGAGTTGACGTTTGAACGACTTTGCGCGACCGGCCAAAATTTCCCACTTTCCCTGAAATATTATAAAATATTTCCCAGTGAAAACATTTCCATAAAAAAATTCCAGGAAGGGCCTAAAAGATGCAAAACAGTGCAAGAACAGTAGGCTTTTAACAGAAAACGTAAAACTCATAAAAACTTAAAATGCGAGTTACATGCAAACATGGTACCGATGTGCTCAAACATGGACATGGAATGAATGGGCGTGAATCTAAAACAAATGAGTCATAATTCCAACACATCGAAATGATCAAGAAGATCTAATAGAAAGAGATAAATCATCAAACTTTATCATAGCCATATGACAATTAAAGAGTGAGCTTAATGAACTAAACATACTACATGCACACAAATCGAGAATTTTGACGATTCTACAAACAATAGCGTCAAATTGCAATATTTCAACATTAAGATTGGTTATGCAAACCCGTTTAAATTTTTAATCCATCCAAACTCCCTCAACAATATCATATTTTCTTTGGAATGAACTAAACAAATTTGGCCCTTTTCTTAGCATTTACATTTTCTTTTGGGGCTCTTTTAAATGGTGGCTTTCACGACGAGTTAATTTTGAACTCTCGCAGTCCTTTCCCATGAATCACTCATTATTTTTCAATTAGATCAATTCAAATCCTCACGGTAAACGGTTATTACATGCACACTTCTCCTTAAGTTTACTGACGCATAGATGACAAGATTGAGATAAGAACGCCTCACCAAGTTCAAATATGCAAGAGAAGTCAAACATCCATATAAACTCGTGCATGTGTGCATGTTGGCATATATACAAAGTAGAATCAAAATGCATATCAACTTCGAAACAACCCCATATAAACAATGGTTAAGATCATTCTAAGCATCGATAATAATGACCAAATGTCCTAGCCACATGGATAATGAAACGATGGGGGGTGGTGTCCAAGCACATCAATATGCCACATCAAACATGAAACCTCAAAAACAAAAATCAAATTTTTTTTTGGCTTTTCATATTTTGACTCAAATAAAAGAAAAATATTTCTGGGTTTTCAAAAGTTTTCTCAAAAATAAAATCTTTTTGTATTTTTCAATAAGACTCAAACAAATGAAAACTATAATACAAAATGATACACATATCATAACCTTAGCAAATTATAAACCATGATGTAAGGGCTAGCATATGAAAAAACATGCAAGCTACTATCCATAAGAAATAGCAAGAGATCAATCATGTACATGCATGTGAGAATCAACCAATGAAGCATTTGGCATCTCCAAAACGGATTTCCTAACCCAAACAGGTGTATACCTAACAAAACGAGTTTTGGGAACCAATGGGACACTACTTTTAATCTTCCTAGGGCCTTTTCTAAGATCAAAATAAAAACTTCTAAGGTGACCTTTCCTACCACAAATCGAACATGTGAAAACACGACGAGGAACGGGACCTTTAGGTTGACCTTTTCCAATACCCTCGGATGTGGTTGACTCTCTAAAACAAACTATGGTTTTGGATTTTACAATCGAACTACTAGAATAAGATAACCCGCTACCATCACTACTCGAGTCATTTAAATCATTTTTTAACTTCAAAACTTTCGACTCAAGCAAACGATTAGACTCCTCAAACTTTCGGAACTACTTCTTTAAATTTTCAATTACCCCTAGAAGGTTATCTCCCTCCCCCTCAATGTCAGCAAACTTATCCCTAAGAGCCTTTTCTTGTGCCACAAAATCATTAATCGAATTATTTTCCTCAACGGCACAAACTTTAGAATTTTTCAAATCCTCTAACTCTTTTTCTAAAACGAGGACTCTATCATCACTCTCCTTTTTTCCCAATCTTAATATATTAAAATTTTTAAACAAGGAACTAAAGTGTTCACGACAAATATCTCTTTGAATTTGAAAATTTTGCAAATATTCAATCCTATTTTTGAAACCATAATTTTCTTTCTCCAAAACTTCAATACGTTTTGCAAACTTTAAATTTAAACGATATGAATCGTCAAAGCTTAGAGAATCCATCGAGAGAAAACAAACATGGGAGAGATAAACAAACACACGGGATCACAAAACAAATAAAAATGTTTTCTAGCTCTGAAACAGCTCTAAAGAGTGCCCAATGTGTTTTAAACAAAACCATTTTTTCTCTGAAAAAGATCCAATTTTTAAATATGCACCAAACCAAGTTGTGAAAAACCCAATTCTTACTTTAAACTAATTTTATCTTGATTAATCCTAAACATGCATCTAGTGATTAAAGAAAGTAAAGTAAAGTAAAGAATACTCACAACGCCGGATGTACGAGGAAAAAACCCAAAATGGGAAAACGACCTCGGACGGTCCAAGCCAGACAATCACTATGAACAATGGTTTTACAAAGACAGATTAGCCTTACACTAAGACTCGATCTCTATGGGTCTTGATGCTCTTTATGATCTTTAATAGTGCCCACGCAGAAATTCCGTCTTCCACGATACTTGTCCACAACACACGCGTCCACGTATGTCTCGGTGTCCACCGATATGGCTTTGATTCGTCTACAATGTCGAACAAGAAATCCTTCTCTTTTCTTCACCGCAAAACCCATTGTGTTCAATGTGTAGAACAAGCTTCTTTGGTGCCTAAAGATCACTTAAATATATAAGAATGATAACTCGGATCTTTACAAACTCTAAGGATGTGTCTAAGACTTTTAAACCTTAGAAAACATGTGCAAACAATGTTCTAGTTCAAACAACTGTTTTCCAGAAAGCACACCTACAAAATTATGATGCACACACTGTTTAAATAGGATTTAAACGCTGCCTCAAAAAACGTGTCGTTCTAACGACTTGAGGAACTCGTTCGAGCAACATCCCATATCATTCAAACGAGATTGGATGTCGTTTGAACGACAACGCGAAATTTTGAATTTTTGTTTAAAACGTCTCTTCTAATTAGAGATCCAAAAATGTCAAACTTTTTTACGAGCTTATCATCATAAAACGTAGTTTAAATATTTTACAACACTATAAAACATTTTAAAACATTTTTCTTTATAAAAAATACATCCTTATCTTTTATAAAAATAATTTCGGGCACCACTAATTATACGCATTCATACCTGACTGGTCTCGGAATGCAATTAACTTTGAAGACGAATAAACTTGCACCAATTTAAACTACGACATGATTAAATCTTTGAAGCTTTGCCACAACGTCTTCAATTTCTTCCATATGTCATAGACCGAGTGCGATCGTGATAAAAAAACACCCTATGACATATTATAAACATGTTTTGTTCACGGAATTAAGTCAAAATAATACAGGGACTCAATTGGAAATTTATGTCCTTACAAGATCTTTTTCCACCCCCTATGTAGGCTCCGATAGCCCCATCAAGTACAGTTTTAACGAGTAAAGTACCCATAATCACTATCCCCACCCCTATGCCAATAGCGGACGCTCCAAGCTTGAGCAGTGTTCCAAATGTGGTCCTTCAGCCTAGTGTCCAAATGGCTGAGAAGGCTCCTTCATTTTCCTTGGAGGAAATAAGAAAGGGGATACAAAAAGAGATGTTGAAAATGATAGTATCTTCCTCATAGTCAGCCAATGAGGTAGCTTTAGTATATGATGATTTTCATACTCCTTACATAGAGGAGTACAACGAGGAATCTTACCCCACGGATTACATACCACCAATGGTGGACAAGTACATGGGGAAATGAGGGAATCCTATGGAGAATATCAAGAGGTTTATAAAATATTTGGGAGTTCACTATAACAACAATAAGTTGCATTTGAGGGAGTTTTCTAAATCCCTCACCGATAAAGAATACACATGGTACTCTCACTTGGCTTTAAAGAGTGTTTCTACGTGGGAGGAAATTTATATTCTATTTGTCCAGAAGTTTTTTTTGGCAGAGGATAAATTCACACTAACACAGTTGGCTAGGGAAAAGTAACAACTAGGTGAGGAGCGTGTGTCATATATTCGAAGGTTTAGGGAAAGGTCCATCGATGTGAGGGAGGAGGCCAAGGAGTCCCAGTTTCTTTAGATATGCATTGAAGGCTTAATCCCGGAGTACATTTTCCACCTAATAAACAAGACATGCGAAGGAACTTTTGTGGCATTCCTTAAATCTACAAGAAACATCTCTCTAGTGATACACCCAAGCCCCATAGTGGTGCCAATGATGTTCAGGTAGCAAGTAAGTTCATTGGGGGACAGGGCCAGCCACTACAAGTGGGTTATGATGATAGAGGAGAGGAAGGAGCCAAACAGCTGAAGAAGGATAATGAGAGGAAATTTGGTAGAGAAAATAGGACCCACCACCATTGCCTTACACCATCGAGGAAGCGATTAACTGTTACAAGCACATGAAGTCAAAGACTTTGCAGATCCCTTAATGAAATGTTAATAACGATCCATTACCAATGCATGCAAAAAACTTGGTGGTGGCCTATGACTAGGAAGTTGAGAGGGAAAGAACATAGTTGATGGTGGAGAAGGACGAGTTTAAGGAAGTCTTAAAATATTTCATAATAAGGATGGTTAACATCGTGATAGCCTATAACGAAGCAAGTTCGAGGGATGTAGATGAAGCGTACAACACTAAAAATGAATAAATAGATCAAGAAGTTGTATACGAAGCTGTATCGCAGTTCTTCGATGAACTGGGAATGCCCCAGGAGAGCAATTTAGAGATCACTTAGACAATTTCAGATATTTCACAAAAGAATGCAGTTCTATTACTGAGGTGGAAAGGACCCATGGCTCGGATGGTGAGGAAATTTTTATCTGAAGTGACTTTTTCTGATGCCGATAGAGCAGTGAGGTTCCCTCATAACAAATCTCTATATGTAACGATGAGCATTAATGGGGTAACATCTCTCAGGCTAGGTTGATACCAATGTATTTGATAATTTTTTGGTATGACCACCATTAGTGGTCATGGTTGGGGATCGTGACCATAAAAAATGGTTTTGGGATCACAAATGGGGTTATAGTTTTGAGCCATGACCACATAATAATGGTATTCAGCTATGACCAAGCCCTGATGTTGATGTCACCTAAAAAATCGTAACCCAATAATATAGTCACGTTCTAGGTCATGACCCTCAATATGGACACCCTAAAAATGGTCACGATCTAAAATTGTGATTCGGGGCCATGGTCATGGGATAAAGTCGTGACTGTTCTCAATTTAAGGCATAGTGTGGAGGCCCCGTCATCATAGAGTGTTCACTTGTTGAATTGGTCAAGCTCTTCATCAGTTAATTGGTCGACGAGTTTGCCTTTTTTAGGCTATTTCCCTACATTGAACTCAATGATCAAATTCATAAACATCTGCCCTTTGATTGTAGTCCTAGGTTAATAATGGATGTCAAACATCCCTATCTTCATGAACTATTTGGACATACATCCAAACTTATCAGCATTTTTGAGGACTTCCATGAGAGGGGAAAAGAGGATAACTAAAGAGTAAGCTATGAATAAAGTGTGCTTTAACTTCCTTGAAGTAATGACTAAAGAGCGCTATTTTTCATAAAAAGGTATCATTTCTCAGCGTCCATTAGTGTATTACTAATATAGTAGATTGAGGCTTTGTTCCCTTCCTTTTCACATATTAAGGTCGAGTTAACTGCATAATCGGACATCATGAGATATATATAGACTGTATATCATGAATTTCGGACTGCAAACAGAGGTGATCGTCTTAAATAAGACTTGATTTATTCAAGTGACTTTGATAATTATTTGTTCCAGGTCAGGCACTTCTCTTTCAAATAATGGTCGACACTTCTTAGAAGATTTGTAGATAAAGTGATTGAGCGCAACTAACATTTTTTTCAACTCTTAACAACCTCGAACCATTTTTGGTGGTTGAACATTATTGATTGCCTCAATCTAGCCAAAGTTTTCTTTGATCCACCTTTGGCTGAGTAGGTATACCAGTAACTTCCCAGACTGTACTTCAAAAGTGCACTTGGCAGCATTGAGTTTCATCCTGTATTACTTGAGAACTTCAAACGTCTTTGCTAGGTCTTGTTGATGGTCTCTCTTTTATTTAGTTTTAATGAGCATGTCGTCTATGTATACCTACATGGTATCACCCAACTGACGCTTGAACATCTTGGTGACCAACCGTTGGTAAGTAACCCCTACATTTTTTTAGCTTAAATGGCATAACTTTATAGAAATACACGCCATGGGTTACAATAAATGAGGGTTTCTCCTTGCCGGGATCGAATATAGGAATTTTATGATACCTTGTGTATGCATCAAGAAAATATATGCATTTGTGATTGGTTGTAGTGTCGACCAACTAGTCAATCTTTGGTAGAGAAAAGTTGTATTTGTGACAGGCTTTCTTCAGGTTGACGGAGTTTGTGCATACTTTCCACTTTCCATTACTCTTTTTTATAATAACTAAGTTAGATAACCACGAGGGAATTGAACTTCTTTAATAGAACTAGCCTCCTGAAGTTTCCCCACTTCTTCCACATCCTTATCCTTTTTAGGGTTGTTCGGCCCACCTTTTTGCATGATCAACAAAAATATTGATTCGATGTGGAACTGATGACACTGGACCTCCAGATCAATCCCAAGCATGTCGTAAAGCCGATAATCAAATACGTCATGATTCTCCTTTATAAGGGATATCAATATTTCCTTTTCGTTGCTATATGTATGGAGTAGCCATGTCTTTAGTTGCTATATGGACGGACTAGCCCCATCTTTGGTCATCTTATTCGCGACCACCTTGTCTTTCTTCTCTTCTTTTCTAGGCCTGATAACAATAAATAAATCATTATTAAGAAGTGGCCTGATTTCCCCTTATCTCCATTAGCCCCGATCGATGGTGCATCTGAGATTTTGGTGATAAGTGGAGGGGACTGCCTTCATAGTGTGGAGATATCCTCACCCTAGGATCGCATTGTATGGGGACTCACGGTCCAGGACTAGGAATCTGATCATCTTTGAAATATTCCCAACGCGTACCGACAACACAACCTTTCCTAGGGGCACAACCATCTTTCCGTTAAACCTAACAAAGGGATGACCGCTTCCCTTAAATCTTCTATCTTAAGGTTAAGCTTGTTGAATAATTTTAGGTACATGACCTCTTATGATCTCCCTAGTCGACTAGTCGCTTGTCCACTTTGTCAATTTTGAGAGTGATTACTAATGCAACTTGATGCAGAGTTCTGACTCCTACAACGTCTTCCTCGGTAAAGAAAATATGATTGTTATAGTCAACGTCTTCTGGACGACGGCATTTGTCCATCGGAGTCTTTGTAGGATCAATCCGAAAAGCTTTAATAACCGCAATGATCTTTTTCGGTAACATCCTAATAGCGTTCCCTTGGATTTGGTTTGGACCGAAAGCGTCGTGATGACTACGAACACGTGTCCTTCTTTTCCATCCTTCCAGATTTTTTTAACTTTTTTTCAATATTTTTCAAACTTATTAAATTTTTAACTATAATTCCATCATTTTTAAAATCTTTTTTATGATACTTTATAGTTTTTTATAATTCTATAATTTCAAAATATTTTTCTATATTTTCCAATGTCTGTCATTTTAAGATTTTGTAAATATTTATTACATGTTTTTATAATTTTCAAATTTTAAAAAACTTTTATATTGGATTTAAGAAAATATATTCATGTGCATGGCACATGACCGCCACATGACTAATAATCCGTTAAAAAAATAAAAGATGTTAGTGTTAGGCAGTGGCAGAGGGAGAATAGAGTTGGGGGATGCACGTGCATCGCCCACGATTTAAAAAATATATATAAAGAAACCTAATTAACCCTATTCGCTCAACAGAACACCACACAACAAACAGCAGTCGAAATACTGTAACCCCTTAGCACAGCCGTAAGGCCCATAACCCCTCACTCAGCACATCAGTCGTTACCCCTCCACACACGTCGATGAAGGTATATATTCCGGCCTCTAATTTTTCCTTCATTCTTTGATGGGTATTAAAGAAGTTTAGATGGGTATTATTGTTTTGATGGGTATTATTAAAGAAGTTTAGATGGGAAATGGAAGTGAAGTGGGTTCTCTGTTTCTCATGAGGTATTGGAAGTGCCACTTCCAAAGTGGGTTCTCTTTTGATTGAGGTCTCGTATTTTTGTGTGAAAAATCATATTGAGATTCCTAACATGGAAAGTAATTTTTGTCTTTTGGGAAGATCAAGGAGGATTGACAACCACAAATATACATCACTATAAAGTTGACTTGTTTTCCCTTTGCATGGATAAACAACTCGTTGAACTTAACAATCGTTTCGATGAGGTGAATTCCGAATTGCTTTTATGCATGTCATCATTTGATCCAGTTAATTCATTTGTTACTTTTGATATAAACAAGTTGGTTCGGCTATCTGAACTTTATGTTGATGATTTCACCGAGCAAGAGCGTATTGTACTTCGGGATGAACTTGAATTGTATGAATTGGATATCAAATCCGATAGTGACTTTGTGGATGTGAATGGGATTAGTGGGTTGGCTAGGAAAATGCTACAGAAAGGGAAACACGTTGTGTATGAATTAGTTTACAGGCTCATAAAGTTGTCATTAATTTGTAACACCCCGCCCGCTCGGGGAGAGCGAACGGAGCGCTAATGCGATAAAATAAATCCAAATCCACAAGTGAGAAGTGACAAGGTATAGAGCATCTAAATAAACCCATAATAATAGTAATCCACTAATCTCAATCTCTTCAATTACAACAAGTCTCTCAAATTAAAATTACAACTAACTCAAAAATAAAATACAAATCTCCAAAGCTCTATATATAAAAATAAATACAATTCTTCTCATCTCTTGTATTAAAATTCTTCCCAAAATAATCCACTCTAAAATAATTCCAATTGGTCCATAGCGTCCCAATCCACGCTAACCTGCCAACTAAAAGAAAATATGGGGAAGTACACAATACGACAGGAAAGATGCTCAACAATTATATTAACGATGAATAAAGCGTAACAACACGAGTACGAATATTCAAATCAAAATGCAAATCTCAAAGCATTTATCAATATAATTTCTCAACAACACTAGAACCAGGTCACCAAGCCTCACCACATCCGTATATATGCTTTATCAAGCCATAGCCCGGGAAACAGGAATTTTGGCGGGTGCCCAACATCCGTGCCATATTAAAATCTCATGACAATGTGCTCATCAACAATATAATGATACCACATGAATCAAAATAATTTCAACAATTATTTTATAGATTTCAATGAATTTATCAATTCAAATATGAGTTCAATTAACAAGAATTCAAAGAGAATGACACTCGCGAGATTTAAGGAGCATATTGTGTAAAATCCCATACCTCAAACCATGATGAGAAACCAATGATCACATCCTCAAGATCAACAGAAAAGATCTACAAAAAAGATCCTCCAAGAACCTCCAACAAAATAGCCCCAAGAATACCTCTAATCTAAGGTTGGAACTCACAAATCTCAAGGGCCAGTGTGTATATAAAAAGAAGAGGAATATAAAATATATTTGCTGCCAAAATTTGTACCAGAAGTAGGTTAAAAGGCTTTTCCACGACTTCCTTTTATAATGCAAAGAAATGAAGAGTTGGAATCCAAAAGACTCCTTTAAATACGGCAAAGAAATGAAGAGTTGGAAGTCAAAACAACTCCAAGAGTTAAAAACATTTAAAATTTATTTTAAAATCCGTTTTAACTCCGATTTGGAAATCGTTTGAAATTCTGGCCTTTAAAAATAATAACCAACATATTTGAGAAATAAAAATAATTTTATCAAAAACTTTATTTTCCTCCATTTTCTAGAAATTAATTAAAATAACCCAAAATTACGCGAGTTGTTACACTTCCCCACTAGCAATGGAATTTCGCCCTCGAAATTCGTCGAATGCCTAACTCTCAAAATCAGGATAACAATCTCCAAAAATAAATCACGTCGCCCAAAAATAAATTCCTCACCTCTAATATCGAAACCTAACACGAATATCACCTAAAATTTTCTATCTTCAAAAATTGTTAACCACGCAATGAACCCAAAACTCAAGCCCCGCGAGTTGTCGTATACCTAAGGTCTGATACCATTTGTAACACCCCGCCCGCCCGGGGAGAGCGAACGGAGCGCTAATGCGATAAAATAAATCCAAATCCACAAGTGACAAGGTATAGAGCATCTAAATAAACCCACAATAATATAAATCCACTAATCTCAATCTCTTCAATTACAACAAGTCTCTCGAATTAAAATTACAACTAACTCAAAAATAAAATACAAATCTCCAAAGCTCTCTATATAAAAATAAATACAATTCTTCTCATCTCTTGTATTAAAATTCATCCCAAAATAATCCACGCTAAAATAATTCCAATTGGTCCATAGCGTCCCAATCCACGCTAACCTGCCAACTAAAAGAAAATATGGGGAAGTACACAATACGACAGGAAAGATGCTCAACAATTATATTAACGATGAACAAAGCGTAACAACACGAGTACGAATATTCAAATCAAAATGCAAATCTCAAAGCATTTATCAATATAATTTCTCAACAACACTTTAACCGGGTCACCAAGCCTCACCACATCCGTATATATGCTTTATCAAGCCATAGCCCGGGAAACAGGAATTTTGGCGGGTGGCCAACATCCGTGCCATATTAAAATCTCATGACAATGTGCTCATCAACAATATAATGATACCACATGAATCAAAATAATTTCAACAATTATTTTATAGATTTCAATGAATTTATCAATTCGAATATGAATTAAATTAACAAGAATTCAAAGAGAATGACACTCGCGAGATTTAAGGAGCATATTGTGTAAAATCCCATACCTCAAACCATGATGAGAAACCAATGATCACATCCTCAAGATCAACAGAAAAGATCTACAAAAAAGCTCCTCCGAGAACTTCCAACAAAATAGCCCCAAGAATACCTCTAATCTAAGGTTGGAACTCACAAATCTCAAGGGCTAGTGTGTATATAAAAAAAAGAGGAATATAAAATATATTTGCTGCCAAAATTTGTACCAGAAGTAGGTTAAAAGGCTTTCCCACGACTTCCTTTTATAATGCAAAGAAATGAAGAGTTGGAATCCAAAAGACTCCTTTAAATATGACAAAGAAATGAGGAGTTGGAAGTCAAAACAACTCCAAGAGTTAAAAACATTTAAAATTTATTTTAAAATCCGTTTTAACTCCGATTTGGAAATCGTTTGAAATTCTCGCCTTTAAAAATAATAACCAACATATTTGAGAAATAAAAATAATTTTATCAAAAACTTTATTTTCCTCTAGTTTCTAGAAATTAATTAAAATAGCCCAAAATTACGCGAGTTGTTACACTTCCCCACTAGCAATGGAATTTCGCCCTCAAAATTCGTCGAATGCCTAACTCTCAAAATCAGGATAACAATCTCCAAAAATAAATAACGTCTCCCAAAAATAAATTCCTCACCTCTAATATCGAAACCTAACACGAATATCACCTAAAATTTTCTATCTTCAAAAATTGTTAACCACGCAATGAACCCAAAACTCAAGCCCCGCAGGTTGCTGTATACCTAAGCTCTGATACCATTTGTAACACCCCGCCCGCCCGGGGAGAGCGAACGGAGCGCTAATGCGATAAAATAAATCCAAATCCACAAGTGACAAGGTATAGAGCATCTAAATAAACCCATAATAATATAAATCCACTAATCTCAATCTCTTCAATTACAACAAGTCTCTCGAATTAAAATTACAACTAACTCAAAAATAAAATACAAATCTCCAAAGCTCTATATATAAAAATAAATACAATTCTTCTCATCTCTTGTATTAAAATTCTTCCCAAAATAATCCACGCTAAAATAATTCCAATTGGTCCATAGCGTCCCAATCCACGCTAACCTGCCAACTAAAAGAAAATATGGGGAAGTACACAATACGACAGGAAAGATGCTCAACAATTATATTAACGATGAACAAAGCGTAACAACACGAGTACGAATATTCAAATCAAAATGCAAATCTCAAAGCATTTATCAATATAATTTCTCAACAACACTTTAACCGGGTCACCAGGCCTCACCACATCCGTATATATGCTTTATCAAGCCATAGCCCGGGAAACAGGAATTTCGGCGGGTGCCCAACATCCTTGACATATTAAAATCTCATGACAATGTGATCATCAACAATATAATGATACCACATGAATCAAAATAATTTCAACAATTATTTTCTAGATTTCAATGAATTTATCAATTCAAATATGAGTTCAATTAACAAGAATTCAAAGAGAATGACACTCGCGAGATTTAAGAAGCATATTGTGTAAAACCCCATACCTCAAACCATGATGAGAAACCAATGATCACATCCTCAAGATCAGCACAAAAGATCTACAAAAGCTCCTCCAAGAACATCCAACAAAATAGCCCCAAGAACACCTATAATCTAAGGTTGGAACTCACAAATCTCAAGGGCCAATGTGTATATAAAAAGAAGAGGAATATAAAATATATTTGCTGCCAAAATTTGTGGCAGAAGTAGGTTAAAAGGCTTTCCCACGACTTCCTTTTATAATGCAAAGAAATGAAGAGTTGGAATCCAAAAGACTCCTTTAAATACGGCAAAGAAATGAGGAGTTGGAAGTCAAAACAACTCCAAGAGTTAAAAACATTTAAAATTTATTTTAAAATCCGTTTTAACTCCGATTTGGAAATCGTTTGAAATTCTCGCCTTTAAAAATAATAACCAACATATTTGAGAAATAAAAATAATTTTATCAAAAACTTTATTTTCCTCCATTTTCTAGAAATTAATTAAAATAGGCCGAAATTACGCGAGTTGTTACACTTCCCCACTAGCAATGGAATTTCGCCCTCGAAATTCGTCGAATGCCTAACTCTCAAAATCAGGATAACAATCTCCAAAAATAAATCACGTCTCCCAAAAATAAATTCCTCACCTCTAATATCGAAACCTAACACGAATATCACCTAAAATTTTCTATCTTCAAAAATTGTTAACCACGCAATGAACCCAAAACTCAAGCCCCGCGGGTTGCCGTATACCTAAGCTCTGATACCATTTGTAACACCCCGCCCGCTCGGGGAGAGCGAACGGAGCGCTAATGCGATAAAATAAATCCAAATCCACAAGTGACAAGGTATAGAGCATCTAAATAAACCCATAATAATATAAATCCACTAATCTCAATCTCTTCAATTACAACAAGTCTCTCGAATTAAAATTACAACTAACTCAAAAATAAAATACAAATCTCCAAAGCTCTATATATAAAAATAAATACAATTCTTCTCATCTGTTGTATTAAAATTCTTCCCAAAATAATCCACGCTAAAATAATTCCAATTGGTCCATAACGTCCCAATCCACGCTAACCTGCCAATTAAAAGAAAATATGGGGAAGTACACAATACGACAGGAAAGATGCTCAACAATTATATTAACGATGAACAAAGCGTAACAACACGAGTACGAATATTCAAATCAAAATGCAAATCTCAAAGCATTTATCAATATAATTTCTCAACAACACTTTAACCGGGTCACCAGGCCTCACCACATCCGTATATATGCTTTATCAAGCCATAGCCCGGGAAACAGGAATTTCGGCGGGTGCCCAACATCCTTGCCATATTAAAATCTCATGACAATGTGCTCATCAACAATATAATGATACCACATGAATCAAAATAATTTCAACAATTATTTTCTAGATTTCAATGAATTTATCAATTCAAATATGAGTTCAATTAACAAGAATTCAAAGAGAATGACACTCGCGAGATTTAAGAAGCATATTGTGTAAAACCCCATACCTCAAACCATGATGAGAAACCAATGATCACATCCTCAAGATCAACACAAAAGATCTACAAAAGCTCCTCCAAGAACCTCCAACAAAATAGCCCCAAGAACACCTATAATCTAAGGTTGGAACTCACAAATCTCAAGGGCCAATGTGTATATAAAAAGAAGAGGAATATAAAATATATTTGCTGCCAAAATTTGTGGCAGAAGTAGGTTAAAAGGCTTTCCCACGACTTCCTTTTATAATGCAAAGAAATGAAGAGTTGGAATCCAAAAGACTCCTTTAAATACGGCAAAGAAATGAGGAGTTGGAAGTCAAAACAACTCCAAGAGTTAAAAACATTTAAAATTTATTTTAAAATCCGTTTTAACTCCGATTTGGAAATCGTTTGAAATTCTCGCCTTTAAAAATAATAACCAACATATTTGAGAAATAAAAATAATTTTATCAAAAACTTTATTTTCCTCTATTTTCTAGAAATTAATTAAAATAGCCCAAAATTACGCGAGTTGTTACACTTCCCCACTAGCAATGGAATTTCGCCCTCGAAATTCGTCGAATGCCTAACTCTCAAAATCAGGATAACAATCTCCAAAAATAAATAACGTCTCCCAAAAATAAATTCCTCACCTCTAATATCGAAACCTAACACGAATATCACCTAAAATTTTCTATCTTCAAAAATTGTTAACCACGCAATGAACCCAAAACTCAAGCCCCGCGGGTTGCCGTATACCTAAGCTCTGATACCATTTGTAACACCCCGCCCGTCCGGGGAGAGCGAACGGATCGCTAATGCGATAAAATAAATCCAAATCCACAAGTGACAAGTGACAAGGTATAGAGCATCTAAATAAACCCACAATAATATAAATCCACTAATCTCAATCTCTTCAATTACAACAAGTCTCTCGAATTAAAATTACAACTAACTCAAAAATAAAATACAAATCTCCAAAGCTCTATATATAAAAATAAATACAATTCTTCTCATCTCTTGTATTAAAATTCTTCCCAAAATAATCCACGCTAAAATAATTCCAATTGGTCCATAGCGTCCCAATCCACACTAACCTGCCAACTAAAAGAAAATATGGGGAAGTACACAATACGACAGGAAAGATGCTCAACAATTATATTAACGATGAACAAAGCGTAACAACACGAGTACGAATATTCAAATCAAAATGCAAATCTCAAAGCATTTATCAATATAATTTCTCAACAACACTTTAACCGGGTCACCAGGCCTCACCATATCCGTATATATGCTTTATCAAGCCATAGCCCGGGAAACAGGAATTTCGGCGGGTGCTCAATATCCTTGCCATATTAAAATCTCATGACAATGTGCTCATCAACAATATAATGATACCACATGAATCAAAATAATTTCAACAATTATTTTCTAGATTTCAATGAATTTATCAATTCAAATATGAGTTCAATTAACAAGAATTCAAAGAGAATGACACTCGCGAGATTTAAGAAGCATATTGTGTAAAACCCCATACCTCAAACCATGATGAGAAACCAATGATCACATCCTCAAGATCAACACAAAAGATCTACAAAAGCTCCTCCAAGAACCTCCAACAAAATAGCCCCAAGAACACCTATAATCTAAGGTTGGAACTCACAAATCTCAAGGGCCAATGTGTATATAAAAAGAAGAGCAATATAAAATATATTTGCTGCGAAAATTTGTGGCAGAAGTAGGTTAAAAGGCTTTCCCACGACTTCCTTTTATAATGCAAAGAAATGAAGAGTTGGAATCCAAAAGACTCCTTTAAATACGGCAAAGAAATGAGGAGTTGGAAGTCAAAACAACTCCAAGAGTTAAAAACATTTAAAATTTATTTTAAAATCCGTTTTAACTCCGATTTGGAAATCGTTTGAAATTCTCGCCTTTAAAAATAATAACCAACATATTTGAGAAATAAAAATAATTTTATCAAAAACATTATTTTCCTCCATTTTCTAGAAATTAATTAAAATAGCCCAAAATTACGCGAGTTGTTACACTTTCCCACTAGCAATGGAATTTCGCCCTCGAAATTCGTCGAATGCCTAACTCTCAAAATCAGGATAACAATCTCCAAAAATAAATCACGTCTCCCAAAAATAAATTCATCACCTCTAATATCGAAACCTAACACGAATATCACCTAAAATTTTCTATCTTCAAAAATTGTTAACCACGCAATGAACCCAAAACTCAAGCCCCGCGGGTTGCCGTATACCTAAGCTCTGATACCATTTGTAACACCCCGCCCGCCCGGGGAGAGCGAACGGAGCGCTAATGCGATAAAATAAATCCAAATCCACAAGTGACAAGTGACAAGGTATAGAGCATCTAAATAAACCCACAATAATATAAATCCACTAATCTCAATCTCTTCAATTACAACAAGTCTCTCGAATTAAAATTACAACTAACTCAAAAATAAAATACAAATCTCCAAAGCTCTATATATAAAAATAAATACAATTCTTCTCATCTCTTGTATTAAAATTCTTCCCAAAATAATCCACGCTAAAATAATTCCAATTGGTCCATAGCGTCCCAATCCACGCTAACCTGCCAACTAAAAGAAAATATGGGGAAGTACACAATACGACAGGAAAGATGCTCAACAATTATATTAATGATGAACAAAGCATAACAACACGAGTACGAATATTCAAATCAAAATGCAAATCTCAAAGCATTTATCAATATAATTTCTCAACAACACTTTAACCGGGTCACCAGGCCTCACCACATCCGTATATATGCTTTATCAAGCCATAGCCCGGGAAACAGGAATTTCGGCGGGTGCCCAACATCCTTGCCAGATTAAAATCTCATGACAATATGCTCATCAACAATATAATGATACCACAATAATCAAAATAATTTCAACAATTATTTTCTAGATTTCAATGAATTTATCAATTCAAATATGAGTTCAATTAACAGGAATTCAAAGAGAATGACACTCGCGAGATTTAAGAAGCATATTGTGTAAAACCCCATACCTCAAACCATGATGAGAAACCAATGATCACATCCTCAAGATCAACACAAAAGATCTACAAAAGCTCCTCCAAGAACCTCCAACAAAATAGCCCCAAGAACACCTATAATCTAAGGTTGGAACTCACAAATCTCAAGGGCCAATGTGTATATAAAAAGAAGAGGAATATAAAATATATTTTCTGCCAAAATTTGTGGCAGAAGTAGGTTAAAAGGCTTTCCCACGACTTCCTTTTATAATGCAATGAATGAAGAGTTGGAATCCAAAAGACTCCTTTAAATACGGCAAAGAAATGAGGAGTTGGAAGTCAAAACAACTCCAAGAGTTAAAAACATTTAAAATTTATTTTAAAATCCGTTTTAACTCCGATTTGGAAATCGTTTGAAATTCTCGCCTTTAAAAATAATAACCAACATATTTGAGAAATAAAAATAATTTTATCAAAAACTTTATTTTCCTCCATTTTCTAGAAATTAATTAAAATAGCCCAAAATTACGCGAGTTGTTACACTTCCCCACTAGCAATGGAATTTCGCCCTCGAAATTCGTCGAATGCCTAACTCTCAAAATCAGGATAACATTCTCCAAAAAATAAATCACGTCTCCCAAAAATAAATTCCTCACCTCTAATATCGAAACCTAACACGAATATCACCTAAAATTTTCTATCTTCAAAAATTGTTAACCACGCAATGAACCCAAAACTCAAGCCCCGCGGGTTGCCGTATACCTAAGCTCTGATACCATTTGTAACACCCCGCCCGCCCGGGGAGAGCAATCGGAGCGCTAATGCGATAAAATAAATCCAAATCCACAAGTGACAAGTTATAGAGCATCTAAATAAACCCACAATAATATAAATCCACTAATCTCAATCTCTTCAATTACAACAAGTCTCTCGAATTAAAATTACATCTAACTCAAAAATAAAATACAAATCTCCAAAGCTCTATATATGAAAATAAATACAATTCTTCTCATCTCTTGTATTAAAATTCTTCCCAAAATAATCCACGCTAAAATAATTCCAATTGGTCCATAGCGTCCCAATCCACGCTAACCTGCAAACTAAAAGAAAATATGGGGAAGTACACAATACGACGGGAAAGATGCTCAACAATTATATTAACGATGAACAAAGCGTAACAACACGAGTATGAATATTCAAATCAAAATGCAAATCTCAAAGCATTTGTCAATATAATTTCTCAACAACACTTTAACCGGGTCACCAGGCCTCACCACATCCGTATATATGCTTTATCAAGCCATAGCCCGGGAAACAGGAATTTCGACGGGTGCCCAACATCCTTGCCATATTAAAATCTCATGACAATGTGCTCATCAACAATATAATGATACCACATGAATCAAAATAATTTCAACAATTATTTTCTAGATTTCAATGAATTTATCAATTCAAATATGAGTTCAATTAACAAGAATTCAAAGAGAATGACACTCGCGAGATTTAAGAAGCATATTCTGTAAAACCCCATACCTCAAACCATGATGAGAAACCAATGATCACATCCTCAAGATCAACACAAAAGATCTACAAAAGCTCCTCCAAGAACCTCCAACAAAATAGCCCCAAGAACACCTATAATCTAAGGTTGGAACTCACAAATCTCAAGGGCCAATGTGTATATAAAAAGAAGAGGAATATAAAATATATTTGCTGCCAAAATTTGTGGCAGAAGTAGGTTAAAAGCTTGCCCACAACTTCCTTTTATAATGCAAAGAAATGAAGAGTTGGAATCCAAAAGACTCCTTTAAATAAGGCAAAGAAATGAAGAGTTGGAAGTCAAAACAACTCCAAGAGTTAAAAACATTTCAAAATCATTTTAAAATCCGTTTTAACTCCGATTTCGAAACCGTTTGAAATTCTCGCCTTTAAAAATAATAACCAACATATTTGAGTAATAAAAATAATTTTGTCAAAAACTTTATTTTCCTCCATTTTCCAGAAATTAATTAAAATAGCTTAAAATTACGCGAGTTGTTACATAATTCTACCGGTTTCCACAACTACTGTTAAGATGCCATTTTCTGCTATGAATATCGTGAAAACCGATCTTCGAAATTGTATGGGGGATGGTTGGCTAAGTGACTCTTGTGTGATGTTTATCGAAGAAGATGTTTTTTATTGCATTTCTAATGACGCAATTGTGGATCGATTCCAAAGGATGAAAAATCGTAGTGGGAGATTGTAGTTTGCTCATTTTATATTTTAATTAGTACTTGTAATGACAAAGTTTGGATACTCGTTTTAGTAATGAAATATTATGGTTTGGTTTGTTGTATTTTATTACTATTAATGTGTATATATTTATTTCTTTAGCCATGAAGTATAAATGTGTGAATAATTCTCAAAAAAAAAATCGAGAACTACTGCCCTTGAACCCCGTAGTTTTTTTTATGGTGCTCCACCAATTGAAAATTCCTGGCTCTGCCATTGGTGTTAGGGGGTTACTTGAAGAGATTTTGAAAGTTTGGGAGTTAAATGGAGAAAATGAAAATTTAATGCCGTGAAAATGGGATAAAGTTTAGTAGTAAGGGCTATTAATCCAAATATTTATAAAGTGCAAAATATTATAACCTATTTATATAAGATCACAATCTGTTTCCTAACAAATCATACAAAACTCGTGGAAAAACTGTGTAGAGCCGCACAGAATGTGTTGTATCTATCAACTGGATACCCGTATATGTGTTCCTTAACCACATGTTTGCCTCTCTCCGGTCCCTCATGCATTCACGCATCCACATTATTTACTCACTGAGCCTTTTTTCTTTTTCTTTACACATATGAATGTATATCCCCCATCTCTTTTTCCACACCATTAAACACAGATAACAAGAGTTAGCCGTTATGGAAGGCTCACCTCTGCTTCTCAGGAACTTGTTAACATCTCTTTTCACCTACTCCGACAAATTTCTCATAAACTTGGGTGAAAAATACAAACTTGTCCAATTACTCCGGTACCTACTGGTATCATCTTATCTCTTTATTCTTCGAATTTTGCCATCTATTTTCCCATCTCTAAGCCCGTCCCAAAACAATTACAGCTACGAATTTCAATTTAGACCACACAATGCCAACAACCGCGGTGACAGTGGCATAACTCGAGCACTGTCCCAGTTGTTAGCAATCATGAATGAAATACCAGTGAGCTCTAGAAAATATGAAATTGTAAGGTCATTAGCTGAGACAGTTACTAATGACAATCTTCACGCGGGTAACCAAACCCTCCTAGAGGTTAACTGTTCAGTTCTTTCAGATGCGTTTTTTAGGACACTTGGTCAGCTAGAGACAAGAATGGAACATTTTGGTGGTGCAAGTGGGATACAGTGGCCTAGTTGGGATTATTATGGGATGAAGTGGGTTTTGAATGTGGTGTGGAATAGGTTAGGGGACGAGAAGGGGAGTTCGGGTGAGAAGTTGTTGGCTGAGGGTCTTTGGTTGGCTCAGAAAATGAGGGCTTGTGGGTGTGGTGAGGAAGCTGTCTGTCGGTGGGCCTCGGCTAATAAGTTAGCGTGGTTGTCTCTTTCTGCTGAGCCCAGGATTCAAGATTCTCTTCTTAAGGTCTCAGGTACGTAAATGACTAAATCCTAATTCAATTTCTTAATTCATCATGTGTAGTGAATGAATACCCCTCCCTCGTATTACGATTGTTGGATATTCTTATGATAGGTATGCATTATTGCATAGGCTATACTTGATGTTCATTCATCCATCCATCAATATTTGGATGTACAGAACCGTAAATGTGTAAATATAACCTTCAATGTGTAAATTTACACAATCATAAATGTGGAAGAATTTTTTTTTAAAATGTGTAAATTTACAAGATCGTAAGTTCGCAGTGGAGGAAATAAAAGTGTCAAAAAGAGTAGACATTGGGTAGGGGGGAAGATAAATGTAGAGAACGGCTTGATATTGATAAAAGTGTCAAAAAGAGTAGATATTGATTTTTTTTTATATAGATTATGTAATTTTAGAGCTTAATTATGGATATAGGACAATAAATAATTTGTTTTTAATTTTAGTCCCTATTTTTAAATTAAAGAGACACGTGGCATGCTGTGATTGGTTGACGTTTTATGAATATGGGTTCGCGCCAGCGTCTTTATTAAAAAATAGGGACTAAAACCATAAATAAAATATTTATTATTCTATTTTCAAAATACATATTACAATAAGCCATAAATTTAGAAAACCCTTTATTTTTTATTCAAACAAATAACAATTTGTTGTATGACGTAAAAATGCAAATTTTATGCTCTCCACCTGTATAGAAAGCACATATCACAAATGGTAAAAAACACTTTTGAATTTGTAATTGTAGTTTTCACGAGCATCCAATAATTGATGTTATGACTGTTGAATATTCTTGTGATAGCTATGCATTATTGCATAGGTTATACTTCAAGTTCATTCATTCATCCATCCATGAATAATTGGAAGTAAGAATATTCTGTTTTATTCTGTAAAACAAATGTAGTAATTTGAATGTAAATAATGGGTTGGTGGGGCCCACAAAAGAGTGATATACTAAGTCTTTTTTTGTAAGAAGGGTTATTCATCCCGAATAAGTTTGATGTGCATCCGACTATTCCCTCTGCTTCAAACAAGACTTGCGAAACAGAAATTACTCTCTGCGGTTTGTTACTCTTAGTTTATGTTGGCGGGGGAATCGAACACATGCCTTGGGTGTGCAAGTCCCTTAGTAACGAGTGGTCAACCACTCAACCAACCCTTTGAGGTTAAGCGATATGCTAAGTTAAAAGTTTAAGCTTGAAAGGATATATTATTGAAAAAATATGACTAACTTTTTAAATTAATGAAAAAATGAATTATTAAAAATATATATTCAAAGTCTCAATTAAGTGACTTTATATTTCTAATAAGCCACACATTTAACTTGATAGAGGTGCTGTTGCTGTGTATTTACAGTTTTAAATGCATTTATCTTAATTTTTCACGGCATTAAATTAGGAGTTAATTAATATTTAGTCCCTTTAAAATGTTTAACTAATAATTAAATAAAAAGTAAACTGTGATTTTTTTGTTGAATGCCCCTTCAATTAATCTGGTTGTGGTGAAGGTCTATATTATTACTTCCTTGTACGTGTTTTTGTGTGCCTACTGCCATTATTTCCTTCTGATTTTCTATCGAAAAATTGTGTTGTGATGAGAAACAATTAATTATTAGAAAAGTCATACTTATTTATAATATTTTTTAAAGGGAGCTTTTCAATCTAGTCACTGGCTAGAAATTTATTTTGGTTCTACTCCGCTACTTATTTTCGGACACTAAGATCCCTTACCCCTAAATCTATACCATATATGGTAGAGTACACAAACCTAACACTGATACTTTACAAAACTTCATATATATAAATTATAAACTTATATATATATATATATATATAGGACAAATGTGTATATATTACAAAAAAATGTATATGTTACAAAAAGTTATGCATACATTTAAAAAACTCATGTATACATTATTGAAAAAACAGGTATACATTAAACCAAACGACCAGACTGAAAAGCCGTCTGCACTGTGCCTAAACCCAAAAGTTCATTGTAAAAGTCCATGTACAAATTTCAGAAATTTGCGAATACCTTACAAAAATCCTTGTAAACATTACAAAATTTCACATATACGTTAAGGAGAAATTCATTTTTACATTACACACTAGGACCCCGCAATAAAAATACTTTTTCATTGTTTTCTAAACTCTAGTAAAAAAAAAAACTCACTAGCAAGAGAAAAAAAATTCCACAACACAAGTTTTCACCAAATTATCATTTAAAGAATTAACTTTAGTGGGTGCGATTCAATATGAGGGCACCATTCAATGCGCTAACAACTTAAGGGTGATCTTCTACTCATCCACCACTTCCGTAAACACATCCACATATTTTTATTAATTGTTCTCAATCATTTATCTTGTGAAGACTAAAATACTCTTATAAAATCTTGAAGTTCATCCACTCCCCCAAAACAGGAAACCCACTAATAGATCATGTTTGTCACTTCGCTCATTTTGGAATGGTTTTAGGAATTGAGTTCATCAATGTGTTTAAGTTCATATATCGAGAGGTTCTTTCATAACAACATTTAGCATTCAAAGTTTCATATTATGCATTAAAAGGCAAGATAGCCAAATGGAACTTTAGAAGCTTAAGGACATATGTTACAGTTACCATTGTCTCTATAAAAACAAAGTTTTTCATCAATCATTATGGGGTTCTATTATATCTAGGAACAATAAAATTTATGCCATGCCTAGAACATGGCCTCATATAATTGAGCCTAAACTTAAATGAGATATAGAACAGCAAGTTCTATAGATATCCAAAAAAATATGTTTTTTAAGTTGTGAAAAAAAATTCAATAAAAAATAAATTATTATGCTAACTTATCAATTAGTTAGAGTAGTTTCACTTTGTTTTTCTTGACAAGAAGAATTCACTTTGAGAGATTTTTCAAAAGAATGTTTTCAAATCAAATAAGAGAGCCTCCTGAATTAATGCTTGGACTTAAAACAACCTCCTAAATGTTAGGAAGAATGTGTCCCTAACAAAAAGAAGAAGAAATAGAAACTATGGGCATTTGTGGAATCACTTTTATAAAATCGCAAGTACATCCCCTAAAGTGGATGCACTAACAAATATATATCCTATTTGAGTGGATTAACTTATCAATTCCTTTTATGTGGATGTGTTTACAGAAATTGCGGATGGATCCAAGATCACCCCAACTTAATTAGTAGCGTAACAATAATACCAAGGGACCCATTATATAGAGTGAATCCAAATATAATGAACATGATACGGATATGAGATGTCACCCAATTTATTTAACAGTATCATGTTCAGTATATTTGGATATGATACGGATATGACTAACCAATTTTTTTTTTCTCTAACTAAATCAATCAATACACTAGAAAGTTGAGTAAACAAAAAAAAAATCCCACATAATTTAGAAAGAGTTTTAGTTGCTTGTGAATAGTAATTAGGATCTAGTCATGGACTTCATTATGCTATCACTTCATAATGTACATGCATTGTCTCCTAAAGTATACTTTGATTTGTCTCAAGTTCGAACCTGTCTCGAGAAAAATCGATGAAGGTAATACAAATATATTTCTCTCGAAAAAAAACACCATAATTAATAAAAAAAGAATAAGTCTACACTACCCGGTTGTAAACACTGGGATAGTACCGGGTACCCTTTTTTTTCCATTGATTTGTCATGTTAAATGAGTTAAAAATAAATGGCATATATTAAAAAGTCCCTTGAATATTTTTCAATATACGTTTAGTCCAATTTTTTTATTTATTTCAAAAAGTCCGTCAACATACCGCTAGCGGCAATTTTAAAAATAAGATAATATTAGTTAAATGAGTGTTTGAGGGATTTTTTGGAATAAAATAACAAGGTTTGAACTAAATGTGTATCAAAAAATATTTGAGGGACTTTTTTGTATTTGATCATAAAGATAATTTTAAAAAATAATTTCTTATTAGAATAGTTTTTTTTTTAAATTATATTTTTTAAAAAATTAATTTTAACTTGTTTAGTCCCTCAAACATCCATTTACCCAATATTCTCTTATTTTTAAAGGTCGGCGCCAGCGGCACCCTTTATTTTTAAACTTTTTTTTACAACATTTAAAACAATTTTTGTATTTCTTAAAACTGTTTAAGTGCTTGCGTTAAAAAACTATTTTAATAAGAAGTTGTTTTTTTCTTATTATTTTGAACTCATTTAGTCCCTCAAACACCCATACCCAATATTATCTTATTTTTAAAGGTTCGCGCTAGCGGCACCCCTTATTTTTAAACTTTTTTTTTTATTTTACAATATTTAAAGCAAATTTTGTATTTCTTAAAACTGTTTAAATGTCCGCGTTAAAAAAACTTTCTAATAAGAAATTGTTGTTTTGTTATTATTTTTAATTCATTTAGTACATCAAACACTCATTTACCTAATGTTCTCTTATTTTTAAAGATTCGCGCTAACAGCACCCCTTATTTTTAAACTTATTTTTTATTTTAATTTTAAAACATTTAAAACAATTTTTTTTATTTTTTAAAACTGTTTAAAATGTAAAAAAAAAGTTTTATTATTTATATTAATATTAAAAATTCGAAAACTGTTTAACAGTTATTTATATTTACAACTGTTTAACTGTTATTTGGAAAAAAAATTATTTACATTAACAGTTTTTTGAAAAATAAAAAACCTGTTTAACAGTTATTTAAAACAGTTTAAAAATATATTAAAAAAAAAACGTTTTTTATTTATATTAAACTAAGTTGTATTTTTTAAAACATTTTTTTTTCAAAAAAAATATAATTTTTTTACTTAAATAGTGTTTTTTTAACATTACATTGTTTTAATTTATAATTTTTTTTTTTAAATATAAAAAAAAGCCAATAACCCTAAAAAAACTCATTCATGTCATGAGAAAACAAGAAAAGAAAAAAAAAATCCCCTCCCTGTACTAACCCGGGGTTCAGACTGGGTAGTCTAGCATTGCTCATAAAAAAAATGAGTTGTTTAAGCTGACTATCTCATCCCAACAACCCAACAAGTTCTCTTATTCCATACAATAAACTAAACATGTTACAGATTTACTGAGGCACACGTAGAGTGGAGTTAAGGAGAAGAGGAAAAAAGAGTTAGTGAATTATATATGCTAATATAATTAAATTAAAAGAATAGAGATATAACCGTGTTTAGGGAATCTAGAAGGATACATATACCGATATATGTATGTTCTTGGAGGATATATGTACATATATGAATAGTGAACGTTTAAAAAATATGCATAATGGATAGTAGGTATTCACTATGATAGTGCCTTTTGTGTATCAAAACGGAGAATGCACTAAATCAAAATTTTCTTTATAGATCTTAATTGGTGCTTAATCAAAAAGCACAGCCTAAAGACTTATGTGAGAATATTTACAAATGATATAAGAATAAGACAAATTTTTATTTTAATTAAACATTTGAGCCATAAATCCTACGAAAAACTTAATTCACACGTATCACTTGATGTACGAGAAAGAAACCGCTAACAAAAAGAAATCTCGGGCCAATGAAACAATCTCATTAAAAACATGGCTAATATAGAGGGAATAAACTCATCAAGATCATACATTGCGCTAATCTACACCTCACCCTTTTTTCACCAATTTATAGCTAGTCGGAGACCTCTCTAACATCAATGAGAATCTCAACATATCGGATGTCATGATCAACTAATCGACAATGTTGCACTCGAACCAACTCACACCTTTTCTTCTTTACAAATGAAGAATCTTTTCATGAACCATACATACAAAAATCTCCAAAGAAATAAAGGTCCGACAAAAGTGTTTGAGGTATTACAAATTTTATTCTTCCTCATTATTTATCATTCAATGAAATTGATGAAATGAATATAATGGTAAGAAACAAAAAGATGAACAAAGATTTGACCTAGTTTTCTTTTCCTTCAAAGGTTTTGACCTTTTAAAAAGAAAGATCAAAAAACATACTTGACTTCTCTCTTGGATATTTGCTCTCTTGAAATATTTGAAGCTTAATTAAAATGAAGAGTAAATTGGGGTTTATGTAGATTTGAAAAATAAAAGAAATGATGACAAAACTGCAAAGCATGGTAAGCCACATTCATACACCATGCTTAGGATGTAAAGGTGAATTTATTGTGTCCCATTAGCAAAAGGTTGATTTGAGATAATAATCTATTAAAACTAGTTGTAAATCCGCGCGATGCGCAGGCGAGACAATTATGTACGCATGGTTAAAAATATAAATATTTTTTGAAAAAAAAATTACCATTTCAATGGCAAGGTAGCATACTCTTAAATTATAATATTTTTTTTAATATACATACTTAGTTTCATATGTGGGTTGTTATTAAAAAAATGTAAGACTTATCATCGAATGATCCAAAAAGCTATATTCAATAAGAAAGTTTGATTGATCGCCTAGATATTACGCAAGTGCCAAATAACAAATATTTGTCTTGCAATAATTATGACACCAATTATGAGTCTAACCTTTTAATAAGTTTGATGTTTAAGAATTCAAGCTTATCAAATGGAGAGTAAAAGTTAGTATCCAGATGATCAATACTAAAAGGACAAATTAAAAAAAAATATTAAACATATAGGAAGTAAAAGTTAAGCTGCTATATGGACAAATATTAAAAAGACAAATAAAAAAAATACTAAACAGATGTACTTAACATTAAATTGATATATGGTAAAAAATATTACATGAATATATAAAAAAATAAATACATTACATTAGATGATGTTTTAAACCAATACAAACAAATAACATACAACTAAAGTAATACTTCCAGTAAATTTTCTCATCGTGACACTTGAGAAAACAACATTATATTCAACATAGATTCAATTCAAGAGATTCAATTCAAGATAGGCTACTCAATAGATTTAATTTTTTTTATATCATACCACATGGTGTCTGGACAGCTTTAAGTGCAACATAATTAATCCACGCTCACGGTTTGTGGCTTCCGCTGGTCAAGCACTATTTTGACAGTGTCGGGGATCGAACTGGCAACCAAACCCAATCCACCCCCAAGACTGTTCCAGTAGTAACCTTATACTACTGAGCCAAGATGCTTGGTTACTTAATATATTTAATTCAAGAGAACCAAAATTTTCAATATTCAAAATTAACCAAAGCTAAACAAACCAAACTTTGAAATATTCAACCATCTTCATTCGTATGCCTTTCACAGGGAAAATCTATATCTTGACAGTCCGGGCGATGTAAGACATATGTGCTACCATATAAAATGTCAGTTACAGACATCACGAGATGCATATCTTGTTTCAAAGAGGATAAATCAGGAGGAAACACGACATTAGAATTGGAACATACTACAAAATAAAAATAATCAATTAGTATAGATTATGAGAAAGACCAATTATTAACAAATTAAGAACGATATTAGAAGAACACCTCAACATTTTCGAAATCTGCTAGCTCATTTAACTAATATTTTCTAATATTCCGGGGTCATTACATAATGGAATTACAATACATGAGTCTTGACCAAATATTGACATTTACGGTAAATATAGATAATAACAATATAACCATATTTTTTTTACTATTTCAATTTTCAATAATTCAAATTATATAATTAAAAAAAAGTATAACATGATAGCCATTAGTTTTTTCTTTTCTAACAATGAGATATAAACACAAGTGAAATGGACAAAAAAAAAGTGATTCTCTTACCTACTCTTTCCCATCACAAAAGTATCTTCAAAAACAAATGTATATTGTATTATATATACAAATAAATAACTTCCATATAGAAAAGAAATCCAATTACATTCAGAACCTCACACATCCAAACTCAATTTCAGCAAAACATTATGAATAATAAATACATAAGTAAACAAGAAGCAATAAGGGATAATAACAATCCTCGAACACCAAAAAATTGTTTATTTCCTCACTGTTATTTTTCGGCAAAAGCTCCACTACCCAGTTCAACCATAGAGGGTAGAAGATGCAAAAGCAAAACCCAAAAATAAAATTTTGGCAATCACGATTTCATGAAAAGACCTACAGGCCCTGATCGATAAGGTAATATCCTAACCTCTTAACAATGATGTTACCTCTCTCACTCTCCCTTCCGCATCCAACATAACAAAAAGCTGCTCAATATCATCCAAAACAATACCAACAGTTTAAAGTATATATAATAAAAATATTTGAAGAGATAAAAAGAAGAGGAAGGGGTTTATGAAGAGGAATGAAAAAGTAGAGAGGGAATTAAGGGGACATGGGATTATGGGTTGGAAAATGCTTTGAGTTCCAAACAATTCTTCCAAATCTCCCCCAAATCTTACGTGGATGCCACATCATTCTTCCACTTTCCTGTCATCTATTGCCATGTGGTGAGGGTCCCGCCAGGGCACAAAGTCCAATTCATTTTGGGGGAGGTTTGGGAGAATTATTTGGGATATGTAGCATTATGGTTTATGAATAGAGAGAGGGGGAAGTGCAAAGGGTGAACTGAAATACAGAGCCTTCTCGTGAAGGAATTGGGTAGGAAGTAGGTGTGCCACGTGGCAACCTCAATGAGAAGGAGAATTAAAAGGTTGTATTGCATTTTATATAGTATATAATAATAGATATCTTCGGATTTGCAAAAAGTAGATCTTTTAATCTGGCCATCGCTGAGACGTCACAGACGTGACTAAAGTCTTAGATAATGAAAATGATCAGCGGTTCAAGGTCGCGAATGATTCCAGATTTTTTTCTATGAGATCAAAGGTTTTGGCATGACCAACTATAGGGAGTTCCTGAACGAAGAATCATTCTTTTTGTTCACCAGATCTCCGAGGGGGAAGTTTGGCACATAACTAGAGTTTTTCCAAAGAGTTTTTAAAGGACTCGCGATCTGCGAGGTGAATACATCACGGTAGCGACTTCTGCTGGGAGTTTTACACAAATTTTCTTTTTGACACGTAGATTTTTATAGATAAAATTAATAAGATATTTGGTAAGAAAAACACAAAAAAAATTGAGGAAGAGATTTTATCATTTGTTGTTCACAATTTAAAACTCTAAGTGCTCAAGGTCAATTTACCTTCATCTGAATTGAGATCATATGATTTCGAGGGTGAAAAATGTATGAATTCAAGATTTTGAACATTGACTAAGATTTCCCTTAGAACAAGGACCTCAGCGACGGACAAAAATGTATTTTGAAAACTGGAATAAGATAATCTAACAAGTGTGGGCACGAGTATATTACACTCTTACAAACTTCATATCCATTCGTTTACCTTGAATTAAAGTACAAAAATACATGTTCATGATGATATTATATCGTTTTAAAATATAATTCTCGTTACACACACACACACACTAGTATGTGCCCGTGCCAATGGCAGGACGATAAATTTGTCCCCGGGCAAAAAAAAAGTGATTTTGAAAAGAAAAAAATATATATACTCCTCCCCCCCCCCCCCCCCCCCTTTATTCTTTTATTAAAAAAAGACTAAAAAAACCAAAAAAAAACTTTTTCCCCCTTTAAAAAAAGAAAAAACAACAACTTTTAGCATGACATTTCATGCATGGGCATGAAATGTCAAAATATCATACATATATTTTATTTTATCATGCATAAGCTATCTTATAATATATATATATATATATATATATATATATGTCATATAAATTTTTTTTGTTTCTTCAAACATATAGATAATAATATATATAAATTGACAAGAGCAATGTCCACACGCACCTTATATTTATTATTTTTTCAAACGTATAGGTAATTCATGTCAAATATAAATTGATAAGTATAGTGTGTGCATGATAACCCCCACCCACCCACCAACCCACACTCACACACACACACGCACACAGACTTTATAGACTTACTCCATTAATTTTAAATTAAGAGTCACAGTATACTTTCGAGATATCTAAAATTATGGGCCATGATTCTAAAATCAATTTAATAATTTTTGCAATAGTTGAATAAGTTTTAATCTTGACAATTAATTACATTAGTACTCATATTTTCTTTAAAAAAATTGCATTTAGATTATTAATTTAAGTCGAGGAAATATGGGACTTTATGTGCTAAAAATTAAATTATAAGGAGGTCAGTTGATAGTATCGAGACTTAGTTGGTCTAGTTTGCAGTACCTCGTTATGACATGAACGTGAAAGGGGTTCTAGATTGACTAAACTAATATTCTTCGATTCAGTTCAGTTCGTGAGTTGATATTGAATTTTTTCATCCTGATTCACAATTAATAATATATTTTTTGGGCAAATGAAAATTTAACCGAAGGTTTAGGATGAAACTGAATTCTACCCTATACTTCAAAAGTTTCAAACTTAATCCCAATGTAAGTGATGCGATTCTAACCCTCCGTCAATCTTACATTTGAAGAACTAATAAAATTTAATAAAACATATATCATGTGTGTCTACATGGAAAATGGACTCAAAATGATGCAATATCAACCTTACCTCCACCATCACCTATCTCCAACACTTGTGTGTATGCCCACCACTCCCTCTACCACAACTCCTAGTCAGTCATGTATTAATAACTTTGTTTCACTTAAAATTAAAACCCATCCATTTCTCTTTCTATTGTTGAAGAGATTTGATTTTCGATATCAAATACCACAAACCACATTTGTTTCCCTCTCTTTTAACCACTTGAAAGCATCATATCAGAAACCTATCAATCTATTCCAATTCTTATGGGTGAGCGTGTGAACACATTGGTAACATCACATGTCGCGTTAGGCAAGTAAGATACGATAATTTCACAATTGATTTAATCCATAAAAATACTGACTATTACATTCTTCCCCCTAAAATAAGAATTTATTTTTCGAAATTCAAATTTATACATGACTAGATATCTGGCCCGCATGTCGTGCTCTTTCTCGCAAATATATTTAGCCCCGCCATGATGTCCCCACTAGACCTGACTAATGGAATAACCTTTGATCGCAGAATTTGCCATCTCCGGTCAAAATGCCATTTAGCTTTATGTACAGTTATTTATTTTATGTATTTAGTTTTATTTTCAGTCATGCTTAGAATGATATTCAATTGTAATTCCTGTAAATTTGAATTATACCTCACCAATCTAGTTATAAAATTTACACGGTGTCACAAATTCACCTTAATCCTTGGTGAACTTTGATTTTTTCTGTATATTTTTTGTTTATTTAAATTTAATTTTAAATGTACCATTATACGATTTATATTATAGTTATATAACCTTTTACATTACCTTGTTAGAGTTAAAGTTGATGAATTTTAGCATGTAATATATATATGAGTGGTGTGCTTAATTTGGAAAGAATAATTTTTTCGTTTAAATTATAGTTCACCGTGAATGCGTGTCAAAGAAAATACTTATACTATTTATTCAGTAAGATGAGGGGTGAGTAATTATCGTTTGGTTCACAACTTAAATACTTAAAGATCCCTCATTATTTAGATAAATATAAGTATTCATAATTATTTTAATTACGTTTTTCAAACTAAATATTATCCAAAATTTAATATTATTAAGATCATAGAAGAACACTTAAAAATTTCAAAACATTTGTAAAAGTATCTTTTTTATTAATGTTGCAAACAAATTTCTTGGGCCTTAACATAAGTATTTAATAAACATTTTAGATAGGTCACTAAATGCAATTAATAAAAAAGTGTTAAAAATATGATTGAATAATACTCAAAATAAAAATTGAAGAATTTTTTCTGGTGAAATAGGGAAAGGGAAAACAAAATGGAGATGCCTAGAGGCTAAACATAATGTCGAGTTTTTTTATTTTAAGAAATACACTTTTAATCAATGTTGATGTAAAAAATTAGATCACTCTAATTATTCAATCACAGATAAATAAATGAGACAAAGAATTTTAAAGTGGTTCAGCCTTATACGAATGGCCTACGTCCACTGTTTTGGTATTGCTGTTTGTATGAGAATTCTCGATTACAAGTTATCTCAAGAAATTCCGGTTTGGGGGGTCCCCCTTACAATGAGGATTGTACAATGTATTTATAGCGCTGAGGCTGTAATGTGAGAGGGTACTACATTAAATGATATACATATGAAAGGGTAATACATTTAATGCCCTCTTTGCGTGCGCGTCCAAATGATAAGCATTTAATGAGCATCTAAACTGTTGGTATCCTGCTTCGAGGTGCAGCTCGGACCGCCATGAGTTGCTCGGACCGCCTAAGCTTCTCGGTATTTAAGAGTTCCTCGGAGAGGCATTGTTCCTCGGAGCTTGTGAGTTCCTCGGGGAACTAGTCTTTCTCGTTGTAGTCTTGTTCCTCGGAGCGAGTGGGTTCCTCGGAAGTGTTTGATGTTTCCATGTAGATAGCCACGTGTCTTCATATGATTGGTCCATGTCAGCAGATTAATTTTGGTATCAACAGAAGCCCCCAATGTTTCATAGTTCGAAATTTGAGGAGTATGGAACATTCTTTCTCGAATTATGGTAGCTTTAAATAGTCTTCCTGATTTTTAGGAGCATTTCCCTTGTAATTATTTCTCCTTCCCAATTCGTAGAATCATGCTTTTTTGGACTTTTCTGCGTGCTTCGATTCCCGCGTTGCTTTTCGTCTTTTTAGCCGCTGTTGTTCGCTTTGATTCCCACGCCAATATTTAATGCCCTTTTAGCCGCCGGTAACGTAATCATCCTTTTTTGTAATCATTACTTCACCATTTCCCAAGGCAAGGTATTTAAACTTCACAGACACTCCCATCGTCTTCTACCTTTTCAAATTTTCGTCTTTTGAGTTTTACGTCGTCTCTTCCTACTCTCTTGTGCGTTCATCTTTTCCGTCGTTCGTTGTCAGTAGATCCATTCTTTTCCTGTAAGATCTTCTTCCTTCATCTTTATTTCTTTATTCACCATGGTTTACCCTGTTAAGTCTCTTGAGAAATTTCGTTCTGATTTCTCCATTCCCTCTTGGGTTGTCTTGGAAGAGCTTTCTGAGCCTTCTAATTACTTCCATTTGGCTGAGGGACATTGGTTCCCCAGTCTCTTTTTTGCTGAGTGTGGATTTTCTTTTCCACCAAATTCTTTGTGTCTGGAATTCTGTCAGTACTTTGACGTTGTTCCTGTACGAATAGCCCCCAACACATGGAGAATAGTTAATGGGGTGCATAGGTTAAATCAAATGCATGGAACTCATATAGGAATTCAAGAAATCATGTACTGCTATAGATGGGCAGTTAATGAAAATATTTATTATTTAAAGACTAGATTTTTAAATAGGGCCTTAGTAGTCAATCTCCCTGATGCCAATAGGGATTATTTTGAGCATGGGGTTGTCATAAAGAATTGGCAACACCCTCCATTGACTGGAGATGAGGTTTACCAGGGTCCCAGATGCCCTCCTTATGGCAATGGGATAGGTTATTTTTATTTCATTTTATTTTGAAATTATGCTTATTATGTGTTTGATAAAATGTGCCACTGATAACAATGTTTTTTTTTTGCAGTTGATAGCAAGAGAAAGTGCCCCAAAGAGACAGATGTCAATATAAGGCATTTGAAACTTATCTGGAGTCTGCATCAAAGTGTTTCCGACGAGCACATTAGATCATCTTCGTATCTGCTCCAGTACAAGAGCTACACCACTTCCTTCACTGCTCGTCCAGTGATAAGTGAATCAGAGCCAGTTCCAGCTTCCACAAGCTCATCGCCTGAATCCCATATTCCTTTAAGTGAAAGGATGAAGAAAAGAAGAACTCCTGCTCTGTTTGAGAAAAATGCCTCCGGTTCTGGGGAGGTAAAAAAGATTAGGATTGATGTCCCAAGGGAGGGGACAAAGAAGACTGATGCAGCTCCTCCAGCTGCACCTACTAAAGTTGCCGAGAAGCCCGCAGTGGCTCCGAGCAGGTCTGCTTCTCCTGGAGAGGTGATTGTGATATCACCGACCAAGGGTTCTTCCTTGGTTGAATCTGTACCTGTTCCCCCGAGGAGGCTGAAGAAAAGCTCCTCGGTCAATTTGGCTGACACCACTACTCAGCCCCCAGCTGCTGGGACTGTAGTTCCCACTTTTGTTCCTCCGAGCTCTGCTATGAGCTCGGTGAAGTCCCGGACCATTCCCGAGGTCCAAGGTAATGAATATAATCTTACTCGGGACATGGTTACTTCTTTGGCTGCTCGTCATCTTGCTTCAGTAAGTCTCTTTACTTAGAATTTCTCATATTTCCTTTGTCATTTCTGTTTCTAACTTGCTTTCTTTTTCTGTTCACAGTTGACGAGCTGCTTTAACATAATCCTAAAGAAGGATGAGGCAATTAAAGCTTAATGCTCCTCGTCCAGCGTGGAGGGAGCTTTGGAGGAAGCTAAAAAATCTCTGGCAGATTCTTGGCAGACATATGCTACTGATAAGGCTGTTTGGGAGAAAAAGCTTGCCTCCACCGAGCAGGATAAAGCTCGAGCTGTTGAAGCCTCCAAAGAGTTGGAGGAGAAAAATAATGCCTTGGAGAAGGCAAATAAAGAGCTCGAAGAGAAGCTCAAAGCTGCAGGAGAGTTGGAGAATAAACTCAAGGCTGCTGAGGAGAGGTTGGGCCAGCTTCAAGAAGTAGGTCGGCAGAAGGAAGAGGCGGAAAATAAATTGAAGGCTGCTGAGAACTTGCTGTCCGAGAAGCTTGCCTTGGAGAAGGCCAAGAGGAAAGCTGCTGTGAAGAAGTCCTTCAGCTCTGGCTAGGACAAGGGGTGGAACAAGGGGTGTGCTGCCATGGTATCTCAAGTGGACTATGGCAATCTAAAGTATTTTAGGGATGGATGGGTTGCTGCTCTTCAGGAAATGAAGGTCGACGAATCATCCGAGCTCTTCCAGAGACATATCCCTGGTCCCCCTCCTACTCTAGAAGAATTAGAAGAGGACGAAGCTACCTCTGAAGAGTCTTCAATGGTGATGGGAGATCACCCCCCAACCATCCAATATGCTGCCGAGCAAGTTGTTTCTTCTTCCGAGCAACAGCTGGTTCTCTCCGAACAACCCACAGTTCCCTCCGAGCAACCTGCTTCCTCTTCCCAACCTCCCGAGAAGGTTTTGGGAGATAAGGAAAAGGTGTAGTGTTGTTCGGGCTTATCTTTATATTTTTCTTCTTTTATCAAATGTAATCCAGAACTTATAACTCTGAATTGTATGATCTAATAAAACTTGAATTTTCTTGCATATTGTTGTCTATCTTTCATTCATACTCTGCTTATTTTTCTTATTGATGATTGCTCTTTCTTTCTCTGCTAGTTTCTGGCCAGGATGGAATTGCTATATGTCCATGATACAAAGTTGATGCGACAATGTAATGAGTACTTCAAGGCTGGTCACACAGACCTGAGTGCTGCACAAGTTATCGACATCCTTGGCCAGGATGCTTCAGAACAGGCAGTGGAAGCATATCAGTATCTGAAGTGTTTACTTGATCGAGCGGTGGACAATAATGTGGCTTACTACGAAATGATCGAGGATCTCCAAGGCACCCTTGAAGACCTTCAGCGTCAATATAAAGAATCCACTGCCTTGTTGCATGAGAGATATGAGAAAAAGTACAAGTTGATCGTTGCTAACAAGGGATACGAGAAGCTTTTTACTGGGTATGATGTAAGGGAGAGAACTTTGAAGGGTGAGGTCGAGGAGTGCAGACAGATTGCCAAGCTGCTGGAGCAAGAGAACAACAACTTGCAAAAAGAGCTATCACAATTGAAGTCTGCAGCCTCCACTTCCAGTGCCTTGATCCCAGTGACCGACGAGGGATTCTCGTTCTTAGAGGTTGAGAATGCCAAGTTGAGGAACGAGTTGGAGACTTTGAAGAGTTCAGGCACCTCTACATCTTCTCGTGGTCGAGCAAGAGCTCCTCGGGGATGAGGAAGAGCAACTCGGGTTCTTGTCGAAGAACAGAGAACTCAGTCTGCGTTAGAGAACCAAGCTTTCCAATTAATGGCGAAGAACCAGGCTTTGTCTGACATGTCAAAGAAGATTAGGGACGTGGAAAAACAGCTCTCTGCGCAGAAGTCCATCTTGGAGAATAAGGAGATTTTCATCAAGAGTCTCCACGAGCAGCTAGAAAGGCTAACATATCAATTCCACAAACAGCCCAGGGAGTTTTGGATGGCTGGATACAACGAAGCACTATTCCACTTGGATGATCGTATCCAGAATGCCAATAATGAGGGCTACAAGCAAGGCTGGCTGAATGCCTTAGGTGTGTTGAAGATCGAACAAGGTCATTATCTGTGGGACTACCATGATCCTGGGTTGCTCGACTTGCTTGTTCCACCATACAATTTGGAGATGGATTGGATCCCTGCTCGTGCCATTCCTCGGAGCTTAATTTCAAAGTATCTCGGTGACTATAGTTTGCATTCTCAAATCGAAGTATCTCGTCCCGAGCATCTCTTAGATAGACCATCTGTGATGAATGTCAGGATGTTGAAGGATCTCAACTTCATCAATTCTCCTGTGTCTTTAAATGATCCGCCTGCTGGCGAGGAACCCGTGTCAAAAGCGGAGGGGAAGAGACCAGTAGAATAGGAATTTTTGATGTAATAGTTAGTATACATGTCAATGTAACTGTAATTTCATTATCAATGTAATTTATTTTGAATTTAATGAAAGACTTTCATTTTTGTTTGCAAATCTTGATTGCTATTGTCTGGAATTTATCAAACACTTTATATTTATGCATATCTGTTAAAAAGATAACAATATTGTGTTGTTTGTCGACCAACTCATTATCAATTAAAAAATTATAAGTACCAATACTGTTGCTCGATCACTTAATAATAAAGTAATGAGTATAAAAATGTTTAAAATTTTTCAACCGACTAATGTCGTTAAATTATGCTTGTCGACCAACTACAGCTAGTGGGTTTTTATCCCCGACTAGCCATACTTGGTAGATTTTTCATAAAATGTTTCCGACCAACCAAGGTCGATAAATTCTTCTTGTCGACCAACTACAGTTAGTGGGTTTTTATCCCCTACCAGCCATACTTTGTAACTTTTGCATTTTCTGGAATAATCTTACCTCCCGACCAACATAAGTTGGCATTTTCGAGAATGTACGTACCTTCCGACCAACATAAGTTAGCATTTGAGAGCATATTTTGTTTCCTAGCCAAACAGGTTGGCATTTTTAGGAATATATCGTTTCCTAGCCAAACAGGTTGGAATTTTTAGGAATATATCGTTTCCTAGTCAAACAGGTTAACATTTTTAGGAATATCTTGTTTCCTAACCAACCGAAGTTGGCATTTTTAGGAATATTTTATTTCCTAACCAACCGAAATTGGCATTTTTAGGAATATTTTGTTTCCTAACCAACCGAAATTGGCATTTTAGGAATATTTTGCTGAGCAGTCTGAGCTTTGCCGAGTTTTACCGAGTAGTGTGTAGCACTAGTATTCCCCAAAAAATTCTCAATAAAAAGGAGAGACTTTGGCAGAATATCTTCATTTTATTCATACTGATGGAGCTGTGTTACGTATACATCATTGATAATATTTGCGCAGGTGCTCTGCGTTCCATGCATTCTTAAACTCCTCGCCTTCTAAAGTTGCTATTCGATAAGTTCCTGGTCGAACAAATTCTGTAACTCGGTATGGTCCAGCCAGTTTGCTTCCAGCTTATTGTGTTTTTGAATTACTTTCTTTAGCACATAGTCTCCTTCTTTCAAGTCACACTTCATCACCCTTTTGTTGTAGAACAAAGTTATTCGCTGCTGGTAAGCAGCATTTCTAATGGCTGCTTCTTCTCTAACTTCCTCGAGCATGTCTAAATCCAGTCTTCTCATTAAGTCGCTGATAGGGGAATTGAAATTCAGTAGCCTGTGTGTTGGAAGGTCCAAATCGGCAGGTATAACGTCTTCACTTCCAAACGCCAGCATGAATGGTGATTCTCCAGTTGCTACTCGGGGAGTTGTTCGGTAAGCCCAAAGTACTGATTGTAGCTCGTTGATCCAGTTTGCTTTTGCATCATCCAATCGTTTCTTCAACCCGTTCAACAGTGTTCTGTTTGTCACTTCAGTTTGTCCATTGCTTTGAGGATGGCCTGGTGCTGAATGAACCTTCAAAATGTTTGATTGATGACAATAGGCGGCAAACTCTTCGTTATCAAATTGTGTTCCATGGTCTGTGATGAAGGCATGAGGGAGACCATATCGGCAAATGATGTTCTTCCAAACAAATTGGTACACCTTCTCGTATGTCATGTCAATGAGTGGCTCAGCTTCTACCCACTTAGTAAAATAATCCACTGCGATGACGAGATACTTGAACTTTCCTCTGGTCGTTGGCAGTGGTCCAACCAAATCTATTCCCCACATGGCAAATGGCCAAGGAGAAGTTATGGGTGTCAACAATGCTTGTGGAGTTCTTCGGATTAAGGAAAAGCGCTGGCACTTGTCATAATTCTTGGCATAAGCTATACAATCAGCCCTCATCGTCGGCCAGTAGTATCCCTGCGTCATCACCCTTTGCAAAAGCGTCTGACCTGCTACATGTGCTCCACAAGACCCTTCGTGGATCTCTTCAATTAATTCTTTCACCTCGGAGGGGTGTACACATCTCTGCAAACCTGCCATAATTCCTCGTCTATATAAAACACCATTAGTTAATACATACCGAGCAGCTTTAAACTTTAATTTTTTGGCAGCGAGCTTGTCAATTGGCAATTCTCCCTTCTCGATATACGCCCTGATGGAATCCATCCAAGATGGTCCTAAATCAAGGGTGATAAAGTTCATCGTCAGATCTTCATCTATGCTCCGACCAGCTAACACTTCAATTGGGATTGTTCGTCGTAGCTCGGTGCGAGTAGCTGATGCTAGTCAAGCTAGGGCGTCTGCTCTCGCATTCTCCATTCTTGGTATTCTGACGAGCTGAATAGCGGTAAATTCTGACACCAGCTCCTTTGCCTTTGCATGATATCTGATCATTAATTCTCCTCTAACTTCATATACTCACATCATTTGGTTTACAATCAATTGAGAGTCGCTGAAAATCACTACCTGCTGCGCCTCCATAATTTTTGCCAAATTAAGTCCTGCGATCATGGCCTCATATTCAGCCTCATTATTGGAAGCTTTGAATTGGAAACGCAAAGCGTATTCCATGTCGATCTCGTCCGGAGTGCTCAAAACTATCCCCGCGCCACATCCTGCAGTGCAAGATGATCCATCTATATATAGTCTCCATATAGGTAACTCGTCTTCAAATTTCTGATCAGTTAGAGTTCCTCGGTGAAATATTTGCTGCTTCCTTTCATCCTCCCCGGATTTTTCTCGCTCCTCGTCGATCATCCTTTCTTGCCCTTTTACCAATCGGAGTTGGTCTGAGCTCGAATTTAATGATCCTGTAACATCCACTTGCCCTTTTACCAACCGGAGTTGGTCTGGGCTAGTGTTTGTCGATTCTGTAACATCCACAGGTTGATCAGTGAGCAATTCTTGTTCCTCGTCCGGAGTCCTCACAACCATCTCTGTATCGCATCCTGTAACATCCACATGCCCTTTTACCAATCGAAATTGGTCTGAGCTTGTGTTTGTTGATCCTGTAACATCCACAGGTTGATCAGCGAGCAACTTTTGCTCCTCGGGGGTATCAGGATAGGTGAACTCCGCTATAAAATCTGCTACAGCCTGCCCTTTAAGCGATGATCTTGGTTCATAGACTATATCATATTCACCGAGTTCTATTGCCCAGTACATCAATCTTCCTGATTTTTCTGGCTTATGCAGGGCTTGCCTCAATGGCATATCGGTATATACTACTATGGTATGAGCCTGGAAGTATGGCCTCATTCTCCTACTCGCCTCAATCAGTGCCAGTGCCAATTTCTCCAGCCTTGGATATCTGATCTCTGCTCCTCGGAAGGCCTTACTTGTGTAGTAAATTGGTTTTTGCACTCCATTCTCCACTCTGATCAACGCCGAGTTAACTGCATTCTCGGACACTGCAAGGTACAAGTACAATTTTTCTCCCATCACTGGCCTGGACAACAATGGGGGTGCTCCCAAGTATCTCTTCAAGTCTTGAAAAGCCTTCTCGCATTCATCATTCCACTCAAAAGTCTTTCTGAGTGTCTTGAAGAATGGGAGGCATCTATCAGTTGCTCGTGACACAAATCTGTTGAGTGCCGCTACTCATCCTGTGAGACTATGTACTTCCTTCTTCGTCGTTGGAGATCGCAGCCCTAATAGAGCTTTGATATTTTCAGGATTTGCTTCAATACCTCTTTGATTGACAATGTACCCGAGAAACATGCCTTCTCGTACTCCAAAGATGCACTTCGTCGGGTTCAATTTCATTTGATATTTATCTAGTTGATCAAAAGTCTGGCTTAAGTCAACTAGATGATCGGCAGCTTTCTTACTTTTTGTCAGCATATCGTCAACATAGACTTCCATGTTGTCACTGATTTGTTCAGCAAAGACCTTGTTCATCAGCCTCTGATATGTCGTACCTGCATTTTTCAAACCAAAAGGCATAACATTATAACAGTAAGTTCCCCTAGGGGTAATAAAAGAAGTACTTTCCCTGTCTTCAGGTTTCATTTTAATTTGATTGTAGCCAGAATAAGCATCCATGAAGCTCAGCAACTCGCGTCCCGAGGTAGCATCCACCAGTTGATCAATTCGGGGCAATGGAAAATGATCATTTGGGCATTCTTTGTTGAGGTCGGTGAAGTCCACACACATCCTCCACTTGTTGTTCTTCTTCTTTACCATTACCGCATTGGCTAACCAATCTGGATATTTAAGATCTTCAATGAAACAAGCTTTCTTGAGCTTCTTGACTTCCTCCTGTATAGCTTGATTCTTCTCGGGACTGAATATTGTTCTTCTCTGCTTCACAGGCTTGATCTCCTTATTCACATTGAGCTCGTGACATAAGAAGTTTGGGTCTATCCCAGGCATATCTTCATGAATCCATGCAAAAGTTTGTCTTCTGATTCTAAGGAAAGTTATCAATTCATGTTTTAATGAGGCCTCCAACGATGAACCTATTTGAGTAGTTCGTTCAGGGTGCTCGTCGTCCAGAATGATATTTTCAGTAGCCTCCACCACTTGACCCTTTACGAGTTGCGACTCATCTCGGGGATCCAATGTTTCAATTTCTGCACCTTCATCCACTTGATAAGTAGTGGTCTTTTTCTTTGATTCTTCCAGCTCTTCTTGCTCGGCGGATGAATAATAGCATTCCCGAGCTACTTTCTGGTCACCTTTCACAACTCCTACTCCAAAGTTTGTTGGAAATTTTAGGCACTGATGCACTGTAGATGGCACAGCCTCGAACTTCTTCAATCCTACTCTTCCTATGATGATATTGTACGATGACTGGATATTCTTGTCCATCACGAAGAAACGTATTCTTTCTGTCCGACAAGCAGGCCACGTACCAATGAATATATCCAACTTTATCGTCCCAAGTTGAAATACTTTCTCGCCAGCAAAACCGATGAGGGGTCTGTGGTAAGGCTCCAGTTGAGATAGCTTTAGATTCAAACTATCGAAACACGAGTAGAACATGATGTCTGCCGAGCTACCATTGTCGACTAGCACTCTTGAAATCATGACTTCCTTCATTCTCATTTTGATCACCAGCGGGTCATCGTGAGGATATAAAACACCTGCAAGGTCATTTTTTGAAAAACCGTTAACCAATTTCACCTTGTTCACCTTTCTCGGACGATCTTCCTCAGCTAGATTTATTCGCTGAATGTACGAGCAAGCTTGTGCCTCACCGAGGTAAGATTTTCTTTCTGCAGTAAGGTCTGCTCCTCCTGCATCTCCTCCTGTAATAACATTACAATCAAATGACCCAAAGTGTATTGAAAATACCTCTCGTTCTAGCTGCCTTGGTTTCTTGGGAAGATCGGGATCATCCTCTGGATCAACTTCATGGTTTCTCTTCTTGTTCTCCTCTGCTCGACGAGGAGATCTAGACCTCTCTCTAGTTCGGTCGTTGTTTCTTCTTTCGCCTCCACGATCAACATATTTTGCTAGCTTTCCTCGTCGGATGAGTGTTTCAATCTCATTCTGAAGAGCTATGCAATTTTTGGTCATATGGCCATGATCCTTGTGGAACTCGTAATATTTTTCTCTATTCCTCGTGTCAGGGTCTGCCTTCATTTTCTTTAGCCAGTTTAACTCCTCGCTGTTCTTAATTTCTTCCAGGACGTGGTTGATATTTACCTTCAAAGGTGTGTAATTATCAATTTTCCTCAAGACCTCCTATGACGACCTATTTTTGGATTGTTTGTCACCACCATTGTTCTTATGTTCTTTCTTCTTAGCTTTATCACCTTCCACCTTAGTTTCTTTGGCGTCCATACTTTTCTTCGCAGACGCCTCCTCGACATTCATAATCTTGGACGCTTTTCCCATCAGGTCCGACATGGTTCGAGGTGGATCTTTGGCCAAAGTGTAGTACAACGTGTTTGGCAGTAGTCCACTCATCAAAGCGGTAATCGCTGTCTTCTCCTCATAATCAATGACTTCGAGTTTCTCATTATTAAAACGAGTTATATAATCTCTGGTACTCTCACCAGCTTTTTGTCTAACACTTAACAAATGTGCTACTCGTTTAACTGGCTTTGCCCCAAAGCAGAAATTCCCAATGAATAGCTCGGCTAGTTGAAGAAAAGTTGAAATCTTACCCCGAGGAAGGCTATTATACAATATTTGAGTAGATCCGGTAAGTGTTCCTGAGAATGCTCTGCATCTCATCTCATCTCATCTGGGACAACATAGATGTCGGCTGCAGCTTGGTATTGTTCTATATGAAGGACAGGGTCAGTCTTTCTGAGAGTGCAGCTACAGCGGAAATATTGCGACTTCTCAAATAAAAAAAAACAATTTTAATTAAACCCAAATTTTAGTTAAACCCTAAGACATGCATCTAGATGATTTATCAAATAAAATATAACATGCAGGACAAAAATAAACAATTTCAGGAAAAATCCCCCAAAGGGGAAAAACCTTTTATTTCACTATAATTTGTAAGAGAACGGCTTACAATCGGATTACAATGAAATACAGTTTGACTAAGAATTACCCTCAGGTATCGGATTATGTAGTCGGCGGCTGGAAATATCCCTTTCCAGGAGGGCAGCAATGAATCCACACGCAGCGAACCCACATGAACCTCAGTCCTATCAACAAAGGAAGAACCGCAGCACTCCTCAATGACACGCAGCCATGAAACTTTGTAGAGACTCCCTCAGCGATGACACGCAACCCTCGGTTGCAAAGATCTCCCCACAAAGATGAACAACAACAAAGTTTGTGTTCTAGGGTTCCAAAAGATTCACAAAAGTAATTGGGATTTTTGTGTGAATCAAAAAGATGTTTTGCACATAAAAAAGGTGAAGACTTAGAGTATTTAGGACTCTGAAAATCGTGTTAAAAAGTCTTAGAAATCAACTCCCCGAAGTTGGCTTTAAATAAGAAAACTTTGATCCTAAAAAATCTCCAGCGAATCTGGCCGAATTTATCCCAGGCGGACCGGTCCGGCTTGGAGGCAGATCGGTCCGACCTCGGATCGGTTCTTTTAAAAAATGGCTTCTTCGGTTCGCTTTCGGTCCGGGGTATACTGGATCTGCAGCAAGCGGATCGGTCCGGTTGAGGGGCAGACCGGTCCGGTAGGAGGCGGACCGGTCCGGTTTTCCCAGAAAAATAAAATCCTTTTAAAAGCCTCAATTTTCTTTAAAAAACTTACTTCTTATTTTTATAAAAAATATTTTATAAAAATTTCCCAATACTAAATATGAACTTTAAGGGACGTAAAAACACGATTTTACCAAGTTCATTCTCGCTGAGGCTATGATGTTGAAGATGCTTTGATATTCGGATCCGTTGATGTAGATGCGATCTTGAGTTTCTTCAACGGTGTAACGGCGTACGACATATAAATTGATAATGGACAAAAATGTCCTTACAAATCTCCCCCTATGTCTATGCCGGTACATACATAAAAATATCCGAATTATCAACTTATGACCTATACAAATCTACCCTCCCATGAACCCTAAAGATGGAAAGATACAAAGGTATAAATCTTCATCGTTTGTTCTTCAATCTTCAACAATCATTAAATCTCAAAGCTTTTCTCATTAGGGTGTGCTACATATTGATCTTCAATCTTCATACCTACACACATGAGACAAAGCAAATACCACGTGACATATCGAGTTTGAAATGAGATAACATGATTATCAATATATGATAAAAACATAAGCAACATCTCAAAAACTCCCCCATAATATGATAATTCTTTCTCCCCCTTTTTATGATGTTCCCATATAGACAAATGAGCAGAATGAATCAAATAAGAAAAATTGGGGTGTCACTGTATACAAAACAGGGCATCAAACAAATTGCAAACGTGCTTGTGCAAGGAGATGCTCAAAAAAAGTCTTCACAAAATATTTTTGAATTTTTTCAAATTTTTCGTACAAAAATAAGATACCAATATGAACAAATATGATACAAAAGTCACACCATGGATTTAGACTCAAACAACCAAGTCATGGAAATGGAATGAATGGGTGTGAACACATTCGATAGGTAAATCAACTCAATCAATCATATGTGCACGATGCATACGTGTACTCCTAACGAATGAACATCAAAGGTATCCTTAGGTGTAAAAGTTTGTTGAATTTAGATGACATCGTCTTATGCAAATCACCAAATCGAAGTCAAATGATTTCCACACCAATAACGTCCAAAACTATATAGCGCATGTACAAGAATTTCAAGGACGTGCAAACCCGTTTTAATTCTCCAACCAAACTCCCTCATATATATATATTCTTTTTAGAGGTGTATAAACTAAATTCTCAAACTTTGGAGAATTGGTGCAAAAACCTAAATGGCCCATAATTGGCATGAATAACCTTTTTATTGCCTTACAATTTTTTCGGGCTCTTTTAACCTCTTTGGACCTCGGATAATAAAATTCCTCCATTTTTTAGGTTCAATTTAACGGTGGCTTAGTATTCGCAAAGGCAAAATGAACCTTTCGCAGCCCTTCCCCGTTTTAAAATAAAGCACACAAACTCACAAAACGGTTTTTAAATGCACAATTTCCTTATCAAAATTTATCGCGCTTGGTTCGTTTTAAGGACAGGATTGAAGTGAAAACACCCAACCAACATGTGATAAGACAAGCACAATAATCAAACAAATCCGTGCATGTGTGCAATAAAGGAAACATGAGTCAAACATGTAGTAAGTAACACTTAATTACATCTTAATGACTCCAAACATTATAAAGCACAAGGATGAATTGACCTATTGTCTCAAAACACTATCAAATAGTCACATGAAAATAATGGAATGATGTTGTGACTCGGTCATCCAAAGAGTTCATCCATAAACGGTGCAACAAAAAAAATCTTTTTGAATTTTTCAAAATTTTATCAAAATAAAATCTTTTTGTATTTTTATTTTTTTTTTTTAAAAATTCAAAAACAAAGATTTATACAAAAAGTACAAGTCATCACACTATCAAAAATATATCATGAAAACACAACTAGTGTATGACAAACATGCAAACACAATCAACCAAAAGATTTCACATGGGTTGAATCACGTGCAAGCAAACGGGAATCGTGGACAAATAAACCATAAGCCTTTAAATCCGATTTTCTAACCCAAATAGATGTGTAACGAAGTGTGGGGGTTTTGGGAATCGAATTTATTCTTTCATTAACCTTCCTAGGTCCATTTAAAAGCTTGTAACAAAATCGCCTAAGATGACCTTGCCTACCGCAATGTGTGCAAGTGTAAATCGGGCGGTGTGTGTTACCTAAAGGTGGCCCTCTCCTCAAATTCCTAGGTGGCGCTTTCTGAATTTGCTTAGGTGGATCTCTCCTAATGATCCTAGGAGGCACTCTCACGATGTTCCTAGGGGGCTCTTTCCTAACACCCGTAGGTGTCTCTTTCTTAACAAACCTAGGAGGCTCTCTCACACGTGTGGAAATGGGTGCAACATATTTTTCAAGACCAATCCCACCCCTATCCGTTTTGATCTCGATTGTGCCTAAAATCTTATCAAGTTTTTCAGACCTAGACTCCAAATCAAATTTCACTTTGCTTGAATCTTTTAGTTTCACCTCAAGTTCACCTATCCTAGATTCAAGTACTCGTTTAGAATCCTCAAACTCTAAAAGCTCCTTTTTCATAGTCTCCATCAACCCTCTAAGACTATCTCTCTCACCCTCGACGTACTCAAGCTTCTCTTTCAAAATTTTCACATGAGCCCTAAGTTCTTCAACTAAAAAATCATTATTTTTTATGGCACACTCTTTCAACTGAGCTTTCAATTTCAAATTTTCTTTCTTTGTTTTCAAAGTTTCAGCATAAAGTTCATTGAAAGCAGTTTGCAAGTCATGCTCATCTACACTTTCATCCACACTCCCATCACCCTCACTATCATCACTAATCACATGGATGGGAAACTCTCGCCTAGAAGCATAAAAAATTTCTTCTTCCGAATCACAATCACTAAGGGTAGAAACATGAGAAATCGGTTTATTCAATTTCTTCTTTAAATTTGTGGTACACTCATGTAACGTGTGACCAACACCCTCACAACAAGGACACCTCTCAGATTCGTTTTCAACAGAAGATTTAAAACAAGAGTTCGTGTGAATTTTCCAATTAATTTTTTTAAAAATTTGACATCGAAGATCATCAAAACCATCAAAAGCCATTTTTGTACAAAATCAAGATCAAAACACAATAACTTAGTGCAACCCGCTCTGATACCAATTTGAGAGTGCAGCTACAGCGGAAATATTGCGACTTCTCAAATAAAAAAAAAACAATTTTAATTAAACCCAAATTTTAGTTAAACTCTAAGACATGCATCTAGATGATTTATCAAATAAAATATAGCATGCAGGATAAAAATAAACAATTTCAGGAAAAATCCCCCAAAGGGGAAAAACCTTTTATTTCACTATAATTTGTAAGAGAACGGCTTACAATCGGATTACAATGAAATACAGTTTGACTAAAAATTACCCTCAGGTATCGGATTCTGTAGTCGGCGGCTGGAAATATCCCTTTCCAGGAGGGCAGCAATGAATCCACACGCAGCGAACCCACATGAACCTCAGTCCAATCAACAAAGGAAGAACCGCAGCACTCCTCAATGACACGCAGCCATGAAACTTTGTACAGACTCCCTCAGCAATGACACGCAGCCCTCGGTTGCAAAGATCTCCCCACAAAGATGAACAACAACAAAGTTTGTGTTCTAGGGTTCCAAAAGATTCACAAAAGTAATTGGGATTTTTGTGTGAATCAAAAAGATGTTTTGCACATCAAAAAGGTGAAGACTTAGAGTATTTAGGACTCTGAAAATCGTGTTAAAAAGTCTTAGAAATCAACTCCCCGAAGTTGGCTTTAAATAAGAAAACTTTGATCCTAAAAAATCTCCAGTGAATCTGGCCGAATTTATCCCAGGCGGACCGATCCGGCTTGGAGGCGGATCGGTCCGACCTCGGATCGGTTCTTTTAAAAAATGGCTTCTTTGGTTCGCTTTCGGTCCGGGGTATACTGGATCTGCAGCAAGCGGATCGGTCCGGTTGAGGGGCAGACCGGTCCGGTAGGAGGCGGACCGGTCCGGTTTTCCCAGAAAAATAAAATCCTTTTAAAAGCCTCAATTTTCTTTAAAAAACTTACTTCTTATTTTTATAAAAAATATTTTATAAAAATTTCCCAATACTAAATATGAACTTTAAGGAACGTAAAAACACAATTTTACCAAGTTCATTCTCGCTGAGGCTATGATGTTGAAGATGCTTTGATATTCGGATCCGTTGATGTAGATGCGATCTTAAGTTTCTTCAATGGTGTAACGACGTACGACATATAAATTGATAATGGACAAAAATGTCCTTACACTTTCCATCATACTTAGGAGTCACAACAGGTGCTTTGAACTTTGATGGTGTTGGAAAATCAACAATGTCCTGGACAAAAGGGGTTCCTCGAACAAAGGTTCATTGCAGAGGATTCTTGGCCTTAGCCATTTTCCCTAATCTATCCTCCAACGTTTGAATAGATCCTTTCCATGCATCATTTCCTTCCTTGGGCCTATTGGTTCGAGAAACTGATCGCGTTGAAGTAGCTTCCTGGGATTTATCCTGACGAGCAACTGGTCGGTCATAGGATCTATCTTGACGAGCAGCTGGTCGTAATTGGGCAGATCCTTCCCTTAAATCTGATGGTCGTCAAAAGCTCCTCGACGCTGCATTAAGAGGACTTTTGTTCCTCCTAGGGCCTAATCGATCGAAAGGAGAAACCCTACTTAATCTTTCCAACGCGCTGGTCCTTTCTGGGGAGAGGGTGACACGTTGTTCAGTATCCGTGGCTCGCACAGACGATGTTCGCCCAGGTTGATAAGAGAAATCATCAGATTCCTCATTGCGATGTGAGTTAGTACGCCTAGTACGAGAAGAAGGCGCACGGGTATTTCTTTGAATGCTTCGTGGTCCGGAATGGGCTGATGCACCGCCATGGAGGGTTTGGATGAGTTGTCGCATTATTTCTTGCATGACGGTCTGGCCTTGAGCCAGATTTGCCATTATTCCAGTCAGATCTGGAACAATTGGTGGAGCAGATGGATTTGGAGGGGTTCCAGCGTTACGATTGTTGGATTCAGGAATATCCGCCATTGGTAATGGATTATTTTTGATGAAAAACGATATTATTAATCGTTTCCCACAGACGGCGCCAATCTATTGATGTAAAAAATTAGATCACTCTAATTATTCAATCACAGATAAATAAATGAGACAAAGAATTTTAAAGTGGTTCAGCCTTATAAGAATGGCCTACGTCCACTGTTTTGGTATTGCTGTTTGTATGGAAATTCTCGATTACAAGTTATCTCAAGAAATTCCGGTATGGGGGGTCCCCCTTACAATGAGGATTATACAATGTATTTATAGCCCTGAGGCTGTAATGTGAAAGGGTACTACATTAAATGATATACATATGAAAGGGTAATACATTTAATGCCCTCTTTGCGTGCGCGTCCAAATGATAAGCATTTAATGAGCATTTAAATTGTTGGTATCCTGCTTCGAGGTGCATCTCGGATCGCCATGAGTTGCTCGGACCTCCTAAGCTTCTCGGTATTTAAGAGTTCCTCGAAGAGGCATTGTTCCTCGGAGCGAGTGGGTTCCTCGGAAGTGTTTGCTGTTTCCATGTAGATAGCCACGTGCCTTCATATGATTGGTCCATGTCAGCAGATTAATTTTGGTATCAACAATCAATATTTACAAAAAGAATTTATCTTTTAAACAGACTTATAAAAATAATTCACTTTGAAAAATGAAAATTAATAACCGCGTTTTACCTTGAATTCGCTACTGTCAATCATGAATTTAAGTTGGATTAGTTTGATATTAATTAATGAAGAATGACATAATTAAATTCGGGGTTCCCAAATGCGAATTTAGAATTTGCATTAGAGAACAACGATTTCAAAGGAACCATTTTTTTCTTCGGATAATCAAAGCTAGAATAAAAAAAATAATGAACTATCAGTTTTGGGACAATCAAAATTAGTTTACGCATACATTCCCTTCCTCTCGCCCTCTCCTTCCAAATATCAAACCTATCAAACACATGTGAATAATGAGAAAAATATTCTCGGCAATAACAACGCCCATTTAAACAATAGAAACACATCTCAACATTATTTTGTGAAACTGTTTTTTCAAAACCACATAAGTTACGTAAATGGGTAATAGTTTGTGAAGTTTAACCACAACCATGTACAACCCCTCCCGATATAGTTAAAGCAATAAAAAATGGTAGATGCTCATGCCTTCAAGATAATTTCCACTCTCTCTCAAATATTAAATTTAGGTGTGTGTGTGAACCTAGGTGGGTGTTTGGCACTATATTATGATAATTTGAAAAGCTAATAATATATATATATATATATATATATATATATATATATATATATATATATATATGTCTATGTATGTGTGTGTGTGTGTGTGTGTGTGTGTGTGTGTGTGTGTGTGATTTTATTTGTTTTTGTTCATTTTATTTGTTTTTGTTTATGTGATTTTATTTATTGATATCGAATCTTTTTGGAGGTTGTCATAAGCAAGATATATTTCTAATATTTAAATAGACTAGATTTAAATCCCGCAAGATGTGCGAGCGAGTTATAATCTTATGTGCAATGCAATGATGAAGAATGGAAAAGAAATATATATGATTAAAAGTATAACATATCACTTGTAGAAATCAAGGTAAAGTCGTACGTAAATCTGGAGAAAGTGATACAAATATTTAATTGTTCAACAAACCAATCATTTTCCTGTATAATTAAACAGATATAACATCTAAAAGATTTTTTCCAAGTCCCTGAGCCATAGTTCGTAATGTTTCTATAAAAAAAGAATGTGCATTTTAAAATAAGAAATTTCTCTATGATGTTAACCTAATATACATATATGTAATGATACAAAAAGTTTTTGGGCACTCCAAAAAGCAATAAAACACTACCTTTTATTTTGAATAATCTATATCCTATTTTGTTTTCGTAAAAATATCCTAGTTAGGATGTCTTATGACTGGGTAAGTAGATTTGAGATGGGTAAGTTTATTGAAATAACCAATATGCCATTTCAATAATATATATGTTTAGATGCTAATACAAAGGTACATTAAGATTTCAATCTCCTTTTCATGATAATATTAATAGTTTGTTTTGTAATGCAACGCGTCCCAAACATCTCCAATGCATTTAAAAAATGCATTAAGTGTTTGTATCATATGTAGGATCCATCCTAATGTACAAACACTTAATGGACTTTGAGGGAGATTTTGGGAGATATGTTTGGTACTAATATAATTATTCACACTTTTTTCCTTTGTGTTGAAGACGTTAACTAAAATAGAAGATTGAAACTATTATACAAATTTAATATATAAATCAATGGAATTAGAAAATACCATAACTCACTTTAATCATGAATAACATAGATCATTTTTTGCATATGACCTCATTATATTAATCTTGTCACTACATATATTGAGGAGGAAACAACTTTATTTTCCTTCAAAGAAATATTTTTTTATTCCATATGGATTATGCGATTTTTACATTTTATAGTTTTGTTACGTACTATATATATTCAACAGTATGTGAAAGTTACTTATTCTTTAACTTACGTTCGAAATATGAAATACATGTACCATCATGTTATCAAATTCATCCAATCCCCAAAATATCCACCAGTAACACAAACCTCGTACATTTACAAAAATGAGAATAAAGTAATAGAAAGACAACCCCTAATATAAAGGTAGAGAAAATTATGAAAGAACTCATACCAAAAAATTAGAACCTCAAATATCGTCAATCTCCACATGAAACTCATATATTTTTTTACTCCAACATTCACAACCTATTCCTTTTCAATTATAAATTATGGAATACAATAAGGGCCCGTTTGGCAACTCAATTCCAAGCTTTGAAATTGAATTGCCAAACGAATCCTAAGTCTCTTCTAAGATAAATATGTTATTAAACTACCTAATCGTCTACCTACAAAACAGAACATAAATAAGATGAACCAAAACTCTGAAGTAAATATTGACGGGAGTTCTTGATAATTAAAAATAAAAATTCTTCTACCTTAAGGAATAGGAAAACACTGGTTTTGCCTTAAGGAATAAATCAATGGTTTAAGGACATTTCAATTGTAAAGACATAGCATAGAAGAGGAAACCTATAAGTTGATGAATAAACTTGAGTGGGTCGAAGAATGAGGGTTGGAGATGTAAGGTTGGGATAATAGAGAGAATGAAAATTGGATAATTTTATGATGGAAGAGGGTTTTAGTCCTTATTACATATATTATCTCGCGTCTTTATTGGAGATGGAAGAACCTCTTAATTGCAGATTTTCAAGCCATGCCACGTGGCAAATCTAAGATTAGAGACTCTATTTTTAATATATATATATATATATATTAGATTTTATAAAATACTTACACTTGATGCAGATACCTAATTTGCTTAAAAGAACCTCAAATTTTGGAGATGTTTCAAGAGAATTCAAAAATGGGGAGGTGAGAGAAGTTAAATAGGGTTTTTGGTTCCCACATATATTTTTTGTTTTAAAAGGAGAGATAAAGTTGAAAGGGAGAGAAGATGACTTTTAAAGAAAAGAGAGAAATATTAGTGTGTCAGAGAGAGGAAGTGCTGGGTTTTTTAAAGAACATAGAGAAAAGTAACGGTTTAGAGAAGCGGGTCGCACAGAGAAAAAGTGTTGCAGAAATTCAAGATAAAAATGCATTATCAATCGCATTTTTTTGAAGTGAAATATTTTTATAAGTATGTTTAAACGATCAATATTTTGGTAATATAGATTAAAAGTGTATTTTGTTTTAATAAAATAGGGGATCTTCCTATTAAATCATGTTTGAAGGGGATATTTCCTAATAGATCCTATCACAAGATTTTTTTCTCAATAGGTCCTATTTGTACATACAGTGAATATTCACTATATGTTTACAAATTGGACCTATTGGAACAAAAATCTTACTTTATGGGACCTGATGGAGCAAAAAAAAGATGTTAGGACCTATTGAACTACATACTTAGTAAACGAGACTAATTGATAAAAACCTCAATAAAAACTCCATAATGCCTGGGAATGGAGTCCCATAACCCCTTTAATTTTCTTCACAACCTATAATCGTGGATTGACCACCTTATCATATACATAATCTTTGACTGAATCCAAGTTTAGCCATCTCATTGGCACATTGATTTCCTTCACAGAGTGTGTGGATGATCGTTGCTTTGACACCTCTCTTTAAACTAATGCAGTTCTCAATAATCACATGATTTGGTTGATTTTTCTGTAAAATTATTTTAAATAAATTATGATAGATATGGTTAATGGAGGCTTCTTTCCATGGGTGTCTTAGAGAGTTCTAGGAACAATTACTAACCCAAAATACAAACAATACACACTACTTATATATAGTCACTATAGACATGTCAATTGTTGAGGAGGGGCATAGCCCTCGGCCCCTTTAGTAAATACATAGCTTATATATAATAATAATAATAATAATAATAATAATAAAACGTATGTCTAGTCATGTGCCCGTGTGTGCAAATTCGAATTCCAAGGGTGATCTATTATTCATTTTACTAATGCATGTTTTAGGGATTAAATGGTTAATATTGTATAAAATGTAGGTAAGAGGATCCCATGGTTGGAAGATCACCCCGACAAATTTCATTAAAAAAATCCATCATATTCTTGATAAACCAAATAAAAAAGTTTCAATTAACGATGTAACAAATTAAATAATTGAAATTTTTATCTAGCTTTGACATAGATAATTGTCTCACCCCTGAGATCATCTCCGTAAAATTAGTGAATACATATCAATTATGTATCTCATCAATAAGATATGATTATTTTTTCTATAGTGAGTTTTATTTTTTTTATGTATATTATAAGTAGGTATTTTTCGAGTATATAGGTGTTGAGTTTTGATTAAAAAGATTACTTGATGTGTAGTAACCTTGAATTCATTTGTTTTGACTGTTAAATTAGTATGTGTAAATGCTTCCCAGGAACATTTTAGGGTCTATTTGATTGACGTTGATTTATTTTTCCATAGAAAATATACGTCTTATTTCATTTTCTTAATTTTGTGGTGCTTGATTTCAAATACATTATTTATAACTAATAAGTACAAGTACGAAAGATGCTCCGTAATTTTCTCATTTCTCATAAAAAATATTTCTTATCCACCCCCAAAGTATTGATTTGAATGAAAACTGTAAATGTAAGACCAAATCTTTTCCAACTTCTCGTAAAACAACAATTTTCAATTATGTTATAAGTTTGTAATCAAATAAACCATTGGGTGCAATCGAATGTTGAAAATCATTTTTCAGATGAAGTACTTTACAAGTTATATTTCATAATAAACTTCCATGTATACTATGTGCAATTGAACAACAAAAATTATTGAAATTCTATTTATAAAATACTTAAAGTGGAAATAAACAAAGATTTACTATAAGAAACTTTTGTTTTCCTCCTTGAAGCATTTTTGCTCAAGCAAGCCAGAGAAATGGGAGGCGAAGGAGTAGAAGAAATGAAGAGAGAGCAACAAAGGCAGATAAAAATGAAGATATTGATGTTATGGTTACCATTACTATGTCGAGCGAATAATGGGACAGATGCACCTGTGCTGAGCATAAATGAAAAGGCGGAGCTCGAGAATGTATTGGAAGAGTTAATAGAAAGCCTAAATAAAGAAGAAGATCAAGAGCAGGTATTATCGTTGTGGCTCCATCAATTCACTCACTGCCTATCCTCTGATTGGCCCAACCTCCATGCCTGTTATGCTCGCTGGTGCACTGCTTCTCGCAGGCTCTTGATTCTCCATTAATATTCCACAATTATATAGGTGGGAACGTAAATAATTAATGACATTAAGGGGACGCCTTCAATATGGTTGTAACTAAAAGCAATTAATAAATAGGTGATGACACTAATTTTTTTAAGAGGCCTTAACTCAACCCATTTAAACAAACATGTTCAATACGCAACCTATCACTAAAATATTTTTAGTAAAAATGACAAAATTTCCTAGGCTTTACAAATATATCATTTACCATAATGAAATCAATGTTTTTTTCTCCCTACCTCAAACCTCCGCAAATTTACGTCATCTCACCAGCACTTCATCTTCGGCAACTCCACGGTGATGGTTAATTATTGTTTTGGTGATACTATGGCAACATTCATATGAGTTCTTCAAGTAATTACTTAGTCTCTAGCGACACCTCTCCAGCAATGCCTTGATGACTCCCGAAAACTCCCATAACAAAAATTCTGATTATGAAATTTTGCATTGAAAATTTTCTCACGGCAAGAATTAACATGTAATTTGTATTTTTAACTTTGCATATAAATTAAAATCATTTGAGAAATAATAACGTATTAATTGCAAGATTACAAGATTCATAAAAAATAAACATGTATATAAACAAAAATTGAGCTGAAAAACTGATATTTCTCACTCAAACATTTCACACTACCAATTTATCGATGTAAAATTTCACACTAGGGAAATTGCAGTGTGATATTTCGTAGTGAAAAAATCCACAATCAAAAACTCATCGAAGCGAAATTTCAAAATACAAACTGCAAACTTCAAAATTTCATATTTTTCATCACTCTCTTATGATATATCTCGTCAAGGATTTTCAAATGGACTTATGTATTAGAAGATATTTAATTTTAATGTTTTCACACAAGACAAAATGAGAAAAAAAAAAACGTAAACTATATCTAGGGTTTGATCTAGTTGATCCAACATACGAAATAAGGAATGATGAAGAGGATGAACAACCGTTGTAAATCCTTCAACGGATGAGTAAAAACCTTTGATCTTCCCATATATGATATAAGCAAAGTAAAATATGTGTGTGGGTACCTTTGTAGAAGAAAATTTGGTGTAAATAGAGAAAAATATTTTCTTTTCTTAAAAATAAAAAAATATGAATAATATTTTCTATCAACATCTCTTGCCTTTAGAAATGTCCTATTGTGCTTAGCCCCTTCCCTTGCCATATAGATATATAACCAGGCTTTCATACATACCAAGTTTACATATCAATTTTTATAAAATAGTAAAACAATAATTTTTTAGTTGAATTTTTTATATGAAATTTAAAAATTTCAAGGGACCCATTTAAAAAAATCAACTGTATTTGTTGTTTTTAAAAAATCGGCTCAAAATAACTTTTCTTGCTATATTAAAAAATCGGTCAAACTTTCACAGCTTTTAAAGCACTTTAAAAGCTGTGAAAGTTTAACCGATTTTTTAAAAACAACAAACACAGTTGTTTTAAGCTAATTTTTTATACGAGTCCCTTCAAATGTTTAAATATCAAATAAAAAATTCAAATCAAAAATATTTTTTTAATATTTTATTAAAATAGGTTTGCGCCAACAAGTATGTGTGTGTTGGAGGGGGGGGGGGGGGGGGGCTTGGATCAATTAAGATTTTGATAGAGTTTTGGGTTGTTACTTAGAATATTGACTATACTGGAGAGTCAGAGAAAATAATTAAATTGATTTCCAAAGAGAATATGTGAAAATCCCAAATTATCCTCTGTAATTTTTTTTTAATTGTAATTAATTTCACTAAATAATTACAGCTGAACTCCAATTTAATTATCTCAAAATCACTCGAATAAAGATGTATTGTATACAAAGTTAGATAACACATAATATGATTCCACACATTAAGTATTCAATAACCTCTTAGTGAAATTTAATTTGTCGTGAATCAATTCTCATTAACATCTTATTATTCCTTTATCTAAAAATTGACTTATTATTCCTTTACCAGATAATAATTCACTGGACACGTTTACTAGTCAAATTAGAATGTATAAGTTTATCAAAGGGGTATCACAATCCATAATATCCAGCTGGATGCAGATTATTTTAGAACATGTTATCGGATGTCTTCACCTAGTGATTGCTGTAAGAGGCTAGTCCCCTTGTAGCCTAGGAGTATGGTAATACTAGTTGAGGTGTAACCCCTATAGGTATAGTGATAAATGATAACCCATAAACTCTTCAATAAGCACAAGTAAACCCACAATATTATATATGATTAACACTTATATTGAAGTCATAATACTCTCATGTATAACTCAAAATAATAATAAAAGAAACTCAGAAGTAACTTATTCAAAGGGAGAGAGAAGTAAGCACCCTAGATACACCTTGGCAGACAGCCAACACATCAACAACCTTTGAAAGATCTCTGGTTAGCCATTAAAAGCTTCGCAATAAATGATAGTGGTGGGTGAGCAAAAACACTGATTTGTAATAACTTCTCTCTGATCACTATTCTCTCTCTAACAATAATCTCTAGAAAGAACTCTCCCTCTCAGAAGCGGTTGAGGCCAATAAATAGCCCCCACACCACTCCCGAGATGCCTTAGCCCTTCACAGCTATGAACAGGCATCCTCTCATACTTTACGTCACAAATATTAAATGCCGGATGGACTAGTCAACTCTAAATCATAAATATTAAATGCCAGGACATGTTTTTTTCCTAACCACTCCGCATCAGAGGACTGTCACCTATAGGGATGGCTCACCAAACTGTCTTACAGCCCTAATACCACAACGATTTACTCAAGTTTGGATTTGACAGTGACAAGCCATCTAGTGACATCACATAAAGTAAATGTGACTTTAGGTAAGGGACTGTTTGGCTGAAGGGTAAAAAAATGATGGAACTCAAGGCTACTCCGCACAAGCTTCCACGGTGAAAGGTTACTCGTTGTTTTACCAGGTGTATCTAAGATGGTAAGGATAATCCCTAACGTTGCCTTACTTGTCAATCCTCCAAACCAAGTCCCTCTGAAGTTTCCATGGCGAGGTCATTCGATAGAGCATGTAAGCTCTCCCAGGCCCTGTCAGGCTTGGTCTTTCGCGAGTACCATTTGACCTCCAACTGAATATTACAGTTATTACATCATTTCAATCAATGTTAACAATTCAACTAAATAATAAACAGGAGGTAAGGGGTGAGCTGTATCGTCCCATCTCCTCACTGGGCTGCCACGCTGATTTGTCTCAATGTCTTCATGTTACTTCCTTCCTTTAAGCCTCTTCTATTAGCTGGGGAGATTTATCTTTAATCCAGAGATTATTGTCAAGCTCCCCCTACATTTGCCCCTTCGTGTAGAGATTTATTGTGGCAATAAGAAATGTATGCCCCAAAACTTCTTAATTCGATGAACCTTAAACTTATGGGACGAAAATTCTTTCCTCTCTGACTTCATTGTAACTTCTTCCATTGTCTGTGCCAGAAAAAAGTAAAATTCTCCCCTATGTACTCGATCCATAGCTCTGCAGATTCTCGGCCGACGGAGAAGATACATTGCTACCTTTTTCTGTCGTTACATTTCATTTGTTATGCCTTCTTAACTCGCGGTTGGAATTCTCACAAATATCTGAGGACAGTGCTGACCCGTTCTGGTTGTTCAGAAGTTAAATTCTCCCCTATCTATACATCTCTCAAAGTAATAGTTGAACCTTAAATTCTCCCTAGTTTTTTGTCATTCCGTTATTCTTCCTCATTTTATCTTGTTCAAAATGTAAAATTCTCCCCGAAGTACCTGACCCAAAAGTATCTCCAAATGGGCTTGTGACGAGGGGACATCGTTAACTTTTTGAACCGCGCTGCATGGAGCCTCTCTCATAATGTTGAAATTCTCCCTAATGTCTCTTCAACCCGTTTTATCTCAGTTAGGGTTTTCAACGTGGGGCCTCTGTTTGATTGAAAAAATTTTGGCGCCAAAACTTAACTTCTCTTGAAAGCAACACACCTTTTCCCAAACCTCACCTCATTAATGATATGAGCCTGTCTTTTCAACTGTCAAAGCATGCCCCGAAGTGGCTGGAAGGGGATTGGTGTTTACATTCTACTGAGAGATTTACAGAGTCCCCGTCTTCACGTGCTTGCTTATGATTCCTTGTGTTATCCCCCTTTACCAATATCACTGAGGTAAGATCATTCCTTGTGTTGTTTCTTTTTCATTTCTTGTGGTTGCTTATTCCTAACACTTTATTGTGTGTGCAACTTTCCCCCTTATTAATTCCACCTTCTTCGTCTGGGGTCCCCCCCTATTATGCACGCTACTGTTGGGTCATCTTCACGTTTGAGGGTCCCTTTGGCCTCTCTGTGGGTTGATGCTCCTTTTGGAGGGCAAGTAGTTTCTTTTGATCCCTCCCCTATTTTGGATATAGTGCCTTTTACCGAGGAAGGTGATTGGCCAAGGATTTGGGCTCCTCTGGCTGAGGGTTTTTCGAAGGCTCAGGGAGGAACTAGGTTATCTGCTATAGTTTCATCCATTGCAGTTGTCTTTGCAGTTTTCGTTGCTCCTCCAGGAATTCTCGAGGTATTTTCTAATTGCTCCATATTATTTGCATAAATACTTTCGTTATGCCTTCAATATAACTTTAATAATGGGAGAAACTTGTTAAAAAAATATCAAATTCCACCAAAAATGATGACTTAATAATGAAAACCACTTGTTAAGATTTTTCGTCAAACTCCACCTATAACGGTGGCTTAATAATGAAAACCACTTGTTAAGATTTTTTTGTCAAACTCCACCTATAATGGTGAATAAACAATGAAAACTACTTGTTAAGTTTTTTTCGTCAAACTCCACCTATAACGCCGACTGAACAATGAAAACCACTTGTTAAGATTTTTTGTTAAACTCCATTTATAATGGTGACTTAACAATGAAAACCATTTGTTAATATTTTTTTTCAAGCTCCACCTATAATGGTAACTTAGCAATGAAAACCATTTGTTAAGATTTTCCGTCAACTCATTTTCTTCATCTCTTTGCAAGTTGTGAGGTGGCCTGCCATTATTCAAACATCAACTCAGCATGATCCCTTGGCTACTAAACCCACGCATCAAGAACCAATCCCTTTTGAGGACTCAAGCCATGACGACCCTAGTTCAACTACGAATCTGCCAGCAGACAGCGAGTCAGGATGTGAGGTTCCTTCTCCAGACATGGATCCTCATGAGTTCTGTCTCATGGTCCTTCGCCAATCTCTTAAAAGTTTTGTGTGCGACCGGTCTATCATCAAGAGGATTGTCATGCACCATCCTTAAACTTTTACTACTGACTGTATATGCTCCAATGTGGGCCGTTATTGCTGAGGTCATTAACACTAAAACATCCAACCTTACTAGGGCACTCATCAATCATCATCTTGGAAGTTTGAAGGAGATGGTCAAGGATGGCTTCGAATTGAATTGGCTGATTAGCCATCTGAAACTACTGAAGATCCATCAGTTGGAAAGCCAGAGGGAACTATATCTAAAATATATAAAAGGCCAATGATCTGAAGAGAAAAGTCTAGAAGAGTTGGCCCCTCTGTTAGTAGCAGCTGATGATAGAGTGAGGGCTATCGAAGAAGCCTTAACAAAGGCCAAGCTGGAATGGTAAACCTTGTTAATCGAAATAGCTTAAGTGTTGACTAGGCTTGAAGGCTGCGTTGCTTCTCAAAGGTTCTGTTTGGAAGAGTCTTCTAGTTTTCCTGTGGACTTTCTATCCTAACCCGATCTGCGGTTTCTTCTGGGATAGAATTCCTTTCTTTTGTAATTACAGTCTTTTCTTTACTTTCATCAGATGTAATTCTTAGGCGGTAGTTCCTAATTTTTTGTAATCTTTACAAACCGTGTCAATGAAAAAGATATAGTGTTTTGTCATCATATGTTGTTTCATTGAAATTCTTTTGTTTATTACAAAGTTCAAATTATTATAATTTACAAGCAAACTCCCTCTTATTAATCTCACTACAAAAGAAATATCTCCCACAACGAATTGCAATATAATTTTAACAAAAGTAAATCTCTAACTGAGGTTATTCGTTTAAACATGGTAAAACTTTAGCCATTTGTTATTAATCTTTAATGGTTTATCTTCTTCCATCTTATAGATTAAATAGTAACCTGAATTGTGAGCCTCTTTTATGATGAAAGGTCCCTCCCAATTCATAGAGAATTTAGGCAATGGGATCCCCCGTATATGCTTTACTACTGCCTTCAAAACCAAATCCCCTTCCATAAATTTTCTTAGCCTCACGAAGTTATCATATGCTCTAGAAAGCTGCTTCCTATACATTTGGAAGTGTTACATCGCATTGTCTCTCTACTTATCTAGTGCTTCCAACTGTACATGTCTGCTCTGAAGGAGCATGCTGCTTCGCAAGGCATATCGGGTCAAAGGAACCTCCAATTCTACCAAAAAAATTACCGCAGCCCCAAACACAAGAGAGAACGGTGTGTACCTTGTAGGGTTCCTCTTCGTCATTCGATAGGCCCATAGGAGTGCTGTAATCTTACCATCCCACGATCCTGGGAAGTCTTCCATCGTCTTGGCAAAAATGTTGACTAAAGTCTTATTAGTTGCTTCGACTTGACCATTCCCCTTAGGATATGCAACCGTTGAGGTATAATGGACGATGGAGTATTTATCTGTAAGCATCGTTACTTTTTTGTTAACAAATGGGGTCCCTTGATTAGAGAGGGTAACCTTTGGGATCCTAAACCTACAAATAATGTACTCCCTGATGAAGTTAGCCACCCCACCTGCAATTGATCTTTTGAGTGGCATCGCCTCATCCCACTTTGTAAAACATTATGTTTCCACGAGTATCCATATCTTTCCACTCAAAGATGGGTGTATTGCCTCTAATAGGTCAAATGCCCAAGTGTGGAATGGGTAAGGAGTGGGCAAAGAATGTAAGTCCATCGAAGGAGCATGGATCATGTTTCCATATAGCTAGTACGCCTTGCATTTTCGTACAAACTTAGCAGAATCTTTCTTTATAGTTGGACAATAATAACCAAAGGTCATTAGTTGGTCATATATCTTTGTTCCTCTAATGTGAGTTAGATTGTGAGCTTGTTTCAAAACTTACTTTGCCTATGCCTTCGTGATACATCTCAATGGTATGTTGAAGTACCCCCTTCAATAGATCCGATCATCCTGGACATAGAACTATGGGGACCTTCGCTAAAGTCCCATTGTATCTGCTATGTCTTTGATAAAATCGATGTAATATTTCCTCTAGTCTACTTGAGTTTCAACTAAGTGGCATTCAACTACCTAAAAGAATATTTGACATTTATCGCACCGTAGTTGCAACTCTGTTACATCTTACTTCATCATTGGCTAAAAGTACCCATCCCTCTGAATTTTTCTATAAAGAAGGATCGCAGTTATTTCATAGTGTTCATCATGTATCTTCTTTGATCTCTGTTCTTCTTCTTCTGGCCCAACACATCTTGACAACCATCCTCCTACATTCCTAAAGTATAGGTTTCCCTGATTGGAAAAGTACCGTGCCAACTCTTTTAGTTCCATCTTAACTTCCCCATACTCCAATTGCTTCCTAATATCTCCCCTCCAATTCGACTCATCTTCCATTGGTAAGATTGATTGAACAACCGATGGAGATGTTCTCCGTTGTATCACTACAGTAGTTGTATCGATTTTCATAACCAGTTTTTGAGCAATGGTAGCATAGGCATCAACATGCCTATTCATCATTCTGGGATGCTTTCTTATCTTGCCCTAGTGGAACTGGTTGATCAATCATTGGATAACCGTTCTCTAGGCTAAGGTGCTTGAACGCATATTCCTTGATCACTTGCTGAATCACCAAGTTTGAACCTCCTTTGATGCACGGTGAATGAATGCCCCTTCGAAGGGCCTCTAGTAACCCCAGTACCAACTCTTCATACTCTGCATCGTTATTGGAGCAAGGGAAATCCAACTTGTAGTAAAGGCAAAGTTCTTCCTTCCATTTAAAAAGGATGACCCATACCCATCCCTTCTTTTCTGTCGAAGAACCATGGAAGTGCATCATCCATTCTTCAAGGTTGGCATTTAAGAAATTTTTATGCAAGTCATCCTCTGAAATTCTCTCTCGGTGTGGCTCAAATATTCCAGATGGAAAAATTTCTGGTAGATCTGCATATGCCCGGATCTTGATCGCACAAGGGACCACACATTTCAAATCATATTCTGAAAGGATGAGGGACCATCTAGCTGCCCTTTCAATCAAAATAGTTCTTTCCAATAAAACTTAATTGGGTCACATCTTGTCAAAGTGTGGATTGTAAAAGATATCATGTAATGTATAAGTTTTTGTGCTACAAATACCAAGGCTAAATAATGTCTTTCTATACTACTTTACCTTACCTCTGGTCCATGTATGATCCTACTCAAGTAGTAGACTAGTTTATCTTTCTCATCGATTTCCCTTGCCAAAAAACCTCTAACGAACCTCGTTGTAGATGCAGGTAGAGTTGCAATGGTATCCCCTCTATAGGAGGTATCATCATTTGTGGAGAAGTGAGCAGCTTCTTCAACAAGGTCAAAGATTATTGGTGAGCTTCCTCCTATTTAAACTTTTTACCCTTCCGCAATAGCTCCATCAGCGAGTTCGTTATTTCGGATAGTCCTGGTACGAATCTACTAAGGTAGGAGACTTTACCAAGGAAACTCTTGAGCTCTTTTATCGTTCTTGGACATGTAATCTCCAGAATCCCTCGTTGCTTATTGTGGTCCATCTTCACTCCTTGTCAATCCACCATAAAACCCAAGAACTTTCCACTTGTGACTTTGAAAGTGCACTTCAGCGGGTTCATTTTCAGCTTGTATTTTTTGCACTGAATGAACACCTTTTCTTAGATCGTCTAGATGGGACTCCTCATTCTTCGACTTGATGACCAAATCATCCATATAAGATTCATAGAAAATGGCCATCATTGTTCTTTGATATGTTGTCCCAACATTCTTTAATCTAAAAGGCATTACTGTGTACATGAAGTTGCCTAACGGGGTCCTGAACACCGTATTCTCTACATCCGTTGGGTCCATCTTGATTTGGTTGTATCCTACGTACCCATCCATGAAGCTCTACATTTTATGACCAACAGTTGCATCGATCAAGCTATCAATGGAAGGAAGAGGGAACTCATCCATCGGGAAACCTCTGTTTAAATGTCTAAAGTCCACACAGATCCTTATCTAATTCTTATCCTTCTTCCCCACTAGAACCAGAGTGGGTGTTGTATTGGTTTGAGGAACCCTGCTACTAGTAACCCTTTCACCTCCTCTCTTTGATCTTTAGATCCATCTCAGGCTGGTAAATTCTTGTGGATTGCTTCACTGGTATGACTGGAGCCATAATGTTAAGTTTGTGGAAACTTACTTCTTCATTTTGACCCTCTATTTCTGTGTATTTCCATGTAAAAATGTCCCTATATTTTCGAATTAGCTAGACTAAGTTCCTTTTTTTCTCCTCGCTTAGGTCTTTCGAAATAAATATGGGCCTTAGTTCTTCTCCTTCATTGACTAAATCCAGATATTCCAGCTCTTGCACTTGTGGCTACAATCGATCCGTCATTTACTTTGGATATTCTCCCACTTTTTCTACAAACTCTTGTATATTAGAGTTGTCAATGACCATACATTGCCCCCATTAGTCTACCAAGAAATATTCATACATCAGGACAACCTCTTCTTCAACTTCTGAAACAACTCCTTTGATCGCCCGCTCACACCTTCATATGAGATAAATTACTCTCCCATATTCTGTGATTTTTTTCTTGAATTTCCTACTTGTCGTTGAAACCACCTTCCTCTTCCTTTCTCTCAAAACATCTTCTAATTTATTTCTAGAAAACCTACTTAGCACACTCTATCGTTGTATCTTGTTCTCCATCGGATCCATCCAGGGCCTCATTCTGTCTCTGAGTTGTTTCAAGATATTCTAGGTCTTGGGACCAGCATGGTGAACTTCCTCGACTGCTTCCCTTTTTCCTTCCCCTTCACTTTTCTGATCTTTCACAGGTCCCATCCGTTCTCTAATAGAGGGAAGTTTTGTTCCCTCCATTCTTCTTGTTAAAACCCTATCATTTTCTTCTAGCTTAATATAGAAAGTTGTATCTACCAAGTGAGCTTCTTCAATGGTAAAGAATTTCTTCATTGCGCGTATGATGATTTCACCCCCTTCACGTTGGCCTTCACACATTGGTGGTGTATCAAAGGGACTAGACTATGATTGTGCATCCATACCCTTCTTATCAGAAGGTGATACAAAGTTTCACTCTCGATCACATTGAATTTAATGTGTAAAGTAAGATTTCCCATCATAATCCCAACGTTCACGTATCCAATTGACTTGGACGATTGGTTATCATAACCAAAAATTACCAGAGGCATTGGTATCAACCTTACCTCATGAATCTTGGTGGCCTAGAAGGAGCTGATTGGCATGATGTTTATCGACGCTCCTCCATCCATTAATCCCCTTACAAAACTCACCCCGTTAATACTAGCAATTACGTAGATGTGCCTGTTATGTGGGAGCCTCACGGCTCTGTCGGCATCGCTAGATGTTACTTCTGATAAAAACTTCCTTACCAACCTAGCCATTGGTCCTCTCCACCTCAGCGATGGTACTGCATTCTTTCGTGAAATACCTAAGATCGCTTGTGTTATCTCTAACCGACTCTCCTTTGGCATCCCCACTTGATCGAAGAACCATGAGAACTTAGGTGACCGCAAAACAACCTGGCATTCTACCCCTTGGTCCATCAACTCTCCTTACAGGTTGTATACGTCTTCTATATCCCTGGAGCTAGCTTCATTGTAAGTTATCACTATTTTGTCCATTCCTTCGGTACAATCCTTCAACGCATCTTTAAATTCTTCTCGTTCAATCTCCAGTTCCATCGCTTCCCATTCAGCCTCCTCATCATAAGAAACTATAAGGTTAGCCCCATATGCTGGAAGGGGATTGGTGTTTACATTCTACTGAGAGATTTACAGAGTCGCCGTCTTCACGTGCTTGCTTATGATCTTCTTGAGTGTGAAGCAGTTTCCATTGGATGACCCACCTTCCGATAGATCTGGATATACTTGGGATCAACCTTTGTCTCATCGCCTGGTTCAATGGACGGAATGACCTTAGGCTCATACACTGTTCCACCTTGGACCATGGTATTGTAATAACTGACAGCTTCTTCAACGGTGCAGGGCAATGGGGGTGGATCCTCCCTGTCTCTGCCAAACTATGTTTTTTTAATCCTTATTTGGTTTCTTAGACCCTTCTCCCCCATTGGCGTATCCCACCCATGGGGGTTGGCCCTGTGTCGCAATGGGATGTATCGACTTTCTAAGTTTCACTGGCACCACATCGGGATTTGATCGAACAACCAATGATATATTCCTTATTGCCCTCAAGAATGCCACAAAAGTTCCCTCGTGCATTTCGTTAATAACATGGCAAATGTACTCTGTGATCAAACCTTTAGCACAAATCTGAAGTAGTTTGGACTCCTTGGCCTCTTTTCCGTGAACCTTCGAACATATGCCACCACTTCCTCCCCCAACCGTTTCTTCTCCCTGCCTAGATGGGTAAATGTGAACTCATCTTCCGCCAGGAATAACTTTTAGAAAAATTACACATGCATTTCTTCCCAGGTTGAGACACTTTTATGTGTCAAGTGTGAGTACTAAGTGTGAGCCTTATTGGTTAAGGATTTGGAAAACTCCCTCAACCTAAGATTTTTGTTGTTGCAGTGAGCCCCCAGATGCTCAGTGAAGTGTTTGATATGTTCCTCCAGGTTACTCCCTTCCTTGTGTACTTGTCAAAGATGGGACGAGTCATTTGGGTAAGTCTCATCGTTTTATTCATAGGGATAAGGAGTACGTAAATTTTCATACACCGATGCTACCTCGCTAGCTAATTACAAGGAAGTTTCTATCATTTTCAACATTTCCTTCTGCATCTCCTTACTTATTTCTTCTAAGGAAGATGCATGTGTTTTCTCAACCACTGGATCAATAGGCTAAGGGACTATAAGTGGAATACTCGTTACGCCTGGCGTACTTACCATGGGTGGAACGCCCGCCACACCTGGGATACCCACCGTTGGGATAGGGCTGTGAATCGTGTTCATGGGGCTAGCTCCCATTGGAGCTGTGCTTAATGGGGCTATCAGAGCCACCATTTTCTAAAGGAACTGGGGCCAAACTCACCTAAAATGGTTGCATCAATGGGGGTCTGTAAAAATTTGAGGTACTTGCCCATGGGGAGGGTTATCTTTGATGGTCCCATCCCGACACTAGTGGAAGCTTGCGTCACCCTTTGGACACCCATTTTCGTTTGAACTGGGGATACCTCTACCCAAGGAACCCCATCCCTAGAATCCTCAAGCTCTCTCGCATCTTGTTCTTCATTACGCTGAACAACGTCAAAGTCTATAGTATGGTTAACATTATCTTGCACCATAATTTTAGGAGAATACCTCTGCAATAGAGTCGCCAAATGTAAGAGGGTAGTCCCTTTGTAGCCTAGTAGTATGGTAATACTATTTGAGGTGTAACCCCTATAAGTATCGTGATAAATGGTAACCGAGAAACTCTTCAATAAGCATAAGTAAACCCACAATATTATATATGATTAACACTCAGATTGAACTCACAATACTCTCGTGTATAACTCAAAATAATAATAAAAGGAACTCACAAGTAATTCATTCAAAAGGAGAGAGAAGTAAGTACCCTAGCTACACCTTGGCAGGTAGCCAATACACCAATGGTCTCTGAAATATCTCTGGTTAGATATTAAAAGCTTCGCAATAAATGACAATGGGGGGGGGGGGGACCAAGAACTCTAGTTTGTAATAACTTTCTGATATCTATTCTCTCTCTAGAAATAATCTCTATAAAGAATTCTCCCTCTTAGAATTGGTTGAGGCCAATAAATAGCCCCCACACCACTCTCAAGATGCCTTAGTCCTTCACAACTGTGAATTGACATCCCGTCATACTTTATGTCACAAACATTTAATGCATGACGGATCAGTCAGTTCTACGTCATAAACATTAAATTCCAAGACATGCCTTTTGCCTAACCACTGTGCGTCAAAGGACTATAACCTATAGAGGTGGTTCACCATACTGTTTGACAACCCTAATACTACAGCGCTTTACTGGAGTTTAGATTTGACAGTGACTAGCTAGCTACTGACATCACATAAAGTAGATGTGACTTTAGGTAAGAGACTGTTTGTCTCAAGGTTCAACAAATGATGGAACTCAAGGCTACACCGCACAAGCTTCCATGGTGAAAGTTTACTTGGTGTTTTACCAGGTGTATCTAAGATGGTCAGAAGAAGTCCTAATGCTACGTTAGTTTCCAATCCTCCAAACCAAGTCCCTCTAAAGTTCTCATGGCGAGGTCATTCGGTAGAGCATGTAAGCTCTCCCAGGACCTACCAGGCCTGGTCTCTCGCTAGTACCGTTTTCTCTCCCACTATATATTAAAACTATTATATCATAGCAATTAATGCTAATAATTTAACTAAATAACAAACAGGAGGTAAAGGGTGATATGTATCAGCCCATCTCCTCGCTGGGCTGCCACGCTAAGCTGTCTCAATGTCTTTATGCTTCTTCCTTCCCTTATGCGTCTTTAATTAGCTAGGGAGTCGTATCTCTAATCCAGAGATTATCGTCAAGCCCCCTACGACTACCAATTAACATAATAAATTTAATCTCACCCATTGACAAATAAAAGCAATAATCATGTGTGTTATTGCTAGAAATTGGTATTGATTACATTAATAATCTAACTGATAAACTAGTTAAGAGACATAGTACTGAAATGCAAAAAAAAAATGACGTAGAGAGAATATAGGGAAAACGGAAGATCAATTTTACATGGTTTGGCCCAACCAGGTGCCTACATACACATGTTTAATTATCTCTATTGATTTTAATGGACAATCTCCATCGAAATACAACTAGTTACAATCTCTCTCTCTCTCTCTCTCTCTAGTTGGGAAGCATAATAGTACAAAAATATCTCATACCTTACAATAGGTTAATGGGATGATTTTGATAGGATATTTAAGGTGAAATATGAGAAGGACACGTGTCTCACCTTTATAGGTTAGGTGATATCACATGTTACAAATTATTTGAATGAATAAGCACAAGTTAGTTTCAACACATGGAGAAGAATATCTGCATATCTTCTTCTGTTGCATGTGTGTCGTGTTGTTGATGTCATTAAGTCATAATATTGATGCCTCAAAGACGATCTCAACTAGCATAGTTACTTGATTATGTTACCTCTAGGTCGAGGCCAACATCATGGTATGATCTCGACCTTTCTTGTATGCTTGTCACTTGACATGGGTTATCTCCATGACAAGTATCACCTTCTAATTGGTCCATGAAGTCTAATATATTTAGGGTACAACAATAGCCCTAAAAACCTTACTCACGATTTTGGATGTGTTGTAGATTTGTTTGAGAGTTTTGTCTTTTAAGGATGTGCTCAACATTTGGAATGAGTGAAAATTTTCATATGACCCGTTATCGGCTCGACCTGTCGGCCTCATCTTGAGTCGTGCCAATTACCTTATGTAATTTCAAAATGCTTGGTTTTGGGCCTGCCACATGGCAGTCATCCTCTAGAGCGTCAACACTACCGCACACGTGCTTTGGTCAGTGCACGTATAATTTCAAATCGTCGGGGATCTTTTTAAGGTAAGTCATGTCACTCTTCTCCCAATGTAATCGTTACCACTGCATGAATATTTAAACCACCTTTTCCCAATCTTTTAACCTTTCATAACCAAAATATTTGATTGGATAATAGAAAGAGAGACTAGCCTTTATTTCCAGCAAACCTCCGTCATATTTCTCCATTTTCGGATAAGTCCCCTTCTTTTACTCCGGTCGCTATGATTTTTAGTAGTCCTTTTCCTTTATACTCTTGATTTCCATGAAGTAAAGGTATTCTTTTCTCCTCTTTTGTGATTTTCTATGGTTGTTTATGTTTTTTTCTGGTTACATTTTGGAATTTTTTTACCCGCGACTGTATTTTGAATGATCGGGCTGCGATTTTTTTATTTGCTTTTGCATTTATGGTCTATTGTTGTTTTTCGATAGCCATTGACTTGGTTGGATTAGAGTTTTTTTAAAATTTTAGGCTTTGAATTTTTTTTTCCTTTTTCTTCCACTTGTAGAAGGTGAACCTATTAGGGTTCTTGTGTTTTCCTTTGTCCCCCTCCCTTTATTTGTGCGAATGTGTGGATTAAGAGGGTTTTAAGGCAAATATGTGAGACCATTAAGAGTAATCAAGAACCCTTGAGACCTGTACTTTTACTTATTGTTCCACTACCTTTTTCTGAGGGTAGGTCTCTTGAGAACTCAAAGTTCATATAATCTAAGCCTTCTAATTATGTAGATTCTGACCTCAGTCCCTAGATCTCCAATATAAGATTTCATGGGGTTAAACAATTTGGATGATGGGTATAGAAGTGAGGAAAGGGGAGAACTAGGTAGAAGAGGTGTCATCCTCATCTATTATTGCCTATGATGTTTCAACTAAGGAGTCGCTTTACTCTCATATTACCTTCTGAGATTGGAGGAAGAGCCCCTTCAAATTTTCCAACACGTATGACCTTCTGAGATTGATGATCCCAATTACGCCTACAATATCACTTTGTATGAGTTGCTAATGTACGAATAGTTTTATATTATTCCCCTTAGCATCACCCAACACACCAAAAATACTAATTTATCACCTTTTTTCGACGAGCCATTGCCATGGTCCAAGATTGTGAACAAAAAACACGTGAGCTTGCCATGGTCTTTGATTGTGACAAGACCTTGACAACCCTTCGTCAAGGACTTGTCACGGTCAATGACCATGACAACGGAATGCGCTGCTAAGAAAAACCATAGAATTATTTTTTCTCCCCCTTTTCCTTTACTCGTAAACCAAAACCTCCTAAATCGAAACCCTCACCTCCATGTCTTTTCCCCCATTTTTTTACACAAAACCACCACTTCATCACCGGCGTCACTAGCGTCATCTGTTCACCGACTTCTCACTGGCGTCACCTTTTTTATCATTGTAAGTGTTAAATAATTATCATTGTTGAGTCTTATTCCTACTTTTTTGTCACTGTTGAGTCTTATTTATATTTCTCTTATCACTATAAGGTTGTGATACACGAGTCTTATTCCTATTTTCGTAGATTTCTATACCCATGTCAATTTACACGGGCTCATGTATATCAATCATAGATATGTGGGATTATTGAAAAAGGTAAAATCAAGGTTAGATTTTTCTTTCACTTTTAGGCATTGGGGAATTTGACATGAAAGCATTTATATATTTTAATTTTCTATCATCTTTTGAGAATTCTAGTGGTGCATTTCAACCAGGACATTGAATAGGTTGCAAAATATTTTAGATTGAATTCTGTAGGAAAAAAAAAATAGTCAACATATAAAAACGTTTGGCTTACTAGTAATAAAATCGTGACATAACAACACAAATGGTGCATTTAAATTTGGCACATTTTGAACGTATGATGATGTAGATAATCACCACTCAAATATGATAGCAACTCAAGCTCTAGCTAAGTCATCAATGGAAATATAATTGAAAAAATATAAGTATGCAAAGAAGGAGATGAGAGAGGTAGAGAACATAGAAATATAAGTGGTTCGATCGGATCCTACTCCACTGTTCAAGGGGGTATGAATGTTCCATTACTGAGAGGCACTAAAGTCCATGAATTACAGTCACTCAAGCTTTGTCTCTCTAGGTTTACGAATGGACAAATTTTTAGCTAGGTATACAATAATTCAATCCTTAGTGAAGATGATGAAATTGGTATATATAGTCTAGGGGGTGCGCAGTGTACCCCCCAAGCATGCACTTAGTGTGCTTGAGGTGAGAAACTCACTAGGAGAATGCCATTTTCCCTCTACACAAGCATATCATAATGATGAAATATTCCCTTACGTGGGCAAGAGATTTGTTATAACAGTATGTCCACGTGGCTTGATGATGCATATGTCATGTGTCCTTCATAAACTACTGAAGTCGAACGGTTGGGCTTGTTGGTAGATAACTCTGAGATTGTGAAGATTGTCTTGGGAAGCTTATGAAGGTTTCGACCTGTCAGTGTGGTAGGAGGCTGACACATGGAAAGGCCCGAGACATTAAGTCACCATAGACTATAGAATGAATCTTTGTAGGTGGCTGCAACTGTTATGAGGATGATCTCTTAGAAGAAGAGACTGGTAGACGTGGGCCCACTATGGCGTGGGCCGATATGCATATAAGTTTGATGGACACTAGGTAGGGGTCATGGTACTGGGAAGAGTCTCTTTAGGATGAGGTTACACTTATTCATATCAATCACTCCCTAGACCTTAGTACTCATTGTGAATGGAAGGTTGAGGGGCATAGTCGTTCGACCTCTGTAAAGATAAGACCCTTTATTATCAGAAGTTTCTTTTAGGATGTGAACATGCCATGTAGAGGTCGTGATCATCCTTTTTGTGACTCAGGCAGATGCAATGTTCGAGCATCCTTGACCGAATATGTGTTCTTAATTGGGTGGCTTGGCGTGTTTGCCAAAAAGTGGTGATAGGAAGCCTACCCAGGGCTTGGTGCCCCAATGATGTGTGCTTCAAGAAACGCGCGCAATCATTGCAGTATTTAAAAACCCAAAAAACTCAAATATTTTCTTTTTTCCTAAAAACCTTTCTCGCTTTCAGGCTTCTCTCCAATCGTAAGCCTTTGTTTTCTCTCTCTCGAAACCAATTTATCTCTGACAAGATTTAGAGTTCTATTTCCATTATGAAGCCTTTCTTCTTGTTCAGGTAACTCCCTCCCTTTGCCTTTTCCTTGTTCGCCCTTTATTCTGAATTTTCTTTGTGTTTTTGAGTTTTTCGATAAGTTTTGAACGTTTGGTGGCTTTCTGTGGGGGATTTAGGGGTTTGTCAGTGTCTTTATGGAAGTTTTGAGGTTGTAGAGAGTTAGGTTAGGTAGCGTTTAGAGAGAGGTTCTTTTTTTCATCATTGGTTAGGTTTGCAGGCGAACATTCGATCATCTTTTTCAATGATCTTCATCAATGTTCTCGATAAAAACCTTCGAAAATGATTTAAGGTCTCAATTTTATCTTTTAGTCAAACTAATCAACCATATTCTTGTTTGGATGTACATAAGACTACATAAACTAGGTGAGCGGTTCCCACACTTGAGAGAATATATTCTAAGGGAGATTCATAGGGCTGAAGCCGAGGCTAAGAAAAGAGCCGAGGCCAAGTCAAGGCTTCCTATTAGCCCAACACCTTCAGCTGTATTTTGTCCTCCCCTACTCCTTACATACCCATCTTCATCCAAGACAAGTGTTATAGAAATTACACGTGAAATAATGTTTGGTACCTCTTCTAAGGGGTCACAGTCTGTGTCTTCTTCTGAGGACTAGAACCCTTCTACTTTCAAGGAGTCTGAGAAGATTCCTCTAACGAGGCCATACGAGTCCCCTTTTCTCATCCTGACGATTCTGGTACAATCGAGTCTAGTAATAGAGAGAACCACCAAGAGGCCTCAGATAAAGAAGAGCCGAGAGTAGAGGTTGTTTATTCACAATCCCCAATGGCTATTCTTATGTTAGCTATTACTTGCGCCAAATACTCCTCAAGATTCTAAAGCGGTTCCCGTGCTGTTGATGTTGAGGACGAGGATGATAATTCGGATGAGGAGCCAATTGACACATCTTATATTTTAACCTTTCGTAGTACTATTAGAAATACATACCTTCTTATCTCGAGGTATCTTTATGGAATTAAATCTTTCATTACTATGAGAGCTCCAGACGATGACGAGAGAGCTTACGATGGCCGAGAGGGTGAGGTGGATGTGTATAAATTTTTTTTAAGGTCAACTTCAGGCTTCCAGTCCATCCTAACATCAGAATTATACTTGCTATCATAGGGTTTTCCCCATATCAACTGTCCCCAAATTCCATGAGGATCGTCATCGGCTATATCCAGTCGTGGAAACTATTTTATGATACTGACTTTCCTATCAGCTTCTTCTGGGTGTGTTACACTATGTCCATAACGAAAGATCAACCTGGTTATTATCACCTCATAGCTAGGAAGTCTACCAATAAGGTCTTGATTGGGAATTAGACATCCAACCATCATTTGAATCCACGATACTTCTTTATATCGGGGGCTTAGGAGTTTGATACCGATGTTCCCTACAGTGCCTTTGAACTAAGGGTTCCCTAAAATGGGGAAATGCATCAATGTCAATAAAACTATACCATATTCTAAGTATTTACGTCCGAGAGAAGAATGATCATATTCGGTGTCAGGGCAAAGAGGGCAGTATGGTTGAGTTTGATCAGTTGATGACTCCTGCGTTTTTAGAGGATACGGGTCTGGGGGTTGACCTCCTTGTTGAACTATGTAAGTTAACAATTTTTACAATTGTAGTGTCATTTCTTCTTTATATATTGATACTGATCATCGTATTTTGATGGCAGGTCGTCCAGCTGACATACCAAAGGAAATTTGGAAAATGGCTTCTTTAGGATTAACAAACATACTGAACAAACTGTCCATCAAAAAGCCTACTCCCACACCCCCGTCTAAGAAGACAATGACTGTAAGGCCTAACCTAGTGAGGTGAAAGAAGAGAAAATATCAAGTTAAGGGTGTCCACACTGGTCTCCCTCTGTAAAAAAGAATAAAATGGATGGACCATCACAGTCTGTAACGAACCAAGACATCCCCTTATCCAATAATATCGTCCTCGCTACTAGGTTGAAGTAGTTGAACATTTCTGCTAACTCCCTGATCGACGATAAGAATAGGGACACGAATGTTGTCAAGTGTATACTGACCGAGTCTAGCAAGAGAATTATCCAAGTCATGAACCCTCCTTGGCTAGGGGACTTTGTTATCCATAAGGCCACCCAGGTATGAATATTTTAGATTAAAATCATTTGAAATTGTCAAGTATTGTCTCACCTTATGCTAACTTTGTCTTCCTTTACATTATAGTCCTTGCTCGCCCTTAATTAAATGCGCCAGTGTATCTAGGAGAACCTACCCATAGTTCAGTAGGAAGCTAAGGCCATCTAGGCTAATAAGACTTTGAAGAAAGATCTGAAAGATGCCGAGCTGAGCCATAAGCAGGTGATTGAAAAGCTAGAAAAGAAGCAAGAGGATGAGATGGCCGTTCAGAAGAAAGGCTATGATGCCGAAATTAAGGATCTGCAGCTTAAGAATAGGGTTGATGTTAATGAGTCTTCTTGGATGGTTGTAGAAGCCTTTAAATCATCTGAGGAGTTCTGTGGCTACGGTTTCCAATACCTAGAAAGGGGGTCCAAAATAGCTTATCATTGGTCCCTTCTTAAATATCCTGATATCGACAAGGCCGGGCCTAAGCTATTCGAGGACTTAAAATATTTTGATTTTTCCGACCCAGTAGCTGCGACTGCCTTGGGTGAAGTGGAAGCTAAGGACCTTGCTGCCGAGAACACTGTGCTAGATATTACAGTCCATAATGGCACAAAGGCGGCTAATGGTGGCAGTGTGGAGGAAGAGGTGCAGAAGAAATCAACTGCTAACGATGTCGTCTGTGAGGAGGCCGACAAGAAGAAAGATGCCTAAGTTTGTATCTTTTATAGGGTGGTAATCTGTGGCCTTATACCCTTTTTTGATTAACACTATTTAAACACTTAATCTCTTCCTTGTCTTTGGACAATGTCTGTAATATCTAATAATTTTTTGGTGAATAGTGATGCAACTTTTGATGTTAATGATCTTTTGATAATACATATAATTTGCAATGTACAATGAACATGTTATATTTTTTAGCAAAGTGTAGCGTCTGCATCGTCTTATCTTATGACCATAGAATTGCGTTCTAAATATGATGCTTGTTATCATATTGATTTTAATTCATCACAATAAACTGACGTTGATACATCAATTTTTTTAATACATGACAATAACAAATGATTTTTAACTTGTGTTGTTTCACCACCCGAGTGATGTTGATTTTTAACTTGGGTTCTTTCACCACTGAGTGATGTTAGACATTGATTCCCCCTCTCGGCATTATTGGGAGGGTATGGACGAGATGAATATCTCCATACACTCTCATATCACTGAGAGAGTTATGTCCTTTAATTCATCATAAGATGATGTTAAGAAACCAGACAAAAATTCTTTTTACCTTGTTCTTTTCTCCACCTAAGTGATGTTATACATTGACCCCCCCTATCAACCTTGTTGGGAGGGTGTGGAGGAGACGAGACTCCTCATATTCTCTCATATCGCCGAGAGGGTTATAACATTTAATTCATCATAAACTGATGTTTATGCAACCATACAAAAATAATTTTTAACTTGTGTTTTTCACCACCTAAGTGATGTTATACATTGATCCCCCTCTCGACGTTATCAGGAGGGTGTGGAGGAGACGTGACTCCTAATAGTCTCTCATATCTCCAAGAGGGTTATGAATTTTAATTCACCATAAGCCCATGTTTAAGAAACCATACGAAAATGATTTTCACCACCTAAGTGATGTCACTACACTAATTCCCCCTCTCAACATTAGTGGGACGGCATGGCGGAGACGAGACTCCTCATGCACTCCTGTATCGTCTAAAGTGAGTTATAAACTAATTCACCATAAAAATGATGTTCCTTAGTTTAGTACAATTCAAACCATGCAGTAATTGATCACAACAAGAAGGATAAATATGAGGCAATACTTTGATTTTTCATTGATCGGTCAAACTGTCATACAAATGAAAGGAAAACTGAAATACATTAGTTTGAGAGCCTATACTTAGTAAAATCAACTATTTATAATATCTTTTCAAATGTTCCTTATTCCATGGGTTGGAAAAGGGCTCACCTTCTATGTTTTCCAACTAATAGGTACTCGACACGAACTCTTTAGTCACTCTGTACGACCCGTGCCAATTAGGATGGAGTTTGTTAGGCCTTTGCTAAACCTTTTTCAAAACCAGATCACCTATGGCTATCGACCTAGCCTTCCCCCGTTTATTATAAAAAATGGCATCTCTTTGTTAAAATGTTGATTATGGGACTTCTGCATCCTCTCGTCTCTCTTCAATTAAGTCTATATTATGCCTCCTCTAATAAGCATTGGCCTTTAGGTAGTATGTTTGAACTCCATGGACGGTAAATCCAACCTCAATGGGGATAACTGTCTTGGATCCCTATGCTAGCATGAATGGTGTCTTGCCTATTGGCATTCTTTCAGTCATCCTATAAATCAACAGGACCCCATGTAACTCTTCTATCCACAGACTTTTAGTATCTTCCAACTTCTTTTTTATTCCATCAAGTATTATCCAGTTGGTGGCCTTAGTCTGACCATTGGCCTGGGGTTAGCCTAATGCGGAGAAAAACTATTTTATGTCAACCCTCTTGCAGTAGACTTCCAAAGAATGGTTCTTGAATTTCTCACCATTATACGATAGTAATGTATGGGCCAAGCCATAACGATATATAATATTCCACCATATGAACTTGAACATTTTAACCTCGGTTATGTTGATTATTGCTTCAGCTTCCACCCACTAAAAAAAATAGTCGATGGCCACTATCAAATACTGGTAGTCATATGTTGCTTTAGGAAGTGGTACCACCAAGTCAATTATTAAAATCCCAGCGGCCATGGCGCAGTGATGCACAAAAGAGGTTGATGAGGCTAGTGAGGGATACTTACAAATATCTGTCACTTGTCATACTTTTTTACATATTCACTTGCATTTTGGGTGAGTGTCGACCACCAATAACCCCGGGTAACAATTCTTTTGGTGAGAGGTCGTCCACTGATATGACTTGTGCATGAACCTTTGTGAATACGTCGTAGGACATATTCTACCTCAGTAGGATGAACACATCAGAGTAGTGGCAGTAAAAACCCTCTTTTATACAATACGTCCCCAATGATGGTGAACTTTGCAGCTAAATATCAGAGTTTATTCCTCTCAGCCTTGGAGTCTGGTAGCTCATCGTCTCGAATGTATCTGATCAATGGATCCATCCCCGATTCCCCCAAATTCACATTTAAGCAAAAAAAAGCCTACTGTCTTATTATTCAATGCTCGGCTTGTGCAGGATCTCAATAGGAATAGTTCATCTGATATCGATTCTTGTTATCGATTCTAGCCTAGCTAGAGCATCATCTCATCTATTTTCAAGCCTAGGGATCTTCTCCATCTTAACTTCTCTGAATTTTACCATTGCCTTTCTGACTTATGGCAAGTATTTGGCCTCATAGATTCCTGGTATTTGGTTGAAAACTAATTGTAAATCACTGTGAACCATCATTTGACTGACGTTCATCACCTAGAGAGAGAGAGGCATGGCATCAATGGCTCATACTCTGGTTCATTGTTAGATTCCTTGAAGCTAAGTCTCAAGTAATACTCTATATATGTTCCATCCAGTGCCCACAGTATTAATCCTGCACCACATCCATTTTCACAAGATGACCTGTCTATAAACAGACTCCAGGTCGGGCCTTCCCCCGAAAGAGAACCCTCTACTACATATGAGCAGCATTCGTGAGAGTGCTAGAAAATGCCATGCACCTCATTTCATCAGGGGTGGAGTAGATATCGACTGTTCATTGGTACATCTCTATGTGATGTACTGGGTTTGAACTCCCATCATACTTAGGACTCACAGTAAGAGGCTTTAACTTTGCTAAAGTAGGATAACTCACGATCCTCACAACGAAAGGAGACCCCTCAATGTAGCCTCGGTGATTGAGGTCTCAATTTTTTTATTAGAGTTCTAATCTTATCTTCTAGCCTCTCGTTGGGGCTATTTCACGACTTATCTTTAGCAACAACATTATCATCACATCCTTCCGTGTGCAATTGTGATTGGTGATGGCTCTCATACCACAATCCTCTATTGGTTGTTGACTTATCTTTGATAATCATAAAGTCTACCATTTCCCCTAGATGCAGTGATGCTGCGAGAGAGGGAGAGTCGATCTTGCTCATCACCTATTTGGTCGAGACGGTCTAGGGTCAATCCGTTACCGAGTCTATGAAAATCTAATGTTCTTGATCGACCATCAAGGGTTGGCCGAGCACTATTTACTTAGTAGGTTGGGCCTAGGCAAATTTTGTTGACAAAAATTTCATATGACTCCCCGTACTCCTCTTCACCGCAGACTTAGTCATCTAGACCGTCCTGGAATTGTTTTCCTATGCAAAAATTCCTAGGATCAACAACATTCCTTTTCCATTGATGGCGCTAAACTTCCTTTTGTGGGGCCGAGAGTGGTAACCCTATCTACAGATCCACCATCTATCTGGCGGCTGGAGTAATGATCTCTGCCACCGGATCACTAAAACCTCTTCCCAAAACTTTTTGGCTAAATGCCATGAATTGTTCCTACATCTTCTATTAGCTAGCCACCAAGGTTCTCAGTGCCATCACCACATCATCCATTTCTAACTGACGTGGTGGTTAGATGGAGCTCGGGCTAGTGTCTGGAGGAAAGGAAGATGCCATATCTCCAATGAGAAAATGTAACAGAAGCGCGATAAGAATGAATAGTAAGCTTGAAGAACACCCACCAATGCTCTTTCAATGATGGTTTATGTCCAATAATGGTGGATTTGGACCACCACTAGAGGTAAAAGTGAGAGTCTAGGCTGAAAAATGAAGAGGAAAAAAATAATATCTTCCCACACACGATGCTAAAGTGATGATGTAGATAATAACCACTCAAATATGTTAGCAGCTCAAGCTCTGCTAAGTCATCAACGAAGATATAATCATAAAAATGTAAGTATGCAAAGAAGGAGATGAGAGAGGTAGAGAACATAGAAATATAAGTGGTTCTGTCAAAGCCTACTCCACTATGAAAGGGGGTATGAGTCATTTATTACTAAAAGTCACTGAAGTCCATGAATTACAGTCACTCAAGATTTCTCTCTCTAGGTTTACAAATGGAAAGAGTTTTAGTTAGGTAAATAATAATTTGATCCTTAGCGAAGAAGATGAAATTGGCATATATAGTCTTGTGGTGCACAATGTACCCCCAAGCATGCACTTAGTGTTCATAAGGTGAGTTACCCGCTAGGAGAATGCCATTTATCCTCAACACACGCATATCATGATGATGAAATATTCCCTCACATGGGTAAGACATATGTTATAACGATATATCTACATGGCATGATGATGCACAAGTTTCGTGTCCCTCATGCTATACTGAAGTCAGCTTTGTTGGTCTCGGACGAGTCGAGATTGTGGAGATGGGCTTTTAGGTAGATAAATCTAAAACTGTGAAGATCATCATGGGAAGCTCATGAAGGCTTCGGCCTGTCATTATGGTTTGAGTCTGACATATGGCATGGGCTGAGACACTGAGTCACCTTAAACTATATAATGAGCCTTTGTATGTAGCTGCAACTGGTATAAGGATGAGTTCTCTAAGGCCGAGACCGGTAGACGTGGGCTCGCTGTGTTGTGGGCCTATATGAAAATGAGTTCAATGGATACTGGGCAGGGGTCATGGTACTGGGTTGAGTCTTGTCTAGGATGAGTTTACACTTATGCATATCAACATATATTTCATGTTCATCTTAGTTTGATTTAGAGTTGTAAAATATTGTAATTTTTGGTGTGGAAAAAGATTGTATATTTTTTTAGTAGGATTTTTGAAATTGGAACATTGAAAAAGATGAAGGTATTGAACAATGATTATTCACCGACGTCATCTTTAATCCTTCTTTTTGATGGCACATTTTTCTTATGTAATTATTTGATAAAATAGTAGGATTTAATGATTGTCCTGAAAAATGTTTTGGTGTGTTTTCTATTGAAGTTAGTTTTTTTTTGTTGTATTTGCATATTTTGAAGTTCATCATAGAGGGTTAGTTTGTTATATTTGCATATTTTCATATTTTTGTGTTATGTAGGATTTTTGAAGACTCTAAGTCTTTTAGTTTTTTTAGCACTAGTTTGAATTATTGTGTAAGCTTTCGGCATTAATGGGTGTTTTGGAACTAGTTTGAATTATTCTGTAGACTTTCGATGTTAATGGGTGTTTAATACCAATTTTATTAGATGATAATTGTTTTCATTTTTTTACAAATATGAAATGATTTTGAATAAAAAAAGAAATAAACTTTGTCAATTTGTTTGCATATTTGTCAATTTGTGGTTTGTCTAACGATAGCGTGACTTGAATTTTGAATTGGGTGAAGGGCTTTCTACCCAAGAAGAATATGCTTCCAAATAGCTATCCTAGTATAAAGAACAGTTTGAAAGTTTTGGAAATAAAGTATAAATGAATTCATGCTTGTAAGTATGGCTACATACTATACCGAAAGAAGTTTGAAAATATCGACCAATGTTCGATATGTAGGGAACCTAGATATGTGCAATCTACTAGCAAGGAAGGAACACTTTCAAAAGTTACTCAAAAAGTACTGAAATATTTTTCCATTAGGCGTAGATTGAAGAGGTTTTTCACAATACCATGGATAGAGAAGGCCATGACTTGGCATGCTACGTTAGAAGTAGGGGATAATCTCATGCACCATCCTATTGATTCTATAGTTTGGAAAAGAGTATTTATGATCATCCCATTTTTTCTCGAAAACATCGTAACATTTGTTTTGCAATATCAATAGATGGTTTCAATCCATTTGGAAATCTAAGCACCAATTAGAGTGTATGGCCCGTGATCCTATCACCACTCATCCTCCCACCTTCAGAGTGTATGAGACCCAAACTTTTGATGTTGTCTTTGTTGATACTTAGGGCAAAGGCATCAACATAAGACATTTATGTCAATTTAGATCCTTTGGTATAAGCATTAAACGAGTTGTGGGTATAGGGTCTGAAAGCATTTGACTTTTGTGAAAAAGAAGAGTTTACACTAAAAGCTACGTTGATTTGAGAAATTCATGACTTTTTATCTTATGGAACATTATCTGGTTGTGTAGTTCATGGTTATTTGGGGTGTCTTAGTTGTGGATGGGAGAATGTATCTTAACATCTCAAGGCTAATGAAAAAATATATACAATTCCCATAGAAAGTTTTAACCCCCGATTATAATTTTAGATTTGAGAAAGGTTCCCATTTTTTACTGCCCGGGGTTGAACGTAGGCTACCTCTGAAAAAACTTTTAGGTTAAAAAATTGAGAGTAAATATTCTAGTTATGGACCTAATATGCCAGGAAAGAATCCTAAATTCAAGAATGAAAAGCATTCTTCAAGACCTTAATTAAGAATGATACTCAGAAAATAAAGGCATGGACTAGGAGGTCAATTTTATTTGACTTTTCTTATTGGAAGGGTAGCCCGACACATCATGTATTAGATTTAATGCATGCGAAGAAGAACATCACCGAATATCTTATGGCACATACCTGGAGGGGAGTCATTAGAAGGATGGATAAAATGCATGACATGACCTTAAATTATTGAAACTTAAGCCATAGTTGTGGTTTAAAGAAAATAGCAGTGGAAGGAAAATAATTCCCCCCGGTTCGTTTACTTTGACGAGTGAAGAAAGAAAGGTTCTTTTTGACACAATACATAATTTGAAAGTTACCTCTAATTTTTCATCCATCTTGCGAAGGATTGTTAATTATGCCACCTATGATTTACATAAGTGCAAGTCTCATGATTAGCATGTGATCATGCAATTGGTCCTTTTATTGTTTAAGAACTATTTCTCTAAGCATAAGTATTTTAAGGATGGTTGTTATGCAAATTATCATCTACTTCACACTTTTATGTAAAAAAGCAGTCAACCGAAAGCACATCTTGGATGCAAAAGTAGCTGTAGCTGAAGTGATTTGTGTGTTGGAAAAGTACTTTCCCCCATCATTTTTTTAACATAAGTATTCACTTGTTGGTATACTTAAGCGACGAGGCACTTCTTTGTGGCCTAGTTAGATATCGATGGATGTACTTGTTTGAAAGGTTGATGAAAGTTTTCAATGATTATGTTAAGAATAAACGATACATTGAAGGATCAATTGTAAAGGAATACATCACTATGGAGTCATCAATCTCTTCTTAGGAATATAAGCCAAACCCAATCATTATAGATAATAGTGATGAGTTCGTCGATGAGGGTGGTTATGTAATTTGCACACGAGTGAAATTAACAAGTTTACAGTAAGAACAAGTAGCTCGTTATCTGTTTAAAACTTATGAAGATATCGAAGAATGGAAATTGTAAGTTTATGTTATCTTTTTACATTATTTTAACTTCATGATATGTTCATCATGGTCAATGTAGGAAATATGATGCGTGTGAGAACAATAAAAGAAGAAGAATGATAACCCAATCAGAAAGTAAATTTAGGCTATGGGTGTCACATGATGTAATTATTATGAGAATGTCTCTTACTAAATGACAAATTGTAAGAAATCTTTAAAACTAACCTAATTAATTTATTTATAATCTCACTTGTTAAAAATGGATGATGTGACATCAAGGCGTGCTCACCTAGCCACTGGACCCAATTTCATGGCACATGAGTACAAAAAGTATTGATTGAACGATTATGTATTTGGTGCAAGGGTGTATGAGGAAAATTCAAATGTACATAACTAGGGCATTTTATATAAGGATCTTACTTATTTTTAGGTGAGTGTGAAAGATAAAAACATCGTTGAAGATGAAATGACTTACTATAGTGTCAATCAGAATATATTAGAATTAGACTATATAAGCCATAAACAATTTGTGTTTTAGTATGATTAGGTAAGAGTTGAGGGCAAAAATGTTAAAATGTTAATTCAGGTACCAATTTGATCATGGTTGACTTGTCCAAGATGAAGAGCAACCAACATGCAAGCGATGATCCCTTTGTTTGTGTTTTTTAAAATGTCAAGAAATATTTTACTCAAAGTATATCAACAACGAGCGGTGGTCAATCGTCTCACACGCGCCAATGCGTCTAACTAGTAGCGTTGATGACTTGGCCAATCAAACCGATTATAAATCTATTTTGGATGATAACCCAAATTTGAAATAATCCTTAGATTTTTAATGATGATTTTTATTGTTTGAAACAATTCTTAGTTTGGTTCATGATATGGATTTGTATTATTCTAATCTCGTTATTGATTTATCACGGTTTAATGGTTGGATATATTGTTATTTCTTAACAGTTTAACCTTGTATTGTAATGGTTTATAGCTTGAACCTTCTTAAACGGGGGCAATTATTGGTTTTATGTTCTATCAGTCACTGGTATAATTATATTCCATTATGTTATATTATAATGACCTTGTTTTATGACATTGTAACTAGATCTTTTATAACATTGTTAAGTATTGCTATAAAAGGTACTTCGATGCTTATGTATGTTGATAGTTTTTTTGCAATTTACTATTCTTCAATGATGATTTTTTGTAGGATATGTCTACTTCTGATAGGACCCCGAGTGGTGATAGGGGCGAGGATGGCTCGTCCCACAGTAAGCCCATCATGTTGGGCAATGTTAGGACACTGTTTGTTAATAAAAATAAAATTCTAGGGAGGGCCTTAGAGTTGGCCGAAGCCATTACTGGTCTCGGTTTTGGGGATTGGAGAGACCCTATATGTTTATTGCAATATATCTATATTTTTAAATTTTAACACTAATTCACTAACTTTGTTATTTTAAGTATTTTTAAACATGAGTAATTTAAGCTCAACCCAATTTATTGCGATTGTGTACTAGCACCGGAGAGAGACCAGTGGAAACCATAGAAGAAGAATATGTGGTCCTATTATTTTAGGAAGGACCGTGATTCCATATAGAGTCTTAGGGATAAAGTTCTAGATAAAGATCCCATCTCCTTGTCAAATTGACAATAGTTTATATATAATGAGACTTTTGAACCACAATTCTCCTTCCGTGAATCGAGAAAGAAAAGACAGGCCAAGAAAGTTGATGTACACTACTCGGGGCGTACATCATACACTGAGGTGGAGGAGCGGATGGTAAGTACATAGTAAAATTAAAATTTTATTTTGTATCGTTGTATGTAACTACTAGTTCAATGAATCTATTTTATTTTATTTTATTTTATTTCTGGAGACAGGGACTGGCCCGAGGGTAGGCCACATAGGCTCAATTGCTATGTGGCTATACCAACAAAGAAGGGAAAGGGCAACACTAATGTCAAGGCAACACTTGTAAGTTATAATTCTAGTTATGTAGTTAATTAAAAGATTTTTACTTATTTTTTATTTTAACTCTAATCATGTATATTTTGTTATTTCAGGAGGAGTTGAGGGAGGTTCATAACTCATAGAGCGATGCTGACAAAACATCTCTAAATATGGACGCACTTAGCTAGGTGCTCGGACGTGATAACAAGGCTCAGACTAGGGGGTCAGCTCTCGGGTTAGAAAATATAAGGTGAAAGGAATGACAACGAGTATGTATGCATTGTCATTGAAGGCCAACGACATTAAAACGAGATGCTGGCAAGTCTTGGTGGCTTGGAAAAGTTGGTGAACAATGTGGAGGCCATGGTCAAAGAAGCCTTAACTGAATTTGGCAGGTATTAAAGGTAAAGGAAAAGAAAAGGGGGTAGATGAGGGAACTAAGACTCCATCTCACATGCCCTAACCGGTCTTCCCTACAAATTTCTCTCCCTACGGCTTCCACTCCTCCATCCAAACTCCATATCCCATTGATGAAGAGATAGTGGTACTCCACATCAAGACTAGAGGTGCTAAACGTGAAATGAGGATAAGGTAAGGAGTGTGCAAATAACTGATCTGGTGCATGGCCATCCAATTTAGACCTTCGAATGCAAGGTCTTCATCATGAGTGTTGATACTAAAAATTATCCACCTACATGGACCAATCAGAAGTGGACAAGTGTCTCCCTACGTGGCAGAAATCCTATTTAATAGATAATTACTTGATAGGAATACAGACCATCATTATAAATGAAAAGCCACCACATAAGATGTACAACCAAATGTCTTATCTCACGTGGCTCATACAACCAACCGTCACATTCATTATGCATGAGTATAAATGCTTAAATATATAAAGGCATTCCAACCCTTGATCTTTGGGTCACTATAAATACATCGTATTCCTTTGATCAGAGGAAACATAGAACGGTTTATGATATTCTTATTAACAGGGATACCTAGATTTTTGTAATCACTAAAATTAATACACTAACAGTGGACGTAGTATTTCTTACACGGCTGAACAACTTTGAAACTCTTTGTCTTTTATTTACTTATTTCATTACAATCGTACATTTTATTTGTGATTAGATAATGAACCTAGTCCATTTTTTGACACCAACGCCTGTGGTAATGTGTGTCTAATTGTCGTTCTTAATCTCATATATCCTTGCTCAAGGAAAAATAAATGATCCAGAGCCTAGTGCCAGAAACGAAGGCAACCCAACCATCATATATGCTCTCCTTACGACAACTGACCTAAATAGGATTCTTGCCAGTATTGTCAGGGCTCAAGATGATATACAGGAAATAATGAGACAATTGGCATATTTAATACAAGATAGATCTCCATCCCTATCCGAGCAATAAGCAATTCCTTCACCAAGGAGAGAAATGTAGCCGCCACCTCCTAGTCATAGCCTACATAGATATTCTAGATCATCTCATGATAGGACTTATCACCCAGGTGTCAGTTCATTGGTTAGAGAAATAGAGTTCTATAATGGACATTCTTTCACTCCTGAAAGTCCAAGTGTCTAGAAAGATTGAGTAGAGCTTTGCCTTTTGATTGTTTGGGACCCCGAGTAAACAAGAACCTTCCTAGAGCGTTATCTATAACCACCTAGTATTGAGTCGACCATCATGAAGCCTCAGTCAAGTAAAAATCAAGCGTCTGATGATCTGTACATGCAGAGCAAACTTCTCAGGAAGAGGTCTCAGCATAAACACATTTTTTGGATAACCGAGTTGCTTCACACAAAACTGACGTAGGCAATCCGCTATGGAAAAGATCAATCCAACGATTGGAAGATTGTCTAAGAGAAATGGCAAAAAAGAAAAGAATCCCTTGCAGAGGAATTTTATTAAAGGGTTTTCCTTCATTCGGGAATTTTTGATTTTCCAACTCCATCTAAGTTTAAAATCCCTGTGGTCACCCCAAAATATGATGGAAAAACTGATCCAGATTTGCACATTGAACAATATCAAGCTGTAGCTGACATCTATTACCTCCCTGATGAGATGAGATGTAAAGCATTTTCAAGCACCATTACAGGTTTTTCCTAAATATGGTATAATAACTTGCCCCGAGGAAAAATTTCCAACTTCAACCAGCTTGTCGAGCTGTTCATCAACAACTTTTATTTTGGGGCTAAGTTTGTAAAACGAGTAGCCCATCTATTGAGTGAAAATCAATGAGTAGGGGAAATAACCAGGAAGTATATCACTCATTTTAACAACAAGAAATTGGAAGTGGTTGACAATGAGGAGAAAACAACCATCACTGCTCTAATGAGTGGGTTGCTACCCTAGAAATTGTATTATGCTCTAGCCAAAGATCCTCCTAAAACCATGACTGAACTCATGGCTAAGGTAGGAAAAATAATGAATGTTGAGAAAGAAATGGCCAAAAAATAGAGTCGAGACATTAAACCTAATAAGGAAGATCAAAAGGAGCAGAAGGATCAGGAGCCCAAGAAGGATGACAAACTCAAAAAGTATTGAACTTATTGTGACAACCCGGATCTGATTATGAAAAACCATGTTTAAATCATGCTTACCATATGGGATGGGGATAATGTGATATTAGAATATATAAGGTTAAGTTATTGTGTTTAGTCTAATCCTACCTTCATAACTTATAAAATATTGAATTAGTAACAAACACAAATTTGTGAAGTCTTCGATAGGAATGTTCGAGTTCGGGGCTCGTTTTGGCCACTATAATATAATAATTGACTTGAGATGAAAACTAGATAGTTTTACATGTATGAGTTAAGTTTGTATAACAACAAACGGTGTGTAAAACAGAGGTCCGAGCAAGAAGTTATGCTGGAATTACGAAGAAGGGGAAAATATGTCCATTCGTTAAGTGGTATTTTATCTTATATGTATAACAAATGGATAAATTTCATTGGTTGGAAGGGGGGGGGGGGATCTTGGCCTACTTAAGACCCTTTAAATAACCTTATTCTTCATCCAAACTAATCCATTAGAGAGTTTGTCCTGAATAAAGAGAAACTGGAATTTTAAGAAGAGAAAGGCGAGGAAAAATTGGAAAAAAATCCATAGGAAATTACGAAAACATCCCTAAGGTAATTCTACCTGTAAATCTTGTATATTGTTGGAATTATTGATTTGAAAGGATATAAATAATCATTTTTTTACTAAACTTCCGTGTTTCGAGGTATACGTATGGATAGATGCGGGTTTAAGCAAGGTTGAATGTGTAAATCATGTATATTGATTTGATTGGAAACCCTGTCTATTCAAACTCCTATAACTTTTTGTATATTTATTGGAATTGAATAATTACTATTGGATATGAAAATAGACTCATATATGTATAACATATCTGAATATTATGTGAAAATACCAAGAAATAAATCTTTTGTGATAGTTTGAAGTTCATATATCAAATATGTCCCAAAGGTGTAAGTATGCACACCAGGTGTTCGATGTTTTGCTTGACATAGCAAATGAATCTTAAAAATTATGAAAATTTAATTTTTTATTGTTAAATATGTTTATGTATGTTGGGTGAAATATCAAAGGAAGTTATGATGCAAAAAAATTATGAAAATTCTTCGAAGTTGACTGAACGATAAAAGAGTGTACATGGAAGATTTGATTTGTAATAAAGAAATGGTCACATCTTGCTCTAGGAAACTTTAAATGATGTGTTTTATTTATATTGGGAATCTAATATGATAAGAATCGGATTATCAAGAAGAAATTAAAGTATGTTTGGACTATAGATTGGATATGTTAAATATTTTAACATGAAATTGGATGAGACTTCATTTATGATAAATTATTAGAATGGGATGATATGATGCTTATGAATTAGATTAAGGTTAAGTTATTCTTTGGATTGTTAATATCCTTATGATGATACTAATATTTTAAGACTTTATATGTGAAAGGGAAGAAGAACCGGTTGAACAAGTGCCAGACAAAGGCAAGGGAGAAACACACGAAGTGGCCAAGGTGAGTGTACTCACTGGGAAAAAAATGTATTGTACATGGGTATGGAGATTATTTGAATATCACTCAGGGTAAGATGTATTACACATGGTTATGGGTATGATCTGAATATCAATCATTGGTAATATGTATTGTACATGGTTACCGATATGATCAGAATATTATTGAATATGAATTTGTTCATTTCGGTTTATCGAAATGGGAGGTTACTCCCCGACCCGGAATGGGGGAGATTTGTCTATTAAGGGCAAGGGGTTACTCCTCAACCAGGAATGGGGGAGAATTGTCTATTGCAGGCAGGATATGTGAATCATGATTCGGATAAGTTGGTCATTTTTATGAATGAGCCGGATAAGTATATAATTGATCATCTTTATGAATGAGCTGGATAAGTATATAATTGGTAATTGTTTATGAATGGTCCGGATAAGTATGCATATATCATCACAGGGATATGATTTATTGCATTTAATTTTATGCAATAGTGTAGTAGTGACGCATTTGCTGAGCTATTTTGCTCATAGTTCCTATGTTTATGTTTTTTAGGTATTGTGATATCACTGCCAAAACTAGGAGTTCGGTGGGGTTAGCAAGGGATGCATAAAACCATGATTTGGTCAAACGTAAATGGGGTAATGTAAGCCTACTTATCTTTTGAGTAAGTTAGAATAAGCATAATTACCTTAAAAATGTGAAAGGATTTTAGTTTTATTAATTTATGTTAATAATTGAATAAAGATACTCGTGTTTATGGTTTGATTTAGATAATTATGATTTGACTCACTTTGACCTTAAAACTTAATTATAAGTAACTGGGTTGGGGTGTGTCAACTTTGGTATCAGAGCCTAGGTTTTAGAGGTTCTGGGGTGAGGAGTGCCTAGATTTGGCAGTGGAAGTAGAAATTATTTTGAGTCATAAGAAAATTGGCTATATTGACTAACATCTGTTAGTTATACATATATATTATTGTATGGGATATGAAATGTAAAGATCTTCCAAGAAAGGAAATGAGATGTTAAAGTTTATTCGAGGATGACAGAGAATAAAAGTATTTTAATTTGAATCATTGCATTGTTTTATATGTGGTATCGATAAACATGTCATTGAAGGAAGAATTTTAAAGAGAAAATGTGGTATACCGAAATTCTGAAGTATTGGAAGTAATCTCTTCTTATACTGGAATATGTAGACATGAGTTGTGTTACTTATTAAACCATGGTTTAGTGTGTGCCCATTTATGTGGGAGAGTGAGGTACGGGAACCCATATTCTGCTAAAGGATGAGATAATAAATTGGTAGAGTATGAATAAAATGAAGATTCACATGGTAAAGGTGAAGTGAGGATTAATAGTTGTATATGTTTAATTTTAATATGTCAAATGGTCTGAAATTCAATTACTAGTCAATATGTAATAATTGATTCGAATATGGGTTCATATTGAATTATGATAACTAGAAGAAAATAGTAATAAGAGTTGAGATGTACTTCTTTAATAGTATGAGTATATGTAGTGGATATTACCCTTGTAATGTTTTGAAATGCTAATATGAATAATAAAGTTGAGACAAGGTGTTAAAGAGTTGGAAGTTTAAAAATATTAGGGATCCCTTTTAAGAGTATGTGTTGTGTATGAGTATGGGAAAGGTGCTAATCGGGTTGGAATCTTGACAACTGGTTTGGGTGGATATTGAGTTGTATTTGTCATTGTACGTACGTGTTATCATTAACAGTATGGCATATAATGAATATGATTGACATTATACGGAGTCAGCAAAAAGTATGTGTAAGGATAAGATATTATGTGAGATACCATAATGTGATAGATTAAGGTATTTGTTCAAGTTATTTAAAAGAAACACGACATTTAATAGTTAAGATAAGTATTATGGGGTTGGTATGTGTGGTTAAAGTTTTCAGTGGTGATGTTATGTTTAACATCCATGTTACCAAACATGTAAGGTGAGTGTATTAATAATGTTTCATACGACTATAATGTTAATATGGATTGGGTTAAGATTATGATTGTAAAGTTATTGTGTTGGATAAATGACTTATTAAGGTCCTTGTATGTTTAGTTAAAGAACAATAAATTGATATTAAAAAAGGGAATATAGTGAGAAGTTAGATTGAGTTCATAGTGCATGAGTGCATAATATACATGAAGGTGAATATGAAGTCTTGGTTAAGAATAAAGATTGAGTGAATAATTGTTCAGTTTCGATATATGAATAGTAGTGAGGCTATATTTAAATTAAGAAATTGTAGGGATGAGATTTAACATATTCTTAAACATCAGAAATGATATCGATAGTAGTCAGGGTCAAACACATGTATTTGATGTTGAATGGAGGATGAGAAGATGGCATATAATAAGCTAGTCTTGTAATATAATATTTTATGAACTAAAATATTGAATGGGAGTTGGAGAAAGGAAATATAAGAAGTTAATCTCGTAATATAATATTTATTATTTGAAATATTACACGATAATAAGTATGGACCATAAGAATGAAGGTATAAAGTAATATATGAGCTTGGAATTGACTTCTATTTATTAGAAATCATTAGATGATTATTCTTACGTGTAAGTGATAAATAAAATGAAGATGATATGAGAGAAGATTTGTTGGGCATGAGGAAATAGTATTCCCAATTGGTTGGTAATTGAAATTCCTCCTAAATTTCGGGGACGAAATTTTCTAGGGGGGGAGGTTGTGACGACCCGAATCTGATTATGATAAAATATGTTTAAATCATGCTTACCGTATGGGATTGGGATAATATGTTATTAGAATATATAATGTTAAGTTATTGAGTTTTGTCTAATCCTAATTTCGTAACTTAAGAAATATTGAATTAGTCACAAACACAAATTTGTGAAGTCTTCGATAGTGTTCGAGTTCGGGACTAGTTTTGGCCACAATAATATAATAATTGACTTGAGATGAAAACTAGATAGTTGTACAATATGAGTTAAGTTTGTAACACAACAAACGGTGTGTAAAACAGAGCTCCGAGCAAGAAGTTATGATGGAATTACGAAGCAAGGGAAAATCTGTCCATTCGTTAAGTGGTATTTTATCTTATATATATAACAAATGGATGAATTTCATTGGTTGTAGGGGGGGGGGAGATTGGCCAGTTTGAGCCCATTGAAATAACCTTCTTATTCAGCCAAACTCATCCATTGGAGAGTTTGGCCGGAAGAGAGATAAACGGGAAGTTTAAGAAGAGAAAGGCGAGGAAAAATTGGAGAAAAATCCACAGGAAATTATGAAAACATATCTAAGGTAATTTTACCTGTAAATCTTGTATATTGTTGGAATTATTGATTTAAAATGATATAAATAATCATGTTGTTTACTGAACTTCCATGTTTTGAGGTATACGTATGGATAGATGTGGGTTTAAGCAAGGTTGAACGTGTAAATCATGGATATTGATTCGATTGGAAACCCTATGTATTCAAACTCCTAGAACTTTTTGTATATTTATTGGAATTGAATAATTATAGGATGATACGAAAATAGACTCATATATGTATAACATATCCGAATATTATATGAAAATACGAAGAAATGAATCTTTGGTGATAGTTTGAAGTTCATATATTAAATCTGTCCCAAAGGTGTAAGTATGCACCCCAGGTGTTCGATGGTTTGCTTGAAATAGAAAATGAACCATAAAAATTATAAAACTTTAATTTTGTATTGTTAAATATGTTTATGGATGTTGAGTGAAACATCGAAGGAATTTATGATGCAAAAAAATTATGAAAATTCTTCGAAGTTGACTAAATGATAAAAGAGTCTATAGGGCAAATTTGATTTGTAATAAAGAAATGGACACATCTTACTGTAGGAAACTTGAAATGATGTGTTTTATTTTATATTGGGACTAATATGATAAGAATAGGATTACCAAGAAGAAATTAAAGTATGTTTGGGCTATAGATTGGATATGTTAAATATTTTAACATGAAATTGAATGAGACTTCATTTATGATAAATGATTAGAATGGGATGAGATGATGCTTATGAATTAGGTTAAGGTTAAGATATTCTTTAGATTGTTAATATCCTTATGATTATACTAATATTTTAAGACTTTATATGTGAAAGGGAAGAAAAACTGATTGAACACTTGCTAGACAAAGGCAAGGGAAAAACACACGAAGTGGCCAAGGTTAGTGTACTCACTGGAAAAAATATGTATTATACATGGCTATGGAGATGATTTGAATATCACTCATGGGTAAGATGTATTACACATGGTTATGGGTATGATCTGAATATCAATCACTGGTAAGATGTATTATACATGGTTACCGATATGATCAGAATAATATTGAATATGAATATTTTTATTTCGGTTTACCGAAATGGGAGGTTACTCCCTGACCCGGAATGGAAAAGATTTGTCTATTAAGGACAAGGGATTACTCCTCGACCAATAATGGGGGAGAATTGTCTATTGCAGACAGGATATGTGAATCATAATTCGGATAAGTTGGTAATTCTTTATGAATGAACCGGATAAGTATATAATTGATCATTTTTATGAATGAGTTGGATAAGTATATACTTGGTAATTCTTTATGAATGGGCCGGATAAGTATGCATATATCATCACGGGGATATGGTTTATTGAATTTTATTTTATGCAATAGTGTAGTAGTGATGCATTTGCTGAGCTATTTTTCTTATGGTTCCTATGTTTATGTTTTTCAGGTATTGTGATATCACTGCCAAATCTATGAGTTCGGTTGGATTAGCAAGGGATGCATAAAACCATGATTTGGTCAAACGTAAATGGGTAATTTAAGCCTACTTAACTTTTCAGTAAGTTAGAATAAGCATAATTACCTTAATAATGCGAAAGGCTTTTAGTTTTATTAATTTATGTTAATAATTGAATAAAGATACTCGTGTTTATGGTTTGATTTAGGTAATTATGATTTGAATCACTTTGATTTTTCAAACTGAATTATAAGTAACTGGGTTGGGGTGTGTCACTTATACTCCATTGACTGTTAGCATTCACCATATCCTAGAGGAAATCAAACACAATAAGGATTTGTGATGGCCTAAAAGGTCGAGGGTACCTCCTAATAGGAGGGACTAATCTAAATATTATGAGTTCCATAAGTATCATGGCCATACAACAGATAACTTTATCACTTTGAATAATGAAGTGTAATCTCTTATTCACCGAGGAAAACTAAGCAAGTTAGTTGATCGGCGAGAAGGAAAAGATGCAAGGGGAAGGTCAAATTCTCCGTGCAAGCTAAGAGATGATAGGAAGAGAAACCATAAAGATGGTTATGAAGATAATCCTGACCTGCCAAAGAAGCCTAAGAAACCATAACGTGAGGTAGATATGATCAGTTTTTGATTGTCATGTAATTACAGGTTGTGATGTAGGAGGAGGAGATCACACTTTCGAGAGAAAAGGAAACTTAAATGAATCGCAAGCATGCTCTTATATCCAGGGAATCTATGTGAATGAAGGTGATCGGCCCAGGAAGGTCAGTAAAGACAAATTGGTGATCGTATTTTACAAGAACGACCTCTCTGGGGTATTCTACCCCTATGATGCCCCATTTGTTGTCTAGTTCAGAATCCAAGATGTCGTCATCGCCAGTATTTTGATTGATAATGGGAGCTCGACCAATATAATGTTTTACCCATATTTTCAGAATTTAGACTTGAAACTCCGCCAACTGGAACCTTACCATAAGACATTAATAGGTTTGTCAGGTGAGAAAGTTTACCCACTGGGCATAATCAATTTAAAACTGTTGTTCGACACCTGGCCAGTAAGCCGTATAGAGAAAATACGATTTGTTGTGATGGATAAAAATGTTCAATCTGCCTATAATATAATCCTCGTCAGGGTAGAATTGAAGAAGTTTGAAGTTGTACCGTCTACAGTCCATCAATGTTTGAAGTTCCCAACTCATTTTTGGGTTGGTGTTACAAAAGGTGACCAAAAGGTGTCCAGAGGGTGTTATTACTCCTCAGCCAAGCAAGAAGACTTTATTCATTTGAAGAAGAAGACCACCACTTATCAGGTAGATACCACTAATCCCAACATTGATTCTGAAGTGAAACTTTAGATCCTCGAGATGAGATGGAGTTATTCAAAGGGCTGATTATGGAAGGTACTGAAAGCATTATCTTGGATGACGACAAGCTAGAGAGGACTACACAGATCGGCTCAACACTAGGTCCAATCCTTAAACAGGAATTGATTTTGTTCCTAAGGCAGCAAAAAATGTATTTACATGGAGCCATGAGGATATTCCTGGGATTTCCCCCAACTTCCTCTATCATGAGCTCAATATCAATAAGGATGCTAAGCGGATCAAGTAGAGGTGCAGGGTTTTCAGTTCGAAGAAAAATCCAGCTGTTCTGGAAGAAGAGGAGAAACTTTAAAAATCCCAATTTATTGAAGATGTTAAGTATCCAACTTGGTTAGCTAACGTTGTGATGGTCAAAAAGAAAAATGATAAGTGGAGGATGTGTGTGGATTTTACCGATCTAAATAAAGCCTGCCTAAAAGACCACTTCCCCTTGCCTAGAATCGATCAATTGGTGGATGCTACATCACTACATGAGATTTTGATATTCATGGATGCTTATTTTGGGTATAACCAAATAAAGATAAAAACAAAAGATATGGAAATCACAACTTTCATCACCAAAAAAACTTATTACTATAACGTAATACCCTTTAGGCTAAAAAACGTTGGAGCGGCGTAACATAGGTTGGTGAACAAGGTATTTGAAGAGAAGATAGGAAAGAATATGGAGGTTCATGTGGATGATATGTTATTGAAAATCAAGAAAACATTAGATCATATTAGCGACCTTAGTAAGACTTTTGACGAGTTAGAAAAGCATCAAATGAAATTGAATCCGACCAAGTGCGTGTTTAGGGTGTAGGAATGATTTTTCTCGGCTTCATAGTTAATCAAAGGGAAATTGAAGCTAATCCAGGAAAGATAATAGCTTTGATAGAGATGCAATAGCCGAGATGCAGTCATCGAGTTGCAAGAAAGATGTACAAAGGCTTACTTATAGAGTAGCAGTTTTAAATAGATTTGTTTCTCAGGCAACATGTAGATGCTTAACATTGAATGCACAATGTGAAGAAGCGTTCCAAGAATTAAAGAAATATCTAGCCTTGTCGCCTTTACTTTCTTGATTTGTTTTGGGAGAAAATTTGTACTTATACTTAGCTGTTTCCGAGTTTGCAGTTAGCTCGACCTTGGTTCGATTGGATAATGGGATCAAAAAAATTGGTTACTACATTAGCAAAACAATCAGGGGAGACAAGATTAGGTATCCACACTTGGAAAAGCTAGCCTTAGAACTCATTGAAACCACTGGCTGCATTAAGACCTATTTCCAATCACATACTATAATTGTGTATACTGAACTACCTCTTCGGCAAACGCTCCACGAGCCTGAGAAGTCAGGAAGATTGATGTATTGGGCAGTAAAATTGGGAGAATTTAATATTGTGTATAAACCAAGGTACTCATTAAAAGGACAAGCTTTGGTGGATTTCAATACTGAATTCACATATTAAGTGGTTCCCGACCAATAAAACTTGCCTGTCGAGCAGACTTCTAAGGAAGATAGCTCAGCTTAAACTCAAGCCAAAACTACTACCGATCATCTTGAATCATCCAAAACTCGAGAAATGGCTCAGAAATATGCAGAGGAGATCAAGAAGACATTCCACCATGTAATACTGTCAATAGAAAGCTTTAGCAGTGACATCCCGATATAGAATCTATACATGAATGGATCTTCGTGTGCGACTAAAAGTGGAGCAGGTATAACACTCAATACTCCTGATAATATTGATGTTGAGTATGTGCTTAGGCTTAAATTCAAAGCATTAAATAATAGGGAAGAGTATGAAGCTTTGACAGTTGAACTAGATTTGACTGATTCATTAGGTGTCGAGAAAGTGGTGTCATATAGTGATTCACAATTAGTGGTCAACAAAGTGCTTCATTTATATGGTGTCAAAGGAGAGTTGATGACCAGATACCTTGCCAAATCCATAGAAGTTATTGCCGAGTTCCCAACCGTACAAATGAATAGAATCCTAAGAATAGCTAATGCCCGAGCTTATGCCCTTACTCGACTAGCAGTAGTAACAAGAGTTGAGCTCAAGAGAATAATTCCAATAGAAACCTTAGCCAATCGGAGCACTGATGAGGATTTAATAGCCAATTTCATTGCTTTGGATTTGGGACCTTCTTGGATGGACCCAATTAAGGCCTATATTGAAGATGGAATCCTACCACCTCATCCTAAAGAAGCCAACAATCTTCGTTATATTTTGTACCGAAGGGGATTGACAATGTCCTTGCTACGCTGTGTTTATCCCTTAAAAGTAGAAGATTTAATTAAAGAGGTGCAAGAAGGTTCTTATGGAGCACATTAGGCTGGTCGATCACTGCTCCAAAGAATCAATACTCAGGGATATTATTAGCCGACTATTAGGGAAGATTGTAAAGCTTTCGTAAGAAAGTGTGACAAATACTAGAAGTTCTCTTCCATTCACTAAGCACCCAACGCTACCCTAGCACCAATAACTTCGCCTTAACCCTTCGTTATTTGGAGAATTGACTTGGTCGAACCACTGTCGACCACCAAAGGAAGGTTCAAATACTTGTTAGTTACTATTAATTACTTCACCAAATGGGTGGAAGCAGAGCTATTGATTGAGATGCCTTATGAGAAGGTGTATCAATTCATATGAGGTAGATCTGGGGTGTTCCTTGACAATCCTCTGGTGGATGTTCAAAAGGAATCTTAGTCCTCAAATTTTGATGTCCTCTTCTTTATGAAACTTCTCCATGCTCTCGAATACGCACCACAAGAAACAAAATAAGAAATTATGGAATAGCATATCATCAAACAATTAGTAAACAAAAATAGGGCAGTACAATAATAAATTAAACAACCTAAGCCATAACCTACTTGAGGGCACTTGGGCCCATCATATACTTCTCCTATTTGTAAAGGAGCATGTTGCCAATTCTTTGCTATGACTTCATAATCAAAATATTCATTATTTGAGTCTAGCAAATTGATAACTAAGGCCATATTAGCAAATCTAGTCTTCATACAGTAAGTACTGTCACTAGTACTCCACTTATGACAGAACATTAGCTCATGAATGCCAATATGTGTTCCATATATCTTATTGAGACTATGAATTCCATTGAGAACTCTCCAAGTATTGGGGGCTACCCTAGCTGTGAAAACATCAAACTAGTGGAAAAATTCTAAAAAAAACATATTGGGGGGAAATGTGAAATCACACTCACCAATAAAGAGAGAGGGAATCCAGTGACCCTCAGGTAATACCTCAACAGGGGGCATGGGAATTTTTAAGTCTACCTAATCAGGAATATTCCTTTCCCACCTGAACTCATCTAAGGAATCCCCATGTACGATATAAACCATAGCTACAATAAATAATGATAGAAAGCTAAATGAAAGGGTAGAAGAAAGATTACAGAGAAAATGACGACTAAAGCGAAGGAAGGGTGTAAAGGAAAGCTCAAAAATAGAGAACTTGGAGAAGAAGAAGAAGAGTTCGAAATCTTAGAAAATTTTTGGTATGAAAATTTGATAAAATCTCACCTTTTATAGCGTACCTAGGAAATCATGCAAGAAATGATTATTTGCTTTGATGATTGACGTTCTGACGGCATTGTATTTCTGATAGCACAAAAATACCAATTTACCCTTTGACGATTTGCTAATTTTTAAATTATTTACAATAATTCCAATACGAAATCGAAACATGGAAATTTTTTACATGTCGCACTTCTCGGAGTAAGACGACCGACACTGAAGAAAATATACTCCATCCTTTCAACAAAAGCATCAAGAATGAAGTATTGGGGGCTTCTATTGATACAAAAAATTATTCACCTACATGGATCAATCATAAGTGGATAAGTGTCTCCCTGTGTGGCAGAAATCGTAGTCCGCAAGTAGTTACTCGGCAGGCACACCGATCAACTTAAAGAATGGAGACCATCAATATAAATGAAAAACCACCACACAGAAAGTACAACCAAATGTCTTATCGCACGTGGTTCATATAACCAATCGTCACATTAATTATGTACGGATGTAAATGCTTAAATATATAAAGTCATTCTGAACCTTGATCTCTGGGTCACTATAAATATATTTTATTCCTTTCGTCAATGGAAAGATGAAATGAATTTGAGGATATTCATATTAACGAGGATACCTAGCTTTTTGTAATCACTGAAATGAATACAATAACAGTGGACGTAGGCTTTTTTACGCAACTGAACCGCTTTAAAACTCTGTCTTTTATTTACTTATTTCATTGAAATCATATATTTTATCTATGATTAGACAATTGGACCTAGTCCATTTTTTGACATCAACAACAAGTATCGTCCCCAAGAAAGAAGATGAAAGATTGTGGTTGGGTACTAAATGTGGTGTAAATAACATTCCGGGTTGTTTGGATTCATTTGTTGTTTTGCCTATCCAACTTGTTCGTAGGTCAGCTCAGTAAACATTATGTTGTTGTTGATTTGGTAACATTATTTTTGTTCTTAGATTTTGTGGTTTGATAACATTATTTTGGTTCGAATTTGAGGTTTGTGGTTGTGTTGATAACATTATTTGGTATCTTAATGTGATAATGGTTGGATTTGTTAACATTACTTGGTTATATATATGTTTTGGATTGCATTGGTTGGTTTTATTAATTGTGTAAATAGGGAAATGAAGAAATAATACTACTGGGCAGTGGCAGTGGCCATACTGCCCATCAGTTTTTTTAATTCTATCAAGATTTGTCATGATCTTAAATTGTGATATTAATATGATAATGTTAACAGTTGTCACAATTAAAACCCATAGCATGAAGCCCATGATAATATTGTCATGGTCATTGACCATGACATAACCATTTCTTTCCCCTGAAACAGTTGCGGGCATTAACCATGACAAAGACAATTTATCATAGTCAATGACCTTGAAAATGAGGTCTTTTTGGTGTAGTGACTTGTAGGTTGCCTTAAAAAAATGAGCAAGATTATGATGAGCTATATTCTAATAAAATTTCCATTTCCTAATATGACCTATCTATTGGGATTCATCTTCTTTTCCATCTTATTATCCGAGGCATTTTGAAAGGTTATGGAGTTTCCCTAACCCAACTTGACCCGAGTTCCTATCAAACAATCTTAGTGTCCATGATATACATGAGGTAAATACCAGGTTTCAACATTAGCTAGGTAATGTTCTGTTACATTCATACCCTAAAGGATATTGCCAAAGCCCTCGACTATTATAATATATCCCCACGCAAGACTCAAAAAAAGCTAGTCTGGGTTTGCCCCACAAGTAATAATTTTAAAAAATAATTTTTTTTCTTCATCTATGGTAATTGGGAGTTCGGTCCGAATGAGGTCAGGAAGACTATAAGGATTCCTCATGATTGGAGTGTTCCTAACTCTATTTTTTTTACTTCTTTTGACTGTTTAGACTAAACTTCCTTTACTTTTCTAATTTTCATCTAATTTTTATTTTAGTTTTTCTGTAGGTAAAACTGCTCCTAAGCTTACAGCTATCGAAAGGAGGTTGGTGGACAAATATTGCGGATTTTAACCCTTGGTCTTTCAATATATATTTTCCTTCGACAAGATTATAGAGTTCAAAAATTATATAGAAAACGTCTGCATTGAGGCTAAAGTTCATGCCAAAGTCGAAACTGAAAAGGGTAAATGATTTTTTTTCAAGTGTTTGCTCATACTTTTTCTAATTTGTCTTTCACTGATGTCTATTTTTTCTTAGTATCCACTCCATACACTTCGCAAATGGCACCTACGGCTGCTGATCGAGATGCCCTCGCTTCCCTTCAAACACAACAGTTTAAGGGTTAAAATTCTACTGAGACTCGAGTTGAGGCCAAGAAGAGACATGTTGAAACTTCTACTACCGTGCTCAATCACAAGAATGCCAAAAGTGTTCCTGAGCTGAAAAGACCTATAAATAACAAGTTATGATTCACTATGGTTGTATCTATCATTTTATGAAAAAGGTGGTGCCATAGGTTCCTGTAACTGAACTCTCCAAGGAGCCTCCCTACGTTAAGGACCCCAACCTTCCTGTGTTTTATGAAAACCTATGGGAGGACAAAAAAAAGCCCAGGGTCAACTTGCCAACTCCCTTATTCATCTTGGATACTATGGGTATGAACTCGACTTTAGGTATGTTAAGTCTTTGATTACATACACTTTATGGTGATATTATGAGCATATGCTGGTGTAAGTAATTGTCTAACTCTTCCATTTCCATTTATCACCCATAACTTTTTGTTGGCTGATTTCACACTTTGACTTCTTATAGCAAGCTTTAGTTTCAACCATCCTTTGGGAGAGAGCTCTGGTGTTAGAGAATCACGCAGAGACCTTCGAGAATGAAAAGAGGAAAAATATTGAGATTAGAAATCTGGTATCTGATTTAGGGAAAAAACTTACTACTATTGGGGATAAGTCTACAAAGGTCGAGGAGGATCTAAAGGTAAATATAAGGAAAAGAATAAAAAGGATGTTGTTGTGATTGAGAGCCTTAAGGGGATATGGCCAAGGCTTGTGAGGCTGTTATGGCCAACTACAAAGCCTCTTAGGGTGTTGAAAAATGTCATACTTCCTTGATGGGTACACTAAGCTCAAAAAGTGGGTGATAAAACATTATTCGAACCTTGCTAAAGGTTATTAGTGATTGGAAGAGCTATGATGAAGAGGCCATGACCCTGGCTTATTGAGATGGATACTGATCTCCAACCAAGACTAACATTATCGAGCTGACCATTGTGGACCCTAAAGCTATTAACCCTACCAATGAACAGACTCCCCGTGTTATGGATTCTTTAGTTTTGGATCCCTCAAATATTCCATCATAAATGGATTAAGATCCCTTCAAAATTTTTCTTCCTATTATAATCTTTTATTTTGAGAAAAACTTTTGTAATTGTTAAACAAATTTATCGAGGCCCTTGGCCTTCACATGTATCATATTATTTCCTGTTATGAATGTGTTCATATTTTTTCACTGTTTTGTATTTAATATTCTTGAATGAATGTTTTACTTATTATTTAGTGTACTTTCTAATCAATTAATTATAACCTTCTGCATAATTACGTTCTAGATTTTAATTGGTCTATCATTAATTTTAGCAAAATAAGTCATATGTTTTTAGGTCTTCTTAATCCTTAAAACAATATCTTGGGCTTGTTTTAAGTGTCTGTAGTGATTTATCCATTTACTGGTCTCTAGTTCAGCTCGTAGTGGGCCTACTTTGCTCACTATACTAGCTTCTAGTGGACAAACCAATATGATGTCCGGATCTATCCAAATGACTAAATCTCACATGAAATATTATCCCGATGAGGTTATTTTATGTTGAAATTTTACTTATTATTCCCTCATTAATTTTGTACATGCTTTTTCTTTAGATGAAGCTAAAAAAATGCTCTTTTATGGTCTTCTAGTGTCTTAGTTATCTACTAGCCTTTAGGTTGGCTCTTAGCCAACCTGGTTGCTGACTGCACTAGCAACCTGAGGGTTGGCCAATTTAATTCCCTGGAATGCCTAAAGAACTATATCGCTTATGAAATGTGTTCTTGATAACTTTTCTCAGCTTCCTTGAAATGCCTTCGGCCGAGGCCTCTTGCCTATCGCATGGTACTGAGATTCTTAGCAGGCTATAACAGATAATATGAGAGTTAAATAATAACAATTGCAGAAAATAGTGGAAAATTTTTCATTGATGAAAAAACATTCGTTACATTTTCTCCATCTATTACACTTGATCAGAATAATGATAAAACTCTCCAAGATGCTCAGTGTTCTAGGGATTCTTGAAAACTTCACCATATAGTGGCTCGGTTTAGTAAGTCCTAAGTCGAACAACATTGTTAACCCTATGCGTACCATGACGTAATCTAATTTTTTTCCTTTTTGGATAACCTACTTTAGAACCGGATCTAATTAGTTTAATGTGCTCGACTACACCCTTTTATTGTGGAAGCGAGATATCCTTTATTGGTATGTTATCACTTTGAGACCCTCATTTTCCTTTAATTCTTACACTAGGTATAGATCTATTCATTTCATGAAGTCACTGATATGATAATTGAAGTTCATACCCAGTGACTGGGCAGGACGACCTTAGTCAGAATTACAACCTCAAAGCCAAATACCAATATAAAAGGAGCCTATTTGGTAGGGGTTCTAGGGGTCATCTTGTATTACCATAGGACAATGTGAAGTTCATTTATCCAAATGTCCATTACATCCTCTAATCTCTTTTTAATTACGTCCACGAGCTTCTTATTGATGACTTTTATCTGTCCATTTCATTGTGGATGGACTAGAGCAGAGCGCTTCCTTTTGATTTAACATCTGACACAATAGTTTCTTAACCAATCATTATCAAACTAAGTGCCGTGATAAGTGATTAAGGTATTAATGATACCTTATCTACATATTATATTTTTCCAGATGAATTGGACTATCTTTGGTTGACTTATTTCGATAATCGACTCGGTCTCCACCCATTTTGTTAAGTAGTCAACCGGAACTAACATGTACCTGAATCTTCCTTTTATCTTGGGCGGTGACCTTACAAAATATATTCCCGACATCGTAAATGACTAAGTGGATGTCACTGGTGTTAAGAAGGCTACCATTTTTTGGCTTATCACAGTACGTCTTTTGCGTTTATCACACTTCTTTACATAATTTACACAATCCTCTTTTACCATCGGCCAGTAGTAGCACTGTGTGGCTGCTCTCTTCACCAAAAATCTTATAGTCGTATATTCCCTAATGTAACCTTTGTGCACCTCATTAATTATAGTATGCTCTTCATTAGAGTGGACACACCGAAGAAATGATAATATTAATCGTTATTTGAATAATACTCCGTCGACTACATATCTGACTTTTTTATAGCGCATCCTTCTAGCTTCTTTTAGATAGGTAAGTGCCTTGTATGTTTAAAATTACTCTATTATTGGATACATCTAGTATTTCCCTAACTCCATTTCCATAATCTAAACATATTCTTCTTTAAGAGTGTGATAAGATCTCCACCGTGACAGTCCTCCTTATCTCAGCTCATGTTTCGAAAGCCAAACGAGCGAGATCATCGACTCGAATTTTTTCCCCTTGGTATTATAACCATATCCACTATGATGAACTTCAGCAATATCTTTCTCACCTTGGTCAGATATATGACCATTTTTTTCTCTTTCTTCATATGAGGCCAAAACTTGGTTTACATCCAGCTACAAATCACTATAGGCCAATACATGCAAGGACCCCAAGGAAGAAGCTAGGTGATCGAGGGGCGAAAAGTAGCGCGTGTAAAGACGCTAATCGTTGTTTTCGTTTCGCCAACTCAATACAAAAACCTAAGTTACAACTACACTTGCGGGGCAAGTAGAGCGGTAAGTCGGGTATCGAGAATCCACAGGGACAAGTTGTTAGAATTTATAAGGTTTAATATTCCTAAAATAAAAGTGTAAAAGGTGATTACAAACTAAAAGAAAAGATGCATAAAGGAAAAGATTATTCTAGGCAATGGTATTGAAACTAGATTATGAAAGCGAGTAAGACTATAGGTTGCATCGAATATCCCTCACCCGAGTTAATTTGTATAAAATGGTTACATGGGTCGACGAGATATTACAAATGCATCTCGTTTCGACAGTTAATTAAATCAAGGGTTGTTACGCCCTAAATCATCATAAAAGCCTAATAAGATTTTGGCGTCAACAAATATCCCGGAAATTACGCGCGAAAGGTCGTAAGCACGGGACATACATGATATGCCCCGTCAAATCTCCTAGGCGTAATAACTAGGACAACGCACCCGAAATAGACCCGTAAACACCATCACCAAAGCAAACCAACGCGTCAACTCGAGTGAGTTCAATTCAAACACAACCTAATTTAAATTACCTAGAAAGCATGTTAAAAACGCGATAAATGGAAAGCGGTAAATAAACGCGGTAAAATTACACTACAAAGCAAGTAATCAAAGCATGTAAATAAAGCATGTAAACCTAAATTAGAAAGCTTGTAAATTATCTAGAAAGCAAGAAATGAAGAACTACAAACTATATTAATGGAAGAGGATGATGAATAGTCAACTTACACAACAAATGGGGTGTCAAACCAAGTATAAATGAAGGAGAACTCTCCAAAACCCTCAAACCCTAAGCTAAACTAACCTAAAATCGTGTATATATCCTATTAAAACCAAAAAATGAGTTTATATAGTAAGTGGGAAAAGATAAGGGAAAAAGGAAAGAAAAAGGAAAGAGCCCAAAATATCTGGCACTACCGGTCGACCGGTAGCAGGGGCGCGGTCGACCGGTCCCTTAAGCCAAAGCATACTGTCTCCTTCCTACGGAAAAAGTTGAAACCGCGGTCGACCGGTCCCTTGTACGCGGTCGACCGGTACTCTGTTTTCAGGCTGCATTTGGTCCATGATGAGGGAGAAAAGGTCCATTACGGAAACGAGCCTAGCTTCTTCGTCCGAACTCCAAACGACGCACCGTTTGCGGCCACGCGATGCTAACTCAATGAACTACGCATCCGTGGAATTTCCAAGAGCCAAATAAGAAATGTGAATTGACTAAAAAGCCCTTGAAGTAGCGTCCAGCGACGCAACTTCTCCGAAATGCAACGGATCCTCACTTTTAGCGTTCCAATACCTACAAAAGCACAAATAACCCCTGCAAAACATGTATCTATCCAACTCCAAGGTTGTCTGGTTAATGAGCATAATTATAGGCATTTAGGACCGTAAAAGCGCTAGAATGCATAAGGATAACAGGTGGAAATATACAATATTCGATACGAATCACTAGGCCCAATCATACAATCAAGGAATCATATTTAGATTCATTATACGAATCTTTAAAGTTGAACTTAAGAGCATACTCCACGTCTTCTACCTTTGGATTAGATATAATTAGACTGACCCCACTCCCATTGGCACATGACAAGTCATCCACAAATAACTTGTAGATGAGGGTGGTTTCCTTAAAGCCACTTTCAACCAACATGCTTAATATATATACCTTCTTCACTGTTCTTGATATTTTATTCGCTCGGTGTCTCTTATGGAGGGATCAACTTCATTAGAGTAACATTGCACTCGCCTCTGGTATCTCGTCCTTATACATGGATTTAATAATAAAATGTTTTATAGACTAACCTTTAATCTATGTTCTCGACTCGTAAACTATATCGAATTCTTCCAATTCAACATCCCATGCCATTAGTCTTATGGACTTCTCAAGATTGCGAATAACCTATTTCAGAGGCTGATCTATATACACTACAATTGTATGAGCTTGGAAGTACAATTTCGTTCTTCTCAATGCATCAATCAATGATAAGGAAAACTTTCAAACCTTATATATAGGGTCTCTATTACTCTATAATCCTTGTTGGTGTAGTGCATAATAATCTGCACACCATCTGCATTTCAAACCAGTGCCGAGCTAATGGCTAATTCATATACAACAAGATACGAATACAAACTCTTCTTAAAGATCATCCTAGACAGCAGGGTCCTAGATACCTCTTCAACTCCTGAAATTCCCCTTCATACTATGCATTCAATGCAACGGTTTTTCTTACCACCTTGAAAAATGGGAGACACATGTCCAGAGTTCTTGAAACAAATCTATTTAATGATGCAACCTAATCTATAAGATTTTGGATATTTTTCTTATTCTTTTGGATACTGCATATTGATGAGGCCCTTGATCTTATTCGGGTTTAATTCAATTCCATACTGATTAACATTAAAGCACAGGAACTTCCCGAATCGGATGATGAACACACACTTCACCGGGTTCAGTTTTGTCTTATATTTATCCATCACATTAAAAAACTAACTGAGGTCTTTTATGTGGTCGTCCTCCTTTTTTCTTTTCTTCAATATGTTGTCCATGTACAATTCCATGTTTCTCATGATCTTCTCTTTGAAAATATGGTTCACCAACCTTTGGTATGTTTATTTAATGTTTTTCAACCCAAAGGTCATAGCGTTGTAGCAATGGTTACCCTTACTAGTTGTAAATGAGGTATAATCTCTATTATACAAGTTTATCAAAATATGGTCATAACCCGACTAAGCATCCATGAAACTAAGGATCCTGAGTAGGCATCAATAAAATAAAGGAGATCATTCCCAGCCATAATAACCACCAACTGATCAATACTAAGTAGGGGTTAATGGTCTTTTATATAAGGGTTATTCAAGTTCATAAAGTCCACACACATCCTCCATTTACCGCTAGGATTTTCACTATGATAACATTAAACAACCGTCTGGGATACTTAATACTTTCAATGAACTTTGCCTTCCATATCTTGTTTACCTCCACATATATGGACAAATTTCTCTCATGGACAAAGACCATTATCTTCTATTTTACTGGTTTTGCATCCTTTGTTACGCTAAGCTCAAGGCATAGTACCTCTGGATTAATTCTTGACAAGCCATTTTGGATCCATGTGAACGCATTACGTTGATGATTTAGGAGATAAACCAATTACTTTATAAGATTTAGCTTGAGGGAAGATCCAATCGGAGCGGTTTACTCTGGATGATCATCAAATTGTATCACAAATTTGATCTCTTCAACTGCATCCCTAATAACTAGATTATCTTCACCCCACGGGTCCAGAGTTTCAATCTTGTAAGTAATGTCCTTCTTCATTCTTGAGTCACTACCTGGTTTCCTGTGACTTAGGCCACACCATAATTTTTTTGGAACTTCATCACTTGATGGATTGTGGAATCAATAACCTCAAATTTATTTATCCCCACACGATCGAAGTATATATTGTAGGCCGATACTACATAGATAAAGGAGATTTGTAATTGCCATTAGCATTTAGAAATGACCTTTGTAACTTCTCTTTTTCGTCATGATATACGTATTCAAAAATAAAAAATTTCACTCCTAACAGCAATCATAATTCTTTATAAAGTCTACGGGGGGTGACAACCCGAGATCCAAAATAAGGGGTGGCCAGCCCGATACTCCAATAATACAGGAATCATGGATGGAACCATTATCAGCATCGTGACAACATAAAGAGTATACAGGATAACCACTCAATAATTCATAAAACGGGTTGTCAATTTTTTTTAATTTAAAGAAAGCATTTTAAACAACCCGTAATTGAAAACGAAAGTGGAAACCCCAAGAACAATAAACACCAACAACAGGTAGACAATAAGAGGACCGAATGAAATGTCGGTCAACAGAATTTCATACAATGTACAACAAGTTCAATAAATTACATATTACATTCATTATACAATTATAAAAGTTAGGCCACACGCCCGAATAAAGATCCGAACAAAACTAGAAAATAACAATGAAGGCGTCTACACAAAATATCCCGTGATATCCGCAAAATGTCATGGCTCCTCAAAAGACACTGGAGTGGGGAGGTGAATACGGGCATCCTTGCGGTGGAGCACCTGGGCGATTACCATATTTATGCACAACAAGAAAGAAGAACGGGTCAGGGCCCGGTTTTATGTGATCACCAGATAAATAAATAGTATGAAAATTATGAAGAGTTAATCATGGATGATAAAGATGATATTCTAACATGGTGACCTCATATAATAAACTAAGACAATTAAATGATTATCAGGTGAAATTCAATTATGCAAGAGGATATGTATAATCATCATTAATAAAAAATCTTTATCATTATTCACCTTTTCATTTTATCATTCCATTCCTTATCAGGAATATAAATTCTATCATATGCACTACATGGCATGTATCTCATTTGTATGCTCTTTACATCAAGTATTTTATTTATATGCTCTTTGTGGCATGTATTATGCTCTTTATGGCATTGTGTTATGCTCTTTGTGGCATATATATATCCATCAAGTCCCACTTGATGTTATAATAGTTATAAATATACATATATAACGATGGGTTTCCCCACTGTGCGCGCCCCTAAATGACACTCATCTTCCAGGGCCTATCATCAAGACAACCTGGGATCCTACCGAAACATCGGGAAGCGTACATATGCCTATGGGGTAGTCATAATCACACCCGAAATTACCTATCCATCGTAGAAAATATATAACAAACGCTCAAATGGCCTAGGACTGTATCCACCCTGCATTCATTATCCAGGGGGCTTCACCTTACACATGAACTTCCCTTAAGATGGTATTTAGAGAGGGTGTGCTCCAACCATTTTATTAATTACCATGACATGATTTAGTAAATTATCATTTACTTTATCCATTTACATTTTATCAAATGTATTATGGTTATCTGAAACTATACGTGCTTTGCATCATCATAATAGCCTCGATGAATACATAAACTCCCAAGTTATTTTCCCAAGTCTCCTTTTGGTCTTTATAATAGACCATCATACCTCAAATTAACTTCTAAAGTCTCCAAACACAACTTCATAATCTCCTGTAATCTTCCAAATCGATTCGGCTAATCTGAATCGATTCGGTCCAAGCAGACCTGGAAACTGGACCTAAGCGAATCGATTCGCCCAAGGGCCGAATCGATTTGCCGTTGCGATTTTTCTAAGTTTGACTATGGAGTCCGGGACTCCAAATTTACCCCCAACTCAAATCCATTCAAACCAAACTCATTTATTGTCACCAATACATCATAAATACCACTAACTACTACCATAAACATCAATAATCATCCAAATCATTCTTTCATGATTCAAAACCCACAAATCCACAAAACCTCTAAAATAGTTAAACCATGATTAATACACAATTATCACAACTAATCATTTATCTTAAACCACAATATAGCAAGTAGAAAACTTGCCTCAAGCTTGCAAATTCATATTTGAGGAAGATGAATGCAAGATCAATCTCCAATCTTCAATATCTCTCTCCTTTCTCTACTATGTCTCTTCCTCTTTCTTTTTCTTTAGGTTAACAATTGCACTCAAGAGAAATAAAGAAAAGCAAGGCATAAATCATGCCTTTAGACTACAATTTACAACTTAAGTGGTAAATACCACATTAAACGGTTTGCAACTACACATATATGTTATAACCATTCAAAAATTCCCAAAACATAAAAATACAATATGGCACCCATTTTGACCGTCTCGCACGTTCCGGAACCAACTACGGCCTCCAAATTATCATTTGGATATTTTATAATTCATTTTAAGTTTCGTTTCCATTTTAAACCATAATGTCATTTTAAATCTCGTGACACTATAAAACTCAACATGAGGATATTTACATACACATACAGTAAATATACAACAAGTTAGTAAATATTAACTTTTCTTCATTAAATTAATACTTACTCCATATTACAACATTTTATATATAATTAATTCACATAGTAAGTAAATATGAAATAGGTTCTCATAAGCGAGGGTTATTACATACTCCCCCCCTTATGAGGGAATTTTGCGCCCAAAATTCAAGCCTACCTTGCAAGAAGAGATGCAAATATTTTTCCCGCATGTCGTCCTCATGTTCCCACATCGATTCTTTAGCATTGTGATGACTCCATTGGACTCTCACCAAGGGAACCACACGAGACCTCAACTTACGCTCCCATGCTCTAAGATAGCAATCGGTTGTTCTTTATATGAAATGTCGGGTTGCAAGTCAATATCCTCGAAAGGGATATGTCAAAAAGAACCATCGCATCTCTTATACTTCTTGAGAGAGGAAACATGGAATACATCGTGAATTTATTTCAAAGGTTACAGTAAGGCAAGTTGATACACCACTGGATCGACTTTCGCAATAACTAGAAAAGGTCCAACAAAACGCGACGCAAGCTTTCTTTTCTTCCCAAAACGCTTAATGCCCTTCATTGGTGACACTCGCACCAAGACTTGGTCCCCAATCTCCAACTCCATGTGTCTTCTACCTGCATCGGCATAGCTCTTTTGGAGATCTTGGGCTATCTGAATGCGATTCCGAATGAGTTCAATTTTAGAAGAAGTATCTTGGATCATTTCAGGTCCAAGGAATTTATTATCACCCACTTCCAACCAACAAGTAGGCGACCTACATGACCGGCCATTAAGAGCTTCATAGGGCACCATTACAATAGTAAATTTGTATGAGTTGTTATAAGCGAACTCAACCAATGGGAGGTATTGTTCCCAACCACCCTTGAAATCAAGCATACACATACGGAGCATATCCTCCAACATTTGGTTTACTCTTTCAGTCTGACCATCTGTTTGAGGATGATAAGAAGTGCTTAACTTCAATTCGGTACCCATCGCCTCATGGCAACTTCGTTAAAAATGGGAAATAAAGATCTTGTCTCGGTGGGAAACTATATTTAAAGGTACCCCATGAAGTCTAACGACCTCCTCGATGAACAATCAGGCATAACGAGTAGTGTCATAATCAGTACGCACGGGTAGGAAGTGTGCCGACTTAGTTAAGCGGTCGACAATCACCCAAATAGAATCAAAACCACTCTGTGACCTTGACAAGCCCATAATAAAATCCATCGATATGCTCTCCCATTTCCACACCAGAATCTGTAATGGTTGCAACAAACCTGTCGGTCGCTGATGATCAATTTTGACCAATTGACAAGTAGTGCATTGGGATACAAACTCAGAAATATCTGAGTTCATGCCTAGCCACTAATACTGGCGGCGCATGTCTTGATACATCTTGTCCCCACCAAGATGTATCGTAAATTTTAACCCTTGAGATTCTGCCATCACCACCCGTCTCAAATCCCCCTCCTCCGGAACAATCAGTTTTCCATGGAAGCGTAATCCACCCTCTGAACTTATCGAGTAGGATTCTGCTCCCTCGAACAGTTATCAGTGTATATGGTCCTGACAGCCCTTATCCCTTCCTTGGGCTTTTACAACCCTTGCCACAATGGTAGGAGCAACAGTCATCACTGACATGAACGCTCTCACCACCGCATCCTCCTAACTGAGCTCTTTCCACTTAGCTTTCCGTACATCAGCTAACTCTCCCTCAGGCCTTCTACTCAAGGCATCCGCCACAACGTTCACCTTGCCCGGATGATAATGGATATCAAATTGATAATATTTCACGAACTCCAACCATCGGCGCTGACGTATATTCAAATTTTTATGTGAAAATAAATATTGCAACTATTTATGGTCTGTGAAAAGACTGAATTTCTCCCCTAAGAGATAATGCCTCCAAATCTTTAAGGCAAAGACAATCGCGACAAGTTCTAAGTCATGCACTGGATAATTACTTTCATGAGGCTTTAGCTTTTGGGAAGCATAAGCAATAGCCCGTCTCTCTTGTTGAAGCACACCTCATAATCCTTGAAGAGATGCATCGGTGAATACTAGATATTCCAATCCCGATTTTGGCAATGCTATGACTGGAGCCGAAGTTAGCCTATCTTTGAGCTCGTCAAAAGTAGCCTGACAAGAGTTATCCCAAACAAATCTCACCCCTTTCTGGGTCAAATGTATCAAAGGGCTAGCGATTTTAGAGAAACCCTTGATAAACCGACGGTAATAACCCGCCAAGCCCAGAAAACTACGAATCTCGGTAGGTGTCATGGGATGACCCAACTCCCTCACCGCAACCACCTTGCTCGGATCCACCGATATACCCTGGGATGACACAACATGGCCCAAAAACTGAACTTCCTTCAACTAAAAGCCACACTTATCGAACTTTGCATACCATTGGTGATCCCTCAATCTTTGCAGGACCAACCTCAAATGAATAGCATGATCAGATTCCGTTTGAGAATAGACTAAGATGTCATCGATGAATACAATAACAAATTGGTCCAAGAAGTCCTGGAATACCTTATTCATGAGATCCATAAATTCAGCGGGGGCATTGGTTAGTCCAAAGGGCATAACCAAGAATTCATAGGATCCATATCTGGTCAGAAATGCGGTCTTGGATACATCCTGCTCCCGTATCCTCAATTGATGATACCCCGTCCTCAAATCGATCTTAGAGAATTACGGTGCTCCCCTAAGTTGGTCAAACAAATCATCAATATGAGGCAAAGGGTATTTATTCCGGATGGTGACTTTATTCAACTCTCTATAGTCCACACATAACCGGAGAGAACCGTCTCTTTTCTTTACAAACAACACCGGAGCACCCCAAGGTGATGTACTACGCCTAATAAATCCCTGTTCTAATAATTTCTAGATTTGATCCGTTAACTACCTCATTTCCACAGGAGCCATGCGATATGGACCTCTCGCAATCGGTCGAGTTCCCAGCACTAAATCAATCACAAACTCAATCTCTTGGCTCGGAGGTAATCCCGGTATTTCCCGAAAAACATCTTCAAAATCTCTAACAATTGGAATAGAATCCAGGGGAACAACTACATCCCTAGAAGTATCCTCCACAATAAAATATAAATAGGTACTCGTACCTCCTTCCAAACTAGGCATAACTACCAAGAACATTTCTTGTCCCGGAACGACGAAGACTATACTCTTCCCGTAACAATTTACTATCACGTGATATTTCATTAACCAATCCTTGCCCAAAATCACGCCATACACGACCATGTCAAGGACGAGAAAATCGGCCTCAAAGCACAAATTACCAAGATTAATTCCTATGTTTTTACAAACAAAGAAAATTAATGGACCACCACCCATAGAAGATTCAACGCTAGTGAAAGTACTCTCAACAGATTTTATCAACTCTGTGGTCTGAGCAACACTCCTAGAAATGAAAGAGTGTGTCGCACTTGTATCAAATAATACCCTACCCATATGCCCTTGGATGAGAAACTTACCCTCAATTGCTAGCGGTGCTGGATGGGCCGGAGGAAGCATAGCCTCATGAATATGATAAAGCCGTCCATACAATAGTTGTCCCTGCTGTGGAGGAGCAACCGGATTTGGCACCTGTGGCGGAAATTGAACATATGGCTACTGTGGATCCCTAGGAAGATGTCCTCCAATCAACTGAGAACACTACCTCTTATAATGGCCCAGCTCTCCGCACTAAAAACATTTGTTCGTGACGTTCTCCTTGTTCCACCCCTGATTATTTCAAAACTTCCCAAAACCTCAGCCTTGCTGGCCTCTACCTCCATTCCCACCTCTGCCTGCTTATTGTTGTGGCGGTCCACCTTGACCCTGCCTATTTTTGTTACCACCCACATTAAATCCACCAAAGCGTTGGTGTTTAGACAAATCCCCTTGCTGGGGGTCCCTCTCTCTTTGCTTACTCCCCGAAGATTGGGATGAAGGAGATGTTCCTCCCCCAATCCCATTTCCTCCAGGTTTTCTCACTTGTCCCATCGCGGTATCCTTCTTGCTATTTTGCACAAACAATCTATGCTCTTGGCAATGAAGTAATGCCGCATTCATCACTTCCCCAAAGATTTGTAAAGACAGATTTCCCAACAAATGTTGTTTTATCCGCCAATGTAAACCTCCCACAAACTTGGAGATTCTCCTCTCTTCTGGAGTCACCTCATCCGGTACAAAACTTGACAACCGGGTGAACTCCTCTTCATACTCTGTAACAGATCTCTCTCCCTGTACCACATCCTGAAGCTTCCTTCGCATCTCCCTTTGAACTGCGGGAGGGAAGTACTTTTGGTCAAACAAGGCCCAAAAATCAGTGATTGTCATCGACTCCCACAAATGTAATGCCAATCCGACAAGATTGAAAGTAACAAGGATTTGCTTTTTCTACTCACTACATTCTTCCATTTGAATATGGCGTTGCATGTCTTTCTTCCACTGATTTTCCCTTATAACATCCGAGCCTCCATCGAATTCTGGGGGATGGCCCTTTAGAAAAGACTGCCTAACTCTTTCCCACGGAAAAGGTCCCATAAGAGCTTGTGCCTCTTGCGCCCGTGGTTGAACTTGTGGCATTTGTTGCACCACTGCAGTCATCACTGCATTAACCGCATATGCCACTATGTTTGCTACATCATCAACATTTATACTCCCCGGTGGTGGCGGTGGAGGACCAACCTCCTCTTCCACAACTCTATTACGTCTCGCTGGGCGACCTCTCTTAGGCGGCATCTGAGATGGAGAAATAATAGAGTTAGGATACTATATAAAACAATCTATCTTGTAGAAGATCGCAAACATAAGCAACAAAGCATTCCTAACATTAGGCTCTATATCAAAGAACGCTACGGTAGAACGTGACAAGTCCACATAGATCCTAAAGACTCTAGAACCTGATGCTCTGATACCATCTGTGATAACCCGAGATCCGAAATAAGGGGTGGCCATCCCGATAATCCAATAATACATGAATCATGGATGGAATCATTCTCAGCATCGTGGCAACATAAAGAGTATACGGGATAACCACTCAATAATTCAGAAAACGGATTGTCAAAAATTTTGTTTTATAATTTAAAGAAAGCATTTTAAATAACCCATAATTGAAAACGAAAGTGGAAACCCTAAGAACGATATACACTAACAATAGGTATACAATAAGAGGACCGAATGAAATATCGGTCAAAAGAATTTCATACAATGTAAAACAAGTTGAATAAATTACATATTACGTTCATTATACAATTATAAAAGTTGGGCCACACGCCCGAATAAAGACCTGAACATAACTAGAAAACAACAATGAAGGCGTCTACACAAAATATCCCGTGATATCCGTAAAATGTCACGGCTCCTCAAAAGACACTGGAGTGGGGAGGTCAATACGGGCGTTCTTGCGGTGGAGAACCTGAGTGGTTACCATATTTATGCACAACAAGAAAGAAGAACGGGTCAGGGGCCGATTTTATGTGATCACCAGATAAATAAATAGTAAGACAATTATGAACAGTTAATCATGGATGATAAAGATGATATTATAACATGGTGACCTCATATAATAAACAAAGACAATTAAATGATTATCAAGTGAAATTCAATTATGCAAGAGGATATGTATAATCATAATTAATCAAAAATCTTTATCATTATTCACCTTTTCATTTTATCTTTCCATTCCTTATATGGAATATAAATTCTATCATATGCACTACATGTCATGTATCTCATTTGTATGCTCTTTACAACAACTATTTTATTTATATTCTCTTTGTGGCATGTATTATGCTCTTTATGGCATTGCGTTATGCTCTTTGTGGAATATATATATCCATCAAGTCCCACTTGATGTTAAAATAGTTATAAATATACATATATAACGATGGGTTTCCCCACTGTGTGCGCCCCTAAATGACCATCATCTTCCAGGGCATATCATCAAGACAACCTGGGATCCTAGCGAAATGTCGGAAAGAAGCCATATACCTGCAGGGTAGTCATAATCACACCCGGAATTACCTACCCATCACAGAAAATATACAACAAACGCTCATATGGCCTAGGACTGTATCCACCCTGCATTCATTAGCCAGGGGGCTTCACCTTATGCACGAACTTCCCTTAAGATGGTATTTAGAGAGGGTGTGTTCCAACCATTTTATTAATTACCATGACATGATTTAGTAAATTATCATTTACTTTATCCATTTACATTTTATCAAATGCATTATGGTTATCTGGAACTATACGTGCTTCGCATCATCATAATAACCTCGATGAATATTTAAACTCTCAAGTTATTTTTCCAAGTCTCCTTTTGGGCTTTATAATAGAACATCATACCTCAAATTAACTTCTAAAGTCTCCAAACACAACTTCGTAATCTCCTAGACTCCTACTAATTATAAAAGGTAAGTAATGCCTGAACATCACTTCACGCACCCTCAAAATAAATCCCATATATACCAATTCTAATCTAGGGTAGTAAACAAACTCATCTAGAACTCTAGGACTCTAAGTTTACTTCATACAAGAAGGTTCCTAGGCCCAAATCCTAAAGAAAATGAGTTAGAATTGAATTTCAAAACTAACTCAAAACAGCAGGAAAACAAATCAATTCGCCCAAGGGGCGAATTGATTTGCCCTAGAGAATCGATTCGCCCTAAAAGCGAATCGATTCGGACAAGGAAAACTGGCATTCTGTATTCTGCCGAATCGATTCGGCTAAGCCGAATCGATTCGGTCCAAGCAGAAAACTGGACCTAAGCGAATCGATTCGCCCAAGGGCCGGATCTATTCGCCCTTACGATTTTGCTAAGTTTGACTATGGAGTCTTGGACTCCAAATTTACCCCCAACTCAAATCGATTCAAACCAAACTCATTTATTTTCACCAATACATCATAAATACCACTAACTACTACCATAAACATCAATAATCATCCAAATCATTCTTTAATGATTCAAAACCCACAAATCCACAAAAACCCTAAAATAGTTAAACTATGATTAATACACAATTATCACAACTAATCATCTATCTTAAACCATAATATAGAAAGTAGAAAACTTGCCTCAAGCTTGCAAATTCATATTTGAGGAAGATGAATGCAAGATCAATCTCCAATCTTCAATCTCTATCTCCTTTCTCTACTATGTCTCTTCCTCTCTCTTTCTCTCTAGGTTAACAATTTCACTTAAGAGAAATAAAGAAAGGCAAGGCATAAATCGTGCCTTTAGACTACAATTTACAACTTAGGTGGTAAATACCACATTAAACGGTTCGCAACTACACAAATATGTTAAAACCAGTCAAAAGTGCCCAAAACATAAAAATACAACATGGCACCCATTCTGACTGTCTCGCACGTTCCGGAACCAACTAAGGCCTCCAAATTATCATTTGGATATTTTAGAATTCATTTTAAGTTCCAGTTCCATTTTAAACCGTAATGTCATTTTAAATCTTATGACACTAAAAAACTCAACATGAGGATATTTACATACACATACAGTAAATATACAACAAGTTAGTAAATATTAATTTTTCTTCATTAAATTAATACTTACTCCATATTCCAACATTATATATATAATTACTTCACATAGTAAGTAAATATAAAATAGGTTCTCATAAGCGAGGGTTATTACAGGGGGGTTATGATATGGTGACTGCAATCATCCCTACCAATTTGTAAGTGCTGTGAGTAGTTATGAATCTAATATTTGTAACTGTTGTCAGCAATTATGAATCTAATATCTGTAACTGATGTTAGCAGTTACAAACTAAATATTCGTAATCGCTCATATCGGTTATAAAATTGGTAGTAGTGACAAATTTGTGACTGCTATTAGTAGTAACAAAGGTTGAGTTTGTTAAATGTGTCACTCGTAAACGCAGTTACAAATATCTTTTTATTTTCAAAAAATGATGAAATTCTGACGATCGAGCAAAAAACTAAGAATAAAATAGATAAGTAGATGAAATTCTATGAACAAGTATCAAATTTTAAAAAAAAAATTGATGCATGCATGACACAAGTCTAAAAACATTCGACAAAATTTCATTTATATATTGGACATTCTAGATATCATATACACAGAAAAGTTATTCAAACACAATTTAATATCAAAAAAACTCATCTCGGGCTCCCAATACAAAATTAACATCAAATAAAAAGTAAACTAAAAAACAACAGCACAACACATCAATGACACGAAATATCATGAACATGTAACAACTCATCCTAAACCTAGACCAGGGGTCACCACTCAGTAGATATGCTTCATGAAGTCTAGGTATATGAATCATGAGGGGTATTAATGCGATAACAACCTCCCTTATGTACTCGGAGTAGGCCTGCTGAGCAAGTTCAATGAACTCAAATTTTGTATATGGGGCGCCTCGGTATCTATAAACTTGTTCTTGTGTTGCTTACCACGAAGTGTAAACACCTGGATTTAAGCCTTTTAATACTACGTATGCCATGTGTATACCTACAAGCAATGAAATGTAATTATTATCATGTGAAGATAAAGGTAAAGTTAAAATTAGTATGGAGTAAAGACATGTCCTCACACACACACACACATATAGGAAAATCTACCAATTCACAAAGGACATACAAGATACAAGGACTTAAAGTGAGAATGAGGATGAACTAGTGAATTATTATCATGATAAGAGAAAACACAACTAGCTAATCCAATAGGAGGACAAATAAATCCAATCAAAACAAAAAATATAGTCAAAATGCATAAATTTCAATCCAACTATGCAAAGTGTACCTATAAATTATGTAGCCATATCCTATAACTAATTTTAGATGATAATATGTTTTATTGTTTAATAATTGATGTTTCCAAAATATTTATACATTATTTATTATCCATTTTTTGTATTTTTTGTTGAATGTTATGATTTGATTCACGATAGGATTTCCTATTTCGTCCTCATAAGTTTTTTATTTGCATTTTGACAACTTTGGTTTTATCAATGATTAACACTTCCTTGCCTCTGAGATATTATCACATGATATATATAAAAGATAATAAAATAATTAGATATATAACGAAAAATAAATTATTAAAACAATTCTCAATGCTCAAATTTAATACGAGCCTATGATCTTCCTAAAACAATACATAATACCCACTATATGCAAATATCAACATATGATTTCTTTAAACTAGAAACTAGATTGATCCAGTCTCTCAAAATATAACACAATGTTCAACCAAAATATTATAGAGAATAGTATGTCTCATGTATGTTTCTTATTCGGATGCAATGCAGTGCCATGAAATATAAAGATAAGTTCAAGAATTCATACATTTCTGGCATTTTCAAGCATGGATATCATATTAACTTTAACTCAAAAATTAAACTTCATAAAGTGTACAGTAAAGACTACAACAAGCTTGCTAACATAATTTATTTAGCCCATATATTAAAATTATTCTTTTCTAAGTCAGTGATCTCATCAGTAATGACTAATGAATTCTCAGGAGATGACACGTGTCCTCATTAAGGGCAGAAAGTAAGGTCGGCTTGATATACAATCTAATCGGCCAGGGGAATTGAGGTCGGCTCAGGTAATATTGTGATTGGGCCTTCCATTTTATTAAATGTCCTGCTACTATTAATATGATATTAATTAATAGAGTTAATTAACCCCGTTAATGCCCACCTCATGCCAACTTACATATGTGGAATAATATCATCAGTCATATTTATCCTATTTGTGAATGTGAGGTAGTTATTCACTATCCCACCTTTATTGTGTTGTAACAAACTCATTATTATCTGTCCCCCATAATTTAAATGGTGAACTGCCTAATTTATAAAGGCACTCCATCTGTCACATAATATTCTCTCTCTAATAACTACCTATAAATAGAACTCAATCCCACAGGATATGGGATCCAAAATAATTCTATTAGACAACCATAGGCAAACCATACAGAGAGAACTAATAGAGCTTGCATTCCTAACTTCATTGGTAATTGCCTAGTAATATACAGAGAACTTACACTGCACTTGTGTATGTAGGCACCATATTAGGGTGAACCACATATATCCCTATTTCTTTCTTTGTCTCTCTGTTCCTCCCAATTTAACAACTCTGTAGTAATAATTTCCTTATTTGTTGTTTGTTATCGTCTAAAATTGTATTAGGGAATTTAAGTCTTAGACAGGGGTTTATCAATAATAAATAATTATTAAGGTAATAAAAAGGAAATAGAGAAGGGAAATGAGAGACAAAAAAAGACAAGATTTATATGGTTCAACCTAGAAATGGTGCCTACATCCATAGGTGCAGTAAAAATTCAGTTACTAGTTTCAGAGAATGGATTTAAGTGTAGGGTTAATGCAAAGATGATGATCTCAATCCCCTATCTCTGTAGGATTATTTGCTATTTATAGTTATTTACTAGAGAATATTAAGGTATAGGTATAGTGACTTTATAGGTTAGGTAGTTACACCTTTTATACATGATGGAATATATAAGGATGAGTTAATTATAATCCAAATGGAGTGGACATGATTACATTTTTACCACATGCTCAGGTGTTAACAACATGACTAGAGGGATCTTCTTATGTGCATAGGAAGGTACGAGAATGGTATTAACTGAGTCAGAAAGTGGGATCAATTTTTATCGTGATACAACTGCCAAGTTAATGGGTAAAACATGAGGTCAAGCATAGGCACACCCGAGTCAAACACAATTTGCAGTCAGGCCGACCTTTTTTTCTACCCTAAAGGAGGGTCCATATCATACCACTTAGGCTCCACATGGTGTATTTATTTTAAGATGTAACAAAAGCCCCCAAGAATTCGTGCACGAGTGGAATTTTGTAGTAGTTTCTATGGACTAGCGCTGGTCTTGAGTGATTTTTACATGGAACGAATGGAAGGAAAGTTGATTCTGGTTGACAAAATAAGATTTTGATAATCCAATTTTCTAGTCACCCTAGGCTGAGCAGATGTACTTCAGATAATTTTTATTTGCAAAGACATGTATTAGGCAATGGGAAGCGAAGCCTGGGTAATGATTACTTAAGCACGTGGATGCAGGGACTTTTTATAGACAATTGTCTTTTCACTTCTTAGGTCATTAAATGAAGTGATCCTTTTTTACCAAACTAAATATATTTAAAGGGTGAAATCACCCCATTCAAATTCTTCAAGTTCTTTCCTTAGAGAGAGAAAGTTAAATCAGTTGCATTAGGAAACCTATTTCCTCCATAGATTGAGAGGTCTATCGTCTTCTCCATCTCCTTCAACCCTGGTGCAGTTCCTAGCCCTCACTCTCGACTTCTCTTTTTAGTGTAGCCGTTACGTGTCACTTCACTTTCTAAGGGTTTTCTTCTGTAGTTTTTTGGGGTTTTCATCTGTTGTGTCCATTATAATTTCTATTGGGTTCAATTTTCTAAGTATTGGGTTGTAGATGTGAGCTTTTAGATATCCATTGAGCTGGTTGTCCTATGAGTTAAAAATTTCTAGGTTTCTTGTTATTTTTTTCATTATTCCTCCCCCTGTTCATCCGTTAACTTTATTATATGTGATAAAAAGCTTTGTTGTTTCATTGATGAGCTTCCTGCCCCACGTATAATGTTTATTTGAGATATTAACTGAGTTAGAGCCCACTTGTCTAGGTATTACTGCTAGGGGGTTTCCATGTCCTCTGCAAGTTATCCAACTAGAGGAGGAACCAGGGCATCCTAAATACACCCCCAAAATATCCTCCTCTAATGATTCAACTCCATTCCTTACTGAACCTCCCTCTTCTTCCCCTTATGTAGATGATCAAGGCATAGGTAGGTCAGTGCCGCCTCAAGAGGGTTTAGATTTAAAGGAAGAAATAATCCTTATCTATTATAAATTTAGAGGATACTTCTGAGGAGGTTAGGTTTGACCGGGCTGGTAATGTTAGTCTTGAGAGTGTGGGACCATTCCCCTCCACCTCTCCTATAGATGATACCCTTGTGAGGGAACGAACAATAAGGATCATGATACAGCTGACTCCTCAGATTCTTATGACCCTTCCACCAATAATACGAGGTGGTATGAGAGTGATATTCTCGGGGATGAGCTAGATTTTCTGTAATAACCCACCTTTAATTTTCTTCTATTATTAAAGCTTTTAATGCATGTTCATTATTACTCGAAACGATAATTCAAAATCAATTCAGCAGTAAATAAATAAATATTGACCACTTAGTACCCAATAGTTTTTTTTTATTATTATTGTATTAAACAACGAGTCGGGAATAAAAAAAAGATATGTATACGTATATAATAAATTATGTCTGACCCCATTAAATCATTAAACCACAGTAAATTTTTCCTATAAATTTTACGTATGTAAATACTGTGTATACTTAAATATTTTATACCAAGTTACGTTAAAAAAAAGCACAAATTTAGTTTTAACCAAAATAAGTTTTCTATATTAAAAATTAAGAGGTTTAAAGTAAATTCCTACAATTAAAACCTAGGGGGTGAAACTAAAGATACCCTAAATTTAAAACAACAATTTGTTTTCTATTGCATGTTACACATTGAAAAGGAAGAAAAACAAAAGAATTTTTTTTTCCCTACAACCACAAATCAACCGAGGCATCAACACCACATATAAACTAACATCCACCTCCATCTTTCCTATGAATAAGGACTCGAAACCAAGGTTTAAGGCACACCTCCTCATCTCCTATAAAAAACCCACTTCCTCATTACTATGTACCGGTTGGTATAAATATACACTTTAAGTGTGTATTAACCTCTTGTATATAAATGATTGAGTATTTTGGATTATGAGTGTGTATACACACACACACACACACACACACACTAATGTATTGCCCGTGCCTGAAGGCACGGAGAAAATTTTCTAATGCATTAAGTCATGTATAATTTAAGATGAAAAGATTTTTATATAACATAAATAATTTACAAAAAATTGGGCAGAGTTTACTTTGTTTATAGGACTATCCACCTTATTTAAGAAATATAAGTACTCTAACAACAAAACTAATAGTCTGTAACAATATTAATAATAGTCCATCATAAACATCATATAAACAAAATCATCAATTCAACTCAATTCATGAAAATAACACCAGTACTTAAGTCGAAAAGATTTATTATATAACTTAAATAATCTTACACAATTTTGAAAAACATTTGACAGGGTTGTCTCTATTTATAGGTCTATCCACCCTGTTTAAGAAATAAAAAAATAACCCAACAATAATATTCAAACAGGATCTATTTATCAGTCAAAACCAAATATTCCTAGTAGGTTATGTATTTCCCTTGTGGCTCCATTAACAATCAAAATGCGATAGATGTCGATGCTCTCGATACTATTAAATCATCATTGTTCCATCACATCATCCTGACAACGAAGTCCTACAAAACAAAAAAGATTGGACAATAATTAAAATTTATATAATCACCTAATGTTCTATTTAACATAATATATGAGGAAGAATGTTTTTTTCAATAATTGCTAATGTATACTTAGAAACCTTTTTTCCACCACTATAAATCTCATGGAACGGTATTCTATCATGGAAATTATATTCATTCAAAACACAAAAAAAAATCAATCACAAATCGAAAGGTACACGGATTAAAAATGTCTACAAATTCATAAAGTGAACAAAGTGAAAGTGAATAAGCATCCACAAAGTGAGAGTGAATAAGCATCCACAAAGTGAAGACCAAATGTATGCACAATGTGAAGAATTATCACTTAGTGTCATCGATAAAATCATGTGTTAGTTTGTTATTTTTTTTATTCTCACTAACATGTGTTTAAGTGAATTATCTCACCATGATATTAATATGTTTATATTTTACCTTACTAACCTATTCTTGGGACATTAAGGAAAAACAACAAGGCCCAAAGTATGTCTATCTTCTTTGGCAGCCAAAACAGTCGCAAAGATTTAAGAACTAATCATCTTCTTAACTCAACTATCAGTATGAACGACATACATCCAAAATACAAAAGAGAATAGTAATGAAACATGGTCTACATAATCTCAAATCCTGGGGAAATAATTTCAAAATCGGGGGAAATGAACTACATACAACGATGAAAAAGGAACTATTGACTTTAAAGTAAATTTTGACCCCTTAAACAATGCTAAAATTAACCCAAAATGTAGTGCTAGGCAAGGGCGATATGAATCTAATGGAGCTGGAATTGCCTCATTCCGATTTACGGTTAAAAGGTTATGAACTTCCTTCCAACAACGTAAAAAACACAAAATTAAAAGTTCGAAGTAGCACATTAAATTATCCCTTAATTTTACATATATATGTTACATATATATTACAATGAAAAGAATAAAAGGTTAACCTCCCAATCTCCCACACGATCCCATCCACAACCTTTGTTTCCCCATCTGCTGCCACCAACACCACCTTAATTTCCACTACTATACCATTGACGCCCATTATCAGGTCTACAACCACCCCAGTGGGGTGAATTTGTTGGCTCAATATTAGTTGTATTAAATGATCATAGTTCAAATTTCTCAAGCACAAATAAGACCTTTCATAAGTTTGACTGAGTCCCACTGACTTATATTTTAATACAACTAATACCAGTCAACTTATATGGGTAAAAACTAATACAATGCTGCTGAGCAATTTTAGTACAACTAAAAATGCAACATACACGTCATTACTTTGGAGACAAATAGTAAATTGCAAGCATGATAATAAAGACTCATTTTGATTTAAGTATAACAAATTAAATCGAGTCAATACAAAACAATACAATTATTTTTCTTACAAACATTGTAACATAATTAAACATAAACAAAATTCTCAATGAATCACGAGATAAGGAAATACGCAATTCCTTCATAATTGATCATACGAAAACTTCGGATCTATATACCTATAGTGAACTAATAGGAATCAGAAGTACCAGTTTCAAAGCTAAAAATATGAAATGAGTGAGGTATCTAAAAATCGAATCCATCCACTTATTAAAACTAAAGATAAAAGAAACTCATGAATAAATATGACCAGAACGGTACAAGCCTAAAAAGTCACCAAAAAGTTAGAACCGTCACTTGGGCAACTCGTCAAATACCTTGCTCTCCTTCACTATTATTGGGCTAAAAATCCAACTAATGCAACCATACAATGCATATCAACCAGATAAAAAAATTAGAACCAAGCATACAAACCATATATGGTCAAAAGGTGTATGAATGAAGTAGGACTATAGGAGTAAATGAATCTCGAGATAAAAAAAATTCAACACCTGTTAAATTACAGTACTTATGCTAAATTTTCATAATATAAATCATTAATTATCTTCAATCGGAATGCATCATGACTCAAAATGTGGGAATCGTGCAGAGGAAAATAGAGTGAAAGATATGTATCCAAAATATGAGAAAAATATACAACTTCAGTTATAGAGGAAATTTTTTCTTGTCACAATATAAACCATTAATAATGTTCTTTCGGAATGCATCATGACTAAAAATGTGGGAATTATGAGGAGGAAAATAGAGTGAAGGAACAAACACCGTCTGCAACTTTAGCAATAGGTTGCTTCAACTGACAACAATTAAAAAACACTGCAAAACATAACTGACTCGGATTAAACCAATAATAAAAATTGAAAATCCAGTCTATATTCTTACCAATATTAATGAACCTATATTCTTACCTTGTAAGAATCATTTAAAAAACGGAAAACATTTATGGAACCCAACATCAATCAACCAAGCATAGTAATATATAAAATAACTATGAGGCCAACCACAAAGAGGTTGACTTATAACGCCCAAAATGCTATAATATAGAATTAAAACCTAGCACCATCCTAATTGAATAAAATGCTATAACTATGATCTCAACATGAATAACATATAATTAGTTGAATAAAAATAATTGTTCTCGTCAATGAAATGAAACATATTAATCACTATCTTACAACCCTGAAAGTGAACAATACATATTTGGAGTATTTACTACAAATACCAAATCAAATCACACAAAGAAAAACTTTCTTGAGCTAAAACAAATATGACCCCCCCCCCCCCCCCCCAAAAAAAAAAAAGCACATTTTAAACTAAAATACATATTTTGAATTAAAACACCCACAAATCATATCCCAACACCCGAGAGATAGAGAGAATACCTATAAAATCAAACTAAAAATTATTTTATCTCCAAAATAGAGAAAAGACAAAGATTGTATATTTAAGAGTTTTAATTGCACATAAACAAAATAAAAAAGAAGAAAAAGGAGACCTTGTTAGTGCCTAAGAAACCAAAGAAAATAAAAATTCATATCAAACCCCCACAATTCAATTAAAACCTTCTAAATTTTCTAGGCAAAGTAAAAAGAATAAAACCTAAAACAAAAATCCAAAGTTGAGCCCTAAAATTGAACCAAATCACAATATGCATAGATGCCGTAAAAACATCAACAAAATTTAAATTGTGTAGCCTTAGAACTGACAAAATATCCTCTAAAATAATAAATTGCCCCAAAGCATATTCACTTTTTAATAGTTGTTTTATATGAACACAATACAGAAACTAACACCCAATGGGAGAGAAAAATTTAAAAATCCAAATTAGGTCAATCAATAAACAATATAAAATACATATTGACCTAAAAACCCTAGATTTGGAAACCCCTAAATATATTTTATTAATAATTCTAAATCTAAAAAACAATTAATAATGCAAAGAATGAGAGATAATCGAATAGTGGTGAATTACTACCTTAATTAGGATTAAAGAATTAAACTCTCTCAATATCTGTAAAAACAAAATAAAAACGACTTTCAATAAGAATATAAAGAGAAACTAAGAAGAACAAAAAATGAATGGAGATATGTCATACCATTATTAGGGTTAAAAACAAATAGCATACAAAAAGTTCATTTACCTTTATCAATGTTGGTAGGGGCATTAGTGAGTTCTTCTCCTGAACCTTTGGGAAAAGTGTGAGAGGGAGGGAGGTGAGGAGAGAGACTATCTGTTAGTGTGGGAAGGCGGAGTTTATGAGAAGCGTGAGGTGAGTGAAAGGGGAGAAGTATTTGGGAAACCAAAATTATAAGGGGGAAATGAAAAAGTAAATTTAAATCCAAATTTTGAATTAAAGTTAAAAGAATCAATCTCAACCCTCCATTTTGTAAACATGTGTAGGGACGTGGCATTCATCCTCATCGTTAAAATGTGTACATAGTTCAAAAACTTATCTATCATATATTGTGGTGACAATTATTATGCAACACAAATAAATATAAAAGAGACAATTACCAAGTAAGAATAAGGAACGTAAAATGACAATCACACAACAAAGGATGTACGTGGTTCAGAAAAGATGTGCCTACGTCCACGGTGGTGCAGTCGGTGTTATTTCTATATACTCCGGGGAGTGATTACAGAGAATACAACCTATCCTTTGTCCCGGACCTAGGGTTTTATATATATACATGTACATTTAGGTAAGTGGGGCTGATGGGTTCCCCCACGTCTTCCATCTCTCCCTATAACCTCCCTTAATGGGAACGTGGGAAGAGACCGGATCATATTCAGAATAAGAGGCGGGGGACCTGGACTTTGGGCTGCCAAAGATGGGCTACTCGCCCAGGCCCATGGGCCTAATTCTGGGTACCCACAATTTCCCCTAAGTTTGTTGGGCCATGTTTATGGGCTTAATAAATTTAAATGATTAGCCCTAATGGCTTTTTTGCAATTTTTCGAAAGCTGTGAAGTTGATTTTGGCGGCACCCGCTTCGTTTCTTATGTACTATGATTAGCAGAATTTGAAGGTTTGTTAGAATAGCCACTTTTCTACCGCCGCTTCAGTCTTTTCAGCATTCTTCCATTCTCCGTGAGCTCTAGAACTTCGTACCTTCTTTTCTCAATCTCCATTCTCATCGCATCCTAGTTGTTTAGGCTTGTGCTTCTTCATTGCTTGAATCAATCTTCTAATTGTAAGTTTCATGTGCCTTTTCTTTGTACTTTCTCTTTCAGTTTGTAGCGTTTCTAGGGTTTTCCAATGGCGAAGATTGGGAATAGGTTGATCTCTGAATTTAGGAAGTTTTATAACGTCCCTGATTGGGTAGAAATTGAGTGTCACACTTCTCCTCCTAGAAACGTTAGAGAGATAGATGACGCCCACTGGATCCATGTTTTGTTGCTTTCCCGGGGGGGCTCACCTTTCCTCCCAATGATTTGTTCTTGCATTTCTTTGGTTATTTTAATATTGTTCCTGTACAATGCTTGCCCAATGTGTGGAAAATAGTTAATGGCGTGCACAGAATAAACCAGTTGTATCGTACTAGGTTGGGCCTCGCCGAGGTCTATTTTTGTTATTCCTTCTCTCGAACTAGCTCTAGTGTCCTCTACCTCAAAGCTAGGAGCCCTGACAGGGTATTGGTAGTAAACCTACCTGATTCCCATAAGGATTATTGGCAAGAAGGCTTCCTTTCCAGAAACTGGAAATTTTCTCCCCAATTTGAGGGGTTGAGATCTGAGAGGTTCACTATTCCTTTTTATGGGGAAGAATACATAGGTAGACATTGCTCTTGTTGTTTCGATTTCTGTTGATTTGTGATCCTTCTAATTCTTCTATGTTCTTATTTTGCAGCGAGGTCAAATAACTTTGAACCTGCTCTCAGCCAGGTTCATCTTTCGGAATTGATAAAGGCTTGGAATATCAGGGAGCCTTTGGGTGACGGAGAGCATCTCAGATCTGCTTCTTTTTTGCTCGAGTACAAGAACGTTGGCTCCATCTTCATAGCTAGGCCTGTGGACAGTATCCCAAAGTTCAACTTATTCGAAGAGACTGCTGCGGGTCCTATCCAGTTGGATGAGGAAGAGAGCAGCTCTGAGAGTGCTGTAAGTGATTTGAGGGGATAGAGCTCTAGTAGTAGCAATTCCTCTGATCGTAGGGAGGTTTCAGAAGCTTGAGGGTCATTGAGCACTTCTAGCAGTTCGAGCGAGGAGATGGTCCCTCCAAGTAAGAACTTGATCATGTATGATGATGATGAGGACCACGTGCTCCTTGCACAAAGGTCAAATAAGCAAAAATCTATTTCTGGGGCTGTGGCTACCAGTTCTCGATCCTCTGCCCAAGAGAAGGAGAGAAAGAGGAAGGAAAAGGAGAAGGTGAGGGAGAGAGAGAGAAAAAAGGAAGAAGAGAAGAAGAAGATGGAGGAGAGGAGGAGGGCAGAGGAGAGGAAAAAGAAAGAGAACGAGAGGTAAGAGGAGGGCTAAAGAGAGGACAAAGGCTGGGCAGGACTTAGTCCCGGTATCCACGCTGCTCGAGGGGGCTTCTATTGCGATTTCCCCTCAGTTGGCCCCCGCTTTGCTTGAGAGAGTTGTCCTCCCAGCTGATCTCCAAAGGGCGATTGGGTCTGAGCAATTGGCCCTTCAGGCTAGTCAAAGGCTAGCTTTAGTAAGGTTTTTCCCTTTTCTCCCATGTTTTTATGAACTTCATCATCATTTTTTTTCTTTTAACATCTTTTTCTTTCTGCAGTTTGTTACTGACTTCACCATGCTGTATCGTTCACATGATGAGATGGTGAAGAAAAACAATGAGCTGGTGAAGGAAAACGATGCCTTGAAGATGAAGGGTAAAGAGCTTGAGGCTAGTTTTAAAGTCGTGGACTCTGATCGAATTTCATCTAACTTGGCTCTTGCTACTGCTAACAAGGAGAAGGACGCTGCAGTCCAGGATCTGAAGGAGCTGAGGCAGGCCTACGACTTGGTTTGCTCGAGCAAACTTGTAGTTGTGGAGGAGAACAAGGTGCTCTCTGAAGAGCTGAAGATGAAGGAGTCTGAGGCTGTTACTGCCAAGGAGGACTCTTACAATTATTGTTGGTTTGCAGCATACGAGGATGTTAAAGTTCAAATAGGCTATATTAGCCGTTTGAACTTCAAGAAGGGCTGGAACAAGGCCCTTATAGCTGCTGGAGTGGATGTTGTATCTCCCCTTTTTGACAAGCACGACCCAAGGCTGAGGCCAGTCATAAATGAGGACCCTGCCCCAACCGTTGAAGGCTCTAATCCTATTCCTCCGACGACTCCTGCTGATGTTTCACTTATTTAGGTGACAGAGATAACCGCTGCCGAGAGCAGTGCTCCTCTTGATGCCGATAAGGGGAAAGGGCCATCAACCTCTGGGCCACCTGAAGTGGCTAATTAGTTATCTGATAGGATTGCTTTATATTTTTTTTTCAGTCTATAAAATTTCTTTCCATTGTTCGATATAACTTTCATCTTTATTAATGAAAATACTTTTATTTTTCAGTGCTCTGATTTGTCTCTTTCTTTCCCTTGTCTTTCTATTGATTATAGTTAAGTGATGTTGACGATTACATTCCTGCTACTTCCCAACTGGGAAGGATGTTGGGGCGTAATGTGAGTTCCTAAGTTCGTCACACTGTTGTGAGGATCTGCAAGTCTTCGCGACTGAGGAATAAGCGCTTTATAGAGCAGACAGAGCTCATCGCCAAGCTGAAGGACAGGCTTTAGGAGATGGAGGACATTGGTGCCTCAGTCCAAGAGGAGGTCAATGCACTGAGAACAAAGCTATTGGAGGCCCCCAAGATTAACCAAGTTGGGTAGGTTCTTCAGTAGGAGAATGAGGCTCTGAGGAGAGAAGTCTCACGACTTAGGGAGCATACGCCGAGCACTGCTCCAGTAGTATTACAAGGTTCCTCATCATCGCGAACTAGAGCTGGTCAGAGCGTTACTCTTCCTGTGCCGCGGGGTCCCACTCGCCCACCCGTTCCGCGAGCTGGTAGGAGCACCAGGAGCCAAAATAGGGAAGCGAAAGATCTTCGAGATCAAGAAATGGAAGAGCTCCATGGTGATGTCCAGCGAGCATATGTGATTATTGTTGGTCTTCAAAGGGATGTCACTCGGTTGCGGCACTTGTTCAAGAAAGGTCCTCGGTAGGCGTGGGCTGACGATTATGACCAGGGTTGGTCGGATGCTCCAATAAAGTTATCTGAGTTCGAGGACCTTTCTTTTATCAGGGGGTGGCTAAGTTCCTTGAAGGAGCTGCAAGTCCCGAGGAACTCGATGCTATGGTATCGCCATGAGATGTCTCCCTCTACTCTGATGCCTAACCCCTTCCGGAGGGATGATCGATGGATCCCCATCGATGCTATTCCTCGGCGATTATTGGAGTCGAATGCGAATGAGGTTATGGAAGAGTTAGCTCCTGCTCCTGATGACGGACGAAGAGCTCGAGTGGCTGATTATCTCGCTCAGAGGCTTCCCCCCCATTGAGATTTTGCCAGTTTTTTTTTGTATTTTTGATAATGTAAATTCTTTGGGCGAGCTCGCCGACTAAACATGTATTACCATTGTTGTAATTATGATGAATTAATGACAAGTTTGTGTTTTGGGGGCAAATTTGCCGAATAAACGTGTGCATCATATTCTTGCTACTTTATAATCTTCTGAGTTTTGTTTTGTCATGCAAGTGTCCTCCCAGTTCAGTATAATACCGAGATACCATTGTGCTCCAATTTCCCTTTTAGGTTGTGTCGTCACACTCCCTTAGGCCTAAGTGGGGCAATTGGCGAGGACACACCTGGTCTTGGATGTTTCATCCGATCAGGATTTTATTCAACCGAAGTAGGTTTGATGACAAGTATAGAATTTGATCATATTTCCTAAGGATCCCCTGTAGGGCTTAATATATTTCCAGGGGCAATGCTAAGAGGTCCTTCGTGTTTCACAACGATGATCTGAGGAGGGATTTCCCCTGCTATACTGTAGTGATCAATGTGCCTGTTCTTTAGAAAAGATGTGCGATAAATGTAGCTGTTACTCATCAGAATGTAATTAATTAAATAACTTTTCAATCATGATAAGGGAAATGATCTCCTAGGTTTCATAACAAAGGAATAAAAGAAAGATCTAAAAATATAATCTCTTGAGATTGGCTGCGTTCCATGCTCGTGGTATTTCTCTGCCTTCCATTGTTTTTAAGTGATAGGCACCCTGCAGATCATCTCTGGTTATCTTAAAGGGTCCTTCCCAGTTTGGGCCAGCTTGTCATCTGATGGTTTCACTGCGGTGCCCAGGACTTTCCCAGAACGTAATCCCCAATTTGGAATGTCCTCGGGTTAACCCTTTTGTTGTAATGCCTCGCGAGTTGTTTCTGGTAGCTCGCTAGTTTCACTAGGGCTAGCTCCCGACGCTCGTCGGTTAGGTCGAGCTCAGCGAGCAATGCTGCATCATTATGGCCTTGGTCGACAAGGTTGAACCTCATTGTTGACAAACCTGCTTCGAGTGGGATAATTGCTTCCATGCCATATGTCAGCGAAAATGGGGTTTCCCCTGTTGCTCGCCGAGGAGTGGTTCGGTATGCCCATAGGATGTGGGGTAGTTCATTTACCCATGCGCCTTTGGCTGGCTCCAATCGCTTCTTTAATCCAATCGCTTCATTAATCCATCGATAACAGTTTTATTGGAAGCTTCAGCTTGGCCATTGCTCTGAGGGTAGGCTACCAAACTGAAGTGGTGTCTGATACTGTGTTTGTTACAGAAGTTTTGAAAGGTGCCGCTTTCGAACTGTCTTCCATTATCGGTGATGATGGTTTTGGGGATGCCAAAATGAGTGATTATATTCCTCCATATGAACCTTATCATATCAGCGTCTCGGATGTTCGCGAGGGGTTCTGCCTCGATCCACTTGGTGAAGTAGTCAGTTACAACCAACATATATTTGTGATTGCCAGTGGCGATAGGCAGAGGTCTCACGATGTCCATTCCCTATTGGGTGAATGGCCATGGGCTGGATAGGGATTTTAGATCACTGGTGGGTTAGTGGACCATTGGAGCGTGAAGTTGGCATTTCAGGCATTTGCGGACATACACTGCAGAGTCCTTTTGCATATATGGCCACCAATAGCCTTCCTTCATTTCTCGAAAGGCTAGAGACCTTCCTCCAATATGGCTTCCCTAGATTCCTTTGTGAAGCTGGTGTAGAACTTTCTCGACATCTCCTGGGTGGACGCATTGGAGGTAGGGACCGGAGAAGGATTTCGTATACAAGTTGCCTTCTGGGGATAAGTGAAAGTGAACAGCTTTGACTCTTATCTGGTGGGCAGTTTTCTTATCATCCGCGAGCATTCCATCCTTCAAATAGTCCCTAGGGGGTCTATCCATCTCGGGGCTGATCCCACCTGGAGTACCTGTCCCACGTTTGGTGGCTTGCTGTCACGGTTAATGCTCGAACAAGTGAGGAAATCGATGGGGATGACCCTTTTTAGGTCGAAGTTAACTGCCGAACTCAGGGCTCCTAAGGCATCAGCATGACTGTTTTGCCCCCTGGGAAACTGCTGGACGTTGATCTCTTCAAAGCTTGACATTAGTTTTTTCACTAGGGTGAGGTAGGCTTCCATTCTTTAATCCTTTGCGTTGTAATATCCACTTATCTGATTGGAGACTAGTTGGGAATCGTCGAACACTTGTAAATTTTTTGCTCCCAAAGTATGCGCCTTTTGGAGGCCGGATATTAGGGCTTCGTACTCTGCTTCGTTATTGGAGGCTGCAAATCCAAGCCTGATTCCTTGTTCAAGGATTGTGTTCTTTAGGGTAATGAGGACAATGCCTACCCCTTCCCCCTTTGAGTTAGAGGCTCCATCAACGAACAGTTTCCAAGTTTCCTATTTTGTTGGTTTCTCCTTTTGCCTTGTTGTTTGAGGTTGGTCGGAGGATTCTTCGATCATGAATTCGGCTATGAAATCAGCAAGAATCTGACCCTTGCTAGTTATCCTTGGTTGAAATTGGATGTCAAATTGACCGAGCTTGACTGACCACTTAGACAGTCTGCACGATAAATTCGCTTTCCTTAGGACTGCCTTAAGGGGATACGATGTAAGGACGATGATAGTATGAGCTTCGAAATAATGCTTTAGCTTCCTCAAGGATATTACTAGCGCAAAGGTGAGCTTCTCCACTGGTAGGTACCTTTGCTCGGCGTCCATTAAGGTCTTGCTCGTATAATAAACGGGGTGCTAGATTCCTACAACCTCGCATATTAGCGCATAGCTGACAGTGTGATTGGACACGAAGAGGTACAGGTACAAAGAATCTATCTGCTGTGGTATGACGAGCAGTGATGGAAAGCTTAAGTAAGACTTGAGCTCGACCAATGTTCGTGAGAAATCTGGTCTCCAATCTATCATTTTTCTCCCCTTTAGAAGATGGAAAAAAGGTTTGCACTTCTCGGAGGATTTGGAGATGAAGCGATTTAAGGCAGCGAGCATACCAGTGAGCTTCTGTACGTCCCAGATTGTGTGAGAGGGTTGTACCCCGTTGATTGCATCGATCTGGTATGGGTTAGCCTCTATGCCTCTCTTACTGACCAAGTACCCAAGAAATTTTCCTGACTGGACACCGAAGGAACACTTTCTCGCGTTAAGCTTCATTCGGTACTTCCTGAGGATTTCGAAGGTATTTGATAAGTCAAAGAGGTGATTTTCCTTCTTCTTACTCTTAACGAGCATGTCGTCGATGTAGACCTCCATGGTGTCTCCCATATGACCTTTAAACATTTTGGTGACTAGCCGTTGATAGGTTTCCCCTGCATTCTTGAGCCCGAAGGGCATGACCTTGTAGCAGTATAACCCAACTGTTATGATGAATGCTATTTTGTCCTTGTCGAGGGCATATAGAGGGATCTGGTGATACCCTGAGTATGCGTCCAAGAAACTCATTCGCTCGTGAGTTGCGTTGGCGTCTACTAGTTGGTCTATCTTCTTCAGGAGGGGGAAACTATCTTTAGGGCATGCTTTGTTGAGGTCAGTGAAGTCGATGCAAACTCTCCACTTCCCATTGCTCATTGAAACTACTACTGGATTGGATAGCCATTTGGGGAATTGTACCTCCCGTATGGATCCTGCATCCAATAATTTTTCCACTTCTTTTTCAACCGCTTTAGCCTTCTCGGGTGTAGTTCGTTGTGCCTTCTGCGTGATTGGCTTGAATGTGGGGTCGACGTGCAGCTGATGATAGACCATACTAGGATCGATTCCAGGTAGCTCGTATGGTTCCCATGCGCAAACATCTACGTTGCACCTTAGCAAGGTTGTCAACTCCTTCTGTTCTTGGTCGGTGACAGATGCTCCAATCAAGAAGACTCTTTTACTGTCGCCTTCCCTAAGCGTCACTTCTACCAGGTCTTCGACGACCCGTTCGGAGGGGAGGAGTCTGGTCTCCTCTACTCCAAGTCTTCCGTACTTTAATTTTTATTTAAAAGGTGTTAGACCTTCTTCAACCTTCTCGGCCCTCTTTTCTGGCTTCGGTCGGATGGCTGATATGAAGCACCTTCTTGCCATTGCCTGATCACCGTGGATCTCCATTACTCCTCGCTTGGTTACACATTTGAGTTTCTGATGGTAGGTCGAGGAGACTGCCTTCATCGCATAAAGCCATCCCCTACCGAGAATGGCCTGGTATGGCGAGTCGATATCAACTACCAAAAACTCAATCATCTTGGAGATGTTTCTAGCCCGCACCGGTAGTACAATTTTCCCCATGGGCAAAGTTATTTTTCCAGCAAAGCCAACTAAAGGGACAACAGCTTCCTTTAGGTTGGCAATGCTCAACTTCAATTTTCTAAATAGGTCGAGGTACATCACCTCAGATGAGCTTCCTTCATCGATGAGCAGCTCGTCGACGTCAAAGTTAGCTGTCCTGAGGGTAATAATTAGAGCATCATGGTGTGGGGTTCTTACTCCTATCAGATCTTCATCTGTGAAAACAACATGCTTGTCGTAGTTAATGTCATCTGCTCATCGACGCTTTCCTAATTGTGATTTTGCTGGATCGATCTAAAAAGCCTGCATTACCGCTGTAAGCTTCTTCATCTCCATTCGAGATGAATTTCCTTGGATCTTCTTGGCATCAGATGCCCCATGAATTACCGTGAAATCATGTCCGCCATCATCTTCGAGCACGTTATCAAGTCTTGCTTCTCTATTGGCAGCTACCTTCTTCGTCTTTTTCTCTACAAACTGGTTTAAAAGCCCGGACTGGGCCAGTTTCTCAAGGTGAGACTTTAGAGCTTTGCAATGCTCAGTCTTGTGTCCTCCCTCTTTATGAAAAGCGCATCTCAGCGCATTGTTCCTCTTTGAGGGATCTCATCCCATTTTTCTGGGCCATTTGATAAATGGCTCGTCTTTGATTTTCACGAGAATTTTGTAAATTGGTTCTTTGAAGACGGTGTTGAACTCCTGGAATGCTTTCGACGCATCATTGTTTCCTTCGTTCTTGGATCCATTTTACCCCCTTCTTTCCTCCTTTTTTATGGTTCTCAGCTTTGTCACTTCCCTTGGTAGTGAGTTTAGCTCGACCGTTTTCTCCTGTACTGAGGCGGATGACGTCTTCCACCTTGGCATACTTCTCGATGCGAGCCATTAGGTCGTCGATGGTTATGGCTTCCTTCTTCGGTAGGGACTGGTAGAGAAGGGAATAACTAGGTAGCCTAATTTTGAAAGAGGCCACCGCCACTTGCTCCGAGCAGTCATCGACCTCATTGAATAAATCCCAGCACCTTTTTGCGTAGTCTCGGAGGGTCTCCTGAGGCGTCTTATTCATTGTCAGCAAAGCATCCATCCTTTTGGGATAGGATCTACTATTAATGAAGCGGGCCGTAAAGATTTCGGCCAGGGATTTGAAACTTCTGATGGATCAGTGAGGGAGTCCATCAAACCATTTCTGCGCCACATCATGCAAGCTCGAGGGGAAAATGCAGCACATCAGTGCATCCCGGTGATTCCAGAGGTTCATGGCCTGTCGGTATTGCCTGATGTTTAGGCACATATTCTTCACATTTATCCCTTAATTTCAGTATTTTTATGATCCCGTGCAGTGTAAGTAGCTTGGATTTGTCTCAAATTTATTCTACTAACCTTTTTTGGCAAGTATTTCTTGTTTTGTGTATTTCTCGTGTGTTTTACAGGTATTTCACGCAAGTTAGTGCGAAGGAGAACGCAAAACAGTGAAAGAAACCTAGAAATGGAGAGTTGAAGGGCATTTTCGTGATTTTTCAGCCTTAGTCCGGAGGTGGGGCCAACTAGAAAGTTGAATATCTCTAAATTACAAGAATACTGGAAAAAACGACACCTCAATCTGAGCTACGGTGAAGAAGTTACGATGTTTTGAAGTTGCGCGATAATGAAGAGTCTGGATGTGCGGATTTCTGTCATTAATTATGCATTTAATGCAGTGCAACTCTTGGAAAACTTGTTCCACAAGCACTATTGGCTGTCAATTTCGAGATTTTGTGCTATAAAAGCCCATGACCTACATCATTTGAGAGGAGGCTAGAGAGAGGCTAGGGTTCGGAATTTTAGAGAGAGTTTTTAGATCAGATTTTTAGGTCAAATTTCCATTTCCTTCAAGATTTGCATGAACCCTAGTTTATATTCTGAATCTCAATTCCGTTTTTGTGCTGAATTCAAGTAATATCATTCTATTCTCTTTTGCTTTAATTTTTGCAAAGTTCTTACAATGTTCTGCAATTTCATAGTTTCATATGTGAATTTGTTTTTTAACCAAATCATGAGTAGCTGATTTCTCAAGGGTTGGGGTACATGAACTCAATCCTAATACAAATTATTTGTATGGAAAATTAGAATATAAATGAAAATATTGGTTGAATCATGAATGAAAATCATATATGCATTGTCATATCTTTTAATCTCTCTTGCCCTAGGTACTTGGGATGTTTAAGAATGCTTTGTATGTATAATTTGTCGTTCACCGCCTTATATTGATCTTTGATTTCATATGATGCGGGCTTGACCCTCATATATGTAATGCTTAGTGATGATAAGGACTGGATTTAATCAAGAATTTTGATTTATAATTCTAGTATTCTAAAGGATAATTTGTTAAGGATTGAGGGATTGTACCCTACCCTAATTTTCTCTAAATTGTTAAACCCAAATTTTGCTGTTAATTTTCAATTGTTTTTCATAAGTAAAGTTTTAGAAATTTTCTCAAAAATCAATCATCTTTTTATTTCTTTCAAGAAATCATTTCAAGGTTTGGAAATTTTTCTTGTTATTGTTTGGCAATTTTGATCCTTGTGGAGACGATCCCGACTTATCGGGTTATTACTTGAGCGACAAGGCTTGCACTTGAGCCTAGAAAAATACGCACTTTTGAGACAAATATTAAGTCGCGTCACCTGACGTGATCGATGGGATCAGTCTTACCATCATAAATCTTGAACCTTGGAATGGCAAATTTCTTGGGGGCTTCTTCTTCTTCGATTTCCCTCGTGAAGGGTGACTTCATCTGGGTTTTGAGAGCTCGCCTTGTGAGTTCCCTGGTTGATCTGGTATCGTGGTGGCCAAGATGTTGGTCCATTTCCCTGCGGACCAGATTTCGTATGTTATCGTCGCTGCGAGCAGGGCTCTGGTAACGGTGAGCTCTTCGTAGTTGCTCGCGGAGGTCGTCGTTTGATTCGTCTCCCTCGACCTTTTGAGATCCTCACCTAGGGCTCCTTCCTCGGCTGCGAGACTTGCTCGCCTGAGGGATATGAGTGCGGTATGGACGTCTCCTGTTATCAGGACGAAGCTCCCTCTCCAGTCTTTCCAGTCTTCTTTTCAGGCGAGCATTCTCAGCCTCGTACCTGCGAGAAGAATCCCTCTGCTCGTGGAGCCTTGCCTCATATGCATCAATCAATCTGGATATCTGTGTGGACCTCGCTGGTCCTTGGCTTTCTTCTGAGACTGGCCTTTCCAAGCGAGCCCTCTGATCTGAACATCGAACTTCAAACCTAATCCTGCAAGGAGCAGGTGGTTCTTGAATATCCCCTGCTTGGGGGACATTGCTGCTGTGACCAGACATTTTTAACTCCTTTCTTGGTGTGGGCTCTTCTCAGGGAAAGATGAACGCTTTCCACAGACGGCGCCAATTGAGGTGACAATTTTTATGCAACACAAATAAATATAAAAGAGATAATTACCAAGTAAGAATAAGGAACGTAAAATGATAATCACACAATAAAGGATGTACGTGGTTCAGCAAAGATCTGCCTACGTCCACGGTGGTGCAGTCGGTGTTATTTCTATATACTTCGGGGAGTGATTACAGAGAATACAACCTATCCTTTGCCCTGGACCTAGGGTTTTATATATATACATGTACATTTAGGTAAGTGGGGGTGATGGGTTCCCCCACGTCTTCCATCTCTCCCTTAATGGGAACGTGGGAAGAGACCGGATCATATTCAGAATAAGAGGCGGGGGACCTAGACTTTGGGCCGCCAAAGATGGGCTACTCGTCTAGGCCCACGGGCCTAATTCTGGGTACCCCCCTCCCCCCCCACACACATACACACACACACACACACACACACACACACATATATATATATATATATATATATATATATATATATATATATATATATATATATATATATATATATATATCACAGTTTTCTTACTGAGCAAATCATGGAAGAACCTATAAATGCTTAGGTATGTATTTTCTTAATTTTTGTGTTCTTCATATTGTTACTATGCTTGAGATTTAATGTATATAAGGTTCAAGATGGTACATATGGGAGAAATCTAACAGTTGAGGAGTATCCTAAATGGCTTGCGTGAATAATTAATAAAACTGACTATGAAGAGTCTCTGCACACATTTTCATATTAACATCGCACAAGTATCGAGAAAACATAACTTTCTCCATCTGTCATCTCATTAGAAGAGTTCTTTTCCTATCACCTTTCTCAAAACGTCCAAAGACCTAGACTCATGAATCTCTCCAGCCTTGGTTAGTACTCTCTTCACCATCTTAAAGACTCTTTCCATGTATGATCCTACAATCAACTTTTTTATCTTATGCAGGTTGATTCTCAAATAAGCTACCTCCGCTCCTCTCTAATAAATGTTTTTCTTCGTTTCCATGTATGTTATCTCTCACCCTGGTGTGGATCTCGTTAAAATCACCAGACCAACTCAATCTTTAACTTAAATAATACAGATGGGTTTTCAAATAAATCAACCACAAATGGGTTTAGCGGTTAAAGGACATATGGGTCTTTCAAAAAATCGTAAGTTGTTACATTTTGCCCTTCAATCAATACTCTCACTTTGGTTTTAAATTTTGGCGATGAGTTCTCCTCACTTTTTTCGACCGTAGTTTTGGATTTTGAAAACAAGGTCTTTTTTTTAGGATCTTTTATACTTGGTTAATATATGTTTTGAATTTTTTTTTGTACGTTTGATTTTAAAATTTATATTCATTTTGATCAAAACCAAAATTTTTATAAATTTGGGGATTCCTTCATCTAGAGTGTGCCTATGCCATTGGTTTTAATGGATAATGTATTAGTTTACGAGGGTTTCAAAAATGGTGTTTTCATATTTGTACTTTCGGTTTTTGGGTTTTTGAAAAAAGAATGAGGGTTTGGGTTATATCACCTCGCAATCATTTTTTTTCCCTCAATATATGAATTTTGTTTAGCCTGACACACTTTCTTTTGATGGTTTTGCAGATTCAATCCTTAAACAGGTATTTGGGTTTTTTTCCAAATTTTGATTTTAGGCCTCTTTTCTCCGACTGATTGAATTTGTTTTTACCTATAATTTGTTTGTAGATTATGATATACACATAAAGACTCAGATAAAGGAGTATGTATTGGTGTTGTTCAGATAAATGAGTATTCATTGGTGTGGTTTATTTTCTGCAAAGGTGTAACAGTTTATGACGTTTTTTTAATGTATTTAGCATATTGAACATGAGGGATTTTTTTATATATTGGGGGGTTTAAATAGACTAATTTAAATAAAAAAATAAACTTGTGTTTTGGAATTTGTTAAAAGCAGGTGTTTTTCTGTAAGGTATTAGTACAATCAGTTTGTTGGTTTTTATTCATATTGAAATTTTGAATATATTTCTAAAAAATGAGCAGATGTTGTTAATCTATTATGTTCTTCTATTTAATTGTTTTGCTCCTAAACATATCCAATGAAAGTGTGATTTTTTTATATCAGTTATATGTAAAACGAGTAGTGAAAAAACTTCCTCCTCAGAGAATTAATAAAAAAAATCAATGATGAGTTAAAGGCCCAAGATGTGAAAACGCCAGACTTAAATTATATATGGAAGTTTGAATGGATCGAGGATATCATTCAAGCATTGATTTGATCTGATCGTACATGTTCGGTAGTGTATAGGGAAATGGGACATTTTCTTACCCAAATTTCAGCATGACAACAATTCAAAATCACCTCATAATGTAAGAGGTTCAATATACAAACTACCCAGTCACAAAATGTTGATTACGAAGTAATGAAGCGTGGTATGTTGTTAAATATAAGATGTTGGTATATAATACTAGAGAGTAAATTTATCATCGTGCTGTTAGGATGGTTGTATGGGGATAAATGTGTTGTAATAACATATTCAGGGGAAAATTTATCACCGTGCCAATGGCACGGGTACATGCCTATGTTATCAGGGTGCAAGGGAAACTCATAATCTCAGTGATGTTCATAAAATTTGATTCAGTAAAGTTTGAAATGTTATAATAAAGTAATATTAATTGCAAATCTAAACTAGATGTTACTAATACAAAAATGAATCAAAACAAATTTATCACGAGAACAAATCCACTATTAGCGACACGGGAAGAAATTTATCGACGTGTCATCGGCACGGGTACAAAATATCATAGGAACAAATTGATCGTCATGCCATCAGCAAGGGTACACCCTTGTGTGTGTGTGTGTGTGTGTGTGTGTATATATATAGAGAGAGTATGTGTGTGTGTGTGTGTGTGTGTGTGTGGATATAGCAATAGGTGTGGTATATATGTATATGAAGTGGGTAATCAAGGAAGAGATGTAGTTTGATTAATATAATTTTTCGATTGCGACGTGTAATTTATGGCATGTTAGAACGACAAAACAAGTGGTCCGGTACGTGGTCCGGGTAATTGGAAATAATTTTCATATATCACACAACACATACAGGTAGCCCAAGTGTAATTTTTGGGTTGTTGGAATGGGTTTCGGGTCATCCGAAGTTTGGTCGACACTGGTCCTAACAAAATGATAACTTTCTCTAGCCATCTTTCGACTAATTATAGGCACACCATGGGTAGTCAAAGAGAAGATCCGAGATTACCAAAATGTTGTCCATACATTTAAGAAAACACATGGATGGTCCATACCTATGCGCGTTTATCGAGGTGTGTGTTTATGGAGGTTCGTGTAAAGCGTCAAAAGTTTGACAAAAATAGACAAGTTTATTAAAAAAATCAAATTTTTGGGCTATGTTTACGTTCAATTTTAACCCATTTTGGGAGCTCAAAAATTAGTTCCATTTCACCAACTTTGAGTTCGAATATCCAAGAATCATTATGTTTGAACGACAGCGCGTTCGGATTATTCATGACGTGGGTTTTACTTGACTAAAATTGTGGCAAGGAAAGGTTATTTTTTTATAAATAAAATTAGGATTTTGTTCATCAATATATATATATTGATGATGTTATGTATGTCATAAGCTTAATTGATGATGTCATCTATATGACTTTTTCCAACAATACCTCTATTACCCCTTAAGAATTTGAGTTCCACGTAAATTTCTAAAGGCTAAAAGAGTAATGCACCTCATAAACACCGTTGATTTGAAATCTTTACTTTCTCTACCAAACTCAATTCATCGCAAACCCTATTGCCAAGTCGAAGCCAAACCCAAATTTCACTTCCCACACACAATCAACAAAAAAAACCACCTGCTCCATGGTTACCGACCCCCACTCATCATAGGCTCCCACGTTGTCGCGCTCATCTTTCACCCCCCCCAAAAAATATACGAACGCAAAATGATCTCAATCGAATATGGTATTTTAGATCTAAAAGTTTCTTTTGTTCTTATTTTAAATACTCAGTTGTGTTAAATCTCAAGCGGATCTCCCCCCCCCCCCCCCCCCCCACATGTTGTCGCCCCTCCCTAATGTTGTTGCCTCAAACCCCATGTTTTGTGTTTTTTTTTTAGTTTTTTTTGTAGATCTGAACATGTGTACTCTTTAATTTTGAGATCTAAACATGTATACTCTTTTATGTACACCACCCACACCATGCTACCACATACATCACTACCTTCAAGATCTGAAAATTTGGGATTTATAATTTCGGTCTACCTTTCCGGATTTACATTCTTAGTTAATCTTCATAGTTGTAAATTAGATCAAAATGGGGATTTAGAAAGTATGTTTTCTGATTGAAGTATGATAATATTTATATGTATGCTTATTTATTTGTCTTATTGAAGACGTAATTTTTTTATATATAAAATGCTTTGCTCAATGCCCTTACCTATCGTTTAGAACTATCTGCGAGGAATCAATGTTAACATTATGGTATTTTTGAAATGTCTTAGTCCATCACTGTTTCTATATGTGTTGCAAAGATTTTTGCTTGGTGTTTATTTATGTGCTCTACTTTGTACCAAAATGGGCAGTTTATATTGCCAATTCTAAGTTTCTTAGTTTTGATAGTTTGTGGTTAAAACTGTTGGAAGGGTTTCGGATTGATTTTTCATTTTCTTCTCTTATTTGTTGTGTTATTTTTCAATCATTGAGTTCTACTTACTTACTATATGTTTTGTTGATTGATATTTGTTCTTTGTGTTGTATGTTAAATACCACATAGTTGGTATAGTTTGTGTTTGTTAAAATGCCTAAGTGGTTAAAATTATCTAGTTCTACAGCGCATAATATCCATTGATTTGTGTAACTTTCTAACTTTATTTTTGATGTGTTTTATAGATATACACGCTATCTGGAGGCATGTTTAAAATACTATTTGCTTTCTATGTACACACTATCTTTTGCTAAAATGCTGATAGAATAAAGGTTTTCGGTATTCATATTTTAACTCAACTCATTGCAAAAATGATTCTTTTAGTGTAGTCTTTATTATTTTAAGAAAATTTGGTTTAACTTTTGGGAATTCTTATGCTCTTATCGAGGTGAAGTTTGTACTCGATTTGTTGGACATGTATATATAACTCTTCCCTTTTTTTTAACGTTGATTATCAAAACTAAAATAGTTTTTTTTCAATTGTGCGGTTTGTTGATGTTATACAAGTAATTATTGTGCAATCTCTACAATTTGAACACATTTATGTTATCATATATTGCATTTATTTGAGTTGTTAGGGCATATTTAACTATTTGAGAGTCTGAATTTGGATTTTTTTATCTTGAGTGCTTGAGTTTGAGTATGTGGTGCATGCACTGTGCTTTATTTCCATGTTTTGTCGATTTTGGTTTGATTAAAAGGTGGTTATTCGACAAAGTGATTTTGAAGCTTAGATCTATAGTGCATACTATCCATTGATTTGTTTAACTTTGCAACTTTGCAACTTTGTTTTTGATGTGTTTCATAGGTATACACTCTATGTGGAGGCACGTTTAAAACACTATTTTCTTTCAAGGTACACACTATCTTTTGCTAAAATGTTGATAGAATAAAGGTTTTCAGTATTCATATTTTAACTCGACTCATTGCAAAAAAAATTCTTTTAGTATAGTCTTTATTATTTTAAGAAAATTTGGTTTAACTTTTGGGAATGATTATGATCTTATCGAGGTGACGATTGTACTCGATTTACTGGACATATATATATATATATAACTTTTCTCTTTGTTTTTTAACGTTCAGTATCAAAACTAAAATAGTCTTTTTTTTAATTGTGTTGTTTGTTGATGTTGCAGAAGTAATTATTGTGCAATCTCTATAATTTGAACACATTTATGTTATCCTGTATTGCATTTCTTTGAATGGTTAGGGCATATTTAACTATTTGAGAGTCTGAATTTGGATTTTTATCTTGAGTGCTTGAGTTTGAGTATGTGGTTCATGCACTGTGCTTTATTTCCATATTTTGTCGGGTTTGGTTTGAATATAAGGTGGTTATTCGGCAAAGAGATTTTGAAGCTTAGATCTACAACCCATAATATCCATTGATTTGTTTAAATTTCTAACTTTGTTTTTGATGTGTTTCATAGGTATACATGCTATCTGGATGCATGTTTGAAGCACTATTTGCTTTCTAGGTACACACTATCTTTTGCTAATATGCTGATAGAATAAAGTTTTTCAGTATTCATATTTTAACTCGACTCCTTGCAAAAATGATTCTTTCAGTATAATCTTTATTATTTTTAGAAAATTTGGTTTAACTTTTGGGAATGATTATGCTCTTTTTGAGGTGAAGTTTTTACTCGATTTGCTGGACACGTATATATAATTCTTCTCTTTGTTTTTTAATGTTTAGTATCAAAACTAAAATAGTCTTTTTTTCAATTGTGTTGTTTGTTGATGTTGTACAAGTAATTACTGCGCAATCTCTATAATTTGAACACATTTATGTTATCCTGTATTGCATTTCTTTGAATGGTTAGGGCATATTTAACTATTTGAGAGTCTGAATTTGGATTTTTATCTTGAGTGCTTGAGTTTGAGTATGTGGTGCATGCAGTGTGCTTTATTTCCATATTTTGTCGGTTTTGGTTTGATTATAAGGTGATTATTCGACAAAGCGATTTTGAAGCTTATATCTACAACGCATAATATCCATTGATTTATTTACCTTTCTAACTTTGTTTTTCATGTGTTTCATAGGTATACATGCTATCTGGAGGCATGTTTGAAACACTATTTGCTTTCTAGGTACACACTATCTTTTGCTAAAATGCTGATAAAATAAAGTTTTTCAGTATTCATATTTTAACTCGACTCATTGCAAAGATGATTCTTTTAGTATTGTGTTTATTATTTTTAGAAAATTTGGTTTAACTTTTGGGAATGATTATGCTATTATCGAGGTGAAGTTTGTACTCGATTTGCTGGACATGTATATATAACTCTTCGCTTTGATTGTTAACGTTGGTTTTCAAAACTAAAATAGTCTTTTTTTCAATTGTGCTGTTTGTTGATGTTGTACAAGTAATTATTGTTCAATCTCTACGATTTGACCACATTTATGTTATCCTCTATTGCATTTATTTGAATGGTTAGGGAATATTTAACTATTTCAGAGTATGTGTTTGGATTTTTATCTCGAGTGCTTGAGTTTTAGTATGTGGTGCACGCACTGTGCTTTATTTCCATGTTTTGTCGATTTTGGTTTGATTAAAAGGTGGTTATTCGACAAAGTGATTTTGAAGCTTAGATATACAACGCATAATATCCATTGATTTGTTTAACATTCCAACTTTGTTTTCTATTGTGTTTCATAGGTATACAATATATGTGGAGGCATGTTTGAAACACTATTTTCTTTCTAGGTACACACTATCTTTTGCTAAAATGCTGATAGAATAAAGGTTTTCAGTATTAATATTTTAATTCGACTCATTGCAAAAATGATTCTTTTAGTATAGTCTTTATTATGTTTAGAAAATTTGGTTTAACTTTTGGGAATGATTATGCTCTTATCGAGGTGAAGTTTGTACTCGATTTGCTGGACATGCATATATAACTCTTCGCTTTGTTTTTTAACGGTTATTATCAAAACTAAAATAGTCTTTTTTTCAATTGTGTTATTTTTTGATGTTGTACAAGTAATTATTGTGCAGTCTCTATAATTTGAACACATATATGTTATCCTGTATTGCATTTGTTTGAATGGTTAGGGCATATTTAACTATTTGAGAGTCTGAATTTGGATTTTTATCTTGAGTGCTTGAGTTTGAGTATGTGGTGCATGCACTGTGCTTTATTTCCATATTTTGTCGATTTTGGTTTCATTATAAGGTGGTTATTCGGCAAAGCGATTTTGAAGGTTAGATCTACAACGCATTATATCCATTGATTTATTTAACTTTCTAACTTTATTTTTGATGTGTTTCATATGTGTACATGCTATCTGGAGGCATGTTTGAAACACTATTTGCTTTCTAGGTACACACTATCTTTTGCTAATATGCTGATAGAATAAAGTTTTTCAGTATTCATATTTTAACTCGACTCCTTGCAAAAATGATTCTTTCAGTATAATCTTTATTATTTTTAGAAAATTTTGTTTAACTTTTGGGAATGATTATGCTCTTATTGAGGTGAAGTTTTTACTCGATTTGCTGGACACGTATATATAATTCTTCTCTTTGTTTTTTAATGTTTAGTATCAAAACTAAAATAGTCTTTTTTTCAATTGTGTTGTTTGTTGATGTTGTACAAGTAATTACTGCGCAATCTCTATAATTTGAACACATTTATGTTATCCTGTATTGCATTTCTTTGAATGGTTAGGGCATATTTAACTATTTGAGAGTCTGAATTTGGATTTTTATCTTGAGTGCTTGAGTTTGAGTATGTGGTGCATGCAGTGTGCTTTATTTCCATATTTTGTCGGTTTTGGTTTGATTATAAGGTGATTATTCGACAAAGCGATTTTGAAGCTTATATCTACAACGCATAATATCCATTGATTTATTTACCTTTCTAACTTTGTTTTTCATGTGTTTCATAGGTATACATGCTATCTGGAGGCATGTTTGAAACAGTATTTGCTTTCTAGGTACACACTATCTTTTGCTAAAATGCTGATAGAATAAAGGTTTTCAGTATTCATATTTTAACTCGACTCATTGCAAAGATGATTCTTTTAGTATTGTGATTATTATTTTTAGAAAATTTGGTTTAACTTTTGGGAATGATTATGCTATTATCGAGGTGAAGTTTGTACTCGATTTGCTGGACATGTATATATAACTCTTCGCTTTGATTGTTAACGTTGGTTTTCAAAACTAAAATAGTCTTTTTTTCAATTGTGCTGTTTGTTGATGTTGTACAAGTAATTATTGTTCAATCTCTACGATTTGAACACATTTATGTTATCCTCTATTGCATTTATTTGAATGGTTAGGGAATATTTAACTATTTCAGAGTATGAGTTTGGATTTTTATCTCGAGTGCTTGAGTTTTAGTATGTGGTGCATGCATTGTGCTTTATTTCCATGTTTTGTCGATTTTGGTTTGATTAAAAGGTGGTTATTCGACAAAGTGATTTTGAAGCTTAGATATACAACGCATAATATCCATTGATTTGTTTAACATTCCAACTTTGTTTTTTATTGTGTTTCATAGGTATACAATATATGTGGAGGCCTGTTTGAAACACTATTTTCTTTCTAGGTACACACTATCTTTTGCTAAAATGCTGATAGAATAAAGGTTTTCAGTATTAATATTTTAATTCGACTCATTGCAAAAATGATTCTTTTAGTATAGTCTTTATTATTTTTAGAAAATTTGGTTTAACTTTTGGGAATGATTATGCTCTTATCGAGGTGAAGTTTGTACTCGATTTGCTGGACATGCATATATAACTCTTCGCTTTATTTTTTAACGGTTATTATCAAAACTAAAATAGTCTTTTTTTCAATTGTGTTGTTTGTTGATGTTGTACAAGTAATTATTGTGCAGTCTCTATAATTTGAACACATATATGTTATCCTGTATTGCATTTGTTTGAATGGTTAGGGCATATTTAACTATTTGAGAGTCTGAATTTGGATTTTTATCTTGAGTGCTTGAGTTTGAGTATGTGGTGCATGCACTGTGCTTTATTTCCATATTTTGTCGATTTTGGTTTCATTATAAGGTGGTTATTCGGCAAAGCGATTTTGAAGGTTAGATCTACAACGCATAATATCCATTGATTTATTTAACTTTCTAACTTTGTTTTTGATGTGTTTCATATGTGTACATGCTATCTGGAGGCATGTTTGAAACACTATTTGCTTTCTAGGTACACACTATCTTTTTGGTAATATGCTGATAGAATAAAGGTTTTCAGTATTAATATTTTAACTCGACTCCTTGCAAAAATGATTCTTTTAGTATAATCTTTATTATTTTTAGAAAATTTGGTTTAACTTTTGGGAATGATTATGCTCTTTTCAAGGTGAAGTTTGTACTCGATTTGCTGGACATGCATATTTAACTCTTCGCTTTGTTTTTTAACGGTTATTATCAAAACTAAAATAGTCTTTTTTTCAATTGTGTTGTTTGTTGATGTTGTACAAGTAATTATTGTGCAGTCTCTATAATTTGAACACATTTATGTTATCCTGTATTGCATTTCTTTGAATTGTTAGGGCATATTTAACTATTTGAGAGTCTGAATTTGGATTTTTATCTTGAGTTCTTGAGTTTGAGTATGTGGTGCATGCACTGTGCTTTATTTCCATATTTTTTCGATTTTGGTTTGATTATAAGGTGGTTATTCCACAAAGAGATTTTGAAGCTTATATCTACAACGCATAATATCCATTGATTTGTTTAACTTTCTAACTTTGTTTTTTATGCGTTTCATAGGTATACATGCTATCTGGAGGCATGTTTGAAACACTATTTGCTTTTTAGGTACACACTATCTTTTGCTAAAATGCTGATAGAATAAAGGTTTCAGTATTCATATTTTAACTCGACTCATTGCAAAAAATGATTCTTTTAGTATTGTCTTTATTATTTTAAGAAAATTTGGTTTAACTTTTGGGAATGATTATGCTCTTATCGAGGTGAAGTTTGTACTCGATTTGCTGGACATGTATATATAACTCTTCGCTTTGTTTGTTAATGTTGGTTTTCAAAACTAAAATAGTCTTTTTTTCAATTGTGCTGTTTGTTGATGTTGTACAAGTAATTATTGTTCAATCTCTACGATTTGAACACATTTATGTTATCCTCTATTGCATTTATTTGAATGGTTAGGGAATATTTAACTATTTCAGAGTATGAGTTTGGATTTTTATCTCGAGTGCTTGAGTTTTAGTATGTGGTGCATGCACTGTGCTTTATTTCCATTTTTTGTCGATTTTGGTTTGATTATAAGGTGGTTATTCGACAATGAGATTTTGAAGGTTAGATGTCCTTACATTTCAAGTACAGAACTGCCCTATTTTAGTACCCATGTGGTTTTAATACTGTCTTAACGAATGGCATAACTAATGGGGTAGTACCTAACATATAAATCGTGTATTTTTGTTTATCTTCTTTGTGTTTTGGGTTATTGTTTAATTTCAGGTTATATTAATTTGTAAAAATATGTGTCTACTAGTATATATACATGTATTGTGTATGCAACTAGAGGATGGAAGGCCTTCAGATTGTGGTGGCAAGGAGATTTCTTACGTACAATTAGAGGGTGGAAATCATACATTTGAGGTGTTCATCAACAAGTATCATGGAGATGGCTGTGCTAACTATAACTGGATTGTTCGTTAACAAACCTTCATATACCTTTTGGCATTTATGGTGTTAATCAACAAGCACTACGGTGTTAGCATTTCAATTTTTTTTCCTTACTACATTTGGTTAGAAAAAATAACAGAAACACGATAATAAGGTAATTATATAATTTTTTTTTGCGGGTACATCATTTGTTCAATACTATATATCCATTTTGTTCTTATTTGACCTATGTATCCCTTTTGTTATTATCATCCTTATTTTTTTTTTCTAATTTTGAACTCCCATACAGTTCATGGTGAAAATATTCTTAACATATACAAGTTAAAAATATTTCACCCCATGGATTCTGATTCTTTAAGGATCTTAACTCATAATTGTGATTCATTTTGAGGAGATTTGTGAGAGCGTGAGAATTACGTGTGATAATTTATTATCTTCACAACTTTCTAATATAGCACACTTGTTTAATTAGAGACCCTAAACATGCATCTAAGGTGCGTGTGTCAACCCATAAATAAATAAAGCATGTGATACAAAAAATATGCTAAGACACCGAAATCAGGAAAAAAAATCCTTTCGGGTAAAACCTTTATTTCACTATGAATATACAAGTCGCAACTTACAATTACATAGAGAAATATGCAATGGATCAACATGCAGCCAACCCACAAAGACACGTACTCTTGAACTCAGCAAGAGAATACACGCAGCACCCTCAAAGGACTCGCAACCCAAACAACGAAGGAAGAACCGCAGCTCTCCTTAATGACTCGCAGCCATAAAAATTTATAGAGACTCTCTCAGCAATGACACGCAACCCTTGGTTGCAAATATCTCTCCACAAAGATGAACAACAACAAAGTTTGTGTTCTAGGGTTCCAAAAGATTCACAAAAGTAATTGGGATTTTTGTGTGTGAATCAAAAAGAGTCTTGGACTAAAAAAGGTGAAGAATTAGAGTATTTAGGACTTTGAAAATCGTCTTGAAAAGTCTTGGAAAACAACTCCCTGAAGTTGTCTTAAATAAGAAAACTTTGAGCCTAAAAAATCTTGAACAGATCTGGCCGAATTTATCCCAGGCCGACCGGTCCGGCTTGGAGGCGGATCGGTCCGACCTCGGATCGGTTCTTTTAAAAATTGACTTCTTCGGTTCGCTTTTGGTCCGGGGTTTACTGGATCTGTAGCAAGCGGATCGGTCCAGTTGAGGGGTGGACCGGTCCAGTGGCGGATCGGTCCGGTCCGGCTTCCCAGAAAACTCTTATTTTTATAAAAAACATTTAATGAAAATTTCCCAATACTAAATATGAACTTTAAGGGATGTGAAAACACAATTTTACCAAGTTCATTCTCGCAGAGGCTATGATGTTGAAGACGCTTTGATATTCGGATCCGTTGATGTAGATGCGATCTTGAATTTCTTCAACTGTGTAACGGCATATGACATACATATTGATAATGGACAAAAATGTCCTTACAATTTGAGATATTCATCAAGTTCTAACCTAACATTGTTTAAACAGAGGTTCAAAATGTGCTACAATTTATTGTTAATATCCTCTCAAAATTCTTCGGTTGAGATGTCGAACTAAGGTTCAAACATGGAAAGGATGCTTTTGTTTATGCATCTATGCAAATCCTATTGAGTTTTGGAAATATTCTTTCTAAAAAGAAAATATATAGTTGTAGACCTAGAACAGATCTTAATTAAGACTCTCAAAGGAATGTTGTGAATCTTTCTGATGAAAACTCCATCTACTGACCATTTACTTCTCACATGGTTATAAAATTGACATCACTTGCTACATAAGAAAATTATATATTCTATATCCTGCTGTTAGAGTTTTAGTTTTTATCTTATACTGTTTAAGGTTTACTTAATTTGGGTTTTATATGCCCTTGATGGTCTCTAATATTTTATTTTTGTAGAATGATGATTAAATTAAAAAAATGATTTTCACCTTTCATGGTTTCAACTTATCATAGTGCTTAATGCTTATGTTTCCCATTCCCTGCTCAAGTTACATAAGTTGAAGCAGGGGCAGACCTAGATGTTCCTGAGGGAGGGAGGCCGCCCAACTAGATTTTTTGGAATTTTTTTCCTGTATATGCTATTTTTATTTTTTATTTTTGGACCTTTGGTAATGTGTCATAGTAAAAGGCATTTAGTTTATGGGGCAGATCTATAAATAACTCAACCCACACAAGCTCAGCTCCCCTGCACGCGTTTTAATTTAAACCACCAATAAACTAAACTCACACACGCTCAGCTCCCCTCTTATCTCCTTCCTAAGTTCCTCCCGATTCTAAACTAAACCTAGACTATCTCCGCCACCACCAACACACACGGAAGCACCGTTCCCCTCCACTGCTAAACCCAAACCAGATCTACGCTAATGCCTCTCCTCCTCCGCATTCGCTACCCTGTTAACCCTCTAACTAGTACTGCGTATTCAACGATTCACATCGCACTGGACAACATCAACACAACTTTCAAGCAGGTAACTTTCTATCCTTTTTTTGTTTGTTTTTAAATTCAGTATTCAACCTGTTACCTGATGTGTATTCATTATGATATATCACTTATAGTATTGAACGATGATAAACGGTATGTATTAAAAAATGATGTACTGGAAAATGATAAACGTATTGAAAAATGATTAAATGATAAACATTTTTTAGTTATACAGTTTTTTTTAGTTGATCATTTTTGTATACTGTTACCTGATGTGTACTCATTCTGAAATTTCATTTTTTTTAAGTAAATATTCATATTTTCAAATATGAATATTTATTTTAAGATGGTTACTTTAGTAACATATTTGGATGATTGCTACATATTGTCTTAAATCACTGTGGCGTTAACTTTCAGTTTGGTTACTGTGATTTTTTCATTCAGTTTTTTTTTATGATTTTCAATGTCCTAAATATATACGAGTGAGGCAATTTCAATGTCTAAGTTATCTAATTAGCAAAGATAATGGGCTAAATATAATTCTTAAAGTATTCAATTAGTATAATGCTTCATATCGAGAAGAACTTAAAGGACAAGGTGAGGTCCATTAGGTCTGACCATAAAAAATCCCTTACTAACTTAAAGGAGGATCATAATGATGGAGAAGGATGATGCTCTTGCTCCCTTGCCGATCAAACATGCAGCCGAGATAGCTGAGGCGATCAAGAAGGCCAGGGATAAGGACATATCGGTCGAGGCCATCAAGAAGGCAAAGGACGAGGCTTTGGAGGCCTACAAAAACTCGAAGGAGTTTGGAGACTTTGGTTGCTAGTACCTCGAAAGAGGTGCCAAAATGGTCTGTCAATGGGCCATATTGAAATTCCCTGAGGCTATCTTCTCTATTCAACCGGATTTTAAGGACCTTAACTTGTAGGACCCTTTTCATCAAACTGCATTGGTCAAGGTTAAATCAACGACCATCGCCAAGTGCCCAACATAAATTGTTGATGAGGCAATTGTTGCTGGATTTGGAGATGAGGCAATCGAGACTGGAGTTGGAGACATAACCAACCTCAATGAGTCCAGTGTTTAGGATGGTCACCTGTGACCCATACCCTCTTCCTTGTGTATTTTATTTTTTTATTATTTTTGTAAACCTTCATCTTTAATATTAACATTTATGGTTCTGTACCTATGTAATTACTATTCTCATTCATCAATGAAGATTTCATTTTTATCAAGTATTGTATCGTATTGCTAATGATATCTTTACCATAAGAATGATTTTAACCATAATTTCTCTCTCGTAGCTTCTTAGATTATGAGACGATACTTAAATCACCTTGTAGTGATGTTTGAAATAACCATAATTAAATGATTTTAAAAATTAAAGCCACCAAATTAATGATGTTGTAATACAATTCCCCCTAGTCATTTTAGGGAGTGTATGAGCAAGCCTCATCTCTTTGTACACTCTCGTCTTCGCTGAGGAAGAGTTTTAATTTTAAGCCACCAAAGTATTGATGCGTGAAATAACCATAATTAAATGATTTTTATCAGATTCTTTATGTTTTCACCACTTAAGTGATGTTGTCTTACCGTTACCCCCTCTCGATGTTATTGGGAGTTCATGGACGAGACAAGTCTTTCATGGTTTCTTCTATCATTGAGAGTGAGTCAAAACTAATTCACCATAAGAATGATGTTATTTAGCTTAAAACACTTCAAACCACATAATGGATAATTGAATACCAAGATATGAGGAAACATTTGCACTTTTTCATTCATTACTTCACAATATTCCAAAGTACAAGCAAACTTTGTACATAAAGAGAATGACACACAAATGACATTCAAGCCTATTGATAATATCTTTCTAAATGATATGCATTCCATGGATCATAGAAAGGCTCTCCCTCTAGGTTCTCGAGTCTATAAGTCCCAGGGACAACCCCTTCAGCGACTATGTATGGCCCGTGCCAGTTCAAATACAACTTGTTCGTCTTCTACCAAACCTTTTTTTAACACCAAATCTCCGACAACAATTGGCCTTTCTCTGACCCTCTTATTATAGATTTTCTCTATCCTCTATTGATTTGTTGCTTGTCTGACCCCAGTATCTTCTTGTCTTTCCTCTATCAGGTCGAAGTCCAACATCCTTTCTTTATTATTGGTCTCAGGGTTGTAAGTCTTGATTTTATGACTAGAAAGGCCGAGTTCAGTGGGGATTACTACCTCTGACCCATATGCCAGCGTGAAGGGTTTCTCACCTGTGGGATTACTCTATATCGTCCTGTAGGTCCGTAAGATTCCATGTAACTCCTCCGTCCACAAGCCCTCAGCATCTTCCATATTCTTTTTAATGCCATATAATATCGTTATGTTAGTGACTTCGGTTTGGCAGTTATCTTGGGGTTGACCAACTGTAGAATATAATTTCTTTATTCCCACTCTTTCATAATATTCTTCCAAGGATTTATTCTTTAATTGTTTCCCATTGTCTTAGATGAGCGTATTGGGTAGGTCGTACCCATTGATGATGTTTCTCCAATTGATCTTGAATGTATTCACTTCAGTGATGGAGATCATGGCTTCTGCTTCCACCCATTTAGAAAAGTAATCAATTGCCACAATCAGATACTGACATCCACCTGGTTTCTTTAGAAGTGGGCCAATAACTACAATCCCTCAAACTGTGAATGGTCATAGGGAAGTAGTGGACGAGAGTAGTTGGTGAGGCTGGTGGGGAATACTCGCATATTGCTGACACTTATCACATTTTTTCACTTGGTCAGCTGCATACCTGGCTAGGGTGAGCCACCCATACCCCTATATCACTATCCTCTTAGCGAGAGATTTTTTTCCAATGTGGCTTGCACATGACCCCTCATGGATTTCACATAGGACATAATCAACCTCTGTAGGATGGACACAAATGAGGAGAGGCAACAAGGAATTTTTTTTTTTTGTAGAGCATGTCTCCTATCATAGTGAACTTTTTCGCCCAGTATCGTAGTATCTTTCTATCGGTTTTGGTGTTTGGGAGTTCCCAAACTCTGATGTATTTAATCAAAGGATCCATCCACGAGTCTCCCAAGTTCAATAAAAGTTCTACTCCGACATCATCTTCCTCAATGCCGTGTCTATGAAAAATCTCCACAGGAACGGTCCACCTAATTTCTATTCTTTTAGTCAAGGCAAACCTCACCAACGCATCGGCTCGTCTATTCTTAATCCAAGGGACTTTTTTCACCTTTACTTCCTTTAAGTTGGCTAAAACCTTTTTAACCCTTGACAAATACTTGACCATTTTCTCATATTTAGCCTCGTAGATCCCCAGGATTTGGTTCACCATAAATTGAGAGTCATTGTTCACTATCATGTGGATAACGTTCAACACTTTAGCTAAGTACAAGCGAGCTAACAAAGCTCTGAAGCTTTGAAATTGAATTTTTAGGCATGTTCAATATCGGTTCCATCTGGGGCCGACAATATGAGTCTTGCCCTTCTGCCACTTTCAAAAGAGGAGTCGTCCACAAATAAACTCCAGACTGGGTTTTCTTTTGAGAAGGAACCGTCGCTCACTGCCCGATTTTTAAATAAAATACAATTTTTTGCAATTTTGGTCATAGTTGGTTCTTTCATACCCTTTGTTTTCAAATACATTGGTTGAATAGTTTCTTACCTTTCATCTACATCGGCCTAGGTCCATGTAAACTCTGCCACAAAATCTGTTAAAGCCTGACCCTTAATTATGGTCCTTGACTGATACATGATGTTGAACTACCCTAACTTAATTAGCCAAGCCATCTACCTACCCAATTTCTCAAGTTTATAGATGACTTGCCTCAAAGGAGGGTTAATGAGTACACCATAGTATGATCTTAGAAATATGGCTTCATTTTTTTGATGGTGTGGATCATAGCATATGCTAGTTTCTCCATTCTAGGATCCTTGAGTTCGGCCCCTTAATGAGCTTTACTATTGAAGTACACAGGATGGTCAACTACCTCATTTGCTCATACAATTGCAGCACTGATGGCTAACTCAAATACTGCCAAATATAATAAATAACTTTTGTAAGGACATTATTGTGACTTATCAATTTAGTATGTCATATACCGCTACACATCGTCGAAGAATTGAGAAGATTACATCTATAAGAGACGAATCCGAATTACAAGAAGACTTCAACATTCAAGCCCAACAAAGATGAATTTGATCAAATGTGTTTAACTTTCATTTACATTTCACATTAAAAGTGGTGGGATATTTTTTATAAAATTTAAAATGGTTTTTAGAAATTTGTATAAAAGGTTTTTATTTTTGAAAACCATTTTCTCATTAAAGTCTTAGATAAATATCTCCTGATCCCGTGAATAGTTCTAAGGTTTGAGGATTCCAAGTTATTTAAAATTTTAAAAGTTTTTAAGGGGATCAGTGACTGTCGTTCAAATGACGTCACATCTCGTTCAAACAAGATGGGCTTTCGCTCGAACGACGTCGTCTTTCGTTCGAATGATAGAGGTTTTTTCTGACACATCACTGCCTTGATTTTTATCATAAATAGGGGTGTCAGGATTCTAATTTTCGTGTGGCGAAATACTGGTTTTCGTAGAACATGTTTTTATACTATTATCCAACCATTTGAGGGTTCATAACTTTTGTTTTTACAATTCACAATCCTAATTTCTTTTTTGTGAGCTATTTTGTGGAACCCAAAGCATAGTTTGCTATTAATCATACTTTGTGTGGATATCTCTACAACCGAGAGTTGTGTACTATTTGGGAGTGAGTCACTATGTAGTTTTATGACTACGTGTCATTATGGAGTATTGCAGTGTCCCTGGGATGAAGACTGGACTGCGTGTGATACCCCACCTAATTAATTATCAGGTGATCAGTCCTTAATTAATTAATTTCAGAATATCAAGTTGGTTCAGATAATGCATCGCTGTCGAAAGACTCAAATTTTAATTTAATAAAAACTAACCACCTAATATTTAAAAAAGGTTGGTGTCAAAATTTTATCTTGTTATTAACCATCATCATTAAAGGGAAATAATTAATCATCACCATACATCACAATAGCATAAAGGAAGAACTAACTGAATTTAAATAAAGAACTAGAGTAAACACTCCTAGTCAAAATCCCATACAATAATCCAATAACCTGAAGTCAAAGTCTAATGATGGAATAAAATAACTCTAAATCTCTGAATATAAAATAGGAGTGACGACATGTCCAACTGAACTAAATAACTGATAGATGAGGAGAAATAGGCTGAGAACCGTCTACTAGCAACATCCTGTAGCGTTCACAGCAGCTACATCTCGGTAAATGAATGGAATCTCCTAACACTGGTGTCCCTATGACTGAGCACCTAAAATAATAGAACAAGAAAAGAGATTTGTAGAAAAACGGATCAGAGCCCGAGTAAAAAATAGTTTAAATATAACAAGTTCTTAAATTGGTTAATTAGCACAAATATTATTCATGTTCACTTAGTGTACTCACTTGTGATGCTCACCTCTCATCCAATGTACACACCTAGCGAGCCTAACTACCCATACTAGTCTCGATACTCTACCTGACTATATATAGTATAACCACCATACCGGATAAAATATCTAAATAACCCAAAGTCAATATATTTCTATTATTTAAGAATATATTTTAAGTTGCTTTAACTTACTCTCATGGCATTCTTAATTATCAACTAGTGACCCAATAAGTATATACTTAATAAAGTAGCCAACATGAAACACAGAATAGGAACTAAGTATACATTTAAAAATCTCACTATGTACACATAGAAATATATATATTGCACCCATGGTTAAGAAAACCCCTGGTGCTAGGCATACTCGGCTATCTAGCCCCATTGCAATGCTCAAGAATAAATGACAACACGTTCAATATCTCCAGAACCAATAAAACATATAGACATATTGGAGGCGAACATAGTTCCAAGACGATGGGCTACGCACATACCTATGCACCCATATGATTGTCACCACTATCATTCTCACAGATAACCCGTACCTAGGCTCCATGATCTAGTGGTACAACTCAAAATACTCCTGAAAGTATACAAGATATGGTCGTCCACAATGCGCTAACCTCAGTTCGATAGCCAATAGCTAGGTATGTCATACACATAATATTCCGAGTAATAAGCATGCACAAAACTTATACGACTTAATAGTCATTCACGCAACCCAATTACCATCGTATGTAAGTAGTAGTAGTATTTATACCCTCTCTGTAGATCATATATATATATATATGTATGTATACACTCTCTTGAACCTAACTCTCCACGGTTCTATGAACATTCTACATCCCGAGAATAATCACACTCCCAATTCCAAACTAACTCGGACTTTAGGTCACTCCTCATTCACATAGGTTATTTCTCTCACTTGGATAACCCTAGGATGCTTTTTAACCTAACTGGACTCAAAAATTGTATTCTGAAATCTCGTTAGAAGTCAAGGGATTATCGTTCTCACGAGGTCGTTCAAACGAGTTCGTTCAAATAAAGTTCTCACTTCGAATGAACTAAAAATATCGTTAGATGACTCATTGGAATTCTCATTAGAACGAGTTCGTTCGAACGACTTGGACCGGTCTTCGAACGAGAATTCCGAACTGGCCCTGTTCTTCCCCAAAATCATTTTTTTCCTAACATTCCAAACCTCAAACTCAATCCCCATTTTGTCCAACCTCAATTTAGATGGTTATAAACTATCCCAAATCATTATGGGGCAAATTCTAACACAAATTAGTGTTCAAATCTTCATGTTTTCAAAAGGGAAGCCAATAATTTCTAAAATCTCTAAGAATACTCATATAATGACCCCAACACTTTAATTATTCAAACCATTAATTTAATTCGTGATTTTTACATGAAATCTCCAGATTTAACAGTCTACAAATGGGGTAAATCCTCTAGAACCCATCAGCAAACTATAATGTTCCTCTACGATTAAACCTAATAAAACCTAAATTTCATCATATTATGTCTAAATCATTAACAGAGTTTAATAGGAACAATATATGCTAAATAAACTAGCAAGATAAACACTTGCCTTGGAAAGGAGTTCTAATTGTCGGGTTGAAATTGATATGTGGTTGATCCTCTCGTCGCGATCTACACTTTGGCGCAACTTTTGTGTGAAATCTCTTGAGTTTTACCCTTTCTGTCCTATGGTTCTCCTTCATCTTTGGTTCTCCTTCTCTTTCTCTCTCTTTCTCATGTAAAATGAAGCTGTCAGACCACTAACCCTCAATGTTCCTATTTTACTCCTATTTTCTTCCATTTAATTACTCAAAAATACAAAAGACTAAAATACCCCTCCAGGGTATCATTTTGGTCTAAAATGCCCCGGACTCCAAATAAAACACCCGAGTAGTGTTTTCTGACTATTTCAACCCTTCTCGACACACTAGCACACTCAAAATGGCCATGCGAGTTATTTAAAAATAGTTTACCTTTTTGAGCCCCAAAATAAAAAGTTGATGTAACTCATACGTGTGTTCCAAATAATTATATTTTAACTACAGTGTATCTCATCCCCGACCATATTATTATTTCCGAAATAATATTAAGTTACTCACTACGTAATGTTCAACATAGTTATTACTCAACATGATTTCAACATAATCATTTCCGATAACTACTAACTCTTGTCACACTAGTAATTATTACATTAAATCAGATTAATTATAATTTAAATTTTCTCCATTTAAGTTAATTAATCCCAATTTGCATAATTTCATGATAAAATAAAAATAAGTAAAAAAATACGGGGTATTACACTGCAGTTCATGTAGGTTCGCTGAGTGTGGACTTATTGATGATGACATCGACGGACGCCTGCGGATATTCGAGTGTCAAACTATATTTTATTATAACCGTGTAAGTTGCAATTTACAGTTATAGTGAAATAAAAAGGTTTTTACCTTAGGGGATTTTTCCTTAACTTTGTGTCGCATATTTTACTTATGTCGGTTTGACACTTGCACGCACATAGATATTTTTGTTTAAGGGCTGAGTAAATTTGATTCATAAGTTGACACTAATTAAATAAGTTTGTAATTAGAATTTGTGAAACTATTGAAATCAATATCGCACACGGTCTTTCAAATTGGTATAAGAGCCAGGTTACGCTAATTTATCGTGTATTACTCTTTTCTGCAAAAATTGTGTGGTATTGATTTTGTTTGAAAAAATATGATTTTTGAAAGTTTGTCGCAATGTTTCCAAACGAAAACTTATATAGTCGGTTGCCAATTTTCGACGGGTCTAATTATGCTTACTGGAAAGCCCGAATGAAATCCCATTTAAAAACAATCGATGAAAGAGTTTGGGTCATTTTTAAAAGAGGTTGGAATCCTCCTACTGTCATCAAGAATAATGTCACGAATTTAAAACCCGTGTTAGACTGGACTGAGGAAGAGTTTAGGTGGAGCACTTACAATTCACGAGGGCTTAGTGCAATTTCTGGACACGCCAGCCCTGATGAGTTCGGATGTATTATGACGTGCACCACGTCTAAAGAAGCGTGGGATATTTTGCAACTCACCCATGAGGGTGCTATCAAAGAGTATAAAATTCAAAATTTTAACCACTTAATTTGAGACAATCACTATGTTAGAGACTGAGTGTTTTGACGATTTTTATGCACGTTTGTCTGATATTGTCAACACTAGTTTTAACCTAAGTGAGCCTATACCTGATGCACGAGTGGTTAAAAATATTTTTAAGATCGATGCCTCAACGTTTTGTCCCTAAAGTGATTGTTTTGAATACCTTAGGAAATTTGAATCATCTGAAATTAGAAGAGTTGGTTGAAGACCTCCAGACGTACGAAATTGACATGTTTCCTGACACTATCAAACCTAATTATAGAGGGATAGCGCTTAAGGCCCAATCTAAGAAAAAGAAAGTGATTTTTTGTGAGTCCGAGTCTGAGGATGAGTCTGATTTTGACATGGCTATGCTTACAAAGAATTTTAAAAAAATTCTCGAATTTTTGGAACAAAATTCTTCCAATAAAAGATTTTTGGAGAAAAACCAAAATAAAGACAATGAAGCACCTTATACTCTTGACTGACTTGAGTCTAAAATATATAAGTGATCATCTATTTTGGAAATTGTGACAAAATTGGAGTCCTATTCCCTAGAGACCAAAGAGCCTCAGATTCTTCTCATGCCACACTTGATTCAATTCGAGGTATAAATCTCATTTACACACACACTAGGGTTGTGTACTTTATTCATTTATTGCATTGATTGATTGTGTGTGAGTTGTGTGTTAAATCCCATTCAAATTGATTTTAATAATTTTTGGGAATTCTAAATAATTTTAATCTTTTTTTAAATTAAAATTTGGTTTATGAAACTTTTGGGGTCATTCTGTAATTACTGTTATTACCTTATTATTCCTGAAAGTTGGGTTGGTAGGATCCGAAAGCGCTTGAGACTTCAGGGGTGCTATGTAAATATTTTCAAAACATGCCCGTCTGAGTTCATCCTGTCCCTACACCTGTCAACCTTATATCGGCTAGATGTGTGCTTGTTGTAAGGCTCATAAGCCTTGTGTTATCTCAACCCTTGGATCCAAGTAATCAATGTTTTGCATGCGTTCAAACTCAATCCAAGTGAAACATCTCTTATCCAATTAGCGTATTCTTTTTCCACCACTTATATTACACCGTTGGATCAAAGTCAAATGGCCAAGACCATATCTCAGCCTTTGATTTAATGAGCCATTCTCGAACCTTCCTCTCTCAGTATAAAAGGAAGCCAAGTCTCTGCATTTGAGGACTTTTTCCAATTCATCCATATATATATATATATATATATATAGAGAGAGAGAGAGAGAGAGAGAGAGAGAGAGAGAGACCAGAGAGAAAACCTCACCCGTTTCAAACCTTAAATTCATTTTTTCTAAACAGTTTATACCAAACACCATACCTGAGTGTTTGAGAGCGATTTTGGTAAAGGTTTGAAGGTTGTTTGAGAATTTTATCCTCTGAGTTCAAGATCTTATTTCCAACTTAGAGATTTCATGTTAGATATCTATTTATTTTTCTTAGAAACTGTAGATCTGGCTATGGCATGTCATATTACACTTAGATCTGCATCTTTTAGTTTCTCATCTTGAGAAATCATATTTGTTGATTAAAGTTTTGTGTAAATGTTTTTAACAAATCAAGAATTAACAAATCTACTTTATTCTTCTAGTTCTTATGAAACAAGACTTTTGACCTAATTGGAATCGCAATTGGTGGTTTACAATTTCAAAATTATTTTCAAAACTCCTGAAATTGTTTAAGACCTTGGCAGTCTTCCAAGAAGGGTAACCTTGGATTATGGGATTATTTGAAAGATCAAATAAGTTCTTTTGTTTCTAAAGAAGAGAGAAATTGAAAACAACTTCATTTAGATCTGATCTGTAATTTGCTAAGACATGTTTGTATAAATAAGTATGCGTGTGTGCATGCATGTGTTAAGACACTGTCACAAACACTTGTAACACAAGAAGTGTTGGCTGTAAGATCTTAAAACGTCAAGAGTCGACGTAAAGCTGGAACAAAGTGGAGATGTTATCAAACTGAGAAAGCCACATCAACATCAAAACTTCAGAAAAGTTAGAATCAAACTAGTGGGTACATATTCTAAACTTGTATGGGTACGTTTTGTGTTCATGTATGTTATATAGTTTGTAACTTGTATATTTTGTTTTAGTGGAATTTTAATTTGTGACTTAGAAGTCACCATGGATGTTTCCTTAGTTGGGTGAGCTTTTACCACATTAAAAACTCCTTGTACTTAATCTTTTTACATCTCCTCAACTCATTCTTGTGGGTGTGCTAATTTAGTTGACTTAACCTTTTTAGTTTTGGTTTTCAAAACTAGTTACAAAATCTTGAACATATCTCGTACATTTTTCATTAAACACATCTTGTGATTTACCTGTTTTGATTTAAAGAAAATAGTTTCTCCAAAAAATAGTTCGAAGTTACTTAGATCGTTTAATCTTGAATTAAATGAATTGAGTAACAGCTTTTTCAATTGTTATCAGATATTTGGAAATTCGTTTTAAAAGATCCCGTGTTTCTGAAATTGTTTCTTAAAATCAAAGAATGGACGAGAAATCTAAAAGATTTTGTAACTTGTCCATACCTCCTCTCTTTGATGGAAACACCTTCCCTTACTGGAAAGTAAGGATGGTTGCTTTCATAGAAGGAAGCTTGGGAGATGATGTCTGGGATATTGTTAAAAATGGATATACTTATCCTACTAAACTATCCACTGAAGGAAGCAATGAGAGGATTAAGAAAGTGTTAAGTGAATTTAATCGAGAAGAGAAGCAAGCCTCTCTAAACAATAACAAAGGGAAGAATGTCATTTTTATGTCTATAAATGAACATGAGTTCAAAAGGATATGATCTTGTACCACTTCTAAGGAAGCTTGGGATACACTGGTTACTGCACATGAAAGTGACACTAGAGTTACGGCTGCTAAAACTCAGATGCTTATTCAACAGTATAACTATTTAATCATGTCTGACTCTGACTCATTTGATGACTTTTACATGAATTTGATTGACATTGTCACCAAATTACATGTTAATGGGATAACTTATGATATACATGAAATTGTCTCTAAAATTGTAAGGTCATTACCACAGAGATTTTATAACAAGAGATATGCTATTGAGGAAATGAGTGATCAAAATTTCAATCCTGAATTACTTAGTAGTAAACTTAGAACTGTGGAAATGGAATTAGAATTTAAAAAACAATTAACCCAGTCCCATAGGAAACGAACTAGTTCCAATTTGAGTTTTTCCTCTAAGCTGATGAAACCTGAGCTTAGTATTCCCAATAATGATTATGATGAGGAATGTGATATATATAGTTTGGATAATCAAATTGCCTTGATGTCAAAGAAGTTTAAGAAGATTGTGAAATTTAGAAATAAAATGGCAAACAGATAAGGCAGGCCAAATTATCCCACTCAGTCTAACCACAAACCTCATGAGAAAGGTCAAGATAAACATCATAAGGACATTCATACAAGACCTAACAACGACTTTAAGAATATTGAATGTTTTAGATGTGGTAAATTGGGTCATATAGAACAAGATTGTAGAGTTAACTTGAACACGGCCAATAAACATACTAGGGCCAACATTTGTAAGACATGGGATGATTCATGTGATTATGATAATAAGGAACCTGAGTCATCCGACATTTTTTATCCTTGCATGTCTTTTTTGCCAAGATAGTATATAATGATGATATGCATGTGCCTATGTATGAGAATGATGATAGTAGCTCTACTTAA